>HG995247.1:5000000-6250000 GCA_905332985.1 Mimas tiliae | reverse complement strand
GTTAGATTGCGATGAGAATAATTGGTGAGCATTTTGAAATCTAATGGGACCAAGGGTCTTCTAGTCTGGAAGCAGGACTACTTATTTCTTAGTGATTATTTTATTAACTTCTTTGTTATAAACATATTTTCCTATTAACTTTGAAAATAATTTTGTCGCCAACAATGTATAATATTTTAACCGTAAAATCTTGCCATTTCCCCTAGCGAACCTGCTGAGACTTTACGGCAATTTTAGTGCGGCTTAGAGACGGTGATAAATTTTTCCGTCAGAGCAACGTACGTAGCACGCTCTGAAAGTTTTCTTATAAAATTAATAATGTGTAAAAAAATAAATCACACTTGATGGAATCAAGTACAAAAGACAAATATGTCGTATGTATGTATAATACATTCTGCCAAATACAATTATTTTAGTAGCAATAATTTAATGAAACATATGAATTGTTATTCACAGTTTTAATGTATTTTGTTACAGTTTCTCTAAATTTATTTGTGTATAGAAACCACAATCAGAGATGTTAATTATTGAAGATTTTATTTCATACATTCATTTTGCATAAAAAGTCATATAAAGCTCGTATTAAAATTCAAACATTCAATGCACACAGTTCCAGCACATAGCCGCAGTCCACAGCCCGGCGCCCGCAATCCGCCGGTATGCAATTCCGTTTATTGTAGTCATTTCAGTAGGAGGCCGGTTCCATTGAGCCAGTCATTTCAGCGAGCACTCATTACAGGGAACGGTCAGTGTACCTACTAGTTACGTGCTTCTAATGTAAAAGGAAAGTGCTTTTTGTGAGTTCGTTACCTCTAAGTTTTTTTTTTGTATTGGCCCGATAGTTTTAGCAATTGTGAGTGAAATAGTTTTGTTAAAGAGAAAAGAGGAGTGTTAGAAGTCTGTGCGTGCGTGCATGCGTGTGTGCGCGCGCGCTCGTAATTGTGAGTGTGTGTGTGTGTGGTGTGTGTGTGTGTGTGTGTGTGTGTGGTGTGTGTGTGTGTGTGTGTGTGTGGTGTGTGTGTGTGTGTGTGTGTGTGTGTGTGTGTGTGTGTGTTTGTGTGTGTGGTGTGTGTGTGTGTGTGTGTGTGTGTGGTGTGTGTGTATGTGTGTGTGTTTGTGTGTGTGTGTGTGTATGTGTCTGTGGTATCGTTGTGCCCATCGAAATAAGATGATAAGAAACGTAACTCAAGCAAAAATATGACTCCACCAAAACTCTGTGCATATATCTAGCTGACACTTGATACGTCTAATTTTTTGTGCGGTGCAGAATGTCGTATCTGGATCTAGAAACTTTAATATTTAGACACTAACTTTTATGAAATTTTGAACGTTCATTAATTTTTGTTACGTGTATGAGTATCACGTGTGATTGATTACCTTTGCATGTAAGTAAGTGGACCCATATTTTTAGGCATATTCATATGAGAGTTATCGTTCTAGTCATCTTATTTCGATGGTTGCGCCTAAACGAATGGACCGATTTGAATGCTGTTATTTTGTTTATAATCTGGTTTGATCTAGATTGTCTGATGTTTCTTAACTATGTTTCAAACATTATCCGTTCAGTTATTTCAATGTTTTTTTATTTGACGTTGGGGGTTTTCACGGATGGATTGTTATAGTATAAGAAATATAAAACAAAATAATAGAAAGTTAAATGAAAATAATCAGGGTTTTTACAGGACAGCAATCATATTTACTATAAAAATAGTTTACACATAAATTACAACAACATGAAGTAAATATTACACAACAACTTTGTTCTTAATCAAAATAAAACTACAAGAGTTCTTTTTGCATTTGTGCCAGCTTCCAATAATGCTTATACTCTTGGCAAGGACTCAATTTCGCCTTATATGAACATGCTAAAGACATTACTTATTTATATTTTTAAGTGGTAAATTTTTCAACGGTATAATGAGGGTCGTAATGGGGTACCATAGACATTCACATAATCTCACTTAACTTATCTTTATAATGACAGTCGTTAAAAGCGGCCTCAATTTAATTTAATTTCGTTTTATCCCATCCATTTTGGTGAATATAACAATGATTGGCGTTGTAAGAGGGGATAAGGGCAGTCAGTAATGTAATTGCTTTCAATTGTAGCTCAATAGTTTCAATCTAAAGTAATGTGAAATTATACTTGTAATTTATGTTTGGAATAAATTATTTACTTCAATTGTAAAGTCTTTAAATTAAGTTGTCCACCTTAGGTTCGAAATAGCGTAGGCCGGCAAACGAGCAAGTGGGTCACCTGATGGTAAGTGATCTCCACCGCACATGTACGCCCACAATACAAAAATGATTGGCGCGTTGCCGACCTTCAAGGAAAGGGATAATTATGGGATTGGGAAGGGGGGGGGGGGGGGGGGGATTTGGGCCACCGGATATCTCACTCAACGAAACGCAGCAGCAAGCTGCTACTTTATGTATGTTTTCTGCGAGACAGTGGTAACGACCCGGACGAGCCGGCCCATTCATGCTGTTGACAAGAGTGTCTACAGCGTGGCTCTACCACTTATACATTTCATTCATTGTTTCATTAAAATTCATTGGTTGTTATGATTATTTGTCACTGAAGAATACTTGCCTCTGGCTTTTGCAGACTAAAATACATTAAAGTTAAATTGTCCAGCATACTGTGGATCGAGGTCCGAGCCATATAGAACAGTTGAGTTAGTCGCAGCAAAATTTTATTCTGGCCTAAGTGCTAAAAATGGTCAAGTGGCTAATAGCTATAATAGCTCATTTGAAAGACTTGATTTGTATCTGCGGATGTATATATGTCGTTTGTCTGTGACAAATAGTTTCTCTTTCTTCTTCTTCGTACATAAATTATTATTTAGATGTATATCTATCATGACTGCCTCGGTGGCGCAGTTGTAATGCGTACGCGTTACGATTGAGGCCAACGCTGAGGTCTCGGGTTCGATCCCCGGGTCGGGTAAAGTGGTATTGGGTTTTTCTATTATGAAATACTCAGTATCAGCCCGGAGTCTGGAATTTGTGCCCGGTATGGCGATAGGCTCGCCCCCTATCACATAAGGGACGGAGATACGTTCGGCGAAATGTGGGTGTACTAGTTACACCTCTGCCTACCCCTTCGGGGATTACAGGCGTGAGTGCGTATGTATATCTATCATTATTTCATATTTATACTAGCTTTTGCTCGCGGTTCTGCCCGTTCCCGCTCCAGAACTAAATTTATTTTTCCAGGACAAAAAATATCGCCTCCCCATGCTATAACCAATCTCGTTACCAAATTTCATTAAAATCCGTGGCATCTTGAAGGATATTGGCTAAGTTGTCAACCACTATGCCTATTTTATTCAATTTCCCGTCACTTGGAAAATTGAAGACTTGAAGATATTCGCAATGGATCGTTCACTCGTGATTCGATCTCTTGAACTACAAAGAGGTTGGATTTCAGTTGATTACCTTCTTTGTATGGGCATGAGTAGTGCGTGGGGGTAATTATTATAATCGATCTCAGCCATTGTTCATCCAAGAACGTTGGAAGCAGTTCATTGTTAAAATATTTTAATTATGAATCGTGGAACATTTGCGGGTTTCAAAATATTGTTGGTTAAGTACGACTTCTATAGAAGTGTACTGGCTTTAACTAAAGGAAAACTTTAAATGGACGGTAGTGTAAAGATCCAAATTTCATGATTTGTTGGTACTGACTCAATGGCTGTAATAGCAGTGATAGCTCAGCGGGGAGTGGTATGGACTGTCGAGACGAAAGTCGCAGGTTCGAAACCAGCCCCAAGTGCATACACCTCTGACTTTTCTAAGTTATGTGTATATTAATTGTTAATTATCACTTGCTTTAACCGTGAAGGAAAAACATCGTGAGGAAACCTGCATACCTGAGAAGTTCTTCATAAGAATTTCGAAGGTATGTGAAGTCTGCCAACCCACATTAGGCCAGCGTGGTAGACTAAGGCCTAACCCCTCTCATTCAGTAGAGGAGGCCCGTGCCTAGCAGTGGGACGTATATAATACAGGGCTGGTATTATTATTATTATTTTACTCAATGGCATGTTATATTTTTAACCGGCTTAAAAAAATAGGAAGCTCTCAATTAGTTTATATACTTATATGTTGTTTATGTACTCATAATTCTGACATATATGCGCCGATTTATATGATTATTGATTATTTTATGTGTGAACGCACCATGAGTCAGGTTATGAAGTTTTATTTTAATTTTTTTATTGCCCTAGATAGACAGACGAGCGGGCGGCTCATCTGTGGTATGTGGTTACCGCCGCCCATGGACCTCAGCAAGGCCAGAGCACAGCCAAGCCGCTGCCTACCGTAAAGTCGTTTTTTTTGTTAATATCAGACAAGTTTATAATTGTAGCAATTTTATCTTATATATAAAAATCAATTGCTGTTCGTTAGTCTCGCTAAAACTTAAAAACGGTTGGACCGATTTTGATGAAATTTTTTGTGGGTGTTTGAGTAGGTCCCTGGATGGTTTAGATTCATAATTGGACCCGGTAGGTGGCGCTGCTGTAGTTGCGGGTAATACCGCACGGGACAGCTAGTATTATTATACAAATAGAATTGACATATTGTACATTGACAAAAAATCGTTGAGTTTTCGACTCTGTTAGCATATTTTGTATTTTTTCATATGTCATGCACAACAGCACCTATTTTAAATTCTGCACTGCAATCCGTAGCAACAATTATGTAACGAAACGAGGTAACTTTGTATAGAATTGTCACACGTGTATTAATTTTCAGAAGGCAGGAAAAGTGTACCTGCCTTTAGTATGCTTCAGCTTGCGCTGACGACTCATCTAATATCTGGAGGCCCAAATCCCACTCCCCTTCCTAATCCCTTAGTTATTCCTTTCCTTAAAGGTCGGCAACGCGTCCATGATTCTTCTTGTGTTGTGGGAGTATAATATGGGCAGTGGAGATCCATCCATCTATTACGATTAGGTGTCCAAATTGTAATCGCCCAACAAAAAACCATTATTATTGTGATTAACAAAAACCAAACAGCTTTTATTGATTTAAGTCAGTTGATTAACTAAAATTAAACCTTATGTACTCTTTATACCATAATACCATACATTCTAGAAAATGGATCGTTCTCCACGTTGTGCACGTAAAAGTAAATCTTGTAGCTCAAGACTTGAACAAGTAACAAGACAATGAGACTTAGGTACGGGTAATTTAGACAACAACTGCGAACTTAGGTACGGTCTAATTTAAATACATTGTCGTCAATTTCACTTAGTTACTGGATTTGTTGAAGAAAACCTTGGCTTGTTTTGTTCCTCGAAAATAGTCTTAGCAATTCTTTTTAACATTTGAAAACTTTGTCAATTAACGAGACATTGTCTTATTTTGTTAAAAGCTTCGTATTTCCTCAAACTTTATCCAGCAAGTCTTTTGGAAATTTTAAAGTGAAGATTA
The DNA here is from genome assembly GCA_905332985.1 of Mimas tiliae. NCBI lineage: Eukaryota > Metazoa > Arthropoda > Insecta > Lepidoptera > Sphingidae > Mimas > Mimas tiliae. Next base: position 6,244,558 of record HG995247.1, on the reverse strand, counting down.
CTGTTTAGGGAAGGGTAACAAAAACTTAGGCTTAACTTAACTTAATTTATTTTCTTATGCAAGAGGTGCGTTTAGGAGTACGCTCACCATAAAAATAGCTTTTTAATAGCCTGCATGACAAAACGAGCAGGATGCTCGCCTGATGGTAACCGCCACGCCCGTTTGTCTGTTTATAAACAACATCACACCGATCTTTGAATTATAAAATACTGCATGGCGTTGGACAACCTTCAATAACCCTCATCATCCCAAGACATAAAATGTTAAGTCGCATAGTGCTCAGCCATTTCACTGGCTTCAATGTCCTTCAAACCGGAACACAACACTGCTAGTCGACGTAAGAAATAGACAAGCAGTTTACTACCAACCCAGAAGACATCTTTCATAAGAGGGACATATCTACCACCTGGTAAATTACTATTAAACTCGCATATTATCTTTCTTTCTTATCTAGATTTCTGTTTTAAATGCTTTTTCACTATATCTCTTTAAATCCAGTTATGACTTTAAAAGCACGATGAAATCACTTCTTAAGTAAATCTACATCTCATTAAAATCTTCTTTGATTAATATATACCGAGGAACTAGCGTAACTAAGTAGTTAAACAAAAAGACTGCCTTCGAGATCTGGCGCGACAAAAACTATATTCAAGAAAATAAATTACTGAAACTGTTTAAGTCGCTCGTTAACGAGTATTCAGTCAGCGTTTGGGAATAGTTGGGATTACCTGAAGAATTCCACGATACCTGAAGACGAGACGTTTTGCCGACGATAGGGAATTGGCAAGGGTCAGTGCTTTGTAATTCAAAAGTTCTGTAGGGCGTTGCTTTTGTTTATGGGCAGGTGTGGCGCTTACCATCAGGCGAGCGACGTGCTCATCTCGTTATTCAAGCTAATAAAAAAACTTACCTTAGGAAACATAACAGCAATCTGCTACTTCACGTCGGTTTTCTGTGAGACAGGGGTGAGAACCCGGTCGAGCCGGCCTATTCATGCTGTAGATAAGTGTAACACGAACTACGAAGTGTGTACGACTATCAAAAGTCGCACGCATTAATCTAATACATACATACGCACTCACGCCTGTAATCCCCGAAGGGGTAGGCAGAGGTGTAACCAGTACACCCACATTACGCCGAGCGTATTTCCGATCCTTATGTGATAGGGGGCGAGCCTATCGCCATACCGGGCACAAATTCCAGACTCCGGGCTGATACTGAGCATTTCGTAATAGAAAAACCCAATACCACTTTACCCGACCCGGGGATCGAACCCGAGACCTCAGAGTTGACCTCAATCGTAACGCGTACGCATTACAATTGCGCCATCGAGGCAGTCAAGTCAGTCAGTCAGTAATCTAATACATGTTATATTATTATTATTTTTTATTTCTTAGATCGGCAAACGAGCAAGTGGGTCACCTGATGGTAAGTGATCTACATCGCCTATGCACGCCCACAATACCAAAAGAGTCATGGGGCGCGTTGCCGACCTTAAAGGAAAGGGATAATTAAGGGATTGGGAAGGGGAGGGGGATTTAGGCCTCCGGATATCTCACTCGCCGTACGAAGCGCAGCAGCAAGCTACCTACTTTACGTCGGTTTTCTGTGAGACAGTGGTAATGACCCGGACGAGCCGGCCCATTCATGCTATAGACAAAATTGGCTACAGCGTGGCTCTACCACTCGTAAAATATTAGAAAATATAAATTAAATACTAAAATGTTAAACACATTTCTCAATTTGAGAAGCTAATAATACTGAGTAACGCGATATAGAAATTATAATTACATTTAAAAAAGAAAGTGTAAATTAATAAATTAATCTGTAGCCGGGTTTTATGCAGAAGGTAGCCGTGGTAAGCGGTGGCCCGGAAACTTTAAATGAGTATTGTACGCGGTACCTTAATTAATTTCCACGTTGAACAGTCCTATGTAGCGAAATTAGCTCGTACCCGCGACTCTGATTGTGTTAATGTTGGATGAAATCATTTTTAACATTTGATAATTAGATTTCTTTGTATTAGATTGTGTTGAAATATGATTTTTTAGCCCGAATTACGAAACGAAGTCGCTCACCTGTTGGTAAGTCACGCCTGCCCATAAACATAATGAGTGGTAGAGTCACGCTGTAAATAGTTTTGCTTAAAGCATGAATGGACCGGCTCACCCGGGTTGTTACCACTATCTCACAGAAAACCGGCATCAAGTAGCAGCTTGCTGCTACGTTTCGTACGGTGAGTGAGATATCTGGAGGCCCCAATCCCCTTCCTTTCCCAATCCCTTAATTACCCCTTTTCCTTTGGCAGGTTGGCAATGCATCCATGATTCTTTTGGTATTGTGAGCGTACATGGACGATAACTTACCATCAGATGACCCACTTGCTCGTTTGCCAGCCTATGCTAAAAAAGACAAAGGTGTTCAATCAAGTGTTCAAGTTCTGTAAGGTGACACAGAACTTTGAACTACAAAGTATTGCCTGATATTTAGATTTCGCTCGTCACACCGAGACATAATGATGTTAAGTCTCATAATACCCAATAATTATATAATTACCCATACCTAATGTGCATAATGCAGTGATAGCTCAGCGGGGAGAGGTATGGACTGTCGAGACGAAAGTCGCAGGTTCGAAATCAGCCCCAAGTGCATACCTCTGACTTTTCTAAGTTATGTGTGTATTAATTGTTAATTATCACTTATCACTTGCAATAACGGTGAAGGAAACATCGTGAGGAAACCTGCATGGAAACCTGAGAAGTTCTTCATAAGAATTTCGAAGGTATGTGAAGTCTGCCAACCCGCATTAGGGCAGCGTGGTGGACTAAGGCCTAACCCCTCTCATTCAGTAGAGGAGGCCCGTGCCCAGCAGTGGGACGTATATAATACAGGGCTGGTATTATTATTATTATTATACCTAATGTAGTGCATTTTTGAACCCCTGGAAAAAAAAGGTTTTTTATCCTGTTTCGGCAAAGTGATTACGCTACCTACCTGGTGGTAAGTGTAGCGCAATACAAGAATAGAGTCGATCAGCGACAGAGTATCTAAAAAAATAATATGTTAGGTTGGTAGAATTATACCCGCTTGCCTAATTGCTTCTTTAGTCTCCGTTTAAAAGATCCCATGTTTTAGGAAGGAGGGAACACGTGTGCCGGCTAACTATTTCACAGCTTTATGGGCCGAGAGAAGTAATATTTTGCGAACTTAGAAATGTTATAAGTTGGAACATAATATTTCTACAATAGTTTTATAGTTTTAATAAGACTAATAAGACTCACGCCTGTATTCCCCGAAAGGGTAGGCAGAGGTGTACAGTAGACATCCATATTTCGCCGAGCTTAGTTCCGTCCCATGATGTGTTATAAAGGCCGAGCCTGTCGCCATACAAAGCACAATTCCTGAGTAGGCATAAGAATCCAATATTCAATATCTTTTTACCCAACCCGGGGATCGAACCCGAGATCTCAGCACAGCAGTCGTATTGCGTCACATTACGACTGCGTCACCGAGTCAGTAATTTTTTAATTATAATTATTATTCACAAAGGCCACTTATCGACTTACATATTTGGCAAATAATTTCCCACATATCAGTCGACAAACAGCTTTGTGAATACATAAGTAAGTAGGTACTACTACATCAAGTGGTAGGTATGTAATTATTTTTCTTTCTAGATTCAGTTGCGAAATATAGTTGTTTTGTTACAGTTATGTCCAATGTCCATCTATAAGTAAGTATGAATGCGTACAGAATTAACGCACTAGTTGTACTCCCACTTGGCAGTTTTATAAAATTAAAAGTATACCATTGTTAAAAACATATTTTATTTAATTGTCAACTTGCAGGGTGTATCCGGAAGTTTGTATTGAATGTTTCATTGTATAACTTCGAATACAGTTCTTGGCACAGCAGTTACAGAGCCAAAGATATTCTTTTAAGCAGAACAAATAGAGCAATATACGTGTAATTTATTAACCCAGTTTAAACTGGGGTATGTTTACTTTACTAAATAGAAGGGGATATGTGCTAATTTTATGGTTTTATTTCGAATAAAGTATGTGTCTGAGGCGTCGTTAGCGCTGCGGGTTTGCCAAAATGATTTATTGCATATCACCAGAGATATAAAATTTCTAAATGTTTTCAGTTTTTATAATACTGGATTTTTAGCTCGTGTTGCTCTGCGAAACATTACGTATGGTCCGCATGAGGTAAAATATCTATATACATATAAAAGCATAAATAGATTTCGTTTGTGCACGCTAATTTCCACAATACCCGAAGTAATTTCGAAAGGATTTCAGTTATGTATTAAATTAATCTTGGGCTGACTATTTGTTTCATTTGAATCAGTTCAGAAATAAAAATATGTCTATTTAAAACGTGTTTTACACGCTAGGCCTCCACACTGCGGTATATAAATTATAGTTCCTAACTAACGGACCTTTTTCCGCAGGCTAGCGTACAATACGCGCAAAATAACTTGAACGGACTGAACTTACAAAGGGCGCGACGCGAATATTGATTTTAAAAGTGATATGCATCTACTACACGGGCTGTTTAGAAGTAAAATTGTGCCACATAACGCTGCAGTTTGACGGCTGAAACAGGGGAATAGTAGAGGGGAGCTACTGCAGAGAGAACTACTGCTATCGAGAGTGTAGAGGAGATGGTAATATTGAGTTGTGGCGAACTGACCGTAACTTAGTGCGCAATTTCTATGTACCACGCAGCTGGTTTAGTTGTATATATTGAACTCTTTATTAAAAGGTGACGGCAGGCGTAGATAGCGGATGAATTCACTAACTTTAGCTCGGCCAAGTTATGTTGCGCGTATTGGATAAAAATACTATTTTAAAGTAGTCACAATGAGTTTTATTTGTATAACGCATCTTTATAATCATGTTGTAATATGTGTCTACAGTCTACATAAGAATATATGTTCAACTTTCCAGCGCGTTTTGATAATGAAAAAGATAAATCAATTTTCACGTGTAGATTTTCAACTCTGCCCTAGTTAGTTAGTGGTTACTTTACTATTTAAATATTGTAATAATGAATTCGTTAGCCCTAGCTTTCGCTTTATTCGATAAATTATGTTATGTCTTTAATGAGATTCAATATTATATTTACTAAAATACTTTATTTCTATATTTTTTAAAACTTCGTTATTTCAAAAAGATCTTTTGGATTTTCTCACCTCTTCTAGTAATTTATGTTGGAAGCGTTTTTTGTTGTGCAGTACATTAACCCTACGGTCCCTGTAATACTTTTTTAGAATACAAAATTTGTATTTAACTACCCTTATGTGTCTTATAATTTTATGATAAATGTAGGTTGGAAGGTTTTACAACTATTATACTAATATGGCTGTGAAAGTATGGATGTTTGTGAGTTTGGATGTTTGTTAGTCAATCATGCCCTAACAGCTGAACGGTTTTGAATTATAATTGGCGTATGCCATGTATACCTGCATAAGTAGACCATGATCGGGACATAGGTTACTTTTTATCCCGGAAAAGGACGTTCACGCAGGCGGCTCGAGCAAAAGCTAGAGAACGAATAGAGAGTAGAGAGTAAAGAAGAGAGAGTAATTGAAAAAAGCAGTGATATTCTGACAAAATTAGAGATATTTCGTCGATCACCTATTTTAATTAATTCCTAAAGTAGTTTAAAATTGTGTTTATTGTGTAAAGTGCTGTGGTGGTAATAAACATGAACTGTGGTGAACAGTGTATGGAATCATTGAAATTGGTGAATTTAGGTGATTTTTAACCGACTCAAAAAAAGGAGGGAGTTGTCAATTCGGCGCGTTTTTTCCCTTTTTTATGTATGTATATCGGTTTTTCCGCCAACTGTAGACCGATGTAGTTGGAAAAAAATTAATTCCATAGATTTAGCTGTGATGTGGTCCCATATAAATTTGGTTAAGATCTGATGACGGAGGACGGAGTAATAAATTTAACGGACAACAGTACACTCGTCGCAATTGTGTTATTGTATTGGAATTTACATGATATTGCTGTAACTACCACAAATAATCGAAAAATAAAATAAGTTTAACAAAACTTAGAAATCAAATACAAAATAAAAACCTATATGTAGCTACGGTCTAATAAAATTGCACCGACTACAAAGAGAGCTATAGAAATTGTTATTTTTGACTTTCAGTGTTTTTTGACCAAGTGTAATTGATCGACTTTGTTAAAACTTTGTGTTCCAATTTAACAAACCAACTTTTTTAGACTCAATTAAATTAAAAAGTAAGTTGTCAATGTCAGTCTATCTCGGCAACGCAATAACCTCTCAAAAAAGTTGTCTCGAGAAAATTAAATTAAAAAGTACTTTGCAAAATGGAAATTGTACGTTCCGCACGACATACGAAGATATTAATCGATCATTTATACAACAACTTAATATTTATATTATAATCTGAGTTTTTTTTTATTATTGAAGCAATATATTTTAACTTAGTGGATACTCCAGTGAGTGGAACATAATGTTGGATAACAAATCATTTTCTGTGAAAATGTAAAAAAAAGGTACCTAAAGATGATTGGAATCAAAGAGTATTGTAATAGATAAGGAAATGATGATACTATTTTAGTTGGTTTATTTTCTTTGTGACTGATGTTTTTTTATTAGTATACTTTTGGTTGTATTTATGTAATTTTCTTTTATTTGAGCTTATATACAAAAAGAAAGAAAATATAAAAGTGCTTAAGTGTAATTTGTTGACAAGTTTTCAAAATTTTACTGTACTATTTTTAGCTTTTTAGTTATATTAAGTTAGTTTTATATTTGTTATTAAATAAATAGATAGCCATTATGGCTATGGCAGGTATGGCTTAAATCTTCAAGCGGCTTGGCTCTAAAATAATGATTCTTCTAACCCAAAGATCTTCATACTTATTATTCTTTTCTTAGACAAATAAGTATGGATATTATTTGGATTAATACTCGTAGCGACATCGCCTGTATTCAAGATACATTGCGTCCCTTGATGGTAGAATTATCTGGCCTCAAGTAACTGGATATACTTATACTGATTGACCCTTTAACGCGACTCGCCTGAGCGAGCCATTATGGTGGGTTTCCACCATGTGCACAGTGGTCGTTATCCAGTCGGATATAAATATGTTTGAGGTACCCTTCGACCAGCCTCTCTTAAATCTCAATATTTTGTACACGAATAATAATAATTTGGACGATTTACTTTTGCTGTAGTAGGTAAGTTTCTATCACTACACAGGTGGGAATTCCAGTCCATGTCCATATTATATAATTTCGCCGAGCTTATTTCCTTCCCATGATGTGATAGTAGGCGATCATCATACCGGGCACAAATTTCAATTTCGGGAAATTTGTGTTTGATTTTCAAATCAAAAATTTAAACACTGTTATTGCCCGAAATGGGAATTTAATCTAAGACCGTATGGTACTTAGCCTTAGTACGCTGCCAATGAGGTCATATAATGTCGACTACTTTTGTGTAAATATATAAAAGAAATAACAAATGAAATAGTAGGGAATCTTCCGTAAAAAAGCTGTGTTGAATTTAAAACACTTCTAAAAATTTTGCTATTTATGTTGAAAATTGTAATGTTAAATAAAGTTACGTTGTTTCAATTAATTTCGTTCGAGTTAATCGTATTACTGTTGATTTTTTATTTTGGTTTCATAAAATTACAACGATTCATCGTATATTGTAGTCAAAAATCAACAATGACTAACGAATGGTCTTTCATTGTCGTTTGCAGGACCGCTTCGGTCTGTAAAGAAGCTCTTGAGAGATCGTAATAATAAGTATACAGCAGTAAGCATGAATCCGCCTCCGTGGCGCAGCGGGCGAGTAGCCGGTTGCGAAGCGTGAGGCCGTGGGTTCGATTCTCGCACCTTGACAAATGTTTGTCTGATCCACAAATATTTGTCTCGGGTCTGGGTGTTGTGGGACCGCAAGTCCCTCGTAGTTCTTGATACCCACGATACAGGTTTAACCTAGTGTTGGGTCAGGACTATGTGTGTGACTGTTGGGTGTATTTATTTATTTATTATTTATGAATCGTCATGCCTGTATACTTATTATTACGAGAAGAATAGTCTTGTTCTTCCATCTGCCCTTATCCTACTCAAGCAACATGCTTTTTAACACATGTTTAAGGTTTGAAGGATGTTGAAGCCAGTGAAATTACTGGGCATAATGAGACCTGACATCCTATGTTGAGCACAGTCCAGTGCCATGCAGTGCCTTGTAATTCAAATTCTGTGTGGTGTTGCTTCTGTTTGCGGTTTATGTTTATCATCAAGTCAGCGATCTGCGCGTTTCGTCAAATTTAATAAAAGAGAAAAAAAATTAGCACTCAATCAGGTCTGAGAGTGTTTCAACCCAATTGAGTTCGCATCGTGTATTTCTGTAAGATGTAGAGCGTACTTAAAGTGGCTATTGTGAGAACATTTTTGGCAAACAAGGCACGTTTCAATCACAGCTAACTCTATAGAGAACAGTCAGGCTCTCGACTTCGTTTGCGCGGACAAGATATTCTTAGTGAGTTTAATCGTACCATAAAGCGTTAGGGATGACTTAATCTGGACTAATTTACCAAAATTTTGTTAATAACTACTTATGGCCGTCCCCTATATTCTATTTCCAGATAGATTTGCTTACTATCTGTTGTGTTTTGACAGATCTTCCATACAAAATGTGTCAAAGATATACTGCCAGTAAGCAAATCTGCTGGTAAACAGGTAAAAAATACTTTATAATATACTTCAGTTTCAAATAACTTCAAGGTGTATTACATTGGCCCGCGCAACTTCCGTTTCAAGCTAAAAATTCAGTCTCAACGATTTAACATAACGCACCAAAGAAGTTCCTATAAATTAAAAAAAACGATTAATGTAACGCGTGCGGCTTTTACGGTGCGTTTAAGTGTATACATACGCACTCACGCCTGTAATCCCCGAAGGGGTAGGCAGAGGTGTAACCAGTACACCCACATTTCGCCGAGCGTATTTCCGTCCCTTATGTGATAGGGGGCGAGTCTATCGCTATACCGGGCACAAATTCCAGACTCCGGGCTGATACTGAGTATTTCATAATAAAAAAACCCAATACCACTTTACCCGACCCGGGGATCGAACCCGAGACCTCAGCGTTGACCTCAATCGTAACGCGTACGCATTACAACTGCGCCACCGAGGCAGTCCAGTTTAAGTGTATGTTCACCATAATCCTATGCGTGTATTGAGTTGTAAGCGACACAGCACATTCTTATACGGATATGCTAAATGTAATCTTGTACGATTTGTAACAGCCGTCATAAGTTTTAGCACCGTAGCATATATGCGACTCTCTACTTTGTTCTACTATACGTTGCACGGTCCTAAAAGATTGCATATATGCTTCGCTTTATTTTATTTGTTTTGATAGGAAGCAGTTTCCAAAGCATTTTACTGGACAGCCCTTGAATATAAGCTCTATTTGTGTCTCTGTTTTTGTTATTTGAACGTTTTACTTTGGTGTGGACGTTATCGGTGTTCGGTCTGCAACGTTTCAATTAAATTCCTATTAAAATGCACAGACTGCTGTTGAATAATAGTAAAATATTTAATAGTAAAAGCGTTGGCTATTAAATCTTGGGGCATCGATTGGTTCACCAAGGCTTGTTGTTAGCATGTAGCGTTGTTAGTTGTGTTTGTTTGGAACTGGGTAGTAAGATATATTAGTTTGTTTGTTAATAAGTTTTATATACGGCTAACGAACTTTATTTTTCTCAAAAGAAATTAAATTTCACCTAATGATATTTTAGGTGAAATGTAATTTCAATATATATTAAAAATTAAAATTTATATGTACACCCATTGGCGAAAATAAAGTCATTTGAAAAAATTGGTGGATTCGAAATTCAAATTCTTGGTGGAAATACGGGTCTAATATATTTGTTAGGTATTCGTAATTAGACTTCATTGCTGATTTAAGAGAATCATGTTTTATGAGGAAAAGAAAAACAAAACATAATGAAATAATATATTCAAAAGACCCTTGGTTCTTGGAGCGTCTTCTCAGACCAGTAATATTTTTTGCAGAACCTTTAGAAACGTTATAAGGTAATAATTTTATGATTGACGTGTAAAAGCACCCGCCGTGGCTTTTTTTTAGAAATATAGATAATTTTACATTAATTATATAAATTAAACTTACTAATTATGTCTATGTTACGTGTTCAGATGTATTTTAAAACTGAGAAGTAAGCGAATTGGTTGCATCCAAAGAGAACTCGAACTAACTTGTTATAAAAGTGAAGTAAAAAGAACTCTGTCGGTTCATCTTCCTAATGGACAAGTTTCAATTTTCATTAAGACATTCCTCTTAAAAACAAGATATAAAAAAAAACTACGGACGCAATGAATATTCCGACTGTCTTAGGGTTAAAGTGAAGAAGCGATTTCTATTGAATTATTAGATAGATATATAGTTGTATTTCTATAATAGTTTACTTAATTACTGAGACCTGTTTAATGTAGTTTTCCACAATGTCTTAGTACGAGATAGTGTACATATGGCATATGAATATTTTACATCTTTGGAAGATTTAAAATATTCATCTATTGATGATGCTTTTGATCATCGCTAATAAGAATTACACATTTTCATAAATAAAACTACATTTCTTATTAAAAATAAATACACCCACCCCTAGTCCTGACCCCACACAAGGTTAACCTATATCGTGGGTAAGTATCAGGAACTACGAAGGACTTCCGGTCCCACAACACCCAGACTCGAAAAAATATTTGTGGATCATGCAAACATTTGTATCGGTGCGGGAATCGAACCCACAGCCTTTCGCTTCGCAGCCGGCTGCTCACCCACTACGCCACGGAGGCTGTTAATGTCGACTTAACGACAATAATCCCCGAAGGGGTAGAGGTGTAACCAGTACCTACACCCATATTTCGCCGAACTTATCTCTGTCCCATAATGTGATAGCGGGCGAGCCTATCGTCATATCGGGCACAATTTCAGACTCCGGGCTGATACTGAGCATTTTGAAATAGAATAACCCAATATCACTTTTACCCGACCTGGGGAACGAACCCAAGATTTCAGCACAGCAGCCGTAACGCGTACGCATTACAACTGCGCCACCGAGGCAGTATAAACGTATTGTATATTTTTTTTATGTGATGTAGAAAATAACATTTCATGGCAAAAAAACCATATACCGTTTTCAGATTATACATATTTGCTTAATGTAATTATTATACGGAGTAGTCCAACAAAATTCACAGTAAATACTAGCTTAGTGAATGTGATATTTTGCGCAAACTTCTCTGTGTGCCGATCTGGTCGTAACCCTTAGTTCTGTTTGCAAGGGTCCGTGAGCTAAAGGCTTGGATCAATATTTGTTGGTACCCTCGTCGCCTTCTAAATCCAACCCTTTGTAAAGTTTTAGCTCCCTTGTAATATATTAGCGAGTGACACTGTTTTATTATTCTGGTTTTTATTCAAACTCAAATATTTGTTTCATAGAAAATAGATATACACTTTGGTCTTAAACTACTAAAGCTTCCTCTATGTAGACAATATAAATCGGCATATGAAATTGTATCACGTTTAAAATTTACAATATTATCATATATAAAAATAAAAAAAAAGTTTTAATTTATTATGTGAAGATTTGTAATAAAAAAAATAACAAATGGATTCAGTGTAAAATTAGGCGGACCCTGGCACTAGCCGGGATAATGCCAGGCAGAAAGAAAGGATTCAGTGTATAACTATGGTAAGATTTCTAAGTGGTAGCTACGTTGTAGATACTTTTCGGCCAGTTCGACTGACAGAGGCTCGGAATCAGTTGCTTATATTAAAATCCATCCAGTGTTCCATCTGGTTTCTATAGTTTGTTCCTTAACACGATAAGTAGATGATTCTAGTAGATACTGAATGATGTTTTTTTCCTAAGCTTTATATGACGAAACAAGCAGGTCGCTCACCTGATGGTAAACGTCACGCCTATAAACAGAAGCAACACCAATCACAACTTCGAATTATGAAGTATTGCATAGCAGTGAACTGCGCTCGTCACTCGAGACATAAGGTTTAATACCTTGGTCTCATAATGCACAGTAATTTCACTGGCTTCAATGTCGTTTAAACCGAAACAACAGTGTTTACACACTGCTGCTTGGCAGCAGAAATAGACAAAGCGGTGGTACCTACCCAGACGGCCTCTCGTATACGAAGGTCCTACCACCTAGTATAATTATCATGTTATTGGTTATAACAGTATAGTTAAGCACCAACATTCTTGTATCTTCAAAAGTGTTTCCAATAAGTTACTTGTCTAGGAATTGAAGCTGAAATCTCACAGTCTACTGACCTACGCTATTACTAAAAAGTTTAATGGTATTTCATTATTGGGCCGCTAATAATTAAGCTTAACTTTTATGTTAACTATAACTTTTATGCAACCTTCTATAGCATCTGTTGCCATACACCTTATTTAAATATTATTGTCGGTTATTACTTTAAATTAGCACTCAGAAACAGCGGTGCCAGATGATTTACTAGCCCGGCAGGCCAGTCATCTTAAACTCACTTCTGTTTACCCCCAAAATATATTGCATAAAGTTTTTATGTTTTCTCCGTTCCGTTTTTCTTATTTTCTTTCTCATTACATGTTTTAATACAATTTTCTGCAAAAGGTACATGTTATAATGTTGGAAAGTATAGTTAGATATACTTATTTTGATGTAAATATGGTCCCACCCTTGTTCGCAGCGATAGATCAGCGGGTAATGGTACGGACTGCCGAGATGAAAGTAGGTTCGAAACCTTGAGTGGCAGAGCCACGCTGTAGACGCTTGTGTCTACAGCACGAATGGGCAGGTTCGTCCGGGTCGTTACCACTGTCTCACAGAAAACCGGCGTAAAGTAGCAGCTTGTTGCTGCGTTTCGTACGGTGAGTGAGATATCCGGAGGCCCAAACCCGCTCCCCTTCCCAATTCCTTAATTATCCCTTTCCTTTAAGGTCGGCAACGATTCTATGATTCTTTGGTATTGTGGGCGTACATGGGCGGTGGAGATCACTTACCATCAGGTGACCCACTTGCTCGTTTGCCGGCCTATGCCATAAAAAAATCCATTGCACACATTGATCAAGTAGTTATATAATTGATATAATAATAACAAATAAATAATTATTTACCATTGTAAATTAGCACTATGTATAAAATACATTGATCGAGTAAATTAGCTAGCATTATACCAACCATAAATTAATTTCTCAACAACAAAACGAGCTAGTTGTTACGAGTATCGCAGCATGTCGGGGCATTAAGCTGGAAGCTTACATTTTAATGGGGATTATGGTGGGGGATGACTGTTAAAAGGAGGCGATTATCCGGCTTTTGTACCGCACTGGCGCATCGGATTTGGTCCGCGACGCGACGTTGACAAGATAGCACTTTCGTTCTTCACACCAAGATGTCTGTCTGTTCCAAAATGGCGCGTTATTTGTTAGCGATTTGTAAATAATTACTTTTTGTAAATAATAGGCATTACCTACCTTGAACGATAAGGCTGCCAATTGTATTTTTCTCTTATATCTGTATATTGTGTATAATAAAGTTTAAGAAATATACCTTAATATTAATTCATACATACATACATACGCACTCACGCCTGTAATCCCCGAAGGGGTAGGCAGAGGTGTAACTAGTACACCCTCGGCAATTTTCAATCATAAAGCCAAATAGAAATTCAGCCTATTTGACTATATGATTGAAAATTGCTGAGTACGTATGTGAGACCGTGGAATATTATAATATTAGTTCCCACCTGTAGATTTTAATTGTTATTCGAACAGCTCTGTATTAATCGAAGCTTATATTACAACGTATTGAAGAACCTCGTAATTAACTCACTGTATGTATGAATTTAAGGAGGTGTTAATTATATAGAAGAACTTTTTGTTCTTATTGCTAGGCCTGAACCCTCTCGTTAAGTAGAGGAGGCCCGTGCCCAGCATGGGACATGTATAATATGACCACGTTTCCTCCTATAGTACGCAATACTATGGCAACCCATTCGCCAACGCCGATCTTTGCGAGTACTCACAACTCTCTTATCGCTACTTATCCCCTACGCCGCCTTCTTATTTATCTTCTGACTTTATTTATCTTTATGATAGCCAAGATAGGAATCTTCGCTCTTCTAACAATCTTCTCCTCAAATGTACTCCTCTTTCCTCTGACTTCACCCACTCTTCTTTTGCTATTCAATCTATACTTCTCTGGAACGCACTCCCACTGGAAATCAGGTCGTGCACCACACGAGTGGCTTTCAAAGTGAGAGTTCGTCAACTATTGTTGGAAGGAGTGGCAGAATCACATTAGTTTGTCCTACAAATCACTTATATTTATATATTGTATTTATTATATATTATTGTATGTTTATATTTTTTATTCGGCATTGTAGCTTTTTTTACATACTATGTAATATTTTTATATTATGTATTTTCCTTTTTTACACCTACTTTGTTCATTTCTGCATCACCCTAAGGTTGGCTGGTAGAGAATGCTTTTGGCATTAAGTCCGCCTTTATACATCGTATATAAAGTGTAAAATAAAATAAATAAATAAATAATAAAAAACACACACACACACATGTCCGGAACTATTAGTACTGTCTGCCGTCTCTCCCAACTCACATTGTTGAATAAACAATCCTCATCCCGATCTCATTATCATTACTACGTGCGGGCACGCGTGTTAATGGTTCTGCTTCTCGGTGCGGAAACAAGGTCTAATGGTCTCTTATTTATTAAATATATAATAAATTATATGCTTAATAATAATATAATATGCTTTTTTATATCGCCTTGATGCATTTTGGTATCATGGCCTTTTTAAGTGGTAGCGGTACGGTAGACAGTTTTGTCTACAGTACGAATGGGCTGGCTCCACTGGGTTGTTTTTTACTGCGCCACAGAAAACCAACGCTTCTTGTTACGTTTCGTACGGTATGTGAGATATCCGGAGGCTCAAATCCCCCTCCCCTTCCCATTCTCTTCATTCTTCCTTCAATTTAAGGTCGGTAACGTATCCATGATCATCAGGTATTGTGGATGTTCATAGGCGATGGAGAACTCTTACCATCAGGTGACCGTTTGCTCGTTTGCTCGCCTAACGAAACTGGTGTACTGTACAGTCAAGATTTGTGTTTAATAACTACAATCTAAATTTTTAAATTAAATACCTTTTGTAATAAGAACTAGCAACTTCCAGCTTCAATAAGAAAAACACCTGTAACTTTAACTGTACTTACTACACTGAAATATTCCTTATGGATTAACCCAGTTATATTATTTTATTCGCCTAAATGATAGCAAGCAGGTCGCTCATCTCACCTACCTATAAACAGAAGCAACAATACACTAAACTTTGGATTACAAAGTACTACAGCACATTGCACAGCCCTCATTACCCTGAGACCAGATGGTAAGTCTCATAATGGTCAGTAATTTCACCGGCTTTAATGATCAAACCGGAATACAACAGTACGTACATACTGTTGCTTGGCGATAGAAATAGCCTCCCACTCAGTAAAACACATAACATATGTGTATCTCTATGAATCGTCCGCAAACTTCGAAACCTTTTGTCCTTTCAGGGTAAATTTTACTTAGAAACTTGATATACTGTCGTGATCCCGACCTCTGATCTTGAATACCTGTCCCGGATTAAGGATTCAAAACGGTCCTGGGTCTATTTTATCAACCACTAATTTGAGATAATTGTTTATTTAAGAACTTTCCGTTTTATCTCGTGTAAAAGGTGTACGAAGCATTCAGTCCGAGGGTTTGGTCTCGACAAAAATACGACCTTTATTGAGATTTAGAGTCTTTACTTTCAAGACATTAAAAGTTCAACAACATTTCTTAGAAACTATTACATACATACTTACGCACTCACGCCTTTAATCCCCGTTGGGGTGGGTTGAGGTGTTACCAGTACACACCCATGTCACGGAGCTTATTTCCGTCCCATGATGTGATAGGGGGCAGGCCTATCGCGATACCGGGCACAATTCCCGACTCCAGGCTGATACTAAGCACTTGGGTTTGAATCCGATGCCTCAGCACAGCATTCGTACCGCGCACGCATTAGAACTGTACCACCGATGCAGTTAGAACTATTCTTGTTCCGAGCTACAACGAGTGTACTCGGATCCGACAAAATTCTGATGATTCTGCTGATCCAGTCGCTGTTTAAAAAATATATGTGTGTAACAGAATTTGTATATATGAGCGTTCAACATACGTTACTTTTGAATTTTTGGCGTAAAATTACTATTGAACCGACTTATTGATTCACGTGAATCCTAGACCAAAATAATGATAGTTAACGATTTAAAAGATGCGTGTTACATTTATATTAAATAAAGAAAAAGTTGAAATCTCATTACTATTATAAATGTTAAAGTTTGGACGTTTGTGAGTTTATGAATTTGGATGTTTGTTAGTCAATCACGCCTTAACGGCTAAACGGTTTTGGATGTAATTTGACCATGACTTGTAAATTTGACGTGGGTTTAATATTTATCCAGGAAAAGTTCGTTCACGCGGGCGGAGTCCCGAGCAAAAGCTAGTAACAAATAAAAACCATTCAAAATCCTCGCACCACATTGCATTTCGGTCGCGCGAAACCTCTAGTTGGGTAGTTTTTTATATGGCACAAATCAACAAGGTCATTAGTGCGATGTACACTATTAATGTGACCCGCCATTTCACCATGATCGATGAGAATCCCAGTGAAAAAAATGTGGGAATTGAAAAACTAATTTGATTAATTTTGATTAACTGAATGTGGGAATCGAACTTAGTGACTCACAGATATGTGGCCGCTAGGCTAATCTAGCTAACTATCAAGCTAGTCTGCTATAAATTAGCAAATATTATAAAGGATATACTAACTTACTTACATATTTATAATATGTTTCGGTGATTAAAGATGTGGTACTTACTTACTTGCTACTTTACCTAGCAACAGTACCTTAATTTGGAGATGGTCAGACAGGCGGCAACCTTCCCAAATTACCGCGCTCGTTAATCACTGGGACGCTGTCAGTTTCTTTGTAAACACAATACGTTATTTTGGGGGAAATTGTGTTTTTACTTCTTTAATCAAGTGTTTCAATAAAATCCTGAGTACTCTGATACATTCATAAGCTTTGATTTGAAAAAAAAACATGCAGTTTCTCGGTATTTGTACCCGTTATAGTGATAGGCCCGCCCTCTATCGCATTAAGGGACAGATATAATCTCGGCGAACTTTCGGTGAACTAATTGCACTTCTCATTGCCTTTGGGAATACAACATACATATGTACTTACGCCTGTAATTCCCGAGGGGGTAGGCAGAGGTGTAAACAGTATACCCACATTTTGCCGAGCGTATCTCTGTCCCTTATGTGATAGGTGGCGAGCCTATCATCATACCGGGCACAATTCCAGACTCCGGGCCGATTTACTAAGCATTTTGTGATAGAAAAACCCAATACCACTTTTACTCGACCCGAAAACCCCGAGGATTTAAAATATATCAATGTTTTAAGCTAAATACATCGTCATGGGTTTTCATGTGAGTAAAATTTCAACCGAGAGCACACCACCAAACTACAAAATTCTAAAATCACTTTCGCATCGTTTGAATAGTAAAATGCATTCTAACCACAGCAACAGTAGTATTGGCAAATAAATTGGATTTCAATCGAGCGGGCCGTTTCCGCGCACGTCAGCGTTGCCAACTACCCCGGAGCTTCGCTAATGGATTACACGGGGGCCGCTGTTTAACATTCCATTTATTAGTGGACATTTGGAGAGCCTAATTCGCTCTACATTTCAAGTGTTCGGTTTTTGAACGATGTGAATTTAGCTGAAGAGATAGGATTATGATGTTGAAAAGAAAAGTAAGTTTTTAAACGAATGCGATTATTGAAAAGTATCTAATGTTTTATTTGTAAATTGCATTATATTCATATGAGAGCCAATGGTCTTATTACGAGGATGCTCAAGATTGGGTGTAGTGGAAGAGTCTTAGTGGGAAGGCGAACACTGACACTGGCATAACGCCAGTTAGAAAGAAAGAATCGTGCCTGATAAGTCGTCATAAAGGCGAAGTTAAGACTAAACTTTCAACTGGCATAGGACTAGATGCTGTAATCTATATAAGTCAAGGTTCCATCTTTGAAAAAGAATCTAGGAGACGTCAGTTAGGTAATGAGTCAACTACGCACTTTCGCGCATGACTATGAATTGATATTCGAGGGTGTTAGCGTCGACCACATGTTTGGCAAGTAAATACATTATCCGTAGATGATGGGGGTTGCGGCTCGTACGTATCTTAATGTCTACTTCTGGGCTAGTGATATAATGCTACTATACCATCAGATACAAGCATTCTTCAAGCGTTACGATATTTCGCCTTACTTTCTGATATAGCTTGGTCAATCCTTGATCAATCTGGAAAGTTGCCATGCTTAAAACTGTTTTACCAGTGTAGTATAGGATGAAGGACAGGTATTTTGGCATCTGCTGTCTCACCTAATAGTCGCAGCTATCGGAAGCGCCTTTGTTTCAGTAGTGCGCTACGTAGCTGGTCGGTCTTTAGGAGAATCTAATTTGTAATCTTGTTCTTCTATGAGATGCCTAATATATTGCGGTGACTGCCATATGAAATTTGTTTAGGTTCCGTCTTTGCTTAGCGTACTAAGTCCAAGTGTCAGCTCCGTACAACAGTTAAGATTCACGTAGCTATTCAATGTTCCCAAAATATGATGATTTTTTTGTATAGTTCATACGGTTTGATTTTAGTTATTCAACTTTAAACAGATTTTCAGATCAATAAAACTGATAGAGCTTTTGTCGATTTAAGCCAGTTGATTAACTAAAATGGAATTGTGTGAACACTGGCTGTAAGTTCATTTGTTAAGTGTACATTCAATAGGGATGCGATGCATTTATTTGTTTTTCAACTTTTATTCTTCTTCGTTTTCAAAACACGCTAAAGAAGATTTTATGACGTTAAAATTATTTTTTAAATTTCCTAATTGAAAAGTAGTTTCAACAACACTTAAATGCAATAACCTTCCATTTTTAAAACCCATCAGGTTCATAAATAAAGCTGGCACGAGATTCGGTAAACCATTCACACTTTCCTGACATACCTAATAAGCTATTAGACTTAACCATAACATAAAAAAACAGAAGCTTGGTAATGAGGAATTATTCAGGGGCAAGAGATCTCAGCGGCAACCTCATTAAAACGAAAGGTGCCTGAGAAATATGCGGTAGATTACGCCCTTGTATAATGCGCGTAACTGCCTGTGGTATAACCCATCTATTAAACTATGTGTTGGCAACTTTACTAGCCATTCGGGCATATTTTTTTAGGATTTGTGAGGTTTCGCATTTGCGTATGACTTTAGTAATTTCCTTCTATGGTTCTTATCGTTGCCGAATGAAAACGACATATTGATTATCATTCTACCAAATGCGCTGGTATGTTCGGAGGAAAAATTAAATAATCTAATATATAAAATTCTCGTGTCACAATGTTCGTTTCCATACTCCTCCGAAACGGCTCTACCGATTTTTATGAAATTTTATATTCATATTCAATAGGTCTGAGAATCGGCTACTATCTATTTTTCATCCCCCTAAATGTTAAGGACGGTCCAACCCTAATTTTTTTTTTATTTTTTAGACTACATTTTTTGTTTTTATTTATTATGATACAGCATTAAAAAATACATACAACTCTAAATTTTCACCCTTCTACCATCAACCCTTATTTTTTAATAGTCATTTTAGTATTTTTGTCAAGCGAGTTTCTCACCGGGGGCGCCCACTAGGCTACTTTAATCCTGGAAATAGGCATTCACGCGGACGGAGCCGCGGGCAACAGTATTTATATATACTTAGCGTGTATTTTTGGATGTCATAACTATGAAAATTCGTAATATACATGGTAAGTATATAAGTACATTTAATGTACAATTATCCTATTCGTCAATTAATACGAGTATGATAAAATAACTGCATCGTACATACATACGCACACACACATGTAATCCCCGAAGGGGTAGGCAGAGGTGTAACCAGTACACCCACATTTCGCCGAGTGTATCTCCGTCCCTTGATGTGATAGTGGGCGAGCCTATCAACCTAGGTATGGCACCTAGCACAAATTTCAGACTCCGAGCTGATACTGAGCTTTTCGTAATAGAAAAACCCAATATCACTTTTACCCGACCCGGGGATCGAACCCGAGACCTCACCGTCAGCCTCAGTCTTAACGCGTACGCATTACAACTGCGCCACCGAAGCAGGCCTAACCTAATAATTAAAATTGTTATACAAAATTCACGATCACCTAATTGATCTAGTGGCAGCATGCGTAACCGGTGAGGATTTCTGTAACACACACTCACACAGGAAACCAAAACAAACCTTAAGAAATTGTATTTCGCAGCCTACATTGATGTTACGTTTGATTTTATTTACAATCCTTCCCTTTGATGGCTAGCTTAGCCCGCACCCGTATTTTAGGACGGCTCAATCCGTATTGGAAAATACCCGGGATTTAGAAAGAACGTCGACGTCGGGATGTCTCAAGTAAGCCTTTCCGAAATTAGGGGAGTAGAGAAATATTAGCGAGAAATTATATGCAAAGTTCAAAAGAAAAGGTACCGCTGAAGGACATGTCGGCGGTCGTAACGAAATTCCCCAAAGGGTCGCATTTGTAATAGTTTTGCCTGTATTCACAATTTTTCTATTTTATTAGCATAAACAATTTTTTCTGGTAGAAGTCGGCAAATGAAAAATGAAATTTACTTCCCAGAGGAGTTGACGTCAGGCAAGCGGCCGGTCGTAAAAACTACAAGCCAAATCTTTCTGTAACGTGTTAAAAAGCTGACCCCATTGAGAGGGGGATAAAGGCAAGTGAAATAAGAACAGAGGGCCAATTCTGCTATTTTAACTGACACTGCGAATGAATTTTAATCGAACTGAGATTACATTTTGAATTAATTAAATATATGGCATTCTGCTCTTTTAAAAGTTCGATATCATCTCAGTTAAATTGCATATAAACTGTCAATTCGATCAACTTTCAATGTCTTTCTTTTGTTGAAAATATGGCTTCGCATTATTATGCATTTCGCCAATGACAAGTATTTTACCGAATTTTACGTATCAGCTGCCATAGACTAAATTCTAGAAATTAAAAATGACCTAAGCGACAAAATCAATGTTACCAGCTCACAATAAAATACCCACAATATGACTAATTTCAGTGATTAAAAAATTACGTAACTGGAGGTTATGATTTTTTAATTAATTGATTTGACTAATCCCATGTATTTTATTTATTTCATTAATTTATCTATTCCATGGCATAACTGAAGGAAAACGGCACAACAGCACCACTCCGGCAGTCCTTTCCGGAAATAAACACAATCGCGATTATTTTATTGAAATTTGAAATTCTACCGAATTGCGGTTTTTTTATTTTGCAACACTGCTGAGGACATATCTATACTAAATAAAAATTGTGCGAGAGTTTGGCGGGAATTTTGACAGTGCGATTGCTCTCATAATTTAATCTACACTAATATTCTAGAGAGGAAAGATTTTTTTGTATTTTTGTATGTAACAAATAAACTTAAAAACGACTGGGCCGATTTCAAATATAATTTGGCCGTTAGAAAGCTACATTATCACTGAGTAACATAGGCTGTAAACTCATTTCTAATACTTTACTGAAATAACGAGCACACAAAGTCGAACAATTTTGACTACTTTTAGTTGCTTGCAGTAAAAGAGAATAAAGTTAACTGAATTTGTCTGCAGTTAGCTCACAGTCACTTCACCTCAGTGTTGCCAAGTCAGATTTTTGAAAATACCGTGTTGCCCACATTAAAATACGGCATTTGCGTCAAAAATACAGTGCTTGATGGGAAAAAATACAGTCTATTTTACAGTGCAATAAAATGTCATACAAAAAAGGAAATATTTAAATTATTAAATAAAATATAAATTTATTTTAAACTTTATATCCTAAACTAACTTAACATTTTATTTGCATATATCGATCGCTGCAGAAATGGATGGCTGCGATGATGATGATATCGGTTTATTTTTTTAATGTGTTTAATCAAAGAGTTTTGTATACTACTAGACAAGCTGCGCGGAACATAGAAATTATAGTATAATAAATTGTAGTATAGTAAATTAGTTGTATTACTAAGTTGCAGTCAATTGACCGTAACTCAATATTATCATCTCGCTTACTCTCAACTAGAACCCCTATTGCGCTCCCTGTTTGTGAACTGTCAAACTCCCGCGTTATGTGACGCAGTTTTAGTTCTAAATAACCTGTCTAGTAGTATACAATAATAATACGAAATTTTGACTGTAAAAAAATACTGTGTCTCCATATACGGTATTTATAAAAATACCGTGTCCAGTAGATGGCATGAAAATACGGCAGATCTGCTGTAATTACAGTGCACTTGGCAACACTGCTTCACCTTCAGTCACATTTCGTTCTCAATATTTTGACGTTTGTCTGTAGACGAAATGCATTTTATATAGTTAAGTGTCTCACAATGGACACTGGCGAAATCACCAATCTACGGTGGAGCCAAACACAATTAAAAGAAGAAGAAGATAGTTAAGTGTCAAATTTATTGTTACCAGAATGCCGTTTTGGTTCAGTCAACTTGTATTCTACTTTCGATATCATTGCGTTCTAAGTTCTTGAATATTGGTTTAGCAGAATACCATTTGCAACTTTCTTGTCGCTGAGATTAGATCGGAATGATATTTTGAACAATTAAAATTACGAGAATTGGCCCTCTGGTCGGCAAATGAGCAAGTGGGTCACCTGATTGTAAGTGATCTCCACCGCCCATGAAACTTATAATACCAGAAGAATCATGAATGCTTTGCTGACCTTTAATTAATGGAATGAAGGTTGAGGAGGTGCGGACTTGGGCTTAGAAAAATATCACTCACTTTTTTATAGCATAAGCCGGCAAACGAACAAGTGGGTCGCCTGATGGTAACTAATCTCCACAACCTATAAACGCTCATAAAACCAGAAGAATCATGCACGCGTTGCAGACTTTAAAGGAAAAGGATAATACAACTTCCGTGGCGCAGTAGGCGAGTAGCCGGTTGCGAAGCGAGAGGGCGTGGGTTCAATTCCCTCACTGAGTCAAATGTTTGTGTAGTCCACAAAAGTTTGTTTCGGGTCTAGGTATTATAGGACCGCTAGTCCTTCGTAGTTCCTGATACCCACGATACAGGTTTACCTAGTGTGGGATCAGGACTATGTTTGTAACTGTTGGGTGTATTTAAGATTGCATGAACATAACGTACAAGACGGCCCAGATAGACTACTTATCTATTCCTATCTGATTATCTGACGTACTTATCTGGATAAATAGGGACGGCTTCAAGAAGTAGATAGAACAATACAGATGTTTGACGAAAGCTATCTATCTTGAAATTTAAGATTAATATTGGGAACGGCCATAAGCAGCTGAATGGATTTTAATGAAATTTGGTAAGGAGATAGGTTATATCCTGGGGAATGATATACTTTTAGCTTCGGTAAAATAAATTTTGACACGGAAAAAGACATCCACGCAGATGGAGCCGTTACCAAAAGCTCCTTATAAATTACGTACAGTTTGATATCTAAACAAATAAATAAAATTGAAGTGTCTTTTTATAATATTAAAGTAACTGCTTTGTACTACATTCATATGAATGTATATACGGTACATATACCTAAATATCATTTTTTACAATTTTTGTCTGTCTGTCTGTTTGTTTGTTTCGGCTAATCTCTGGAACGGCCGGACCGATTTTGACGGGACTTTCACTGGCAGATAGCTGATGTAAGGAATAATAAGGTAATAAGGAGTAACTTAGGCTACTTACGTACTTTTTATCCCGAAAAATGACATTCACGCGAGCGGAGACGCGAGCAAAAGCTAGTTGAAAATAAACACAATATCCAAAAATGTCAGTTCATTTCCCTAGCGTATTTAAATATTATTGTTAGTTAGAAAATACTTTATGTATGTATAAATAATGTAATAAAGTAAGTAGGTACATGTTGGCAGTGAGTTCTCACAAAGGATTTGCAAATGGGTAGCGGATAAAAATTGTTTTTGTGTAAAAAACTTCGTTGTGTACTCACCGACTAAAGTAACCATGGAAACTATTATATTCAGTGTTTCATGTGTGCCGTTTATTTTTTGTGTATTTTAACTCTTATTTGATTTTTCCATTTGTTAGATTTTTTTAAATAATTGATAAAGTTAATTCATGGAGTGTAATTGGGCCACCAACAACTTCGTCGTCGGCTAAAAGTTGACCTCACCTGCACGTGGTACACTCTGCTGATTAACGGACGAGGCATAACTTTTGATATAGTGATCTGATTTTGATGTTTCTTTTGTATTCGATAGATTATAGCTCATTATAAGTTGGGTTAAAATCGGGGATGATTAGTGCACCGATTTTGATACATACGCACTTACGCCTGTAATCCCCTAAGGGGTAGGCAGAGGTGTAACCAGTATGGGTGTACTTCGCCGAGTGTATTTCCGTCCCTTATGTGATAGGGGGCGAGCCTATCGCCATACCGGGCACAAATTCCAGACTCCGGGCTGATACTGAGCATATCGTAATAGAAAAACCCAATACCACTTTATCCGACCCGGGGATCAAATCCAAGACCTCAGCGTTGACCTCAATCGTAACGCGTACGCATTACAACTGCGCCACCAAGGCAGTCACCGATTTTGAAGTATCACTAAAGTAGTAAAACGACTAAGAAAGTACTTACTAAAAAGGTAAAAATGTATAATGTTATTTAGGATAACCTAACTAACATTATAAATCCGAAAGTGGGTTTGTTTGTTACGCTTTCACGCCTAAAGCGTTGAACCGATTTTGATGACGGTTATAAATAAGTAGGGTACTTTTTATCCCAGAAAAGGCTGTTCACGCAGGCAGAGCCGCGAGCATAAGCTAGTACTTTATAATTGACTATTAAATTGAAATAGCGCCGATTCAGATGTGGTTATCTTAAAATAAAGCCTTTCAGTTTTTTGAGTCGGTTTTATCCTTCCATTATCGGCGTTGGTCTATGCGTAAATTAATGTATAAGTTAGTCGATTCAATCAGGGGGATTCTAGTGGATTGCGTCCACGAGATTCCCGAGTCGTTAATATGGATTTGTTTCTGTCATTTTTGATTAGTAACAATTTACAATAGTCGAATACTCATACTAATGTATCATTTGTTTCATTTAATCAACGTATTCTTTGTAACTAGGAAATGAAAGAGGTTTCGTAAAGCTGATGTCGCCGACTTCAAATTTAGGTCTAGCTCCGCCTCTGGAGTTATGAAACCAGTTTTGTATAATACCCTGTACAACAAAGATATTTGTTTGGCTGAATAGAAAGGCCTGTATATATACGAGTACAATAAGCCCGTGTTTCACTGGAAACGTCTGAATAAATGATTGGATGGATACAGAAGCTGTTGATCAACACAGATTTTGGCATTGAATTACACGTGCCATGTATTTTTTCGGACTACATCTAGGTGTATTTCCTTTACAAGATACTAGATTTTTCTCGCAGGGCAACCGTGTAAATGTCTTTTTCCGGGACAAAAGTATGTAATTTCCAAGGTTACTTATCTCCTTACCAAATTACATAATCATTTCAGCTGTTAAGCTGTGAAAACGTAACAGACATAGACGAGTTACTTGCACATTTATAATAATAGTATGGGTGTATTTGATTTGTCTTGTAATAATAATAATGTTTATTGAGCAATAGGTGTACAATTTTGCCTTAAAAGGAATACAATCAACATATTATAATAACTATCATATAAAATTCAGGGCAGTATTAAACAGTGGGACCCAAACTGAGCATATACTTGTATTTTGGAGCTCAGAGTTGCGACTTATACAATGACATGATAATTTTATTGAACTTAACATTTTGGCAAAGAATTAATAAGAGGTAAAGTAAGTACAAAGGCTTGGTTGATTATACGAATGTGTGAGGACGAGTGTGCGAGTGTATGAGAGTGTATATGTGTGAGTGAAGTGAGTATGTGTTATGAGTGTGTGTGTAATTCTTTCTTTCTGCCTAGCGTTATCCCATTAAGGCAGACATATATTTTTCTCGGCAAAAGAGCAAGTGAGTCACCTGATGTTAAGTAAATCCACTGCCCATTAACATCTACAATATCTAAAGAATAATGAAGGCGTTGCCGACCTTAAAGGAAATGGATGATAAAAGGATTGGGAAGGGGAGGGGGGTTTTCTCCTCTGGATAACTCACTTACCGTACGAAACGCATCAGCAACGAAGACTAAAACAAAAAGGTAATTATTGGTATTGGTGGGAAAAAATTAATTGGTATTCAAATATGGCTCTTATTTTTGTCGGGTGTTGATAAAATAATGGAAAGTAAAATAATGATAATAAATCCGCAGTCAGATATCAGATGATGAGTGTATATTATTACTAGTCAGCGTCGCAACTCGCATGTAAACATATCATTACTATGATGCGATAATGTAATGACGAAAAGGTTTGCCTGTGTTAAGAGCGATTAAAATACAATCGCTTCGTGGATATTGAGTTCTTCTATTATGAAATGCTCAGTATCAGCCCGGAGTCTGGAATTGTGCCCGGTATGGCGATAGGTTCGCCCCCTCTCACATTATGGGACGGAGATACGCTCGGCGAAATGTGGGTGTAGGTACTGGTAACACATCTGCTTACCCCTACTGGGATTACAGGCGTGAGTGCGTACGTTCTTGATCGCCATTTTGTTTAAAACTAGATAGTCGGTATAAATATAAGTTATTAAACTACCGAGGTATCAGCGCTTTTCGCTTCGCATCCCGCCGTCAACCGCACCGCAGTTCAGAGTTCACGATATCGCAGCGCCGGTGTCGGCGCCGGTTCGATCCAGTTACGAGTTATAATTTCCGCTTGAAGGCGCGCAATCGGTGCTTAGCCGTGTAATAGATTCCGCCCAAACATCTGATACAACCTGCCGAATTTTCGCCTAACTCGGCTAATGAGATTTCGCTGAGAATATCTCTTGGCGACGACGTTCCGCTTTGGATATTATATGTGGTGTTTCTTACTCACATGAGTTTGGCCTTTAGGGTGCTCTGTGTAGTAGATATAATTTAATTATTGCACTTGAGGGCAGTTTATATTATTTTTTTACGGTGTATAACACAATAAAAGACAATTGTAGTGTTTACTTCACTGTGTTGTATTTCTTATTTTAGTAATATTTTTACAATAAGATTTTCTGGTAGAATTACGCCTATTTCTTATAGTGGCAGGCAGAGACAGTAGATTTCCACTTGCTACTTTTTGCGTTTTAAAGGCACCTTGTTAATTATTTATGCAATTGTAATTGTCTGTTTGTTTGAATACACAAAAACTACTAGACCAATTTGAATGAAATTAGACTCACATACAGACCTAGACAGATAAAATAGCGATAGAAGACATCCTTATGTTTCATAGATAATTGCGACTGGGAATTTTTTTCAGGAAAAAATAATAGTGTACTTATTTCTTACGATAGGGCAGGGTTTCCTAAACTTGTTATAATTGTGGAATTGTTTAATACTAAGTGCGTCTAAATCAGTCATATTTGACTGTATTTAACATCAGGTCCAATGTATTCACTTTGCCGTACCCGTTAAAAAAAATGGGGCCACGCGGAACCCATTTTAAGAATCGCTGACCTACATAATAATACGAGCCTTTGATTATAAATACGAGCAGAGTTGCAAATGGCAATATTTAATAAGAAATTTCTTTCATAACAGTGCTGCCAGATACCACAAAACAAACTTATACCCCAGAGGTTAATACAAAAACCTGAACTCCAGTCAGCTTACAAAAAACAAAAAATAAAACCTTTCCCTGCCATTCAAATTATGAAAATAAGCACATAATTGGAAAATTGAATTTACTTCGTTGCGAAACAGGCAGAAAAAGTTCCAAAACAATTTTCCGCAAATAAAGACATTTCGTTTTGTCTCGGGGGAGTGACATGAAGTACGTAATCGCGATATCTAGTAAGTATTGTAGTAAAGAATACTCAATCTGTACGTGAACTGGGTATTTTATCAATACCCTTACCATTGAGTTGAGTTTGGTATGGTTGACTGATTTATTGCTATTCACTTCACTCCTTTAGGGGTACATTGGTTTTCAAGGCTAAGATCATAATCCATTTCATAAATTGCAACTTCAGAAGCAAAGCATTAATAGGTAAAGCGATGGTACCTACTTTTTGCCTATTACCTACAGCCTACCACCTCGTGCGAGAAACTAGTAAACAAACGGTCACTCATGACAATCATCTTACTATAAACAATTTCGTAGCACTTACTACGCTTCGTAGCACGTATGCTACGACACAACCGCGTAGTAGGGGCATACATGTGCAATAAACAGGAATTTCGACCTTTCTCCCTCTCAACAGATATGAGTTGTAATTTTCGGACGGTCCTCTTAACTTCTGCAAATGTTGTGCTTCTACCTATGTTTCCTAGAAGGTAACTTTAGCCCGTTATCATCAAAACCACATTTCCTTTAGCATGATTTATTACAGATTTATTCAAATGCAGTGAACATCAAGTGGAGGTATAAGTTGAGTTCGATGTATTGTGTCCTTTTCTGTGTGCTATTATAATTGATATTTTATAGCACTCGTACTTACAATTATTTCTTGGTATATTCATTACATACTTAGAGTGGTAGAGCCACGCTGTAGGCAGTTTTGTCTACAGCATGAATGGGCCGGCACGCCCAGGTGATTACCACTGTCTCACAGAAAACAAGCAAGTGGTTTACCTGATGGTAAGTGTTCTCCACCGCCTATGTACGCCCACAATACGAAAAGAATCATGGGCGCATTGCGGACCTTAAAGGAAAGGGATAATTAAGAGTTTGGGAAGCGGAGGGGGGATTTGATCTCTCACTCAGCGTACGAAACGCAGCTGCAAGCCGCTACTTTACGTAGGTATTCCAGTCGATCCATTCGTCCTGTAGACACAATTCTCTACAGCGTGACTCTACCCCTTAACTCTTTACTTTTGCTAAAACGACTGCAAATTCAATTTACAGATTAGATTAAGTCACTCCAGATAAACGCAGACGAAGCGGTGTTAGTTAATAAAATAAGCTTGCAATTGAGTTCGATGTCAGGGCTGGCAACACTGTTTACTAACTGCAGAGGGAATTGTAGGCGAGGAGGAAACAAAAGTGTGCTAATTTAATTTTCTTCCTGGTTAACATTTGTGCGTCGTGTTATTGAGATAAAGGTTTTTGGGTTGTAGTAATGCAATTTTGATATAGTATGCTACGAGATGAAAGTTAAAGGTTCGAAACCAGCTCCAAGAGCACTCACCTCTAATTTTTTAAAGTTACGTGTGTATTAATTATTAATTATCACTTGCGTTAAATGTGACGGAAACCTGCATTTCTGAGTTCTCCATAAGAACGTCAAGTGGTAGAGCCACGCTGTAGACAGTTTTGTCTACAGCACGAATGGGCCGCCTTGACCGAGTCTTCACCACTGTCTCTCAGAAAACCAACGTAAAGTAGCGGCTTGCTGCTGCGCTTCATTCGGTGAATGAGATATCCGGAAGCCCAAATCCCTTTCCCTTTCCCAATCCCTTACTTATCCCTTTCCTTTAAGGTCGGCAACGCGCCCATTATTCTTCTGGTATAGTGGGTGTATATGAGCGGTGGAGATCACGTACCATCAGGTGAGCCACTTGCGCGTTTGCCGGTTTTTATAATATATAAAAAAAACCAAGGTATATGAAGTCTACCAACCCGCATTAGGCCAGCGTGGTGGGCTATGGCCTAACCCCTCTCATTCAGTGGAGGCCCGTGCCCAGTAGTGGGACGTGTACAATACAGGGCTGGTAGTATTATTATGAATATGACTTGGTTTGAACTAAAGGTGTTAATAATAAATTAAGCCTATAATGAACCTACAATCACTTCTACTCTACATTAATTAATTATGTATTTGAGAAATTATTCCTTATTACACTTAAGAAGCCAATCAATAGGTAATATTGGCACAAGCGTGTGTTAAGACTCAAATTAATTCCCACCGCATAGGCATGTGCTTAATTTCAGAAACTGCCTCTGTTAAGCGGTTTAATGAACCTTTTGAAATGAGAACTGTACTACACGTATATAATTACCTACGCCAGCATTACAGTCATAATATGTTTTGAGCCATGATTAATTTGATTTATAGATTATAATATTTTATTGTTTAACTGTAATACAAACTTTGGTAATCTTTTTCCATCTGCCCTTATCCCACTCGCAGTGAGGTCTGCGAAAAAATGGATGGATGGATCAAAATGGATGAAAAACACCAAAGTAAATTTACATAGTTATTTCAATTATATAAAGTTAATTTTAAGTAATTTTAAGGTTCTATTTTGAGGTACGCTACCGAGACAGGGAGACCGTGACACATGTCGCAAATTAGGCGATAGCGACAAGTCCGCCTTGTTTTTTTAAAATATTTTTTAGTTTGTATGACGAGTTGAGCAGGTCGCTCGCCTGATGGTAAGCATCACGCCTGCTCATAAACAGAAGCAACGCCACACAGAACTTTAAATAACAAAGCAGTGCATGACACTGGACTGCGCTCGTCACCCCGAGACATAAGGTGTTAAGTTTTATAATTCCCAGTAATTTCACTGGCTTCAATGTCCTTCAAACCGGAACACAACAGTGCTTACACACTGTTGCTTGGCGGCAGAAATAGACAAAGCGGTGGTACCAACCCAGCCGGCCAGTCGCATACGAGGGACCTACCAACTTGTATGAAGTTAAATAGAAACGGTCGCGCGCCACGGTATCTTTTCTCGGCCACCTATCTCAAAACGTAACTATACAACTACATACAAGGCGGACGTGTTACTGTCGTCGTATGTCGAGGTCTTCTGTCTCAGTCGCACATCTCAAAATAGGCCTTAACACAGTAACATTTGTGTTATAGTTTGCACAGTTGCAACTCGCTATCTCTGTTTAACTTGTTGCATTTACATCTGAATTGTCTAATAAACTAAAGCATTTGTACCATCTGCACACCGACGTAGATAAATTTGTAGTAAAAGCAATTCAGCGATTGATCTCAAGAGAGGCGACCTATTTAGAGAACAGCACGCTAATTTGAAGAAACAAGGTGTAGGAAGTAGATTAGTTGTCTTTGTGTGGTAGACAACATTAATGGTTCTAACAAAGTTTTTAACAGAAATATTTATATCCATTTAATACATAGTGTCAGTAGGCCAGTGATATCGTAGGTCCCAAGCCATACTGGATATAGGTTTGACAAAGGGGTCAAATTTATTAAATATTACATTAATTAATTTCAAATTTATTGAGTGGTAGAGCTACGCTGTAGACAGTTCTGTCTACAGCATGAATGGGCCGGGTCGTTACCACTGTCTCACAGAAAACCGGCGTAAAGTAGCAGCTTGCTGCTGCGTTTCGTACGGTGAGTGAGATATCCGGAGGCCCAAATTCCCCTCCCCTTCCCAATCCCTAAATTATCCCTTTCCTTTAAGGTCGGCAACGCGCCCATGATTATTTTGTATTGTGGGCGTACGTGGGCGGTGGAGATCACTTACCACCAGGTGACCCACTTGCTCGTTTGCCAGCCTATACTATGAAAAAACCCTCTTTTTTGTCGGGTGTTAAAAATGCATCTGCAACTGGAATTCTTAGAGTATATAGAGCGACAACGAGTACACCCACATTTCAACAATCCCTTAATCATCCCTTCCCTTTAAGGTCGGCAACGCGTCCTTGATCCTTCAGGTATTTTGGATTTTTACGAGCAGTGGTAAAAAAAGTGAATATTACACGTTTATGTGCTCGACTTAGCCCTGTCAAGCCGTATATATTAACATTATAAAATTATCTTATACATTACCCAACCAATTGCATATGCAAGGACTTGCACTAATTAAACAAGATTCCTTGAAGTCACACTCCACATGTAATTAACCAACGCTACCTAGTGGGGCTTCATTACAGAGACTTATTAAAGAACCTAATTTGGAGTGACAATAGAATAGCATTCTCTGAAATCTTAATGTAACGAAGAAAAAGGCAAGTTAATTAGCCAAACAAAAGCAGGGCTATGTTTAAAAATGCAACTTAATTAACTTGGGATCAACTTTTAAGCTATTAAAGTAAGAAGAGCAATCAACCTCCGTGGCGCAGTGGGCGAGTAGCTGTGAAGCGAGATGCCGCGGGTTCGATTCCCGCATCGGGACAAAATATTCGTGTTGTCCACAAATATTTGTTTCAGGTCTTGTTGTTTTCTCCCTAAAGGGTTGACGTTAGGCAGGTAGCCGGTCGTAAAAACTATAAGCCAAATCTTTCTGTAACATTTGCTAAAAACATGCTGCAACAACCCCACTGCGAGTGGGATAAGGGCAGGTGGAAGTATAAAATTAGAAAAGCAGAGGTGAAGGTTAATAAGATTTACTTAGGCTTGATGCATTAATGCATATTTTAACTGATAAATTTAAAGCGATTTTTATTGAAAATCGGTTTAATGCCATGCTTGAAGAAAATTTGTTTAGCCATTTAAAAGTAACAAACGTTTTTCTAATTGACCCCGGGGTTCTTTATAGCAGAGGCCCGCAATCGAGCAAGTGGGTCACCTGATGGTATGTGATCTCCACCGCCCATGAACATACACAATATCCGAAGAATCCGGGTTTTTAACGGTTGGATTACACTTGGTGAAATACCCTCTATAGTGACTGGTTCAGGCAAGCCGCGTTTCAGGGACAGCCGTGTATATCTTAGTTACTTCAAGCTGGCATAATTCTAGCGTCCGTCTAAGGGTGCAATTAAGTTTAATAGTATGAATTTTGGTTAAGAATTAAGGTTTTGAGTATTTTTTATTAGCGTTTATGACGAGACGAACAGGTCGCTCGCATGATGGTAAGCGTCACAATCATCCATAAACAGAAGCAGCACCGCTGAAAACATCGAAAGGAAGTACTGCATGACAGTGGACTGTACTCGTCACCATGGAACATAAGATGCTAAGTTTCATAATGCCTAGTAATTTCACTGCCAATGTCCTTCAAACCAGAACACAATAGTGGTCACACACTGCTGCTTGGCGGCATAAATAGACAAAGCAGTAGTACCAACTCAGACGGCCCCTAACATAGTAAAAAAAAAAACAAATTAAAAATGATCCCTCAATAAATTGATGTCGAACGAACGAGTCCATTCACTAGTGTAGTTACAACAAAATTTGCTTCCAATAGCAAAATGTAATTGGAAAATATTTCCACCACCACGGCTTACTTGAAACTACTAAGTATTTTATGGGCCCCAGTTAGCGAGTATTGGAAATTGAAGTGGAATAATTAAACTGCGCTCGTATTAACTGCGGGGAAGACTTTTCTATTTGTAGAGCGTTAAAAATATAACTGAAGTTATGTTCCCTCGACTGATTATAAATACCTCGATGACTCAGTTGTAACGCGTTACGACTGAGGCTGACGCTGAGGTCTCGGGTTTGATTCCCGGGTCGGGTAAAAGTGATATTGGGCTTTTCTATTACGAAATGCTCAGTATCAGCCCGGAGTATGGAATTTGTGGTCGGTATGGCGATAGGCTCGCCCCATATCACATCATGGGGCGGAGATAGGTTCGGCGAAATGTAGGTGTACTGGTTACTGTTGTAAAGGTCATTCACGCGGGCGGAGCCGCGAGCAAAAGCTAGTTTTTTATATCAGAGGCTGACAAAGAGAGTGTAACTGGGCCACCATGATCTTAGGACTTTTTAATGGAATAGGCCGGCAATCGAGCAAGTGATGGTAAGTGATCTCCACCGCCCATGTATGCCCACAATAATCACTTTGCTGATAAACGGACGAGATAGTGGTGATACATGGTTCCCGTTGTGGGTTGTAGGGGTCAAACGGTGGTTGGCCTCATCTAATACCAAATCCTGTCAAGTCTATGATATGAGAAGGCGACTCCTAGTATTGAGCCGGAATAACGCCAGGCAGAAAGAAAAGGGCTGGCAAACGGGCAAGTGGGTCACCTGATCTAAAGACATCTCCGCCATCCATTAATGCATTGAAACGAATGAGGGTTGGGAAGGAGAGGGGCATTTCGGCTCCATGGCGCAGCGGGCGTGTAGCCTGTTGCGAAGCGTGAGGCCCTGGGTTCGATTCCCGCACCTAGATAAATGTTTGTCTGATTCACAAATATTTGTCTCGGGTCTGGGTGTTGTGGAATCGCAAGTCGCTCGTAGTTCCTGATACCCACGATACAGGTTTACCTAGTGTGGGGTCAGGACTATGTGTGTGACTGTGGGGTGTATTTATTTATTTATTTGGGCTACTGGATATCTTAATTATTCGAAACGTAACAACAATCTGGCCCATTCATGCTGTAGACAAAACTGTATACATCGTGGCACTACCACTTACATAATTAGGTTGCAATTAAAGTAAATAAACATTAAATTAAAAAAAAGGTCATAGAGAATGTTCTCGAAGCAGTGTATCATGGGGGAAGTGTATATTGGTTGTTGTTACAGTGCAAACTTATATCATTCATAAAACCATTACATTTCGTCGCAACGACGTATAAGCAAATAGGCTTAACGTTTATTCTGTTACCCGTATTTTCTCTTATTCAGCAAAAAATATATAAAGGTTTATTACTTCAACAATACATGAGAAGTTTCATTATATCTACTAAATGTACGATGTTTAACCAGTTAAATATTAATTAATGTTAAGTTGTTATTATTAAGTTATTAGCTAATATTTTTTCAAGAATTGCCTTATGTGATTCTAGTGAGTGATAGAGCCACGCTGTAGACAATTTTGTCTACAGCATGAATGGGCCGTGTCGTTACCGCTGCCTCATAGAAAACCAACGTAAAGTAGCAGCTTGCTGCTGCGTATCGGACGATGAGTGAGATATCCAGAGGCTCACATCACCTTCCTCGTCCCAATCCCTTAATTATACTTTTATTTTGAGGTTGACAACGCGCTCATGATTTTTCTGTTATTGTGGGCGTATATGGGCAGAAGGTACTCAGTTGCCGGCCTATGTTATAAAAAAATGTAGTTAAAGAATATATTTATATTTTATATCTATAAACTCAGTTCTATATTTATAGAACTAAGTGGAATGGATGGGATTAAGAACTTTGGGTCTTACGATTCAAATAATTTTTATATACCATTTTTAACATAAACATGGTATATAAATATATATCCCTTGTATTTATGATTTTTATGTTTTTGTATGTTATTATTGACCCTAATATAAGAGAGCGTTGTTTAAAATGCCTATATCAGCGTTTGTAAGGATATGTGAATCACGAATTCTAGCGATTTTAACAAATTATTTACTAGCTTTCTGCTTATTTCTTTCTGCCTGGCATTATCCAGGCTTTATGCCAGAGTCCGCCTTCCCATCATGATTTGACGGTGGATTTGGTAGTATGTGGGGTCCCGCCATCTGACCCCCAGAACCGCGACGCGAACCAATTTTCACTATTGTCAATACATCAAAATCAATAGATTTCATACTGAAAATAAACAACTCAAATTGTGCTTCTTCTGAACTCTGTTTCAGACGGTTGAAACAACACACGCTTAGTCATCCAACTTCAGATGATAAGGTATTTTGCAGTTAATGTCGTATAAAGATAAAAATATATAAATAAAACAAGTTTTTGATTTGTTATAACAATATAGTTTTTTAATATCAACATATTTAATTTGATTATTTATAATCTCGCCGAATATTTACAATTTATGCATCAGTACCTTCTGAAGTTGGATTTCATCCTGTTCTAAAAGTTTTACGAAATTCAATTATTATACCCTACAATTTCTTTCAAAAATTTTGCTCATACCCAAAGTAATGAAACTGTCGTGTACTTCGAAATGATAATTGAATTAATTTCGTATGTAGTTTGCTACAACTATTATCCATGCACTACTAATCTCATAGCATTGAAAGCATCAATTTTTTCCCGAGACTATTTCATGCCAGTTTTGTATCAACATTTCAAAGACTTGTAAAAGTACTTCAATTAATAGTTATTAGCATATAGCAATAGTTTTAACCTTTAGTATCTTTTCACTAAATTATTAGGGCTGTTGTTGTGGTATAAATACAATAATGGTTAAGTAATACACCAAAAACCCTCGAAATTGAAATATTGTTTCCAACAGAAGTTTGCAATTGCGGGCCCTACTTTTCCGCCTCATTTTGATTTCAAGGGATTAGGGTGAACCTTAGCTCAAGAGGCGGGTTTGTTTTGGATAGGCAAATAGGTATTTTATCGATTAACTGACCCATTACCCGTCAGACTTAATGTTTGATTTACAGTAAATACTTTACGCACTTTTAATCCTCATTTTTTATTAGCATATAGATACACATACGCACTCACGCCTGTACTTCTCGAAGGGGAGGCATAAGTGTAGTTATGCTCGGCGAAATGTGTTCGGCACATTCCTGTCCCATGATGTGATAGGGGGCGACCATAGCGTCATATCGGGTACAATTCCAGACTCCGGGTTGATACTAAGCATTTCATGATAGAAAAACCCAATATCAATTTACCCGGCCCGGGGATCGAATCCTGGTTTTTTTTATTAGCCTGAATACGAGCATGTCGCTCGCCTATTGTTGAGCGTAACCCCTGCCCATACAAGAAAAAAACGTAAAGTACTGACTAACGAAAGGATGTTTTAGTAAGTACATAACTAGAATTTTTAAAGTTTTTAACTATCCATAAGGTTTTTGACTAAGTATAAGTATTAATGTAATTTGGCAACAACCCTACATTAATTCGACATTATATCCGAGAAGCGCAAAACATTTAATTCAACTTCGACGTTATTCTCTCCAGTGTGTTGAACTAAAATGTCACGTTTTAGAAAAAGGTCGTATAAAGAACCCTGGCTAGAATTCAATTTGAAGAAACTATTCGACCACTCAATATTGTAATAAAATTGCTATAAACTGTAATATGAAACGTCTGGGGATGTGAAAGGAATCGTAAAGTCAACAATCTTACAACAAAGAAGTCGGCATTAGCCCATATGAGGCTGTTGAGCTGGAAAAGTGATCCTAGACATATTTGGAACAAAGGTAAGGAAGGAGAAAAGGACAAGTTATTATACAGTATGTAAAAAAACCCTGTTGACTCTTTCTAGGTCGTGAAGATAGGCATACAGACTATAATTATAGTTAAATTAAAATAATAATAAACAAGCGAGATATAATCATTACACAGGTAGCTTAGAAAAATGAACTTATTCAAAAATCTTATTTTTTTATTTTAGTTTTATTTGCGTGAATGACGAGACGAGCATATCACTCGCCTGATTCGAGAGGCCTTCTGAGCTGGTACCACAGCTTTGTCTATATCTGCCGTCAAGCATCAGAGTGTAAGCACTGTTGCATTTCGATTTGAAGGACTTTGAAGGCATCGATTTACTGACCATTATAAGGCTTAATCTCTTATGGCTCGTGGCGACGAGCGCTGTATAATAAAGATATACTTGTAGTGCAACAACTATAAGTTGGTTTGAGCAATGGTTTAAACTAATTGCAAATGTATAGAATAATCTGTCAAAATTGAATATTGACCGTAAATCGATCCAATCACCGTTTGCCGATAGCTCTATTCATTTCACCAACTTATAATTATCATAATGTAAATATTTTTGGAATAAATATTTAATATTGATATTGTATAAAACCCGATCAAAAATATTAAAACTATATCTTGTAATAGTAACGGAAAGACGGTAATTGCAAAGACAAACGACAGTGATGAATCAACCGCCATGGATCATTATCTGAAAGAAAGTGTAATGGACGTATATCCGACGTTTCGGTAACGGATAAATATATATATATATATATTTTTAATTGTATAGGCCAGCAAACGACCATGTGGGTCACCTGATGGTAAGTGATCTCCACCGCCCATGTACGCCCATAATACTAAAAGAATCATGGGTGCGTTGCCGACCTTAAAGGAAAGGGATAATTAAGGGATTGGGAAGGGGTTTGGGCCTCCGGATATCTCACTAACCGTACGAAACGTAGCAGCAAGCTGCTACTTTACGCCGGTGTTCTGTGAGACAGTGGTAATGACCCGGATGAGCCGGCCCATACATGCTGTAGACAAGTGTCTACAGCGTAGCTCTACCTCTTCAATTCTACCTAAAATGTCTCTTATGAAACATATAGCCGTGTTCAACTGAATATTTAATAAATCACACGATCCTGAAACTCTCGAAGGTACGAACGTGGAACAATGCTTCTGATATTTGAAACGTCCGTAATACTATGGTAAGGAGTTGCGTCTGTACATCCGAAATTTATTGATGAGGTATAGCACCGTCTGTTTCGTCGGCGTAGTTGTAATGCGTACGCGTTACGAGTGAGGCTGACGCGGAGGTCTCGGGTTCGATCCCCGGGTCGGGTAAAAGTTATATCGGGTTTTTCTATTACGAAATTGTCAGTATCAAACCGGAATACGGAATTTGTACCTGGTATGGCGATAGGCTCACAAGGGACGGAGATACGCTCGGCGGTGGGTATACTGGTTACACCTCTGCCTACCCCTTCAGGGATTACAGACGTGAGTGCGTATTTATGTATGTATGTATGCATAGCAGTTCACGCTATATTCATTCCTGTGTACTTATTATTGGAGTATGTATGTATTCCTTACCTCTCAGCATAAAGGAATCAGAGGAAAAATATTTACCTCCATGTTATTATCTAAAAACCTCGATTCTGAGCAATTTTAATTATGAATTTTAATAAAGGCGTTCGTGAGTCTGGGTGAAACATCAGAGTGTAATTTTATTTTTTGTTCACTAGCTTTGGGTTCATGTTGTTTAACCTAAATCATGATAAAAAGGGGACCAGCTTCCGCAGTGTGTCGTTAGTCAACAAACACCTAAAACTTTTACTACTAATTCACGCCTAAACCGCACTATTAACTCTGGATAACCATTGTCGTGCAGAGGTCACCTCATCCATTAACTCTTGATCATCTTAAGGATGGGAAAGGTCTTTAACCGTGAATAAACTATTAAGCTTAACGACTTTTTAATAAATAATATAATAATACTAGAGCCCTGTATTATATACGTCCCACTGCTGGGCACTGGCCTCCTCTACTGAATGAGAGGGGTTAGACTTAGACCACCACGCTGGCCTGATGCGGGTTGGCAGACTTCACATACCTTCGAAATTCTTATGAAGAACTTCTCAGGTATGCAGGTTTCCTCACGATGTTTCCTTCACCGTTAAAGCGAGTGATAATTAACAATTAATACACACATAACTTAGAAATGTCAGAGGTGTATGCACTTGGGGCTGGTTTCGAATCGACGCGAAGCGACTTTTGTCTCGACAGTCCATACCACTCCCCGCTCAGCTATCACTGCTTTTTTTTAATAGCGATAACTAAATGAGAGATCCTCAGGCTTCAGAATGGTTAATATTGCTTTTGTATAATGTTGTTATCATCAGGCATAGTGTCCGTACTTTGAAGTACTGTTATATATTTATCTATATCCTTGGTGGAATAAACCTTAGTCGCCATTCCTATCCTCATACTATGAATTTGCCGAGAGGTCTCGCTAGTGCTTGTCTACATCAGTCTTCTAGCGTTATTGGAGGACTATCAGGTCGACGTTTGATTCCTGGTATGCTATCTTTACTGCACGATTTTCTCTCATTTTATCTACGTAGCCAAGTCAGCGAAGTCTGTATACCTTAGTCTCGTGGACGATATTTGACTCAGTTGCGATATGTTCTATCGACTGCTATAAATAATTAATAAAATAAATATTTTTCGAGTAAAGTCACAGACCGAAGTGAGTTTCGTGTAAGACACTGGAGAATTCGCGACATAACCTTGATGTCTTGAGTGAAAACCTACTTTGGTACAAACGTGATGAGACAACGAAATCGGACTCCTTTTAATTCGCAAGTTTCCAATAAAACAGCCATTTTTACAAATATAACGATCTTTAGGCAGTAATTCATCTTGTTTGAAGTGAGTTCAGAGGTGGAGAGGTCAAACGGAATAATGAATGTTGTGTCGAGAAGGCGGCGGTCACAGCCCGAGGGGTTCTTTTAAGTTTTGTAATTTTATCAACCTTTTTTGTCTTTGTTTAGATTGGTATTGCGGTTTTCGAGCCCTCAGTCGTGCTTTGACATATTTTTCGAGAAGTTTTACCTAAATCAAAACCTAAGTAAAAACGTGTTTATAGTTTATAATTACGTGTTTTTCATTTGTGTCTAATATTATAGGTTATGCTTTAACAATGATAATAGAATTTATATAATTTGATAGTGATAGTTTCATCTCATAAATTAAACAGTAGTTTTAGTATAATCATGCTCATTATTATTTTTGTTAGTAGAATTCAATGTATGATTTGAAGCGCTCATAACCAATTGCACTCAATAATCGATAAAAGATTAAAGGGTTAATCAACCCTTGGCGCGGTCAGTTTATGAATGAGTGAACGCTAAGTGATATTTCAACTGAGCGTCTCCGTGCTTTGGAGGGTACGTAAGATGTCGGTACCGGCTGTTATCAATTGACAGCAGTCATTAAGCCAAGTCGGAGGCCTTTGGGCAGCTTTAAAACTTTGACACTAGGTTCGGCCACTTACCATTCGATATAGAATATTGTTAGGGTATTCCCTTTTTATTGGTGAATTGAGGGTGTCTGAGAAAACAATGTTTGGTACATTGGAATAATAACTGTGCGGTACAGTGGTAGAAGGGTGGACAAATCGTATAAAAGAGGTCGCCGCAATAACTGAAACCCATTTTGCCAGTTGCCAGTGGTAAGGGCTCAGTCGTAATCTTTAGTTCTTAGTGATCAGTGCTCAGTCGATAGTCCAAGAGTTTATTACGCGGTAGCTCTGCCGGTTTATCATTCGATCATAGTTGTCTTGGTTATAATTAATTAGAGAAACGGTCTCTAGAGAATCCTGAAATGGTGTTGTGGTCTGTAAAGCAGTAAGTGACCAATAAACTACGAGTCAAAGTGAATACCATCGTTTTGATTTATTTAATAATACTCGTAAAAATGTAATGCAGATTACATCATAATTTGGGTGGTAGGTACTAATGACTAGAGTCGTTTTGTACGTTTTACTTGGCCGACTGCGGTTTTCCTAAGACTTTGGCTAAGTTTTCCTAAATTAAAAGTTTTGTAATATATTATATCAGTCTACAATCAAGAGCAGTTGCTTCCTTCAATTAAACTTCCTCAAACTTAGAAAGTAGTTCAGATTCAACAGAGCTGCTTCACCGCTTAGTAAGTTATCCCTGTCCACTTGTTGATACGGGTCATTCATTTGTATTCAGCCTGACCTCTCCTGTAATAAACGGAATATATATACCTCATTTATTTATTTTGCTATTTACATAAGTTCACCCCTGTATCCACAAAGGGGTGGGAAGAGGTGCAAGTAGTGCTGCATTAATTGTTCGCTGAGATTATTTCCGCTCCCACAAATTCTAGTCCCAGAGAAATCACTAGACAAATGATTTTGTTGACTTCGAAGAGAGCTTGAGATGAGCAATCACAATCTTATTTATATTACCGTTTTTATTAATTAATCATCCGGTTCTGTATTCGACCCGTATTTGTCCATGTAAATATGTCCGTGTTTTTATCGAAAATAAATAAATCAATTCTAATGATTATTCACTGATGACGAATTGATACAAGAACATCTTTGAAACATTCATGACTATCCATAGATTTAACATCTCCACTCCAAAACATATCTTCCTTTGTTTCCATTCCGCTTCACTGTTATGTTTAAATTAGTAATGTTTGCACACCACTAGAATGTAATGGAGGCTTCGTATGTAGTACATACGCGTGTAATTGCATTAGTGTTATTGTAGACGAATTAATACCCTCCATTGGGTGATAATTTCAATCAATATGATGCACTTGATTGTTGATATTAGTTGTATTTTTACTAGTATGTGCTTGCAGGCTCCCCCCTCTATCACATCATGGGACGGAGATAAGCTCGGCGAAATGTGGGTGTACTGGTTACACCTCTGCCTACCCCTTCGGGAATTATAGGCGTATTTAAGCATGTAATACCAGCCTTGCATTATATTGTCGGACTACTGCACATGCCTTCTCTACGAAATTTTATCATTACACATCGTTTGCTAGACGAAACTTATGAGATGCCGAACTTTATGTAAGGGATTTATGGACTCCCGCCTACGTGAACGGTCTTTTCCGGAATAAAAAAATAGCCTATTTTCTTATCCAGGTCATGGTCTACCTGTGTGCCAAATTTCATCCAAAACGGTTTAGCCGTTAAAGAGTGATTGACTAACAAACATCCAAAGTCACCAACTCACAAACTCATAAACATCCAATTTTTTTACTTATAATACTCGTAGTAGTAGGATAGTAGGGTTGGGAAGGGTATAAATATATTGTCCTCCAGACTAACGCCATTTTTTCACACGATTTTTTTTCGGAAACATTTTTAGTAGCTATTATATATTGCTACTGAAATTCATAAGAGATGAAATGCTGTATACAAAATTCAGCCTATTATGTATGTTTAAGTATGGTAGTCGAAAAGCGAGGTAGGTGCTGGCATATTACTGTTATACTATTGGTGCTAAAGTTATATGACGATGCATGTAGATTATGTTAGTAATATAAACTCCATAAACTGTTACGACGTGTTTATTATGAAGGCTTGGAGTAAAGCTTATTCTAAGTATGAAGGTAAGTTATTTCATCGTTTATTATGTTATTTAATTTTATCCTCTTTTTTTGTTTCTCTTATCTTCCTTATATTAATACGTGAAGAGAGAACTTCGGGCTCCTTTTGCGCGCACCGAGTTTGCAACTAATGTGCTAAAGGAAGACGGTATTAAATGAATATCCCATTGTATATCTATGGGATATTCCTCAGAAAAAATAATATAGATAAAATGGATGTTTAATTATGATAATATAACAACATGCTCAGTAAACCTTAAATGTTTAATGAAAAGAGATGATTTATTTCGAAAACTTATCAAAAGTCTACTTTTATAAAAATATTTTTTTTATTTATATTT
This sequence comes from Mimas tiliae, assembly GCA_905332985.1. Lineage (NCBI taxonomy): Eukaryota > Metazoa > Arthropoda > Insecta > Lepidoptera > Sphingidae > Mimas > Mimas tiliae. Next base: position 6,201,208 of record HG995247.1, on the reverse strand, counting down.
ATCGTATTAATTGATAGATTGTTTCTATCTTATATATACACAGTGAGAATACTAAAGTATTTATCGAATTGTTATCACTAGTATAATTAATTAAATTACCCATGGATTAAGTAATGGGTCGGACCACTGGGTCTAGGGGTAAACGTCCGTAATAAGACGTGTAAACTCAGCTAGCACCTTTCTTCAGCGTATGTAAGAAACAGGTTGCGCCAATTATACCTTGGATATGAAGAAAATTATTTACATATTAAAATGCAAAATTCTTATCGCCGACGTTGGAGAGAAGACTGGAACTGGACTGATCATGTGTCGTGTATGCCTGCAGGTCAGTTTAAAATGTTCACAATATAATTCCGATTTAGTCAGTGTCAAAAAAGTCGTGGCGCGCCAGAAAATGGATTTTGAGTGGTAGAGCCACGCTGTAGACACTATTGTGTGTGTTATATTGACAGCCTCCGTGGCGCAGCGGGCGAGTAGCCGGTTGCGAGGCGTGAGGCCGTGGGTTCGATTCCCGCACCTAGACAAATGTTTGTCTCGTTCACAAATGTTTGTCTCGGGTCTGGGTGTTGTGGGGCCGCAAGTCCCTCATAGTTCTTGATACCCACGATACAGGTTTACCTAGTGTGGAGTCGGGACTATGTGTGTGACTGTTGGGTGTATTTATTAATATTTATTTATTTGTCTCCGTCTCACAGAAAATTTACGTAAAGTAGCAGCTTGCTGCTGCATTTCGTATGATGAGTGAGATATCCGGAGGCCCAAATCCTCCTCCCCTTCCCAATCTCTTAATTATCCCTTTCCTCTAAAGTCGACAACGCGCTCATAATTTTTTGTGGCATTATGGGCGAACATGGTCGGTGGAGATCACTTACCATTAGGTGAACCACCAGCTGGCGTGCCGGCCTATGTTATAAAAAAATCTATTTTATGTAAACTGAAGTATTCAGCCTCACAAACTTAGAAGCCTGGCCAAATTTCATATTGATATGCAAACAAGGGCCGTATACAAAGTCACCTTTGTACATCTTAAAGATACAGAAGTTACAAACAGGGTCTACGTATTGCAATATTTATGAGGCCGCCATAAACAGGCGGGTTTAAGCAAGGATATCTAGATATTTGTCTACATGCTCGTATATAAACGTGTGTATGTAATATATGTATTTTTTGCTAACCTCGACTGCCTCGGTGGCGCAGTTGTAATGCGTACGCGGTATGACTGCTGTGCTAAGATCTCGGGTTCGATCCCTGGGTTGGGTACAAGTGATATTGGGTTTTTATATTTCGAAATGCTCGGTATCAGCCCGTAATCACGCTAATAATAAAATTAAATCATTATTAACATAGTTTAATTATGGTATTTAAATTAAAGTATGTCTAGCCCATCGAAATAAGATAACTAGAACGATAACTCTCATATGAATCTGCCTACAAATATGGCTCCACTTACTCACACGTAACATTCATACACGCCACAAAAAATAATGAACGTTTAAAATCTACTTTATTTCATAAAAGTTAATGTCTAAATAATAAATTTCTAGATCGAGATACAACATTCAGCACTGCGCAGAAAATTAGACGTATTAAGAGTCAACTAGAGGTTAATATGCACCGACTTTTATAGCCCCGCGACCTTGCACAAAGTTTTAGTGGGGTCATTTTATTGCTTGAGTTACGTTTCTTGTCACCTTATTTCGATGGTTTAGCCCTTCTTAAATAATAAAAGCATAAAAAATGGTTACGAAAAATACAATTTATCCAAAAAGAGAACATATAAATAGACTTATAAAAAATCCAAATCCGTTTTAGAGAATCAATGTCTAATATTCCTTTTAACATTTTTACCAAGAAAAGTAGGTATTGTAAGATTCTATAAGAAAAAATGCTTTTTTTCTCTTTATGAATATTTTATATCAAGTTGAAATATTTTCTTGAGAATTCTAGATCACTAAGCGTCTCGTTTTATATATTGAAAGAATTTTGTAGCTACTGATTTATTTTCAAATAGTTTTTGTTTTTGCCGAATATTGTTAAAATTGCTAGATTTTTTGTACATGAATACTTTCTATATAGGTATGTGTGACCCGTTAGGAAAACATAATATACTTTAATGCATATTATACGAGGAAAAAATATTTTTATTGGTAAAGCCACGCTGTATAGGCAGTTTTGTCTGCAGCATGAATGCTAGATTGGGTTGTTACCACTGTCTCACAGAAAACCGATGTAAAGTAGAAACTTGCTGTTACGTTTCGGACGGTGAGTGATCCGAGTATCCGGAGGCCCAAACACTCTTCCCAATTCCTCAATTGTCTCTTTCCTTTAGGGTAATGGCCGGTGGAGATCACTTACCATCCGTTGACCCACTTGGCAAATGAAAAGTAAAAAATAATTTTGCCTAAAATGGCTTGATTGTACATAGTAAGCCCTATTGATTTCGGATATTACTGGTACAATCCTATTTTCTACTCCCATTTGAAATGTGTTACCAATTGGACAATTTCATTGTCGGGTTTCCCAATAATCACTGAAAACCAGCCGTGTGGAGATTAATTTAAAGCATGGGCCGTTATTGAATTTCTCTCTCAATTAATTTAATTAAGCACTCTCGACGCGATCAAGTGCTGACCTTCCAGCCATTGTGCTATCGATTGCAAACACTAGAATTATAATGGAAGGATGTAATCAATCTCGGGTAATGGCAAATTAAATAGTTATATTATTAGAGTTATATGCAAATTTTATTTTAATTTAAACCCATATACATATACACACACATATGCACACACTCAACACACAATATCCCTTTATCTTTATTCTAATATTAAAATTGACCTCTTTAAAATAACGTATATATCTCGTATTTTAGCTGATAATTAATAAGTACAGACTACAATTTTTATAAGTAAGAATGTAATTTTGAACTGGTGACTGTTGAATACTTGGTTACGACTTTATTTTGTGGCATGTAAGGTTGCGCGACATAAATTTTAAACTTAGCACGCAGACAAATCAGTTGTCTTTAACTCTGTAATATGGAAGTACTTTCTGAAATAATAATAATACTAGCCCTGTATTATAAACGTCCCACTACTGGGCACGGGCCACCTCTACTGAATGAGAGGGGTTAGACCTTAGTCCAAGTAAGTTGAAATAAAATTAGTTTATACAGATTTAGTCGCGGTTTAATTTTTATGTTAGTCCCGACGTTTCGAAAGCTTTTCAACCTTCGTGGTCACGGAAGTGACTGGTGTGTAGGTCGTCTCCCACGTGAGCATTTTTTTACGGGATAAAAAGCCTAAAGTGACAAGTCGCGTTGTAATGAGTACGCGGTACAAGTGCTGTGCTGAGGTATCGGGTTCGATCCCCAAGTCGGGTCAAGTGACATTGGGTTTTTCTATTACGAAATACTCATTATCAGCCCGGAGTTTGGAATTATGCCCAGTATGGCGATAGACTCGCCCCCTATGACATCATGAGACTTAAATAAGCTCAGCGAAATTTGGGTGTACTGGTTACACCTCTGCCTACCCCTTCGGGAATTACAAGCGTTAGTGCGTATGTATGTAAATACCTTAATATAAATAGAATCCAGCCTAATCCCAAATAGATTAGTACACGAAAGTGTTGCCCTCGAGAGTATCGTTATCCACTCCATTATGGTAATAATAAAGTTTGCGAAGCGCATAGCATCCTAACTTAACATTTATCTTGGCCAGAACTAATTTAAGTGTTGGTCGAACACTGCTAACTATTCTAAGTGAACCCGATTAGATGGCAAATTGACCGATTGCCCACAAATAGACTGATGAGAGCATCATATTATGGATCTGGGCGATGAATTGATGTACAGTTACTTTTACTAGGTGGTAGGTTGGTATGCGTCTGATTGCCGTCTGGTTTTGGTACCATCGCTTTATCTATTTCTGCCACCAAGCAAAGTACGAAAGCAACGTTGTGTTTCGGTTTGAAGGAAATTGAAGCCAATGAAATTACTGGACATTGAGATTTAACATCTTATGTCTCGGGGTGACCAGCACATTCCAGTGCCATACATTGCTTTGTAATTAAAAGTTCTGGGTAGTGTTATTTCTGTTTATGGGCAGCCGTGGGGCTTATCATCAGACAAGTGACCTGCTCGTTTCGTGATTCATGCAAATAAAAAAAGGCTTAAAATGGACAATAAATATAACTACATCATACGCAATTAAATTATTTCTTTAAGTTACGTGTTAGTTTCAGTTTTCTAAGTTATGTGTATATTAATTGTTAATTATCGCTTGCTTTAACGGTGAAGGAAACATCGTGAGGAACGCTGTATACATGAGAAGTTCGCCATAAAAATATCTTAAGTGTGTGAAGTCTGCCATCCCGCATTAGGCCAGTGTGGTGGACTAAGGCCTAACCCCTCTCATTCAGTAGAGGAGGCCCGTGCCCAGGCAGGACGTGTATAATACAGGACTCATAAAAAATAAAAACATTAAACTTGTTCAATAATACATACATAGACTCACGCCTTTTTCCCATAGGGGTAGGCAGAGACAACGGATTTCCACTTGCTATGATCCTTGCATACCCCTTTGGCCTCATTCACTCACATTACATTTTTCATTCATGCACGTCGGTTTAGGGTACTCATGACCTGGCCTTTCTCGAGAATATCTCCAACTTGATCTATGAAAATTCACCGAGGCCTTTCCCTCCCAACTGTACCATTCACACTCGCCATGTATATTTGTTTGGCAATCGTCTTTCATCCGTCCTCTCTACATGTCCAAACCATCTAGTATTCCTTTCTCAATCTTCATCACTACATCCTCTCTCACACCACACCTCTCTTTTACCTAACTATTTCTTACTCTATCTCTCATAGTTACACCACACATACTTCTCAGCATTTCTACTGCATTAATACGACTTACTTATATTTTTTGTTCAATAATGTGTCCAAAAACGAGGCAATAAATATAACTACATCATACACATCTAAAATTGCTTCTTTAATAGTCAACGAATTTATTACATTGTTGTATTGGATCTAAACTTCGTAAAGTACGCAGTAAATCACAGTTCCGGGGACGCGTTGGCAAAAAGAAGCCATCTCTAAAATGGACGGACGAGTCATATAAACCAATGTTATTCGTTGCCCCTGCTGCTTTTATTAGTTATATCCGGGTCTGTCCTTGGAGTTGGAAGATATAGTACTGAAGGCGAATTATTTCTTAGGATTTCCAATAATAAAGGCGGTTGCTATTGTTGGGTTGGAAAAAAACTGGCTAAGAAGCTGATTGAAATAAGTAATAATACAATTATTGTAAAGATTCAATATGAATCAAATATGATGTCCAAAACTCGTTTGATTTTAATCGTAAATAAAGATTTATATTACTTATAATTGTATAGCTATCATAAATAACTCGTTAATTGTTACTTATAATTTGGTATTATTATATAATATTATAAGCCCTTTATGTACCTAAGTACCTATGTAAATTAGTTATTTAGTAAAAAGACGGCGTATTTAGTATGTTTTTAGTTGGAAATTAATTATTTTTTGTTGTCATGAGACTATTTCAATTATATCAGATTACATGTTAAACTATAATTATATTATTTTCGTGGAAATTAATTTCCATAAATACTTAAAAAAAGGAAAGCGGTTTCATTGGAGTATTTGGATGAAAGATAATACGAATTGCATTAGATTATGTGGCACACCGCACACTAGGCCAGTAGCCGGCTATGAACCGAGAGGCCGCGGGTTCGATCCTTGCACCGAGAGAAATGTTTCTGTGATCTGCAAATATTTGTTTTGGTTCTGAATTTTGAATTTAAATTCTGAGACCGAAAGTCTCTTGTAGTTCCTGATATTCACGACATAAGACTCGTATTTTACTGTGGGATCAGGTCTATTTGTATGATGGTTGGATGTTTTTTAATATTTTAATGGAACTGTAAAAATCTGTTTATGAAACTTTGGTACTTTTTAAAACCATAAACAAATTAGATTTGGCATTAAAAAAATAGATTTATAATGTGAATATCAGGTAGTTCAATGTGGTACTAAACTTAGTCAGTTCTTTTATGCTCAACTTTGCCAAATCCACTTGCGATCCACTTGAAAACTTTGTTCTACATGAAAATCGTTTTAGGCGGTTATAAAAAAATCACCAATAAATCGCGACTATTGCTATGTCATAGTCGAATCGAATCGTATTTTGTGATTCATAAAACCCTTTTTATTAAAAACTGTTTTTTATTACTTACATACATATAAACTTTTTGATAGCATTCGTGGCGCAGTGGGTGAGTAGCTGGCTGTGATGAGAGATGCCGCGGGTTCGATTCCCGTACCAAGACAAATGTTTGTGTGATCCACAAATATATGTTTCGGGTGTGGGTGTTTTCTCCCCCTGCAGGGTTGATGACATGCAGGCGGCCGGTCATAAAAACTACAAGCCAAATCTTTCTGTAACATGTGTTAAAAAGCATGTTGCGCAGCCCCACTGAGAGTGGGATAAGGGTAGGTAGATGAATGATACATATATATTTTTAGAATATTTTGATATTCTTTTCTAGCATAGGCCAGCAAACGGGTAAATAGTACCTGATGATAAATTATATCCACCGCTCATGTACGCTCACAATACCAGAACAATCATAGGCGCATTGCCGACTTTAAAGGAAAGGGATAATTAAGGGATTGGGAAGGGTAGAGGGATTTAGGCTTTCGAATATATCACTCTCCCTACATTTTTTAAGTGAAACTGAATTGTCATTAATTATTGACAATGGCAAAACTCTAAATGTTATATTTTTTTATATTGTGATGCAAGCGGAACTTAACTCTTAAAAACCACATTTTTTCATCGTGGTAACTTCGCAATATCGATTCACTTCGACAGTTGGCTGGTGTATTTTTTACCGGTTTTTGTTTGAAAATGCCTCGTGCATTTTTGCATGTATACATAGTATATCGGCCTGTGGATATAAAAGCTGCGACTTTTTATCGATGTCGATTTGTATTATGGTTAAATGTTTCGAGACGGGAACGACTGTGGTGTCTTTGAACTGAAGTAAAAGCAGTGATGATTCCAATGCAGCTTTATTTGATGGAATAAATAATAATACTAGCCCTGAATTATATACGTCCCACTGCTGGGCACGGGCCTCCTCTACTGCATGAGAGGGGTTAGGCCTTAGTCCACCACGCTAGCCTAATGCGGGTTGGCAGACTTCACATACCTTCGAAATTCTTATGCAGAACTTCTCAGGTATGCAAGTTTCCTCACGATGTTTCCTTCACCGTTAAAGCAAGTGATAATTAACAATTAATACCACGTAATTTAGAAAAGCCAGAGGTGTATGCTCTCGGGGCTGGTTTCGAACCTGCGACTTTCGTCTCGACAGTCCATACCACTCCTCATTGAGCTATTTGATGGAAATTTAATTTTTATTCCCTATATCGATATTCTTCATATTATTATAGCCTACATAATATGGACCGCCAAAACTAAGAAACATGGTCAACAAAAATAAAACAGACTTTAAGCTACAAATAAACAATTATGAGTCGGTACTATTTTAATTGATTGAAATTATAGGTATTTCACTATTTTTTGTGAAAGAATTATCAAAATCGGTGCATAAACGACAAAGTTTGAACTTTAATACCCGGTTTCACCCCCTTAGGGGAGGAATTTCTTCTTTAAATTAAAATGGCACCAACTTTGAGCTATACTCTTTCGAATGAAAAAGAATTATCCAAAGCGGTTGACATTTTATGCGTGGTTATACACACAATAAAAACTTGCCGAATTGAGGGCCTTCTCCGTTTATTTTATCGGTTGGTTGTATTTGTTTTATTTTGTTATATATTATTATATTTTGTGTGTGACACATAGTCCAGACCCCATGTTAAGTGGGGTGGGTATCAGAAACTACGAGGGACGTACAGTCCCACAACACCCAGACCCGAAACCAATATTTATGGCTTACACAAACATTACTGGGTACAGATCGAACACGCGGCCTCTCGTTTCACAGTGACCCGCTGCCACACGGAGGCTGTCATATTAATTTTATACCTACTAGCTGTCCCTCGCGGTTTACCGTAGGCATATTACTGCCCCGCTCCCATAGGTCATAGCGTGATATACATATAAACTTTCCGGAATTAATTCTGCAAATGATAGTGAAAACGGCATCTAAATCCATTCCATAGTTTACGAGAAATAAGCGGACAGACAGACAGACTATGTTATAAAAAAGTAGCTCAATAACCAACATTAAAGTTTGTTTGTTATTCATTAAGGAAAGAGAGCCTTTACTAATGTGAAACATTGCAGTCCGTCACCGAGAATTGATGCAAATGACCGATGTAAAGAAAATGTGAACAAGAAATGCTTTTCATGTAAAATAAGTTCGTATGTGGGTCAAGCTGGCTCCGTCCGGGCGGGACTGACAAAGGTCTCAACAAAATTACAGTTATAAAAACAAGATCCATTGAACACGAGCTGAACAAAGTTACATTCCGTATTTAAAGTTACAAGGCTATTCTCGAGTACACAGTTGTCTTCTAATGACTTTGAAGATTAAATTTCGAGTGTATTCAAGGGTAAGTATATGGTATACTTACAGTTGTTTTTTCTTCCGATTTCGATTGAAAAGATTATCATTCTGCTCTCAGCTTCGTTGTTTACGTTTATAAAAGGATAATCGTACAGAAAAATAGTTTTTTAATGGTTTCTATTATTGACAGCCTCCGTGGCGCAGTGGGCGAGTAGCCGTCTGTTAAGCGAGAGAGCGGTTGGATTCCCGCACCGAGATCAAATGTTTGTTGATCCACAAATATTTGTATTGGGTTTGGGTGTTTTCTCCCCAGAGGAGTTGACGTCAGGTAAGTGGCCAGTCGTAAAAACTACAAGCTAAATCTTTCTGTAACATGTGTTTATAAGCATGTTGCGCCGACCACATTGCGATGGAATAAGGGCAGGTGGAACAAGATATTTTCTATTAAACATAAAATTGAAAACCCCCGACGTCAATCAGAAAAAAAACTTGAAATTTTGAATCGCTGAACAGATTTTCTCCATAACTAAAAACCATCTTGATAAAATTACCCTTTAAACAAAAATAACTGCATCCAAATTGGTCCATTCGTTTTAAATCCATCTCAAAATATTTTTTAAATTAGTTTCGGAAAGTTGTGGGAAAGTTTCGTATTTCGAATCATGTTTCAATTCATCACCAGGAACAAATTCTAGCTCTTTATGATAGGTATTGATTATTAGAATATGCACCCTGTTATTTCTCCTAAACATTACGTAACTCGTATGTAAATTCATAGTTTGTATAGTACCCTAAGTTTGAACCTAAGCATCGAGTTCGTTGCGTTCGACAGCACACTATTTTTTCCATATTCCAATTTTATCTATTTTATGTTTGGTGACAGAGTTACTAAAGGACATTATGTTGCTCAACACGATAAAGAACCCATTAAAGTTTGTTTCAAGAAATTATGCAAATTTGATTGTAAACGCTCGCTAACAAGATAGGACGTTCGCAAAGATTGTTGCTTTTCTTTGTAATAGAATATACGAAAAATTATTAACAATGGATAGCGTGCTTCATAAAACATAAGTAATACTAAGACTCATCGCTGGATTCGAAACTTTTAGTAAAAGGTTTTGCGATAAATATTGAAAACTTGTACCTACCAATAACAATGTACTGGTACAACGAAAAAGCAGAATGTTACAACGTTTAAGTGGGCCACCAACATCTTAAGCTCAAAGACAACATCACCTGCAAGTGGTACACTCTGCTGCTTAACTGACGAGGCCATTGTGAAATTTGGTTCTCGGGTTATGGTCAGACGGCCGGTCGCCCCACATAATACTAAATCAACCGTCAATCATGATAGGAAGGCGGACCCTAACAACAAGCCGGGTTAAGGCCAAGAAGAAAGAAAAGATTTATAGCGATATTTCGTGTCATCTAAGGTTAGTTCTTACAAGAAGTTGTTTTAAGTGATAGCCACTCTGTAGACTATTTTGACTATAGCTTATGTGGAGCGGCTTGACCTTCTGTCTCAGAAAACCGACGTGATGTGACAGCTCGTGATCGCGTTTAGTCCTACGGTAATTAAGATTTCCAGCAGCCCAATTTTCTTTTCCTAAAGGAAAGGAATGAAGATTGGGAAGGGGGAAAATTTTAAATAAAATAAAATTAAATAGTCGGCAACAACAGACTCTGTGGCGCAGTGGGCGAATAGCCAGCTGTGAAGAAAAAACCCGCGGGTTCGATTCCCACACCGAGACAAAGTGTTTGTGTGATACACAAATATATGTTTCCGGTCTGGGTGTTTTCTCCCCCTAAAGAGTTGACGACATGCAGGCGGCCGGTCATAAAAACTATAAGCCAAATCTTTCTTTAACATGTGTTAAAAAAGTATGTTGCGCCGACCCCACCGCCAGTGGGATAAGGGCAGATAGAAGAAGAGGAGAGTCGGCAACGCGCCCATTCTTCTGATATTACGGGTTAATGGGCGGAGGAGATCATTTATCATCAAGTGACCCACTTGCTTGTTTGTCGGTCACGGTCTTATCAAAAAGCAGATTTTTATATTATAAAGAAATCTGCTGAATTACTTCAAAAACTCGTTTGGGAAGATATTGAAAAACTTATAAACAACCTTACTGAAAACTTACCAGAACTCGATTTCTTTGTTAGAATGTCCAGTACCATAAATCTCCAGCTTCACGTATTTGTTACCCCACAGGGATTGCAGTTCTAATCATTTCTAAATTACCTGTAGTTTGAACTTCTTAGTTATGTAATGTACGTTTTATTACAGCATATCGTACCGTATGTACCTATTCAATTTGTTTGTTGAATTGAAACACAGATTAATATTTAGATTTATTTTTTCAACCTAACATCGTCATAACTTCCGTAACTTGACAGATCACCAGCTAACATAACAGGTGTACTCAACTATGAACATTGTTCATACCCCTTAAAAATTATCATACATTCAGTACCGACAAAACAATTATTCATCATTATCACGAAGTTTACTCTTTATCACGAAAACACTAGGTATACTTAAGTTTACTAAATTCACTTTAAACAATCAAATGAAAACACAAACACAAGAACTGACCAATGTCTATTACACAAGGCATCTATTATTACTACTGATTAAATCTTCAATCGATAGTATTTTAAGTTAATGGTATATTAAGTAAAGTTGGAAGACATTTTAATCAAAAGATAGCATCTAATGGAAGGAAAAGCTTCAATACAAAAAAATAAACAAGGAAAGTCACAAATTTCATTACAATATCAAACGTAAATAAATGTAAAAGAAATACCGAAGCATGATTAAATCGTAAAGTTCATAATGCAGTGTTTATTGGATACAAAACAATACATGAACGTTTGTTTTCGGAATGATTAAGTTTATACTGTTCTGCGGGAGACACTTGTCTTACGTCACAAAACATTACACATGACCATACACAACGAAAACTTAATAAACTTTCAACAAGAATAATTTACGTGTCTACCCTTCAACTCCTACAGTATACATTTAATTTCAGAGTCTAACCACATTCAATTCGACAAGCTAACACGTTAGAGATAGGAAAGGCACAGTTGAAGTATAAAATTTATTGCTGACTTCCCTAACTAGGTGTGCTCCATCATCGCGACTGGACTTTCAGTCACGTTTTGGATGTAAATCTAGTAGTTACGTTTCAAACAAAACAGTTTGCAATTTGGATGCTTTGGCAAAGTCCGCCGTGACCTTTGATGACCTCACTGAACAAACCAAGAAGTAGAAATTTTATAAAATACATGCGACTAGACAAACTCATTAGTTTAAATATGCTTATAAAACGTTCACTTAAGTTTAAAGGATTTTGTAGATTTGGCACGGCTAGTGACAGATTGCGAGTTGTATAAATTAGATATTACTATACTAAAATATGTTCAAATCACTATAGTAGACATAATGTCTAGTAACTGTATCGGTTATGCGATGTCGTAAGTCACACACGTCTACATTAATAATCTACTGTATCTAATCCTTATGTGCGTATTGCCTTTTACACGACTAATTTACTTTATGACTCTGTAAGAAAATAGGATTTATAGAAAATATTTATATTTCATTTTTATAGAGAGCAAATCTCAATTCAAGAACTATTGGTTCCGTTTTACATAATCATTATATTGACAAAAATCTAACTAAGAAATTGCTACGAGGCTACGGTAGTTGTTGACTAAAATTTCAGTTGAATCAATAATAACTAATTACATACATCGAAACATAATACTCTAAGCTTTGCACATATCGTTTGACTACAAAATGTATACATAATACTAAAATTCAATGATCCGAAACCCGTTCTTAGTTTTAAATAAAATCTAACATTTAAATTGACACACAACTTTTAAACAAGAGCACAAATGCACAACAAACATAAACTAAGAACATGACTTAATGGCTAAAAACCAATTTTTCGTTGAGGTTTTGGAAATTCTCACAGTACGAGTAAATTATGTAATTATAAATAATCAATAATACAATACTTTAACAGCAAGCACCATACTAATAATAAAATTACGAAGTGAACTTTAGCTCTCGTAGAAAACATCCCACCACAACAAATTGACTAGTTCTAATTCCTATCTACAAAATTTTATACACCTTAGTTTACATTACATTTATTAAAGTCTCTTCATGAAGTAGTTGAACCGGCCGCAACTGGAGAGGGTAAGTTTGGATACGTAAAGGTAAAAAATAGAAAACATTCCACCTCAGAGTTCAAAATGTCAACACACAATGTCGGTTGAAACAATAATGCATCACTAGAACATAGAATTTCCAAACAACACAGTGTACAGTACCATGTTACTGCGGCATTGTTGTGCAACCGAGTTCAATCTTTCACTTTTGCTTGAGCAGACAAGACCTTATAGACGAGAGAGGATCGAAGTTAGATGGGAGTAGGGAACATCTGGACCACACTTTGAGTGTCGTTTAGATGTAGACTTCGTGATGTTGCTGCGGCCGGCTTCGCCTGGACTAGGAGCCGCGTTCAGACAGTTCTACAGCGTCATCCGTTTCCGGCTTCGCTGCGTCCATCTTTCGCCTCTCCGCTATAACAATTCTTATCTTCTCCTCCTCGCTGATTGGAAGATCCGAGGATTCGGGTGTTAATTGGTTTTGGGATCGCAGCGACTGATGACTCGTGTCATTGGCGCCTGCCAATTCTGTTGACAGTCTTCTCTTAGTTCCACTTAGTCTTAAACTTTGTCTCGTCGAGGGCACGGCCAATAGTGCCGGTCGAAGGAGCCTCGCTTCTTCACCTCTTAAGGAATTCCGTTTGTCAACACGCTGTCTCCGATTTTGCGCGAAAGAGTCTCGTCGGGGCGGGCTGCCGGGTTCTAGCTCATCGATGTCGTCAGCGTCGATGAACCGCGCGTCCTCCTCGTAGAGAGCGGCTGGCGCATCCGAGGTGGAATCCTGTCGACGTCGCCCAAAGGCGTGAGGTGATAAGGATGCTCTTCTCGGAGGTAGTGCGCTCGGTAATAAAGCATGGTGAGAGTGCAATGTGCGCCGACGGCGTGCAGGAGATGGTATGGGCTGCTTTGGTTCACTGTACGTGAAGTTAGCTGGTAGGGAGGGTACCTTGTTTATCGGCCGCGGAGGACTCGTGCACTGTTCCAGCGCTCGACACAGTGCTCTGTCCTCCTCGTCATCGGCCTCTCTTTCTAACTCACGCTCTAGTTCCACATCCATATCGATTTCATCCTCCATTTGTTTGTGGGATTCTTCTAGGTGTTTCATGAGAACCTGTTAAACGTTATTAAATTAGTGCGTTGCTAATTTATTAAAATATTTTATATAAATAAATAAAAAAATACATCCAACAGTCATACACATAGTCCTGACCGCACACTAGGTTAACCTGTGTCGTGGGTACCAGGAACTACGAGGGACTTGCGGTCTCACAACACCAAAACCCGAAACAAATATTTGTCTCGGTGCGGGAATCGAACCCACGGCATCACGCTTCGCAGCCGGCTACTCACCCATTGCGCCACGGAGGCTGTCGAAAAAACTCAATAAAACATTAAACTTACTGCAACAACGACATTGACGAGTACAAATTGTGCCATAAGTACGAAAACAACAAAGAATATTGGCGCAATTATAGTGGAGACGCAGCAGTTGCGCACGCAGTCAACAGCACTGTCACAGTCCTCTCGTAGAGTGTCTTTCATGATTCCATTCCAGTTGTCACCAGTTGCGACCCGGAACAATGTTAAAAAAGCCATACCAAAATTAGCAAAGTGGGCGTGCTCTCCCAGACCTATTGAAAACAGAGATTTATATTAAATATTTTTACTATTCTATATAATTAATTTTATTTTATATGAGAACAATATATCAATCTTAGTAACTATCAATTTACCTTGACAAGGTATATCATCCGAACATTCCAGTCTTCCAAACAATTCCACACCCAACGCCGCAAATATGAAGAATAGTAGAAAAAATAGCAGTCCCAAATTTCCAACTTGCGGGAGAGCCTGCATCACTGTATCCAACAGCGCCCTTATCCCTTTCGCCATCTTCAGTAGTTTCAAAACTCGAGCAATTCTGAGAACCCTCATGACCCTCATAATCGTCGGATTTATTGGAATTATATTAGTTTCTAACTCTTCTAGAACAATTCCCACTATCGACAATATTACTATTATTACGTCCAGTTGATTCCATTTGTCTTTTAAATATATCTTGAATCCCAAAGCTACTAGTTTCATTGCTGCTTCCAGTATGAATACAGCGGTAAAGAAATAATTAAAAATCTTCAATGCATATTGCAGTGCTGGTGGCATTCTATAATATTCTATAGCCATTGTGACAACATTGAGTCCAATCACTCCAGCAATGGCCAAATCAAAGTACTTTGACGTAACAACGTTATGCACAAAGAGTCGTGTTTGTGAATAATCCGCATAATATGGTCTCTGGTGCATTTCTGGAATAAAATCAACGGTAATTAATGTTTGCATATACTTACCGAGCTTGTATCGACTTCATGAAGCTATAACCAAAATAGTTTTTGTCTAGAATACCTATGGTAACTTGAGTATCTGTTTTATGAATACCTACAATTTCTATTCATGTCGGTTTCATTAAGGTCATGATGTGAAAGATAAATTATCACGACCTACATGTCAAATTGGTTTATCTGAATAAGAGTAATTTATGTCCGTCGTAAATTCAGGCAGTTTTTTTACAAATTCACTGTGACGAGCTGAGAGTTTAATAGACAGAATACGGAATGAAAAAAATGTAGAACATTGACAGTGCCCTAGATAAAAAAAAACTGAATTGAACCGTGTTCTTAGGCCTGGATAATATAAACTTTTACTCACTTAGGTAATTAGTACTACAGCTAACTACTTCAGTAAGTTTACGAAGTAATTACACATGTAAACAACAGTGTAACTTACTAAAAATATCATTAAAGTATGTAACCTGTGAGTTGGGAAACATAATGTTAGATCTAGAAATTCGGCCAAGCTTAAACGTATATTATGTGAGCCACGTTCACGAGTGACTTACGCAAATCCCTAATAGCAACCCTGTAATATATACGTTCTACTGTTAGGTATGGGCCTCGTCTACGAATAAGAGGGGTTAGGCATTAGTCCACCACGCATAATGCGGGTTGGCAAACGTAACCCACTTTCGAAATTCTAATGGAGAACTTCTCAGGCATTCAGGTTTCCAATTATCAGAAGCAACCGATAATTAACAATGAATACTCATGTAACTTAGAAAAGTCAGGGGTGATTCTAGGCATTTGTTTGTAGGACGGCCTACTAACAAATGAAACAAACCTAGTTACATGATGCTTATTTTGACCATAACTATAACGGTGCACTTACTTCGTCTTTTTTTCTCCATTTGAAGCGCTCTCTTTGCTGCTCTTCTCACTCTTTCTTCCTTCTCTTGTTCCTCGCGACATCGATGAAAGTTCTCAACAACGACTCCCACAAACATGTTCAACACGAAGAACCCCACAAGAAGTATGAAAGCGATAAAGTAGAGCAACCTCCATTCCGAGTAATTCACGATTGGCTGGCAACAAACAAATTTTCCTCACAAAATAAATCTGTCACGTCAATTAAAGTATTACAGGTGAACGATTTTTTTAAGAATCATTAATACCAAATTATAACGTTAATTTTGCTTTGTAGGAAGAAGAATAATTTTTTTGGTAATTTCTATATCAATTATAACTTTTTATAACCGTTCGATAACTTACTAAAACCATTATTAATATGCACAAAGTTTCCGTGATTACCTGTTGATCAACACCCACAGCATCTAGTCCAGTATACATAATGTTGACCCAACCATCTCTCGAACTAAGTACGAAGAGGGACATCAGGGCTTTGCCTAAATCATCGAAGTTGTATTTCCTATTCACCCACACATTGCCGTCAATAGCGAGGCAGTCTGACTTGTTCTTTACATTCTTAATGTTAGCTCCCTCGCAATAAAAGAATGCTCCTTTAAATAGCTGAAAAAGTGTAATATATTCTAGACATTATAGTTATGATTGTTTAGCTTTCGGATATATTTTGAGAAAGTGAATAAAGAAGGTACCTATTTGAAAGATTTTTTATACTCGTAATTAAAATTGGGTTGTATGTGCGATAAAAGATTTTAAACTTGTTTACAAACTGTTTCGTAAAGTCACATAATAAATTTTTTAAATTGTAATAACACCCTTTGACGAAAGGCAAAAAAGGTCGACAAACCTGTAATTAATATGTGAAAAGTTCAAGAAATAGCCGCCAAGTAATTCTAATACAAACTTTAAATTGACTAAAGTTTAAGCCACAGATGTAAAATTTAATTAGCGTAAAATATTTATGAGTGTAATAAAAACCACGGGCAAAATATGAAATAAAATATTTAGTTAACTAAAATATAAAACGTTTTTTTAAGTATTTTAGTAAAGTATTTTAGTAGTAATAATATCATATTGCCATATAAAACGGATAAGTCTTGCGACTTACATGTCACAAACGACATTACACGACTTGCCACGGAAATAATTAGGTTATTGTGCGGAATGTAATGTGGCTTATGGGAATTCCATTGTATTTGATTATTCCGTGTATAAACTAACACGGAACAATCATCCACGGCATCTGCATAACTTAAATATGTAGGTTAATAATAAGATATTTAGATGGATATGCATATTCAATAAATCATATTAACCACGCATGTTTCCCCGAAGTAGAAAACAATTCAATGAATACTTAATTGTTCACATGTATATGTATATAAATTATACTTCCTAAATGAATCCAATTGTGGAATGTAAAAAATGAATAATTATTAATATTATTGAAGTAACGTTGATCTTAAAATATATTTAATATAATATTCACCTGCACTCCCAAAATGCCGAATATGATAAAAAACGTACAGCAAATAAGCACGATGTTTCCGATGGGCCTTAACGACGAGAGTAGTGTCTGTACCACCAGCTTCAACCCTGGAGCTCTGTTTATCACCCTCAAAGGACGTAACGATCGCAGTAGCCTAAAAACCTGTTAAAGTAAGTAAAAATATTTCATAATCACGTTTACGATATGCCTTTAACCTGACAAGAAAAATGAAATGGCGTGACTTTCTAAGCCAGTTTCAAATTTATTTGTATTTTCATAAAACACGATAAAAAAATATATTGCAAAATGATCTTTTAACATGGCCAGGATGCATTAAAATTATTTTTGGTTTGTTGTAAATAATGCTCACCCTGAGAATCCCGAAAATTCGCGGACTGGACTCTGATACTAAAGACATTAGTAAATCGATGATGGATATTATCACTAATGAACCATCCATAATGTTCCAGCCAGAAGTGAAGTATGCATCTTGACCGTAGAACATTCCAGATGCAATTACCTAAAGTAAATACAACACAATAAAAAAAATATTGCAATAGACAAGTTTTATAAAATATTACTATATTTTCAAAAAATTACTATATTTTCAAAATATTACTATATTTTCAAAATATTACTATATTTTCAAAATAATTATAGTTAAATGGTTTTTAAAAGCATCACATTCGGCACTCGTTACTTAGCGTTATATTTATTTATTATATTAATAAAGATATAGGACCTTATATTCTTCCATTAAAATACCTACTAGTTATATTAAAATAAACATTCATATCTAATTGGCGACCTGTATTCCGTGGATGCTTACTTCTATGCACCTTAGAAATAAAAAAACTTACCTTTATAAACATTTCAACAGCAAATACTCCAGTGAACACGTAATTAGCGGTGGCTAGGAATGATCTTTCTTTAGAATCTGGTGGAATATTTGGTCTCTCCATGGCTAAAGTGATGCAGTTTAAAGCAATGAATAGTAATACTATATTGTCAAACCAACTCCTCGTTACGACCCATGTGCAGAATCTTCTCATGCTGTTGTTGAGATAAAAAAATCTATTAAAAAGTGTTTTTATAGCAGAAACCCATAAACGAGCATGTGGGTCACTTGATGTTAAGTGATCTCCACCGCCCAGTAAAACTTACGAAATTGACAAACAAATTTTATACACTGCCACACTATGCTACTGGTGAAACTAAAGGAGGATAAGCATAAGATTCATAAGGAGATTATTATCCAATATCAATTAGATCAAAACATCAACCAGTTTATGTTTTGTTTTGATCAAGAATATCTAGAATAACTTCTTTTTACAAATTGCCGAGAACAATAATTGTGTCGGGAACTTAAACATTATTAATTTAAGAATTTAATTAGTGTAATTTAAGCAGTGTTGATATCGTGTAGAATTACAAATTGCAAAGTTTATTCTTCTCATTTCATTTACGATACTGCGGCCGATTTTTCTTTCAATTAACTTCATGACAACTTAAAGAAATACGTACACATATTGCTAACATTATTTTTAAGTTAATAAGAAATCAATAAGTTTTGTGTAAAATTATTTTGAAATATCAAAATGTTTGTGAAGTTTTTTTATTTCAGCTACACTTGAAATTGCGAAAAAGTCCTGGACGAAGCCATTCAGTAATTCAGAGATAGTCGTTGAAAATCTTTTAGAATTTAATAGAATACGAATTAATTTAACGAGGACTCGTCTGCTTGAGGTGACTGTTGCTCTACAAAATCTCATAACTCAAATCGCATTTCTTTGACATCTTAGAATATTATATTAAAATTTTGCCTTACTTGTTGCTGGGAGCGAAAAGGTACAGCGAGTAGTGCTCTTTTTCCTTGAGACATCCTGTTGGTTCCATAAACCGGAATAAGTCTTTGAATCTGAAATTCCTTCTGTCGAATCGTGACGATAGAATGCACACGTTGTTGTTTATCGTCACCTAAAATAAATATTATATGTATAAAGGACTTTTTGAACTTCTTAAATGTTTTTTAACAATATTAAATATGTACTTAGATATTAAAAAAGTGTACAGTTGGGACCTAAACAATAAGAAAAAATATTAGTAATGCGTTTATTAAATTAGGGAACCACATAATTGTGAAATCCGATACTTTAATACTCTAGAAAGCATAAATGTGTTTTCTTGTAAGTTACTAAATTTATTGACACGTTTTTAGACTATAAATTTACAACAATTACTTATATTAATATTAATTATAATGTAATATTGAATTTTGGCGGTAGAAAGTCTAGTATGACACAAGTGAAATATTTTTCGCTCTATACAAGCGAATTCAATTTTCTTCACGACGTAAGCTATTTCTTCTTTGTATCTCATCTCTTTTATGTTTACGAACATAACTTGGATTTTATATTAGAATATTATCTACTTCTTACCACTATAGTACTAAGCTTAAAGGCTTTTGATGCTCTTATTCTTATTCCCTTATTGTTACATTAAATCTAGTTATCGATATACGTTCATAATCCATTTTATTTTACGTAGCCAGCAACATATACATTATCATAGTTACCATCTGTGGTGTCCAGTATTGGGTGTACAAACATACTTGGTACAGATACTATCAAGAAGTATATTAGAGGTAGATAATACTAAGTATGACATCTACGACCTTATAAATACACTCGCCACTATGGTGAGGTCTGGAGGCCAATTCTCGTAATTTTAAATGTTCAAAATATCATTCCGATCTAGTCTCAGCGTCAAGAAAGTTGCAAATGGCATTCTCTTAAACCAATAATCAACGTCAAATGCACCTAGCATTAGCAGTAGCATTATACCGTTTTGGCTTCAGTCAACTTTTATTCTACATTCAATCACATTACGATCTATGTTCACATTTGACGTTGATTATTGGTTTAAGAGAATGCCATTTGCAACTTTCTTGACGCTGAGACTAGATTGGAATTATATTTTGAACATTTAAAATTACGAGAATTGGGCCCCAGATCTCTGCCGAGGAGGTATTAATATACCAATAATCGAGTGTTATCCGTGTGTATATAAAGTGTTCACAAATAATGTGCGGTCTGGGTCTAGCCATAAGGGGAAGTTAAAAACGGAACACCACACTATCCTAAAATTAATGTATCCGCTCTTAACAACTATTGATAATCAAGAAAAACTATCGAAAAAACACTTTTTCTACTAATCTTCTCATTGATTTGCGTGATCAACGGTAGTGGTTGATTATAATATAGTGCGTAGTGTTGCCAAGATGTCGTATCTAAGACAGTACGGGTACCGGACTAATATTATCATATGGCATCGTGTTGGACAGATGTATAGGTACCAGTGCTAAGTCGCTAGTTATCATAAAATATTAAAATACCAGTGGCAGTGACTGCCTCGGTGTCGCAGTTGTAATGCGTACGCGTTACGATTGAGGCTAACGCTGAGGTCTCGGGTTCGATCCCCGGGTCGGGTAAAGGGGTATTGGGTTTTTCTATTACGAAATGCTCAGTATCAGTCAGGAGTCTGGAATTTGTGCCCGGTATGGCGATAGGCTCGCCCTCTATCACATTATAAATAAATAAATACACACAACAGTCACACACATAGTCCCGACCCCATACTAGGTTAACCTGTATCGTGGGTATCGGGAACTACGAGGGCCTTGCGGTCCCACAACACCCAGACCCAAAACAAATATTTGTGGATTAGACAAACATTTGTCTCGGTGTGGGAATCGAACCCACGGCCTCACGCTTCTCAGTCGGCTACTCGCCCACTGCGCCACGGAGGCTGTCATTATGAGACGGAGATACGCTCGGCGAAATGTGGGTGTACTGGTTTACACCTCTGCCTACCCCTTCGGGGATTACAGGCGTGAGTGCGTATGTATTAAAATACCAGCTTTACTTACTTCCTCATTGATCTGTTTGATCTAAGGCAGCGGTTGGTTGTTAGGTCTGGTGGGTAAAGTTGCGACTTAATTCCTAGCTGGTCGAGGCACTGTTGTCGTGTTGGACAGATGTCTGGGTACCAGTGCTATGTCGCTAGTTATCATAAAATTTAAAAATAACAGCTTCTCTTGACAACTTACTTCCTCGTTGATCTGCTTGATCAAAGGCAGCGGTTGGTTGTTAGGTCTGGTGGCTAATGTTGTGACTTCATTCCTGGCTGGTCGAGGCACAGGTGTCGTGTTGGACAGTTGCGCTGGTACTGGTGTTAAATTACTGGCTTTCACTTCTGATACTGTTGTCACTATAGGGAGAGTGGTTATTAATGATTATGTGACGTAGTCAAGTACTTTCCCATGCAACTAATACGCTTTGTGAATTATTAGCTCAGTGTATCTTAATTTCACACACCAATCAGTATTACAATAATTATTGTTGGATTGGTAACGATGCTTTGAAATTAAATTGTATAAGTTTGACGCTTTCTTTGATAAAGACGCGTCAAAGTTAAACGTATCTTAATCTTAAGAAATTTTAAGTCACCTAAAATGCTAACTTTTGTCTTTATAAAATTAGGTGTTAAAATCCATAAGTCAACGACAAAAGCTTTTGAGGTGACTTAGCATATGCAACACGATTTTGTCGACACGTTTTGGCGTGAGAAACCAATTTTATCTGGTTAACTTCATATAACTATCGAAGTTAAAAAAAAAACATAAAATACTCGACTCGTAATGTAGACACAAAGTTGAAATAAATGAGGGAAAATAGTACTTTGTCTACGAACCCTAACACGACGACGTGATATTATCGATTGACAGTTTTACCCGAGATATTTGTCGTCGATAGTTATCTCTCTCGCGCGCGAGATATATCGAGTTATATATTCTAAGCCTGCAGGTCATATTATTCATAGGCGTCTCCCAATGTACACCATTGAGCTCGATTTTTGGATCTTTGTCATATTTTTACCATTTGCTTACTACAGAGAAACATTCGGTTCGTTTTATCAACAAAAAAAACACAGTTAATAAACCTTATGTCATCGATATACATTACACAAAAACTATCTCCCATTTTATATTACAAAAATCCAATAATAAATACAACGCGTCACCTGTCAAGTAGTCGTTGGTGAGTGACAACCTGTGAGGCGGTGGTTTGACTGTATCGAGCCGCACGGTTGAATCCGATGAGAAGCCAGCTTCGGGTGCCTTCCATGACACCTGGATACGATCGGTGATGGATAGGAAACATTATTTGTTTTTTGCTATCTTTATTATTTTGAATTAGATGTTTGTCGAATATAA
Organism: Mimas tiliae; assembly: GCA_905332985.1. Lineage (NCBI taxonomy): Eukaryota > Metazoa > Arthropoda > Insecta > Lepidoptera > Sphingidae > Mimas > Mimas tiliae. Next base: position 6,178,434 of record HG995247.1, on the reverse strand, counting down.
GTAATACGAAATCCATTTAAAAACGTCATATGATGCTTACGTTACTGTAATTTAGTTTCTTAAAAAAAAGTAAAAATGTATGGATCTGTAATATTACTTCATATGTAATAATGTACCCGGTACATATTTGTACTCGACTTGATAGCGACCGCCGTACATCACAGTGACTCCGATACATCAAGCCGACATAATTCTGGCGTAAACGAAATGCCACTCGTGGTCGACATTATATTTGTACTGCGCTGCCTACTTATCAGGTACAGTGGAGTCACTTTGCCGTACCACGATAAAAATACATTTAATATAAAATATGTTCTGATAGTCGTATCCAGTGGAATTAAACAAGATATTAAATCTAACCGTGTCACATATTTGTCGTATATGCATCGGTACTAGTTCATGAAATTTATTCCGTTTAACACATTTTGCTTGCAATAAAAGAGTTTTTGACATAATATTTATTGTGTTACTATGGCACAGGAAATTAATCAATTATATGAGATAACATGATGTTGATTACTATTCTTTATATATTTTTGATTTATCAAATATACTCTAACATGGGAAAATATTAGCAATGTCATTTGATACTAAATCAAAGAGGGTAACTCCCTCGAAAACTATTTTTATTAATACTCGTACTTACATCAGGTAGTAGAGGAGCATTATGAGCTGAAACTCTCCTCGCAGGAGCAGCGAGGACTCTAGGAGCAGGTAGTTGTGTTCGAGATCGGTTGTTCGGTAATTCAGATTGCGTATCATTCTTGATAACCATTGATGATGACAGAAGAAGCTCGTTTTTGCGAAGACCTGATCCTGTGGAATGGTATTTGCTTTAACAATATTTGAATTACATTACAATTGACAGTCTTCGTGGCGCAGTAGGCGAGTAGCCGACTGTGTAACATGAGGCCGCAGATTCGATCCCCGTACCGAGATAAATATTTGTCTGATCCACAAATATTTGTTTCGGGTCCTGGGTGTTGTGAGACTGTAAGTCTCTCGTAGTTCCTGATACCCACGACACAAGACTCGTATCTTATTGTGGGGTCAGGGCTATGTGTGTGACTGTTGGTTGTTATTTATTTATTATTCTTTGTAGGTAACCTATTTGTATGCTATATTTAAAAAAAGCGCAAATAACCTTCCATTTTATGTGGAACAATCACGTGATGTCGTGCAATTTGTTTGATAAAGTATATTGGACTTACTAAAATAAACGTCAAAATATTTTCGATTTATGATCGTAGTCCTATTCTCGGAAGTCGGAAACAACATTTTTCTTACCGTTGCAAACAGCATGATCCCGTCCATTATTGAGCACAACTGCGTCAGAATCAGATCCAGTTCTTTGCTTTGGTTTTCTTCGTAAGCTGGGTCTTGATAGACGCCAACTGTAACCTCTTTGTACTCTACATTTGTCTTCTCCATTTACTGTACTGCTTACTACACTCACATTTCTGAAAGAGTTATTATTATCGTAACCAACTAAACGTTAATTTATATTTTATTTAAATCAATTGAAAGAAATTGTGCAATTTAATTTAAGATATTGTTTTTTTTGGTATTTACGTCCAATTCTTGTCCTTTCATTATTGTTTAATTTAGGGTTTATAATAATAGTTTTAAGAAAACCATCAGCTATTCTATTTTTTTTTCAAAGAAAATCATTATTGTAGAGCTTACTTTTGCGAACTCAAAAGACTCGACTTGTCGTTGGTGTTCAAACAATTTTCCTCCTTCGCTATCGAGACTTGGAGGTTCTTCTCTTGCAAAAGCGGTGATGTCATTGACTTGGGAGTACTTGGCGACGTCGATGAAGGTGACGTGGTCCTTAGTGGAGGTGGTGCCAGGGTCAATGGAGGGGGAGCTAAAGATATCGGCGGAAGACGGGCTTTCTCAGCACCTAATTGAGCTTGAACTGAATGGAGTGTTAGCGTGTAGCTGTTTGGTGGTTTCAATAACCCTGGTATACTTGCGCACTGTAAAGATATTGTTGGTGAGTTTTTCAGATCAAATATACAAGGTTAGTCAAAAGGGGTGTACTACGCCAACTTAAAGTATCACTGATAAGATTTTTTTCCATGTATCCATCTCATAAAAATATTTTAGTATCATACATTTTCCGACTAACCTTGTATAAAGAACCACATTTGTTATACTTATTATGATAATTTGTAGAATATGCGAATGAATATTAACCGTAATATTTACTAAAACAATATATTTGTGGTATTTTGGTAAATAATTTAAACTCTTATTTTGCAAACGAATGAATTTCATCACCATTGTGTTTATGCAAGCTACATTATTTATCATTTTAGTAAATAATTAAGAGGTCAGCTGAATGTACTCACCGATGTCCTGTCAATAGAATCCAAACTAGATAGCATGGATGATCGTTCTAAAGTCAAAGCCATGTTGAAATCTCTGAATGAAGCCCCCGGTTCTAGGGTTGTTGATGGAGAGTCTTGCGGAGTGGCTGCTGTATGAGTGATCATAGGCACAGCCGGTGTGTCTGGTAAGCCTGCACTGCTTGCTAGCATTTTGGATTCCTAAGAATAGACATGGTGTTTTTTCAGAAATCGATAAATTAATTACAATGATTATTATAATTTGTGATGAAAATTCTATGGTGACTTATGAAGTAGCAAAATATACACTGGAAACAATACACCAAAATTTTTATAATATAGGTACAAATTACATTTTAAATAAAATTACATGTAATGTAGCCCATTGTTGAACCCAAATTAAAATAAAAAATGTACATACACAAGAGTGTTTCAGCTGCATTTAATCCGAGTCCGAGATTATGACCCAAACTAGGGATGTTCTCGGAAAATGGAATTCAGATGTAGTGCGCAACCCCATATAGCAGGTTGACGCGGTTCGATATTAGTTGATCAACTCACTTAAATCAACAAAAGCTGTATGGTTTTTACTATAAAAGCATTTGAAAATCTGACCAGACTATTAGAATCGTGTGCGATTCAGCTCTTGATCTACTAAATTGAACCGTGTGAATCTATTATTATACAGGTAGTATAGCTACTTCCAAAATCAATTTCTCGGAGTAAACACTTACAGGTGAACTTACATCTATCCGCACTGGAGGAACTGCACATGCAGCAGTAATTGAATATTAAAATATATTGTATAATGTTATTTGCGAGCGTACCTATAGGTGCTGAACAATATTCTTACCTAGTTACATATAAAATCTATTTAATAACAAATTAAAAAATAATACTCGATTTGATTTTTTGTTAAAAAGATTTAATTTAATTGTTTTGTGAGGAAATGATCAAAATCGGCCATAAATGTCAAAGTTTTAGTCTTTCGTCCTCGACTTCACTCTCTTAGACCATTGGGGTAGAATTATTTGATTAGATTTAAATGGGACCACCGCAGTCAATCCTATCGAATACAAAATCAGTGCACATTAGAAGGAGTTATGCTTGAACATACATAAAAAAATATATACAGGCAAATTGAGAACCTTTTTGAGTTTTTTGCGTCGGTTAAAAACGAAAAGGTTTGATGACTGCAGCGTGTGTGGGTACTGCGTTGTGGATAGGAGAGTGTATGTTCATCCTTTATTTAATTTCCATACAATAAATAGTATTAATATTTTAACGTATCATCCAATTACACGTCAAGTTATGCATGAATAGTCAGAACTCTTAATTAATGTGATATTTCATATTTAGCAAAATACATGGATAAATAAACACGGCTGTGACACAAAGGCAGATGAAAAATATTAATTATGCGGAGGACGGCGTGAGTTCTATGATGCAGCTTGTTTTCAAGCTTTGAAATATGAAACTGAATATTAATTAAATTTAGATCACTTTTTCGTTCAAATTTGGTTTTACGTATTGTTGACTCACAGATAATACATTTAATAAAGACATTTTAAAGGATTGTACACAATCGTGTATTTTATATCAATTAGTTTTAATAGTTTTAGTTAAATATAGTATATCAATTACTCATCTATGGGACGTTTATTCAATGTCCGAATTAATTTTATCTGCCAGATGAGTAGGAAGTGCTAATTTGACAAACGCTTTATCGTATACATTGACATGTTGATATTTTTTTATTTTGTCTTATATTTTATCTGAGAAATCTCGTTTGCTTGGAGATTGATAAATTCGCCCTAAATCCAATTTCGTGTCTGATCTGATAAAACAACTGAATACGGGCTATCAAAATCTGAAAATCTTGATCACTTTTTCGTGACGTTTAGGTACAATCTAATTTCGGTCCCTCCAATTTAAACGGTACAATGGGATTAGATATCTGTTGTTTCACTTACTTTTTGTAGATTGCATTTGTTGGATTGCGCGCAGTCTTTGCAAAGAGTCGGATGATGAGAGGATGATTTTGTTTCACTTACTTTTTGTAGATTGCATTTGTTGGATTGCGCGCAGTCTTTGCAAAGAGTCGGATGATGAGAGGATGATTTTGTTTCACTTACTTTTTGTAGATTGCATTTGTTGTATTGCGCGCAGTCTTTGCAAAAAGTCGGATGATGAGAGGATGATTTTGTTTCACTTACTTTTTGTAGATTGCATTTGTTGGATTGCGCGCAGTCTTTGCAAAAAGTCGGATGATGAGAGGATGATTTTGTTTCACCTACTTTCTGTAGATTGCATAAGTTCGATTGTGCGCAGTCTTTGTAAATAGTCTGATCATGAGAGAATGATTTTGTTTCACTTACTTTCTGTAGATTGCATTTGTTGGATTGCGCGCAGTCTCTGCAAAGAGTCGGATGATGAGAGGATGATTTTGTCTTACGCCGCGCCTTCGCTGATTTGTCTTTGTGTCCGTTCACATCATCTTTGGCTTTCCTAACGTCGTCCGCTGACCGCCAGTAGTTTTTTATTTCGTTCTGTATAAGAATATATAAACTGGTCAAGTGCGAAGCGGAGTCGCGTATCGCGGGTTCCGTATCCACACTCTTAAATTTGAAACGCAAGCCACTCCTCGCTAAGCTATCGCTGCTAATAGCACATAATATATGAAAATTTTACTCATAAGATGGCGTCCTATGTAGGACAATATTTTTTTAAATTTGGATTAAGTAGAGTCATGCATTTTGTCTATAGCACGAATGTTCCGGCTCAAACAGAATTTTACTACCTACTATCTCACAGAAAACCGCCGTAAAGTAGCAGCTTGCTGTTGCGTTTCGTATGGTGAGTAAGATATCCGGAGGCCTAAATTCTCTTCCACCTTTCCTTTGAGATCTATAATTCGCTCATGATTCTTCTAGTATTGTGAGCGTTCATGAGAGGTGGAAATCTCTTACCGTCAGGTGCCCCATGTGCTCATTTGTCGGCACCTGCTATAAAAAAAGGACAGGCAGACTGTTAAACGATGTAAGCTTAAACGGAATCCTAAATTTACTAATACAATATGATTACGAGGTTATTCTAAAATAAGGTCAAGAACTTGGTATATTTAAGACGTTGTCCATATCCGTGCGCTTTCAACTTGCTGATTTCATCTACTTTTGACATAGGCCTCTCAGATGAACGCGATTTGCTGCAAGCATTGTGAGATGTCATTAAATATACATTTGATAAATGTGGTAATGCATACGACATTGGATCTGCAGACATGCAACCATGTATGCAACAGACGAAGACTCAACTTGCAAGCATACTAGTGTAGATATAGCTTAAATACTTGGTATGTTTGAAAACGTAAAATAATACATACAAAAAGAAAATACTAAAACAAAACCAAGTCAAGTGCCAATTTGCATTTATATTGGAAAATGCTGTTCAGTATGACTCAGTAACAAATAATCCAAGCACATGTTCGATTTTGATATTGAGAGTCTTGTTTCAGTTTAAGAGAACTCGGCTGACAATTACGGATGCTACCTGCGAGAAGCTGTCACTGGAATGAGATCCTGAATTCGACTCGTCGTAATGCATTTCATTATTGTCAGAGAAACATTCGCTTGACAACTTCGACTTCGCCAATTCGCGTTGCTCACGTTCCCTCCTCTCATTTCGCTAAAACATTTGAATAACACATGAGAATTTGTTCATGAATTTTGCATGTGGAGCTCCCACATGCAAAAAGACATATGAGCAAATCAAACTTACCTCAGAACTAAAGCCCTCTACAAGTATAGCCACCAGTAAGTTAAACAGTACGTAATTCCCAAAAGTCATGAGGGCAACGAAGTATAACGCGGCCCAATGACTCGTCTTTTCCATACCGTTAAACAACACAACATTCCAATCTTCCTGGGTTAAAACCTGAAACGTTTACATCAAAGTGAGGATACAGCCCGAGCGTGCAAGCCGCTCTACCACATCAAAATATTTTCCAAATATTTAATTCTCTTTAATAAATCAAAATAAGCAAGGTGTGCTGTCATATTGTATATAAGTCGTGCCTTTTGGTGTTTGTAAGTTACTTCAATGTTAAAAAATCATAAATAAATAATACAAATCAAAAACACAATATGTTAGTAATCAGCGTGTTCATGTTAGTTGTGTTATGTTATTTGTTAGTGTGTACTAATACATGGAATTTAACATACACAGACGGCAGTTTGAGTACACAAGCGTAAGGGTCCAGCACTTCGTACTAACACTATTCACTACGAAGCAAGATGCAACTAACTACAGAGCGCTCTTTCTATGATGCATTACAACATAACTAGTAAACAAATATAATCCGGCGAATCTCTCGCTTATGCCAAGTTTTATGATACAAACAATTTGTCCACATAATTTTGAATCACATGTTTTGACGAGTTGAACACAGTTGTCAAATCGGTCAGACTATGCTACAGTTCCAATCAGTTTATTTTTGGTCGTTACGAGAAACACGCGGCTTCTATCCTCTAAGAACATATCAAACGGGATTGCAAATAAACCGACTATAATTCCTAATGGTTCTAACCTGCCGCCACTTACCTGGAACACGGTGACCGTGGCCCACAGGATGTTATTAAAATGTTTCCTGTCACATTCGCACTTTGGATGATGCGAGACGATTTCGGGGCAGGTGCAATCTCGTTCGCTGCCGTTGTCTTCAACGTACTTGCAAAACTTACCACCGAATAGATACATGCCCAGAATACTGCGCGTCGCGGGTTCGATGGAAAAATGAAAGAAAAACAAAATGCTATGCGCACACGCCGCGACCGAGTCCTGGTGACCTGTGATGCGTGAGCGACGGTAACACTGCAACCTTACCACTCCTGATACACCGAAATAACGCTAATGTTACGGACTACGCCCTGCAATCTGTACAATATGCCTACAGCCCATTGAAGTAGTGCTCCCAAGAGACGTTAATGTGGCTTCAGCTAATTATACACAATATAATACATTTTACTATTTGTACATTACGATTATAAATGTGGATTAACAACAACAAACACAGAATATAAGTGACTAACAATTACTTATGATTTTATAAAACAACCGTAATATTAGTTTTATTTCGACTACATGGTCTCAATTGGTGATGTATTGAAAAATATTAACAATTAAAAGCTAAGTGGTTAAGCAGTGTTATCGCCGTTGGGACGCTACCACCAACGGTTATGTTAATTACTCTAAATTAAACAAGTACTTTCATTAACATCGTGTTATTTAGTGCATGTTCTTTAATACAATTCATATTGGTATTAATTATTATACTTTATATACTGTCTCATGATTATATAATAAAAAGATAATGCAATTAAAATAATCCGAAAGATAAAATAGGCGAAAGTAAAGTGCGGTAAAGGTATTTAAGATAATAATCATTCATAACTGTTCAATAATATTACTCGTGGCAAATATCATTCAAATTAAAATGCATTAATTTCATAAATAACTTCATCCTGAGATATGCAGGTGAAATAAGAAAAAGGAAAATTAAATGAGTGGGCCAATTGTTAGTTATTAATAAGTGGAAGTTAAAATGTTCAAGAAAAGGGAAAGTAATTGAAAATTAGATTGTTACTGAAGTTAAAACAAGAATGTTGGGTTTGATAACGAAACTAATGGAAATTTCGTGCAATTAACAACCAAAAGTAATGTATAGGTATGTTTAAAACAAATAGCCATCAGTTTCGTTTCTATATAAATCCTAAATAATAGAAGCGGCATGCAAAGTGAAAGAGATACTGTTTAAACTGAGTGCAGCTGTAGTAGTATGGGAATTGAGGAACTGACGAACAGGTTAACCCACGTTTCGGCTCCGAACGACCTCAAACTAACCTACATTCAACCAAGCTCTCTGTCTAATAATGTGCTCTCGACAACTTCTCATACGTACGAAACAACATGACAACGTGAACGTGACACTAGATGATGTTGGATCAATCTGTTACGGATGGTACTAGATCTCTCTACGCGGGTTCTATGGTAGCTGTTACGCGACTGAACGCTTGTCTGACAACGCACGATGCTGCAAGCGGGAACCGATACTCGGGTCAGCGTTAAGTGTTATCACACAGCCGTGTAGCAGATGACATCTTGCAGCAAAGTGAACAGTTGTTTGTGTACTCGCGTGGTTAGTCGATTAGCCGTCACAAAGACAATCTTCTGTTATTGGGATTGTCATACTGTCATGAGTGTTGACTGCTGACGGACCCGTTTTGTAAGCGTTTAGTAAATGTTGCAAGTTCAGTCTGTTTCTGGATTGTCTGTTAGGAATTTTAATTTAAAATAATGAATACCTGAAACACCGTGACAAAGGCCCACAAGAGCGTATCAAAGTTTTTTCTGTCGCACACTTGTTCGCCATGCTCGTCTTTCTTGCAGAATTTGCACCCGAAGAGGTTCATACCGAGGATGCTGAACGTTACCACGCAATATACGATTAGATAATACGGTTACTGCATAATCCTTTCCACACACAACAGGAGGAGATACAAAACTATTAGGAGACATAAGAATGCGTTGGTACATACTAAAGAAATGAGTGGCAGTGCAAGTGTGATAAACTGAAGTGGACGAAAAGCACAAAAGCGTGAAAGTTACTATGATTAATAAAGATATTATAAATAGAAGAGAAAAAGTTGTAGATAGTGTGGATAGTGGCGGTGTGTAGTGGGTGGAATGTCCAAGACAGAAGTGGCTGACAAACGGTAGGAAAAGTTTGATAGAAATTAGGAGAGATCACTCACAGTTAGTGCACAGGTTAAAGGATGCGGGTGTGACAGTTAAGAAGAAATATTCAGAATTTCGTATTTAACGGAGAGTCGCGTGACTCTTCTTTGCTACGGAAAAATTAAAGAACTGATTGAGCAATTCGTGAGCGATTGCTGTCCCGTGACGTTTGTCTACTAGATAGCTAACTCTACAGTACATGTATGAAACACAGACATAACATGAGAAACATCAAGGCGTTATGAACAAAATAAATGTTTTAGAAACTCCGAGGCCGAGTTTAGAAATAAGTAAGTACATGATAATATTTATTTTACAAGGTATAGAGATTCATATAGGTATCTTATTGAATAAATAAAGTCGAAGAAAAGTTTAATAGCCTCGTTTGAACAAATAAGTTTAGTTTCTAAATCTCTGGAGGGCAAAAGATAAAATAAAATTGAGAAAATTGATAAATGCGCCCCAAGGAGACTGTATAAACTCAAATAATCGTTTATACTAAGAAACTCAAAGAAAACTTAATCCTTTGTACTTAACATCATTTTAATTCATGCAATTTTAAATTTATATTATACAATATTTCAGCTTATATTTTTCTTTATAATTTTGTTATAAGCTTTATATCCTTTGACTCTTTGTCTATTCTAGTATTCGTTTAATAGTTACCTGAATATGAAAATAAACAGGACGAGCAGAGAGAAGAAGATGGCGACGTTGTCCATAGTGCGCAACATGACGAACAACTGCCGGCGCAGGTTGGGCATGAACCGAACCAACTTGAGTATTCGCAGGAGACGGAATGTTCGAAGCACGGAGAGACCAGAGCTGCCGGCGAGGTCCCTCTCGTTGCCTAGACTTTGTGTCAGTTCGAATGCGCTGTTGCAATCGTACATATCTTAGTTAGTGAGATTTTGTTACAATTTACCCAGTAGGTTTTACGTATCAATTGTGTATGAACGCGTACAGATATAGTAAATGTTATTTTAAACAACTATCTCATAATTAAGATGCCTAAAATATGACCCAAAATTAAATTAATAACATCAATAACAAAGTAAATTATCTGCACAATTAGATTGTACGTTCAAAATCTTCGTAAAAATCAAATAAGTATTTTAATAAATAATCACGTTATGATTGTTTCAGTTTTATTTACATATTTTCATTCACAATGTGGTAGGTCCCTCGGTCCCAGGTCGGCTGGGTTGGTACCACTGCTTTGTCTATTTCTGCCGCCAAACAACATTGTGTAAGCACTGTTGTGTTCCGGTTTGAAGGACATTGTAGCCAGTGAAATTATTGGGCATTATGAGACTTAACACCTTATGTCTCGGGGTGACGAGCGCAGTTCAGTGTCATGCAGTGCTTTGTTATTTAAAGTTCTGTGTGGCGTTGCTTCTGTTTATGAGCAGGCGTGGCGCTTACCATCAGGCGAGCGACCTGCTCGTCTCGTTATTCATAAAAAAAAATATCCTAAAAAGTAGATGTATCTAGTAGTATCTACATCTGTATAATTTTAATAAATTATCATATCATGTACACTGTATTGTATTGAATTGAATAAAAACATACCTGAGTATAACAATAACTCCATCGAATACATTGAATCCATTGGATATGTACTTGAATGGCCCTTCGGCGACGATTTTGAGGATCATCTCAACGGCGAATATGGCGGAGAACACAACGTTACTGATTTCAACTATAACTGTGAGCTCCTCGGGCTGATTGTGGTACTCAATGCCCATTGAAAGCGTGTTGATGAGAATCGCCAGTAAAATACCTGTGAAAGAGAAACATACTTGTGAAAAGGATTCGCAACTACTGTAATCAATGCTATTTAATGTAACTTTGATATCACTTTGTAACTTTGATATCACTGGGCATTTTTGTTTTCTTATAGAAGTAACAATATAATAATAACTATCATCTTAAATTATTCGTTTGGTCTTTGTTTCTTTATCATAGTGTTCGTATCAAATTTATCTTTTCGAAATATTATCTTCAAAACACCTTTGCTAACTAAAAGATTTAAAGATATTGCTTTACGAAACCATGATTAAAATATCTACGTCACACAACCAATTCAATTATGGCTTACCTACATATTTCCTGAAATTTAAATAGTTTTCTTTAGCAATTTTCAGGCACTGTTTTCTTACCTTGCTGAAAATATTTATGATCGACAATGTTTTTGATATGTTTTCGAAGTATTGAAAGGAATTTCGATATCCTTTTCCAGAACATTGAACACGCGTTTGTGAATCGTCCTTTTCTTGTTTCCTTCGCGGCCGCTTCCGCCGCCAACAGATCCGCACAACACGAGAAATCTTCTATTTCTACTGTCTACAAAAAATAAAATTGAACTAACTTGGGACATTTATCCTATTTGTGGGATATCAACAATTGCGGTAACTTTTCAGCAATGAAAACACTATTTGGTAGGTCCCGCGTGCGAAATTGGTCAGCTTTAAAGGATATTGGAGCCAGTGAAATTACTGGGCATTATGAGGCGATGGAGGTCACTCACCGTCAGATAAATATGTACTTGCTCATTTAACAGCCTCTGCTATGAAAAATACCCTATTAAATAATTCCACACCTTAGTTTCATCGAGTCTCAATAAAAACTCAAACACCAAACACCTAAAATTGTTTCTTTTAGACATGTAAAGCGTCTTTATTTTTTAGGAATTTGAAAGTTCTTACCTTTGTATCAATTTTATCTTCTCCAGCACGTTTACTAATTCCCTTTGTAAGTTCTTCAAAGAAGGAATCGAGAGCAACTTGTCCAGTTGGTAAAGCCGCTGACAATGCACCAGACAACGCCAGCAGCTCTTGACAAGACATGGTCCCACCCGCGGCAGCTCTCTCCTCCGCCGTATCGCCTGTCGGCAAGTCGAACTCTACGCCCCCGAAATAAGTGTCACTAATCTGCTTTTGTACTATTTATTGTACTTCGAAAGCATTTTTGCATCTTATTTTCAAACGAGACTATGGCAAATGTAATTTATATAGGTTGCTGTTGTTATTTAATATTTCTATATTAACTAATTCATTCAAACGGTACATAATAAATTGTTTTATGTTACACTTGTTTTGGATAGTCTGTTCGACTTCGTTGTTAATTTTTTATATCTTATATTTACACATAAAAAAACATCACAGGGTATAATTAATATGGGTAAATATTTCGATGGGGTAAATGAATAATTTGACTAATTATGCATATACTTCAAACTATCAACTAATAAAGTAGGACAGGGATTATACAATCAAATTGATCCCCTTAATGCAAATAGGTAGGTAATAATTGCAATAAATTGGTAAATTACAAAGATATGTACTGGTATTGGTAAAATATCTAAGTTTATCTACATTGAACAATTTTTTGAAATGTGTTACCCGGGCAATTATTATGTAATATAATATGCTTTCGAAGTACACGGGCTTAAATCGAAATATGTACATACACATAATATTAAGAATTCTATCCTATGCTGGGAAGGGGTAAGCGTAAATCAAATTGAGAAAATTATTCATCTTGAAAGTGATTTCCTAATCCTGTTCAGCTGAATATTCTAGGAAGGAATAGTGAAAGGAAGCAAGAAATTGAGACCAGATTGCATGCCCGTCTAATAGCGTCGTCTAGATCTATCTCCTCTAGACTTACCACTTTGGCTCTTAAGCCAGTCACGTTGACACAATGAATCTACAAATATTTATTTAGATTGTTATCATGTTTAAAGTAATCTCGGTATTTTTGAAACTAATTGGGTGGTACCAGATGTAGATACAGTTATCATTGTATCTACCAGTGAATAAAGCAACGCTGTGAATGTGTGAAGTGATTTATGAAAATATTTGCTCAAATACAACTATTTGTATTATTTTGACCACAAAAGTATGTTTTTTTAGATTAAGTTTCAGTAAGCTTCTTCCAAGAGTTCCAAAAGTATAGGATAATATTATTTCTCATTACATATTTATCTTAACTCGCACTTTTACTTGCAAATATATTTGCTAAGGTAATTTAGCAGATTTTTGAATACCGTTTTCTATCAAGTCCTATTAGACCCATTAAAACATTAACATTTAGTTTTACTAGTTTTGTAAAATACATCACCTGTTTGTGTCATCTTCTCAGATGAGCAAACATTATGTGGATGGGCGACGTGCGGTGCGTTCGGTGCGTGTAGTAGTACTGTGTCACTGAACATCACTGATGATCTTCTTCTGGCCAATGATGGCGGCGACAGAAGGGATAGGTTCGAAGCGTTCTGTATAAAAAAAAATATTTTCTTTATATCTTCATTTTATTTAGTATTGCAGTATTAGATATAACTTCTAATTAAAATTCTTACAAAAATATATTTAACTGTGTCTTTACTAATTACATTCAAAATCATATTGAGCACTACATTTATCAACTCAACTTCTAAACTCGCTGAAATCTCCACAGCTATCAATGCGATAATAAATCCTCCATCTGTTCCAAGGGTCCTATTTTAAAACATTTTCGTACCTCGAGGTCGGCTGCGGAGAGCGAGGGCACGCGCAACAGGCTGGGTCGGCTGAGAGGCTCGTCTCCCCCGCCCGCACCCTCCTCCACGCTCTTACTGCCGTTGCCCTATGTGACACCAGCTATCAATATACATCGAAATCCCACTGGAGGCTAATTTTCATTGTACGGTGAATTTGTCGCGTGAATTTAGGGGATGATTTGGTAGCTATTGTATGGCATCAAAAATATACGGTACTACACGGTACTGTTCAAATTATGCGCTTCGACATCTTTTTTTTTTTTACGATTTAGCTAAAACATTAACGTGTTTTCGGACCTTGTAGCACTTAAATGAAAAATAAGATCATAAACTAATGCTCTGCTCTCTAAACAGTATGTAACAAAAACCCTGTTGGCCCTTTCTAGGTCGTGAAGGCAGACATATAAATAGCTTATTAAAAATAGTTAAATTAAAATAATAAACAGAAGCAAGATATTATCCTTACACAGGTAACTTAGAAAAATGAACATATTTAAAAAAAAAAAAAACATCTGAAAAGTGATGAACGGCTGACACATGATCCTCATTATTGCTTTTCGTATTTTCTAAGACGGATGTAGATTTACGAAGCGCGTAATTTAAATCGACCCACTTGCACAACGATTCTAAATCGAGATTACCACTAAACTTTAATAACTTATATAAAATTTTCATACGATTTGACGTTTAGGTTTAGTGCCTTATAGACGATTAAGGATCGTCGTTCAATTGGGCCTAAGATTAATTATAGTGACAGTTTTAATGAAAATTTTGTGGATGTATCTTTTTTGCAGTAAGTATAGGCATATAATATGCCTGCAATCCATAAATAAAAAATAACTATGGACTGCATTTTAAAGCAACTCTGATATGAGCCACGACTCATGTAGATGAAAATTATTAGTAAAGTAACTTAAACAGTAATGTAGAATTGGTGAATAATAAATTAGTGCAAATGAGCAACAAATAAGAACAGATTTTAAACCAACTCAACACCAATATTCCGTCGGATACTTTTACGAAGTTTTGAAATCACTTTGTTATTCTATCCATCAACATTTCAATACAAGATGGCAGCTACGTCATTAGTTGAAATCAATACAATGCCCTTCGTTGACGAGGAAGTGGTTCTGTGGAGTTCGGATGAATAATTTACAATATTTGTTTAAGGGAATGGCTTGGCCTTTTATCAGCTGTCGACCTATTATTTTATGAAAACATAGATATTCAAGTTGATCATAAATTTTTATTTGTCAGGATTTTGTTGCTTTGAATTTTAAGATTAGTATTAGCAAGAACTAATGATAATAATATCTATATTTAATGTTATGTTTATTTTTAGTAAACTTATAACGGGGAGATACACAAGATTAAAACAATATATGTAGTAAATACCGTAAATACACACAAATATACGAACTCACGCCTGCAATCCCTGAGGTGCTATGCAGAGGGTACACCCACATTTCGCCGAGCTTATTTCCGTCCTATGATGTGATAAGGGGCGAGCCAAACCGGGAACAATTCCAGACTCCGGGCTGATACTGAGCATTTCGTAATAGAAAACCTCAATATCACATTTAGCTGACCCCGGGATCGAACCCGAGACCTTCGCACAGCAGTCGTACCGCGTGCGCGATTATAACTGCGCCACCGAGACAGTTTCAGTCTATCAATCGCGGCAGTATAGTAAATATTTTATGGCAAATATTTTTGACCTCTTCGTAATACAAGCTATAATATTAATCATCAATAATATGCTACCCTAAATATGGTGTTTACGAAGGTGGAAAAAAGCTAGTATAATACGTATGAAATTACCTGAGGATGTACTCTTGGACAGCAAGGATGATGCTGCTTTGGTTTGTTAGCCGGTAATTGAAGTGTTTCCATGCTCGTCCTCCATTGAAGTTGAGCTCTTTGGTATCTATATACTCTGTGAGAAAGAAATTTAGCTCCAGTAATTATTGAAGTAAAGGTCATGGTATCAACTCAGCCTTAACTCAGCTCAACTCAGCGTAAACTGTAATTGTGGATCTATTTTTATGCTTACGAATGGAAGCAATCTGGCAGCCTATAAGATTATAATTAGTGACATTCGAGATATAATCAGAAGAAGTGATAATTTACTTACATAGGCAAAAAAGAACAATACCTAATATTAGTTTAATATGTTATTTTGAAGCTACATCGGGTGCCTCGTACAAGAATTAGATTAACAAACTCAACAATGTTTAGACGATTAAATCATGCAAATGAGGATTTAGTAGATAACTACCGACTAACAAATTTAACGTTAAATCTATTTACCTTCATTCATACATTTACATTGTTATCTAACTGAGTGGATGGGGATTAAAGTCTCCTCAACTTTGCATTTGAAATAGCTTATCTTTAAGCATACATTACGAATATAGGTAGTGCAAAAGTTATTATCAATTGTCATTTGATTTGGGTTACGTAGCGAATGTGATGTGTTTGTTAATTCCTTTGAAACTTTATTAATGAGATATTCTGTTATCTATAGGTACTATCTTATAGTTCCTTACGCTCTTTTGAAACACCTGCAAAACTTTGACTATAGGCGTTAATGAACTAGTCTGACAAGGGTCATATTGAACGGCACCGTAATGAGGGAGCTGTAGTTAGCTTTTTATTGGTATAATATTCAATTGGAGTCATATGTAATCCTGTTTGGAATTAGTTCCCATGACTCACTATGATCCTTGTCAGACCAGAAACATTATTGATCTGAAATATATTGGACCGATTGATATATCTCTAAAAATAATATGTTATATCCGTAAAAAGGTCTGATTCCTAAAGGACGCAGTATAAAAGCCATCTATAATCTAAATAGAGGATTTCATACCTAATCTTTTTGGCCATTCGTCTTTTAAATCTCCTCCATAAATGCGCGACGTATTTGACAATTTCTGCGTAACACGTCGCCGGTTCGCTGTTGTTTGTTGAAGAAGCCAAGGTGGAAGTTGACGTAAAACGAGCTCTTTCAGCTCGCATTCTTTCCATCTCTCGTTTTTTAGTTTCACTGAACTGCGTCGCTATGACGACCAGGCATAGGTTGATCATGAAGAATGACCCGATCTGTTACGGATAAGAATAAAAGATATTTGGGGACTCTTAGCCCAATCTTAACTGTAGTACACACCATACACGTCACAACTTTTCACTAATACGAAATTGACTAGTAAGTAAGTAAGTTTTATTTGCGTAGAAGTTGGTACAGTATAGATCTTATTAATAACAATTTATAATCAAGCATTATATTATAATCGAGTATTATATATGTATAGCATAATACATTTAAAATCTAGCGTTCGTTTCTGCTACTGCTGATATCATAATTACAGTTTATTTTTATTTGCTTGAATGACGAGACGAGCAGATCGCTCGCCTGATGTTAAATGTCACATAAACAGAAGCAACGTCACACAGAACTCTGGATTACAGAACACTACATGGCACTGAACTACGCTCGTCATCCCGCGACATAAGATGTTAAGTCTCATAGGCACAGTAATTTCACTGGCTTCAATGTCCTTCAAACCGAAACACAACAGTGCTTACCCACTGCTGCTTGGCGGCAGAAATAGACAAAGCGGTGGTACCAACCCAGACGGCCTCTCGCATACGAGGGACCTACCACCCTTATTATAATCACTCAATATTATTTTTTGGCCTGACACGGCAAAGTGCCTACACTGTCGCGTCGGTGTGGCGAAATGTCACAAGTGGAGACGCACTTTTAGAAATACTACTGATAAAAGTAGGTACTACAGTTTAGTCTCTTATAACGTGGCAAAGTAAATCAACAAATATTAATGCTCCGATAACGTTAAAAATATAACCATCAGCTTACAGTCTTAACACAGTTTTCATAACATAAGCTCAGTAGCTTAGCGATGCTAGCCAACTGATATAGGCGCTTATGTGCAACCCAGTAACTATTCTAAGTGTAGTCTCATAGTATGTAATATAATTATGTATACCAATAAGTATATATCTAAACTGTTTAACGTATACATCCAGCCTAACAAAAATCATTTCAATGTGTTCCGGGAAATAACATTCATCAAACAAAAAAGAAATGTACGACGACATGAAAATAATGGCGCGTAAACGACACAAGGCTTTCTTACAAAAAATAAAAGATGTGTAATGAACGTTTGAGTTGCCTCCATCACACCCTTGTCACGATACATTGCGAAATCCTTTTAGGTTTATGAGCTACAAACTTACCACAATTAGTAGCACGAAGTAGATCCAGTCCCAGAAACTATGCGCATCTTGCACGTAGTACATGATGTCTGTCCAACCTTCCAGGGATATTACCTACAAACAATTTGTTACTTCAAATTCAGTTTCCAATTATTATATATATTTTTTATAGCATAGGCCGGCAAACGAGCAAGTGGGTCACTTTGTGGTAAGTGATCTCCACCGCCCATGTACGCCTACAATAACAAAAGAATCATGGCCGCGTTGCCGACCTTAAAGGACGGGGATAATTAAGGGATTGGGAAGGGGAGGGGTATTTGAGCCTCCGGATATCTCACTCACCGTACAAAACGCAGCAGGAAGCCGCCACTTTACGCCGGTTTTATGTGAGACAGTGGTTACGACCCGGACGAGCCGGCCCATTCATGCTGTAGACAAAACTGTCTACAGAGTGACTCTACCACTCATAACCATGTTCTTCAGTAGTTATTCAGGATGATTTGTATTGTCTTGAACGTTTTTATATTACTTTATATTAAGTGAACACTTACCAAAAATATGGCGACCCATGCTAGGCCAATGTTATCGAAAGAAATCGTCCCTTGAAATGGATTGGCTCCTCTCTGAGTACAGTTAGTGTAGTACTGATTCCAATTAACACATGATATGTTAGTTGGCCTGTTATACGAGTATGGTCTAGCTGATTCATTGCAAACCAAAGCCCCGTATCGGTAAGGAGGAAAGTCTCCACATGAATGCATCCCACTATCCTCTGGTGTTGTGCAAATGTAGTCCAGTTCTTTGGAGAATTCGTAGTGAAACGATATGCTACAAAACAAAGTAGTTATTATGAACGGATAAAATATGGAAAAGTTTATTCGTTACGGAAGACACTTTTCTGGCAATGATAAATGGGTTTGATTATGAGAAGCAACGAGTGTTTTATTCATTAAGGCGTATTATGTATGAATGCCTCCCGTTTGTTTATGGTAGATGCACTATTAATACAATGAGTTTAATCTTATAATAAAACCTAACATCGAATCACAGTAGTACAATATCAAGAATTAATATAATGTGTGTTACTATATGTACACTACAAGTTGGAAGATATGTGGTTTAAAGTCTAACAGTAACATCAGAATAGTCAATTATGTTCAGTCAGTAGGTGTAGTATTGATCGTCTATATTGTAAAGAAGCAGTTCAAGTTCCAGTAATTGAACGCGATTGCATGCAAACACAATAGCAACATTCAAATCATGCAACATGCTGAAATTAGGCGAGAATTCTTAACCGACTTCAAAAAAGTAAGAGATTCTCAAATTGACTGTTAATAATTTATTATATTATATATTCTATGTATATTACGCGATATCTCCGTGAAAAATAACTGATTGTGGAAAAAAAAACTATTACGGATTAACTATTAACGGATTACCGCAAAGAGCCACAATTTAGGTTTTGAAGTCGGTTTTTTAATTTTAGATAACCTTATGATTATTTTTTAGCGGCAAATGATTGTTTTGTAGCTATACGAATTAATAGTAATGGTAGTGTTAGTAAAGATGGCTTAGGTAAGCCGAGAATTGGTGAATAGAAGAGATTAACATCAGTAGCTTTCAGGCCGTTATCGTTTACGACGAAGTACACATGCGTCGGAACACGAACGCTGGCCGTAATGGTCGTAACCTACATCATTTGGGGCACCCGGTCGTTTCGGGGGTTATTCTCTTGATGACTGTCATAAGAGTTTTATTGTGGTCTCCAAATTCAGTCTAAAATGTCTCATTGATGTATTCAAGAGATGAAAGATAATGAAATAAAATGCAGCACAAACTTGTGTCTCATGAAATCAGTTTCCACAAGCGGATATTAAAATAATGCTTTATTAAATGGCAATGCACACATTTGGAGAATGTTTTGTGATTTGTGGAATTGATAATTATGTTGTAGTAATTAATTGGCATTGGAAAGAATGGTACAGTTCACGGAAACATTATCATTATTGAATTCGTATTTACAAAATCGACAAACAATATAATCTCAGCAAAATTATAACGAAGAATGCTATTTCAGAGGAAGTAATTTGGGAAATAATTGAAATAATATTTATGTATTTTAGAGGAAGTTGAAAGAACTACCCATAAATTCAGTAAAACAAATTGGCAGTTCTAGTACATAACATTAGAGAGATCATTAAGTTCTCTTTTTGAACTTGATAAGATTGTAAAGACCGCAAAGACAATAAAAGTCCTAAAGATCCTATAAAACTGCCAATTCGCGAAAGGGAAGCAAACACGATAGCACATCTGGACGGCAGATGTGTAAAGGTACACGTAACAACAGATCGCAATATTTGTAATATAAACACATTAATTTTGATCGCAAATTCTTACGAGTTCACTCTGACGCGCACTCTGTACCATTCGGACAGGTCTCTGGAACACAAATTGAAGAAGCCGTGACGGGTGTTATGTACCTATGTAATTTCCAATACTTCATAAAACTAGGAATGTAGTCACAGCGAGAAGATGTTACAATCTTGGCTACCTTCGGCTAAACAACATTCTTAGTTTCGTTTATGGATGTAACTATTTATGTTCTAAGTATAAAATATATGGATGGTATCATCTAAGAGTGGTTACTGTTGGTTTTTGTTTTCTATGATGGTAAATATCTACTTCGTACTATGTTCAGGTAGGATCTTAGGACCCTTTGTGATGCAGCAAAATTAGTTAAGTTAGTAAACGTTCACACATTGTGTATATTTTGATACATAAATGGTTTTACATGCGTGTGTTATCTGGTTTCAATATTGTAAAGTGTTGACGGAATGCAATATTTAAGTGTGTTGTCGATAAATCGAAAAGCTGAACCTTTCCTCATGCACGTTTAACAAATGTTAGTAACAGTAGTGCAATTGTAGTGCAAAAACAATATGCAACAGTAAAATGTACAATGTTTAAATGATGTATAGAGCAGCTGTAGATGTGCCCGCCGAGAACGTAAGCGTTAAATATTGCATGCAGTCAACGTTAGCAATGAAACGTGCTTCTAGGATGAGCACTCTCGGGCAAATGGATAAAAATGGAAAACTGGTTTCATCCAAAACTTTAAACATTTCCACGCAATCCGTTGTGTCATACAATTTCGGTTATATTAATTATTTAATACCTACTAATTAACGCTTACTGATATAAGACCGCATCACCATATTGCGGTGGAACGGTAATATCCAATATCCGGTAAAGTCTGACGTTGCTATGTGATTAAATGTGAAACTTACTTTGGTTTAGGTACGTTTGGTGGTAAGACGAGCTCACAACGCTGTCTTAAGATTCCTTCCCACAGTTGAACGCCGACGATTCCAAATATAAAGAAGACGAAAAAACATAGTAATAGTACATTCCCTAACATGGGAAGAGTGTCCAGTAACAGCATCACCAGAATACGCATACCTGAAAATACCATACATTTAAGTCATTTTCTAAACAATGTATAAAGAAAATAAACACATAGAAAGTATTTCTTTGGTGAATTATGAAATATATTGAAGGCATCCAGGTATACTTTAAGCATTCACAAATATACATTATAACTGTATTAAACATAATCTATGCGCACAGAACGCAGTACTGGTAAATGTGTAAACGCAATACTTTGATGACTTTGTGAATTCATTTACCGCTGAAGTGCAGTTTAACGTGAGCGCGCCGGATTCATTTCAATTAAATCGTAGTTCGTACCTACCCTATGCATGCTCTCAAAAGGAGATTACTTAGCTTCAACGCACCTCTCTGCGCACTAAATTTCAAACAGCAATTTGTAAATACAACTTCATTTTGTATTTACTATTTACTGGCTTTATAAGTGACACATTAACAATCAATACAGACTGATTTATAAAACAAAACCAATGATTCTGAATAAAAAGGAAATGAAGAAATAAAGAGGAAGATAAAACATTCAGTCCCGTAAGGTATAAATCAAAATTTGCATTTCAATTTAACGGGATAAAAAGGCACGTGGGGGCAATAAATTGTGCGAAGAGCAAATTAGTGCCGATGTATGTCTAACCGCGGGCGATCGTGGCTCGATTTAATTTGCGGGCGGGTTGCATTGTCCCAGTTGTTTGCGAGATCCAGATGGGGTTTTGTGCAAAACTTTAGCGCGCGTGCCCGTCTTTTGTTTGAATGTTCAATGCTAACCGTTTGGAAGTCGTGACGGCTTTTGCGCTTTGTTGCAGTGATTTATTGAATTTCAATGGTTTCGTTACGGTTCAATTGTGGAGTATTTAGTTATTTAGACAAAGTTTTGTGTGCTCCCAGGGTTTAAACGAAGTCATTTGATCGTGTCGTATAGTTATAGTACCTTATAAAGTATAAAAATAGTTTTGTTGATTAAATGTCGAGTTGTTTAATGTTTTATTTCATTTAATATCCTGCAATATTATTATTTAATATAAATTTTTAACATTTTTCATCAACAATGCTACCAAAATAATCGCCGAAAATGAGCTCATTTCCGATACCTTTGTACCTTGTAATTGCTGATTGTTCCTTTCAATATAATGCTTATGTAACACGAATGAATTAAGCACGAATCAAGTTAGAGGTAGATACCGGCTCATTGTAAAGTTGAGTTAATTTCCGCCTTTGAGATAATTCAGCCATGATTAATGTCTTATGCTTGAAGTTAATCGCTTTATCACACATAAACTTAGATAATTTGTAGTGCAAGAGTGTAAAGGATGACAGCAGTGGAATAGACAAGCTGAATAGAAAGCTGAAAGGATGTCGATTTCAGAAGAAGAGAAGTCGGTTAAAGAATTCACGCTTCCCAGAGATAGTCTTTGTTTGAGAAATATTATTGCATAAAATTAAGTAGAAGCTTGATTCGGGAAACTTGTGACCATCAACGATAAAAATAAAAATATAGTATATAGATAAATATATTTCACAAATATGTCAATTGACCCGTAAAAATCAGTGTATTAAAAATATTTATCTGGCTATAATGTAACTGTAGTCTAGTGGAAATGGCAGCACTCGTTAAGCCGACGTCAGAGGCCTTTGGTTCACTTGTTGCTGCGATCGATCGTGGCCCGCACTCGCCGAAACGCGCAGTTAATTTTCGTATCTGCCAGCCGCCGTATGGATTTCTTTGTGCCTTCAGCTTTACTGGGTACATTTACTTTTTTATTTCCTAAAACTCGGTGGATGCAACGGTTTACGGTGTAAGCTCTATATTTTTGCAATTTTTAACCGATGAAAAAAACGGAGGAGGTTCTCAATTCGACGCGTGTATTTGTTTATTTTTGCATATTGTATAACTATATATAACTCTACCAAATTTAGAGCGAAAAGAAAGTTTTTTTCATTCCAAACAATATAGACCAAAATTGTTATCATTTATATTTCAAAAAGATATTCCACCCCTAAGGTGGTGAAATCGGGAATAAAAATCCAAAACTTAGTCATTTCATTTTATGCACCAATTTTGTTGAATCCGTCAAAAATAAAACACGCTAAAAACTTAAACATATACATAAATTACCAAATTTTTGCAATAGGCATTGCAAAATTATTTCGACAATATATATCAATCCTGACAATAGTTTATTTGGAAACGTATATCAGCGCAAAAATGTTATGACATAAAAAATCTGATATAATTTTACAATAATTAACGAATTCAAATATTTTATTTACTACTACTAGTAGTTCTATTGTATTATGTTTATCAAAGACTAGGTTCACAATTCGACTGTATTCTTTAAAGATACCAATAACAGCGATATTTCCACCAAATTAGGATAGATTTTAATGATTTTATTTACTAATCAAGTGTGGATTGGACATACATCTACTCTACTATCTTTTATGAAAGATAAAATATGAGTTTTCAAATTATTTTTGTTTTTATTAAAGTAGTTTTTTAAAGTTTTAGTTCAACTTAAGCTACTTCATCAATACATCAGTGTAGCTGTTATATAAAGATTTAAAAAAGCGTTTATTTTTAAAATGATTTGTTAATAATATTATCCAGAAATAGTAAGTAATATTCATCGCCAATTGTTTTAGATACTAGGTCAACAATGAATCTTACATATATTAAAGTAGAAAAATGTACTTTACTTCGCTTAAGAAAGTCTATAGTGTAAGAAGGGTTACCTAAAGTAAAAGGGTTCTCATACTAAGAGCTCTTCTTTATTGTGTTTAGTATAAGGACGTTGATGTTAATAGCTTTATAAGGCTCTTCGTTTCTCAGAGTTGCTCTCACAAGGAAAATATTCTAGAACATAATAAATCTTTGTTGTCTGGCGTGTATGAGGTCTCTTTAGGTCTATTTAAATGATATTATTATGAAAGAATAAATTAAGAAGTACATAGGTACATATATTGTATGCATTTCAATTATTGAGACTTGTCTTATTTGATTTTATGCTATTTATTAAATTGTTAGTTAGGTTAGCTTGCCAATATCTTGTCGAATAATACGAGTATTTTCAGGTGATTTACAATGCGGTACCTACGTAAATTTTATGCACTTCGGCCATCTTCGTAAACGGACATGTGAACATGACGTAATGATAATGACTTGATACAGATGTATTATATTAGATAACGATTTTTATTAAATTATTGACCAATCTCGGGATAACCGAGCATTGATTGTATAATATTAAGTGAAAGTTTGGCTGTTTGATATTCAAGCGCTGGCTTGACATATTAAAGGGAGACATGAGATTAAATGGTTTCACTATGAAGGATGCTCAAGGTAGGGCGAAGTGGAGGCGTCTCAGTAGAAAGGCGGACCTTAGCACTAAGCCGGGATAACGCCAGTCAGACACAAAGAAACAAAAAGTTAATCAATCACACCTTAACGGCTGATCGGATTTGAATGCAATTTGATATAATCATACCATGGCCCGAATTACGACATACCACCACCGTGGGATGTTTTCTCCCCAAAGGGGTTGACGTCAGACAGTTGGCCGGGTATAAAACTACAAGCCAAATTTTTCTGTAACATGTGTTAAAAAGCATGTTGCGCTGACTCCACTGTGAGTGGGATAAGGGCAGAAGGAAGGAGGGAGAGAGAAAGTGAATTTATTAGGTACGTAAACTACCCGACCACGAAACGCAGATTTAGAGATAATGATACGTATGCCACGTGTCATACGTATGTCGCATAAATAATACCTAGCAAAGATATGAAAATCTCTAGGAATAGACCGATATAAAAAAATAAAGAAAAATCCAAATCAACAAATATAACTACCATTAATATTCCCTATATATTTAAAATGGATCTTAATAGCATAATAAATACCAATTTATTTATTTCCTGTTGTTTTGACCGTTTCACTGGTCAACCCGTGACCACGGTCGATGCAACTCGGTCCAAACTTCGGAAAACAAGTGAATTAGTATTAAAACCTTCCAATATTATGCGATTATGATACGTTTCAAATGGTATACAAATCGCGAAAGCCTAAAAACATTTAACAACCATTTAAATACTTCTTACCTTGTAAAACTACTAATAATATTGTAACAGCTATTGTCAGCTATAACTGTAATCACTTACTTGGTATCCTGTTAATGGCTCTTAGAGGTCGCAAAACTCGGATAGTTCTAATCGCCGATAAGTTGATGTTCTCCACGTTGAGTGCGTACTCCAGCCCTCTGGGGATTATAAAGTTCCGTTTTACTAAGGTTATTATAGAAAACGAACTTTAGCTCGCGGTACCGCTCGCGTAAACGGCGTTTTCGGGATAAAAAGTAGCCTATGTCCTATTAAGGTCCAATCCAAGTCATGAGTGGCAAATTTCACCCAAAACCGTTTAGCTGTTAAGGCGTGATTGACTAACGCACATGCAAGCTCTGCAATGAACTCCCTGCATCGATGTTTCCCGAGCGTTATGACCTGTCCTTCTTTAAGCGAGGCTTAAAAAGAGTTTTCCTTCAACGGTAGGCAGCGGTTTGGCTGTGCTCTGGAAATGCTGAGGTCCATGGGCGGCGGTAACCACTTCCCACCTTACGCCTACCCCTTCGGGGATTACAGGCGTGAGTGCGTATGTACTATGAAGTTACGTAATTACGAGCTATGGCCTTGGCAAAAAGAAGTTCCTTAATGATGTAATCTGTTTATTATGAAGGATCGTCAATAACCCCGACTGCCTTCCTGTCTTGGTAGTGTTAGCCTATGCTTGCAGTATTTTATTACTGTTGCCTACTAAGCTACACGAGTTCACCAGTTATTGATTTAGGTTCACGAGTTATACCATAACGGATATACTAGATCGGGCACCACGGACAAAAAATTTGTGCGGTACACTATGGGGTACAGTAACGCAATCGCCTCAAATCGATTCCATACATTGGAATGTAGATGTTGATGTGATGGATCACGTTATCGCAATTGACAATTGGTGCACATTGTTAAAGGACAAGATAGCATATTTTTAACCGGTAAAAACGGAAGAGGTTCTCAATTCGACGCCTTTATTTATATTTCTTTTTTGTATATATAACAACGCATAAATCCCTGAAATGTGGACCGATTTGGATGATTCTTTTTTCATTCAAAAGTATAGGCTCAAAGTCCCATTTATTTCAAGATGAAATTCACCCTTAACGGGGTGAAATCAGGGATGGAAGATTATAACTTCGCCATTTATGCAACAATTCACTAAAAACAATAAAATATTTTTTTTAACAAAAATAAAACTGGCAACAAAATATCTAAAAAACTAACAATAAAGTTTAAGTCGAAGCTTTCTACCTATACTTAATTAGTCATTACACTGCGATGCATCGACTCAAAATTGTTTATATTTATTTTTAGCTGTTAATTTTGAGTCAGTTTTAGACACTTAAAAAGTTTTTATGTAATTTACTTAGCGGTGAATCACCATGTGTCTGAGAAACTTCGAGGTATTGTGTTCAAATCCCAGATCGGACAATATTTTGTGTAATTTGTGTTTTTAGTTTTCGATTCGAAATCACAGTTGAAATGGTGTTGAAATAGATAGCGTGGTATTGAAATTTGTGCCTACCCCTTCGGGAATACAGGCGTAAGGTTCAGTATCAACTGCGTACAGGATCGACGGAGGCAGTTGCGGTGCTGCACCTCAAAGCGTGGCACAAAATATATTTTTTACAGTGTCCGTTCTAGTACGTTAGTATTTACATATATTTCAATGGTTCTAGCTTTATTTTTGTGGGTCCGGACCGAAACTTTGTTATGAATTTCCATCCATGATAACTGTTATTGTGTTTTGTTTTTGCTTCACCTTTTTGTTCGTATGTAATGAGTGAATATTTATTTTTTATACCAATTCAGTTCTCAACAAAGGGTATTGGAATTGGTTCGTATTTTGAAGGTTTTCGCCGTACACTAAGACTATATAGGTTAGTAAAAAGTAATCATCGGAACATCATCAGTATGTTGAAAAAAAAAACCTTAGAGTAGAAGTTACAAAGAAAATATATTATAAACTACGAACTAACTCTATTCTATATTGAATGGTGGGTGGCTACCCTAGTGTCAAAGTTTTTAAGCCGCCCGAAGGCCTCCGAATTAGCTTAACGACTGCTGTAATTTAAACAGCCGGGACCGACTTTTTATATGCCCTTCAAAAAACGAAAACGCTCAGATGATCAGTCACCCATCCATGGACTGACCGCACCATTACCGATCAGTGAGTACAACTCGCTATGAGTGCCTCAACAATAGCCTGCAAGCTAATAAGACATGAGAGTCAATGGAGCTTTAAGTAATGGTCTCAGTCAAATTGCCCAGGAGAAGGTGATCAAAACATAACGTCTCCCTTTGATTAAAAAGATCAACGTTCTAGAAATACTACCCTATTACATGTAATAGACATTTTGTCTTATACTTGGTGAGTAATTTTTATCTTTAAACGTCTTTTATGGCGCCATTAGGCAAGCTTATGCTTAGGGAGATCCCGTAGCATAAGCTTGCTTATCACTTGTTCATCAGTAGATACTGATGAACTGAATTTCCATGTATAAATAATTCAATTGATTAAATACTTACATCTAATTTAATCTTGGAAAAGTAATTATGGATTTAATGATATCTATGGGGCTTTATCTTTTTTATGGTCACAAAGTATTGCATCTTGTACATAATGTCTATGGATTCTCTGTAGTTATCTATAAGGCAAGTTAAGTAAGCGACGCGTTAGTTATTAAGCGGTAGCGACAAGTCCGCATATATTGTATGTTGTGTTTATCTACTATTTAAGATTGTCCATATATGCATGGTTTTCTGTATATTTATAAAATATGTATGTTAATTTATATGGAACATTCAATTTGTGAACCAAATAAAAAAAAATGCATAGGCCAGCCACCGAGCAAGTGGATCACCTGATGGTAAGTGATCTCCACCGCCCATTAAAGTCCACAATACCATAAGAATTATAGGCAGGTTGCTGACGTTAAAGGAAAGGCATAATTAAGGGATTGGAAAGGGGTTAGCACATTCAGAGTATTTTGAATACTTCTAGCAGATGGAAAGTTCGTAGCAGAACCACAATAACACCTAATATTAAACCTAACGAGATATAAATATTATGTGATAATATTAAATCCAATTTTGTGAACTTACCCAGCCATGACAATGAAGAAGTCCAGTCTGTTCCATGAGTCGGCAAGATACGTGCCATGACCGTACACACCCATCGCCACCATTTTAATTGTCATTTCCAGCGTGAAAAATGCGAAAATTATGTCATCGAATACCTGAAAAGGGTAATTAATATTATACGTTACAATTAAAATGAGTAATTAAAGAACGTGATAAAACGTTCAGGCGCTAAAAGAATTAAAATATTCCCGCCGATATTTAAAAAGAGAATGTGGTTATATATGTTTTTAAATTATCCCAGATATTTCAATATAATTTATAGTTACCGAATATAGGTAATACTTATTTTTACATACTTTAGAGGTAGTAAATACATACTCCAATTTTTTTTTTTTTTTTTTAATATTATCTTTTTATTGTATTCGGTGATTGCGGCCAGTCCAATGAAAATAGTAAAAAAACAATGTTCCTACATACCTGTAATATTTTGCATCTGTTTGTGACACACTGATCGTCTACGCAAGGTTGGTACATTCCCAGTGTCACACAATTTAATAATATCACCAGCATTGATATCCTCTCGAACCATGTATAAAGTTGTAGTTAAGGAAATTAAATTATAAATGACAAATATATGTATATACGCTAGCAGTATTAGTAGTACTTAGTATAGAATAATAAATAAATGCACCCAACAGTCACTCACATAGTCCTGACCCTAAACTGGGTTAAACCTGTATCGTTGGTATCAGAAACTACGAGGGACTTCCCGATTAGAAACAAACATTTGACTCGGTGCGGGTTTTTTTAATTAGCTTGAATGACCAAACGAGCAGGTCGCCTGATGGTAAGCACCACGCCTGCTAGCTCATAAACAGAAACAACACCATACAGAACTTTAACACAATGCATGCATGGCACTGGACTGCGTTCATCACCCCGAGACATACCTAAGTTGTTAAGTCTCATAATACCCAGTAATTTCACTGGCTTCAATGTCCTTCGAACGGAAACACAACAGTAGTTAAACACTGTTGGTTGGCGGCAGAAATAGACAAAGCGGTGGTACCAACCCAGACGGCCTCTCGCATACGAGGGACCTACCACCTAGTATTCGAATTAGTATTAGTATTATCACCTAGGATTGAACCCGTAGCCTTTCGCTTCACAGCCGGCTACACGCCCATATAGAATAATGTTTCTAAAATAAATTATTTCGATTCAACAAAAACATTGTATAAAAAAAAACGAAATTTTTGAACAAAACAGTTTTAATAATTTATGAGTTGTATATTAATTATTTCCTACTTGCGTTTATGTTTTTACAGTAAGTATATAGGATTACGACAAAAACTTTAATATATACTTCTCGACAAGCTGTGCGGTACATAGAAATTGCCCCACTAAGTTGCGGTCAATTGACCGTAACTCAATATTACCATCTCGTTTATTCTCAACTAGAACCCCTCTCGCGCTCCCTGTCTGTAAGTTGTCAAACTCCCAGGTTATGTGACGCATTTTTTCTTCTATACAGCTCGTTTACATACGCACTCACGCCTGTAATCGCCGAAGGGGTAGGCAGAGGTGTAACCAGTACACCCACATTTCGCCGAGCGTAACTCCGTCCCATGATGTGATAGGGGGCGAGCCTATCGCCATACCGGGCACAAATTCAAGACACCGGGCTGAGCTTTTCGTAATAGTAAAACCCAATATCACATTTACCCGACCCGGGGATCGAATCCGAGACCTTGGCGTCAGTGGTTTACAACTGCGCCACCGAGGCAGTCTGTTTAGTATTATACATTAGTCTGGTTTAGGAGTTCAAAACAACTCAGTGGTCCTCTGCGGTTATACCGGTGTACTGACGAGCACCTACTGTTGTGGCTTGTCTGAGGTTAGGAGTACTTAGTTGTTTTATATTGTGACCTCTGGTTAGGAGATCAACAGCATTTGTTACTTGTAATCCTGGCTTCATAAAGTTACTGAACAAAGATACGATACATGTAGAATAGAATGAATAAACCAAAAATAGAATAATCGTTAGTTTTTTGCATTGGGACCCTGTTAATTTTGACCTATATGTGAGTAAATATTAGTATTATGATTGCAGTATTATGACATATTATTACGATTATTTTTGTTAAAGGTGATTTTGAGTGGTAGTCATACTGTAGACAGTTTTGCCTACAGCATGAATGGCCCGGCTGGTCCGGGTCGTTACCACTGTCTCACAGAAAACCGGCGTAAAGTAGCAGCTTGTTGCTGCGTTTCGTACGGTGAGTGAGATATCCGGAGTCCCAAGTTCCCGTCCCCAATCCCTTAGTTATCCCTTTCCGTTAAAGTCGGATCACTTACCATTAGGTGACCCACTTGCTCGTTTACCGGCTATGAAATAAAAAAAACATCTTAGAGGTTCTTAGGTTTTAGAACGACTTGCAGAATCCTCGTATTTATTATTAAACATACATCAACAACATAGCTAATGGCAATTTCTCATACGATTTGACGTTTTGTTCACAAAATATTAGATATTGGCCAAATGCGCTTATAGATCGTTGTGCAAATCAACATTAGGCTAATCATAATTAGACTTCTAATAGATAAGTTTCTTATCCTTTAATGCATTACTAGCCCGTTCAACAATCCAGAACAAAGCAATTTGTTTGGGACGCACGAGTATAATTTGCAAGGTTAATTATTTTAGATCGCAATTTCCTAAAGACCATAGAGTTACGGTTTATTTATCTTCAAATAAATATACATGCAGCAGTATTGTCTATCGCTTTTCGTTCAAATAAAACGGAAGACGCGATCCCATAATAAACCGACTTGTTTTATTGTACAAATATTTGTTCAAACGAGGAAATTGATTTCACGCCTCTCGCAGCTATTCGTGAGTTCATGGTTAATAATAATACAAAATTGTGTCTCTATTTGATCTCTATTAAAGTATTTATTTCCGAACGCTTTAGTTTTAACGTTGCATTTGTTTGTATTTATCTTATTTTTGGACTAATTCTGTAAAATCCGGTTGAATAACTGCACATACTGGACCAGTAGCGTTGATTTTAGATTTCTATCATGACCTATATTTAATGCTAAAACTCTGGCGTTTCGTGAAGTTTTTTTTAATATAGAAATACGAGCAGGCGCATAACAAAATTGTCTACACCGTAGCTCTCCTAAAAAGCACTCCTAAAAAGCTACAAAGATAAAAATAATTAATTGAGTCAGAGCCTTCCACCTCCATCATTTTGCAGGTATGTGAAGACCAGTAACCCGCAATTGGCTACCGTGGTGGACTAAGGCTTAATCGCTATCATTAGTATAGTTGCCTTTTAAATTTGCCCAGCAGTGGGATCGGATATAATACATGGATGTTATTATATAACTATTATTAGCATAATCCTAGCCTACAATATGAGATTTTATATAAAATAGTCCAAATTTATGCCGGCAAAAAAGAACACAAATCATGCTTAAGTCATTTAACACAGGTAATGAGCAAAAGACCCGACCTTACACTTAATTTCCATAAATATAAATATTCAAAAAAAAAAAAAGGTAATTTATTAAGGTAACAAAATACCTATGATAAAGAAAAACATTAAAATGCCCACATAAAAGCGGCCCACATCTCATTTTCATAAAATATAAATACAAAAAATATACTTTTTAACAATGGTATATGCTAAATACTTCTCGTATGTATACAAAGGTAATCTCTTTTAGAATGTAAATGTATACTAACATCAACATTAATTGGTAGGTAAATTTTTAGTAGAAGGCAGATTAACCGATCAGTTCACCTATTTATCTTTAATCTCAAATTGTATATAGTAAAGGCAGTTGCAAGTTTTTCGATAGCTGTCACGTCATCCATTATCGAAAATTATGTATGACGTCCGTCGAAATAAGATGATAAGAAACGTAACTCAAGTAAAAAAAATCCCCCACCAAAACTCTGTGCAAGGGGACAAGGCTATAAAAGTCTGTGCAGCTCGTTCATTCATCAATTCATAAAAATTTATTCATGATCTCTGCTTGGCCCTTAATACGTCTAATTTTATGCGCGGTGCAGAACGTCGTATCTCGATTTAGAAATCTAATATTTAGACATTAACTTTTATGAAGTAAAGTTTATTTTGAACGTTCCTTAATTTTTGCTGTGTGTATTGGTTGTTACGTGATAAAATCCGTATAAATTAGTTTCATTTTAAAATATGAGAAATTCAAATACAATTGCCCACACTGACATTGAAGAAGACAATTCAACACTACATAGAACTTTGAATTACAAAGCACTTAATGGCACTGGACTGCGCTCGTCACCCCGAGACATAAGATGTTAAGTCTCATAATGCCCAGTGATTTCAATGTTTTCAAACTAAAACACAACAGCGCTTACACTCTGCTGCTTGGTAGCAGAAATAGACAAAGCGGTAGTACCAACCCAGACGGCCTCTCGCATACGAGAAAAACCTACCACCTGGTAAAAGTAAGGTTTAAAAACAGACAATGAAATCCCAGACCGTTTATTAGTCCGGGGGCTGCGTGCATTAATTACAAATCCGGTAGCTTGATTACGGTTTCCGATGTTTGCGGACTCGCTGCGGTGTTGTGGTTCCGCGGATGCAAAACTACATGATAGATGTTGAGGTGGCGCCCGAAATACTGTTATTAATTATATTTGTATAGTTTTGAGGAATTCACACGGATGTGGTTAGATTGAGCTGAATTTTTAAAAAGTTTAAAGTAGACAGAACTGTCTACAGTGTGGCTCTACCACTCAAAAAACTCATTTTTCTAAGCTACCTGTGTAAGGATAATATCTTTCTTCTGTTTTTTTTTATATAATTAATTTTATTAAGCTTTCTATCTTCACGACCCAGAAAGGGCCAACAGGGTTTTTTTATATACTGTATAAATGCTAGCTGAAGGTAGGCGGAAAATAATTCGGAAAGCACTTCATCGCAAATGTGTACTTGTAATACATAGAAAATTGGACAACAGTGATTAAACTAATGCATAAAGCGCTTGAATGGAGAAATGAATGCCGCCTTTATAATATTTCATAGATATTTTATAAATAGAGCCAACCGTCGCGTCGTTGGAGAGTAGCACAAATTATTTACCTCAAGAAACTTCAAACCAACAAAAGCCAAACACAATTCGCTTATCCCGGGATATGAACACAATACACTCAAAGGCGAATACACATGTGTTTACAAAAAAGATTATCTTAATCGAACACGCCGGAACATACAAGAAAGCAGGAAAACAGACTGGATGATTTGCGTTTTTCATTATATAACCCGATTGCTAGAAAGCCCCACAATGTTCTTACAAAGGAGAATGCTTCAATGTGCTTATTTGATTAATCAGAACAGGGTAATTTTTTTTCTTACATTCTATTTTTAACGACGAAAAATAAAATAACGTTTTTTTGTATAACCATGCATAGCTCCGCCAAATGTGGACCAATTGTGGGTGTACATCGGCCGTGGAGATCACTTACCATCAGGTAACCCAATTGCTCGTTTGCCGGCCAGTGCAATAAAAAAAAGAAAAAAATATATACGGTGCATTGCTATGAGCAAATCTAGTAAGTGAGTAAAATGTTATAAATTAATAAAATCCACCATATTGGCTCGTTCAGGCGAGTCGCGTTCCGGCGCGGCGCGGCGTCAGTCAGTGTATAATGTATATTCAGTAATTTCAGGCCGGCATAATTCCCCCGCCCGTCGATGGATGCAATGTCTCTTGACGGTTGATATTATATTTGGACTGCAGTGTACTTAACAACAGGTCCTGGGTAGTCGCTTTGCCGGGCCAGGATAAGATAATCTCTTTGTTATCTGTAGCGATTTTTTTATTCTATGTTTATTTTACATACATTCATACATAGACTCACGCCTGTTTCCCATAGGGGTAGGCAGAGACAACGGATTTCCACTTGCTACGACCCTTGCATACCTCTTTGGCCTCATTCACTCTCATAAAAAATTTCATACATTCATGCACGTCGGTTTAGGGTACTCCTGACCTGACCTTTCTCGAGAATATCTCCCACTTGATCTATGAAGGTTTGCCGAGGCCTTCCCCTCCCAACTCGCCATGTATATTTGTTTCGTCAAATATAATACTTATGTTTATTTATGTTTTTTATAATGTTTATTTTATGACAAGTAAATAATACGAAACTGATTGGGAAATATTTATAAAAAATATATTTTGTAAGTACATATCCCGTTCCGTGAAAAAATATCTTAAAGTAGGTATGTTAACGAGTATTTAAAAGGTATCACAATAATAGAAAAGTTATAAAAGTCTCAAATCGACCAGAAGGCCAATGGCATTCCACGGTTTTTACTTCCCACTAAATATTTTATTTACCGAAAACTACACGGATTCCCGAACGCCATTAACTGATCTGTATCACCTATTCCGGAGAAATATAACCTTGGCAATAACCGATACAAACACGTGCCTTTGTAAATAACTAATTCGAACATTTCGCAAAATTATTACCAGAAAATATATTTCAGCCCTTCCTGTAATCCCTCAAAGAACAGAACAAAAATGTAATTATAGGTATCAAGGTTTTTGAGCCTCCATTATGGTTTGTTGAGATTATAAACCACTGGAAAGGGAATACGTGATTATAAGGTACAATGAGATTAGGACGTTTGTTTCGGACGGCCTAAAACATAATGAGCTATGGAAATTTAACTAAATGCCCAGGAACTCTCATCAAATCCTAGTTTAATCTCCTTTTGTTGTTCGGCACCCGTACCGTTCTTTAGGAGTAAATTAGCTTATGGTTCACACTGTATGCCTCAGATTAGTAAGGGTTTATTCATTTAACTAAGCTTGAATTTGACTTGGACAGCGCCCACATCGTAGTTTTCACTTTCTGTCAATTTAACGTTTTATGTGTTTACAGATTTAAATTTATTTATTTTTGACTACCTCGGTGGCGCAGTTGTAATGCGTACGTGTTACGATTGAGGCTAACGCTGAGGTCTCGGGTTCGATCCCCGGGTCGGGTAAAGTGGTATTGAGTTTTTCTATTGCAAAATGCTCAGTATCAGCCCGGAGTCTGGAATTTGTGCCCGGTATGGCGATAGGCTCGCCTCCTATCACATCGTGGGACGGTGATACGCTTGGCGAAATGTGGGTGTACTGGTTACACCTCTG
Source organism: Mimas tiliae (assembly GCA_905332985.1). Lineage (NCBI taxonomy): Eukaryota > Metazoa > Arthropoda > Insecta > Lepidoptera > Sphingidae > Mimas > Mimas tiliae. The sequence goes on along the minus strand of HG995247.1, from coordinate 6,142,679 downwards.
CCTACCTTTTTGGGGATTACAGGCATGTGTGCGTATGTATATGTACAAATGCATACAAAGTGGACATGTCGCTATTGTCGGATATCGCAGTCGCCTATGTCGATCGCATACCTGAAAACGTGCCTTTAGACAAACAATGTTAACTGCTACACTAAGAAATTTCATTTAAATTTAATGGTCATATTTCTACACTCAGAGTCAGTTATTTATTTATTAACTCTTTATTGTACACCATTTGCACGGATATATACAAAGGAAAGTAATATAAAAAGTGTGTTACAATAGGCGGTCTTATCGCTAATAGCGATCTCTGCCAGACAACCTTAGGATGGAATAGTGGCAAAAGAAAGTAATAAGTGGGGGTGTACATACTTATATATATATATATATATATAAAAAAAAAATAACAACTTTTGAAATAATAAATAACAATATTATTACATTTAAAATAACAATGTGTATATACAATATATGTGAATGCAATAAATCAAACAAACTATTGTTGCGACGAGAGGTAAAATAGTTTCAGCTGTCTCTTGAAGCTACTTAGTGATGGAGCTTGTCGAATAGACACCGGCAAAGCGTTCCACAGACGGACAGCTTGAACGGCAAAGGAACCATCAAAGAAAACACTGCTGTGTGCCGGAGTCTTCAGAGCCAGATTCTCTGACGATCTTAAAACATGCGATCGCGGTAGACCGCTGTGAAGGAAATTGAAACTTTCCTTCAGATACTGGGGAGACGCAGGATTAAAGAGAATATTATAGAGTAGGGATAGAATATGAGTATTCCGACGAAGACGAATAGGGAGCCACTTGAGCTTAGAGCGAAAATGAGATATATGATCATATTTACCCAAGCCAAATATGAATCGTATGCAGAAATTTTGAAGACGCTCAAGTTTATCAAGTTGAACTTGGGTAAGGTCAAGATAGCAGACGTCCGCATAGTCAAGCACGGGAAGAAGTAAGGATTGTGCAAGCGTAATTTTAGTGGCAGTGGGCAAGAAGTTACGTAGTCTCTTTAATGAAGCAGCTGACGCAAACAACTTGCGGCTCGTAGCTGCAAGCTGTGGGTCCCAGGACATTTTACGGTCCATTATCACTCCAAGATTCCTAACAGACTCACTGAACGGAACTGTAACCCCGCTAAAAACTATCGGAGAGAGCAGTGACCAATCTATTTTGGCAATTTGCCGAGAGCTTCCCACAACTATGGCTTGAGTTTTAGCAGGGTTCACTTTCAGACCAAAGCGATCGCTCCACTCAGATATACGGACTAAGTCGGAGTTCATAGTCCCGATAGCTGTATTTATTTCATTGAGTGGAGCTTGACAGTAGAGTTGTAGATCGTCTGCATACAGGTGGTAGGAAGAAGAGAGATGTTGGGATATGGAATTTATAAAGGTCGCGAAAAGTAAGGGAGATAAAACGCCGCCTTGTGGTACACCAGCTGATGTGTCGCACCATGAAGAAAAGTTATCTTCAAGGCGAACACGTTGCCGGCGACCGAACAGATAACTGTGAAACCAATCGATTACCGTAGGAGATATGTTAATCGAGCGAAGTAAAGAAAGAAGAATATCAAAATCTACTGTATTAAAAGCATTACTCAAATCTAATAACAATAGTACAGTTAACTGCGTATTTTCCATACCTAGGCGAATATCATCGGTGATTTTAACAAGAGCAGTCACTGTACTATGGCCAGGACGAAAACCAGATTGATAAGGATTTAAAACCTGCTGCTTGCAAAGGAAAGTACTCAGTTGAGAATGGACAAGGCGCTCAAGGACTTTTGATAAGAAAGGAAGGATAGAGATAGGTCGATATTCAGAAAAAGATTTAGGATTCGATTTTTTAGGAAGAGGAATAATCTGAGCGTCTTTCGATATAGATGGAAAACTACTACTTTCAACAGAGAAGTTAAGAATATGGTATAGTGTGGGTAAAAGGATATCCAAAATAGGTATTAACATGTTACGACTGATACACCCACTGAATTTGAAATTACGGAGAGAATGCTTGTCTTAACATCACTAGCGGTAAATCGATTAAAGACAAAAGGAGCATAACTGGGAATTGGTAAGGAATTAAGAAAGTTGATAGTTTGATATTTCATTGACACGTCAATGTGGAAAGAAGATGAGAAATATTTATTGAGAAGATTTAAATTATGATTCGGAATTACGTCTTGTCGAGATTTACCAATTCCCAGAGACCTGAGGAACTTCCAGACTTTAGCTGGATCTTGTTCTGAGACTGAATCGTGAATATGGCGACGATAGGCATCCCTACACATCCTGTTGCAGCGATTTCGCAGGGCAGAGTATTTGGCCTTGGTTTCATCATTGGGGTGACCCTTATATTTCGACCTGGATGCAGCTTTTTTTCGCATTAAACATTTGAGGTCATCTGTGAGCCACGGCGCAGGGAGATGTTTTAGTTTTATGGAGTGAAGAGGAGCGTGGATATCGTATAGTTGCGTGATTATTGAGTTGAAGACCGCAACTTTGTCATCAATTGACTTGGCCCCAATGACTGAAGACCAGTCGGTGTTCTGTACATCTAAACGAAAAGCTTCCTGATCCATTCCACCAAAATTACGTTGCAAAATGATTTTGGGTTTGTGTTTAGGCGGACGAATTTTGTACGATAAAAAGAGCAGATCATGGTATGAAAATTCATCAGCCGGGCATTGGCCGTGCTTGGCAACATGCTGTAAAGAGGACACTAGCATGATGTCGAAGAGTGATGGTACGGAGTTGGGAGTATGATGTGTAGAATTCAGGGGTAAAATATGGAGGTTGCAAGAATTTACCACGGTGACCAATGAGGAAGTTCGGTGATCCGTTTTTAAAAGTTAATGTTTTATGCTCCTTTACTGAATACAAAAATGCGTGATGCTCCGTTACTGGGTAAAGATATAGCCTTATTTAAGGTCTGACGAAGAATCAAATTATAAAAAATGAACTTTCAAACAAAAAATCCACAATTAAATCTGTTCTTTCATTTAGGCGTACTATGCCACATACAGACAGAGAAGGAGGAGAGTCAAACATATAAAACCTCTCTTTTTTAGCGGAGGTTAATTAAATAAGCTGATATATTAACATTATATATCAGATTCTTTAAATTAAATCTACCTACTACACGAATCAAGCGTTGTTCAAAACCATCAGCGCTGCAACTGAGTAATGCATTTATTACATGCATCGCCAGAAGTCAAGAATCGCATAAGAAGTTCGGTCCATTATAGATTTTTTACAAGGATTTCATAACATTGGTCGAGATCCGATACTGACATTGAGTCAGCTCGGCTCCAGTCGACTATAAAACTGTCGTTAAATGCTTGGAATCTCGTGTCTACAGATATGTATGTAGGTAAGCTCGCGACAGAAGGCAATCACTGATACATGCCACATTTTATTGCTTTACTAAGGTGGGTTACGGTCGCAATTTTTTTAATGATCTGCTACTTTGTGTCTTTAAGAAATAAATAGCGAGTATGAAATTTTTAGGGATTGGTAAAGCCACGATGTAGACAGTGTGTCTACAGCATGAATGGGCCGGCTCGTCCGGGTCGATACCACTGTCTCACAGAAAACCGATGTTAAGTAGCAGCTTGTTGCTGCGTTTCGTCCGATGAGTGAGATGTCCGTGGCCTAAATCCCCTTCCCTATCCCTTAATTATCTCTTTTCCCTTAATTATCCCTTTTTTGTGTACGGAAAATGATGTATGTAATACAATAGAAACATAATATGAATAACAAACCTTATTTATTTCAACAAACTTGATAATTGATACTACGATTATTTAGTAAAAAAATACATAGTACTATTATATTTTAAATATCAAAAATAACATTCTTGTGATACATATATGTAGGATCGGAGTATGCCAGATGAGTGGAATGGAACGTAAAGATGAATGATAGGATATGGAATGTGATTGAGTGAAAGGAACGAAGTATGAATATTGCTGAGAGTGAAAGAGATAGGAAATGAATGCTTGGGATGTATGAAGTCAGGATAGGGAGCGAGGGACTTTTGTAAAAGGACGTGAAGACGGTGATATTAAGAGAGAAATTAAAAATCAAAGTTTCAATATTAAATCCTGGTTTTATTTGGCCTACATCGAACTAATCCCACATAATTTTGGGGGCTGGTCCGGGATAGTTCGATATTTCAAGACCAAAGGCCAAAAAGACGGGAGCGGAAAAACCGGCGCCAACGACGTGGAGAGGCCGGCACTTTGCGCTTGAAGAAACCACAGAAGACGGTAAAAATTATTTACAAAGACGAGGTAAAGGCGAAATATGGTTGGACGTGCCAAGGATCGCCGACAGAGCCGCCAGGGGGACTACGACGAAGACGACTGCCCGGCAGCTTCATCGGTGAGGATCAGGGATCAAGCCATTTTTCACGCGGAGAACCTAATTTCAAAATTCAACGGCCAAGACAAAACTTTTTCAGTGGCCAAATGGGCGCAAGATATAGACGATAACGCAGAGATATTTCAATGGACGCCCCTACAGACTCTAATAGTCGCGAGAAGATCGCTAACAGGCACCGCAGGTTTGTGGCTAAAATCAGAAAAACCATTCAAAAGTTGGGATGACCTAAAAGCTGCTTTGCTGCGAGAATTTCCCGATTCAATCGATAGCAAAACTATACATGAAATGATGGCAGCTAGGAAAAAGAAGAAAGACGAGAGGTGCTTGGACTATATGTTAATCATGAAAGAATTGGGAAAGCGCGGCAAAATGCCCGATTATGTCGCCATAAAGTACGTCATAGATGGCATAGTCGACTCAGAGGTGAATAAAATGGTGTTATACGGTGCAACTACCTACGCGGAGCTCAAGGAAAAAATTAAAATTTACGATACAATAAAAGAACGGATGGCGGCAAACTACACTCGATTTAAGAAGCCTGAGTGTAATGAGAATAGTTCTAGTACGAGTAAGAGTAGATGCTACAGCTGTGGAGAGATGAATCATCACTCATCGCAGTGTCCTAATAAAGCAAAAGGATTAAAATGTTTTAAATGTAACGAGTTTGGGCATATTTCTACGCAATGCAAGCAAAATAGTGATAGCGGAAACATTCGGTCGAGAACGATTGAAAGAACTAAGGAGCGGGAACGGCGGAGTGATAACGAAAAACCGAACTCATACGAAGATAGACGAACGATGTGTGTAGCTGACTTCGCTCCGAGCGCGTGCGATGCCAACCCTGATGAGTACGGCAGCCATGACAGCTCATTTGACAGGTGTACCAACATCAGCGGCGACGACAGTGACAAGATGGCGAATACGGCGGGAAATGACGCTAACTTCATGAATATTTACGACGACGAAAAATCACCGGCTCAAATACGTTTTGAAAACGCCTGTAAAACGATTTTTGTGAATAAGTGCGAAGTAACCGCGTTAATAGACTCGGGAAGTGAACTTAACTTAATGTGTAACGAATTTTATGTTCATATCGGGTCTCCAGAGTGTACAAAAACTGCCACCAATCTTGTAGGGTTGGGAGGCAGTATTATTTCGTCGGAAAAGTTTACTGCTATGACGTCGATAGATGGACACGATTATACTGTTACCTTTTATGTTGTTCCTAGGCAAGCTATGCCGTGTAGTGTTATATTGGGTCAAGACTTTCTCAAGGATGTATTTACGATCATGTCTAAGGGATCAATACTGATAGCGCCAAATATAAATAATTGGATGTCAAAACTGTCTTGTGTAGTTAGTCAGGACCAGTTTGTTTTAGGTAGCATTCAAAATAAGCAGGTGCAGCGAGATGTCATTAATTGTGTGAAGAATTATAACCCGGTGCAAAGCAAGGAGGCACCGATAAAGTTGCGTGTTGTGCTCAAGGACGACGTACCAATTGCTCAGCGCCCAAGACGAATATCACTGGCTGAGCAACAAATAGTTGAAAAACAGGTAGCAGAGTGGCTTAAAGATGGCATTATTCGCGTAAGTTTTTCAGAATATTCATCTCCTCTAGTGTTAATCAAGAAGAAAGATGGTAGTACACGGGTGTGTGTAGACTACAGGCCAATCAATAGAAAAATAGTCAAGGACGAATTTCCTTTGCCTATTATCGATGACTTAATTGATAGACTCAAAGATGCTATGATATTCACTGTCCTAGATTTAAAAAATGGTTTCTTTCATCTCCGTGTCAGTGAAGAAAGTATAAAATATACTGCATTTGTTACACACAATGGGCAGTATGAATTTTTAAGGGCTCCATTTGGACTGTCAGTATGTCCGAAGTATTTTATGAGATTTGTAACAATGGTGTTTCAGGATCTTATAGCGAAAGGGATTTTAGTCATATTCTTCGATGATTTGTTGATACCTGCTGTTGATGAAGACCAAGCATTGCAACGATTAAAGGAAGTATTGGCTGTTGCCTCTCAGTATGGTCTACAGATTAACTGGAAAAAAGCTCAACTACTATGCCGGCGAATAGAGTACCTAGGGCACATTATAGAAGCTGGACAAGTTCAACCTTCACAGGAGAAAACTGATGCTGTAACCAGGTACCCTGAACCAAAGACGTTAAAACAACTTCACAGTTTCATAGGTCTAACTTCATATTTTAGAAAATACATCAAAGATTTTGCAATAATAGCTAAACCCTTAACTGATTTATTAAGAAAAGATGTATCTTTTGAGTTTAATAATATGCATAAAAATGCATTCAATGTGTTGAAGAATGCTTTGGCTAGTAGCCCGGTGTTAAGAATTTATGACCCTCAGTTGTTAACCGAATTACATACTGATGCCTCAGCAATAGCATACAGTGCCATATTGCTTCAAAGAGATTGTGCAGGTGAGTTACATCCTGTACACTACTACAGTAGAAAGACCACCGAGGCTGAGAGAAAATATAGCAGTTATGAGCTGGAAGCGCTAGCTATTGTTGAAGGAGTGAAGAAGTTCCGACACTACTTGTTTGGTCAGCATTTTAAAATTATAACAGACTGCCAAGCCTTCCAGAAAACCTTGAACAAAAAAGACCTATCAACTAGAGTCGCCCGTTGGGTGTTGCTACTAGAAGAGTATGATTATGATATTGAACATCGACCAGGAAGTAAGATGCAACATGCAGATGCTTTGAGTAGGAACCCATTCATTGGAACTATTGAGTTAAGCTTACATGAACAGATCAAGCAAGCACAGATGTTGGATGACAGTGTAAAGGCGATTATAGAAATTTTAAAACTTCAGCCATATGAAGACTATTCCTTCAGCGACGGTTTGCTTTATAAAGGACGAGAAAGAAGGTTAGTAATACCGAAAAATTTAGAATTAGAGATTTTAAGAAGAGTCCATCAGAAGGGACATTTTGGAAAAAGAAAAATGATAGAACTTATAGAACAAGATTACTACATAAGAAGTATTGGTAAGAAAATTGAAGAATTTTTATTGTCATGTATACCATGTTTATTAGCAACAAAAAAAGAAGGCAAACAAGAGGGTTTTTTAAACTGCATTGACAAAGAAAGTATTCCATTGCAAACCATACACTGTGATCACATTGGACCTTTTACAGAAACTAAGAAAATGTACAATTATATTCTAACAGTCGTAGATGCATTCACAAAGTTTGTGTGGCTATTTCCGGTAAAGGGAACTACCAGTAAAGAAACCCTTGACAAGTTAAGGATACATCAACAAACATTTGGTAATCCTATGCGATTAATTTCAGATCGTGGTACTGCATTTACCAGTAATGACTTTAAGGAGTATTGTGATAAGGAATATATTCAACACATAACCATAACAACAGGAGTGCCCAGGGGTAATGGACAGGTGGAGCGCATACATAGAATTATTATAGCAATGTTAACCAAGCTATGTATTGAGGAACCATCTCAGTGGTACAAGCAGGTCAGCCGTGTGCAACAAGCACTGAATAGCACTTACCAACGAAGCATTGACGCTACTCCATTTGAACTCATGTTGGGTACTAAGATGAAAACTAAAGAGGATATCCAAATTTATGATTTGCTTCAGCACGAGCACAGAAGTATTTTTTGTCAAAACAGAGATGATTTGAAAATGAAGGCGAAAGAGCAAATAAGAAAAATTCAAGATGAAAATTGTAGGACTTACAATAGGAAAAGAAAGGAAAGTCGGCAATATGTTGTAGGAGACATTGTAGCCATAAAGCGAACACAGTTTGGCAGTGGGTTGAAGATTAAGCCTAAATATTTGGGCCCATACCGGGTCACTAAGGTCAAACGGAATGATCGATATGATCTGGAGAAGATAGATCAAATGGCAGAGGGTTCTCGAGTGACATCTTCCTCCGCAGATAACATGAAGCCATGGCCATTGCCAAGTGATGCTGGTGTGTCCGGTGAATAGGTATGTCTCTATAGACTAGGAAGATGTAAAATTACTAAACTAGAATTTGTAATAAAATTAAAGTGTGTTATAAAGAGTGAAAGGTCGACTTAATATTGTATTACATTAAAGGTGTGAAAGGATATGTCTTGATTGAATGTAGATCTGACTGGGGACAGTCAGATCATCAGAATGGCCGAGTGTAGGATCGGAGTATGCCAGATGAGTGGAATGGAACGTAAAGATGAATGATAGGATATGGAATGTGATTGAGTGAAAGGAACGAAGTATGAATATTGCTGAGAGTGAAAGAGATAGGAAATGAATGCTTGGGATGTATGAAGTCAGGATAGGGAGCGAGGGACTTTTGTAAAAGGACGTGAAGACGGTGATATTAAGAGAGAAATTAAAAATCAAAGTTTCAATATTAAATCCTGGTTTTATTTGGCCTACATCGAACTAATCCCACATATAAAATATAAAATTTCAAGAATTTCTTATGACAAATTTTATGAATTACAAGTCACATATAAATAGAATTCAATATCATAAAATTCACATAAAATCCCGCCTTTAAACTTGACCCTTTTATTTTTATGTGGCAGTAGGCAAGGTTAATTCACATATTAACGTTCTTTTTCGACACGTGACAGTCTCAGGCGTGTTTTATATGACCTAATCCAGAGACGACAAACCTTTTACCATTCGCGTGTGTAATTTTGTGATACAAATTTAAAGTTTATGCTGTACAATTGCCATTGGTTATCATTTATATTGGATATTGGATAATACATAATATAAATTTTAATATTTCATAATATTGTTATTATAAAGTTATTCTTCAATATTAAGGTTCTGAACCAGTAGAACCCTATTAAAGAGCCTACGCCGCGGCGCGGTCTGTCTGTGTATCCTACCTTTGAAAGGCTCTATCTTCTGAACCATAATAGCAAGCAAACATTTTCATAGAATATGTATTATTATGACTAATAAATAACCTTACAAATAATAAAATAACCAAAAGAAAATATGGGTGTCCGGTTTGGGTACCGAACTCTCGGTGCGCGATTACCATTCGGTCTTAAAGGTTTTTATTTTTATTCCATTCCGTTTGTACGGGCCGATGGTTCGAGATCCCTGATCTAGACTCGTTGGTATGTCTGGTATGAAGCAAATTAAAGAAAGCCTACGTGAAATGAGGACACAACTGATTCAAGAGATTGCAATGAGAGAAGCAGCTAACAAAGCATTTTTTTCTTTTGAAACGTAATATGCTTAAATTAACTTGTTAATAGCGTTGAGATCGGCATATAAAATTTAACAGGAAAGCATTATATTTTTCTTTGTTTATGATAATTATATTAAGAAATTAAATAAGTTCAAAAATGCCTTATTTGATTATTTATTTTGTAATTGTGAATCGTTATCTTACAGGAAAATGTTTTAATTAAAAATGTTCACCCACTGTAATTGATGTATTCTATAAATTATAATTCTCTTGAAATGTTGTGCTTGCCTTTAATTTAGATGCATACTATATTTCATTTCGAGTGCTATATGCACCATTATTCTCATTTGTAATAATACATACACACGCCTGCAATCCCCGAAGGGGTAGGCAGAGGTGTAACCAGTACACCCACCCACATTTCGCCGAGCGTATCTCCGTCCCATGATGTAATAGGAGGCAAGCCTATCGCCATACCGGGCACAAATTTCAGACTCCGGGCTGATACTGAGCATTTCGTAATAGAAAAACCCAATATCACTTTTACCCGACCCTGGGATCGAACCTGAGACCTCAGCGTCAGCCTTAGTCGTAACGCGTACGCATTACAATTGCGCCATAGAGATAGTAATTTGTAATAGGTAATAAAATAAATAAAAAATACTATTACAATACCCCGTACAGTAAAATATTCTTCGTAGTAACTACGAAGAGAACAACAAACAATTTTTTTTACAATATATACTGGTGTTGTTAAGATACTTGTTATGTATCGGTAAAAATAAAATATTATTTTCTCCCTTTACAACATTAGTCGGACGAGTAAATACATCTGTTTTGTAACGTACCGCACTTGTACCTCTGTAAATTTCTTGTCGTCGACATTTTTCCTTTTTTTCTCGTCAACGGTCCTTGAAGTGACCTCGAAACCTTCGTTGTGTACGAGACTTATGTACTTTCCTTTTGTTTGTGGAGTCCGTTGTGATTTCTCTTTGATATATTTCAATATTTTAAGGACCTTAAGAATATACAGGAAATGAAATTGCGTAATATTGGTAATGGACACTGCGTTGTTTACCTTCTGTTAGCGTATTCTTAATATTGGTATATTGAGGGTGTATGATAAAGCACCGTTGGGTACACTGTAATAATAATAGTGCGATATATTTGTGGAAGGGTAGTTAAATGGTATAAAAGAGGTTGTCGCGATAACTGGAGGTATTTTGCCTGCGGTCAGTCAGTTCACTAAGATCAGTGCTCAGTCGATAGTCCAAGTGTTCATTACGCGGTAGCTATGCTGGTTTACTATTCGGTTCTAGTTGTTGGAGTTATAATTATTAGAGAACGGTCTATAGAGAATCCTGACATGGGGTTGTGGTCTGTAAAGTAGTAATATTAGAAATGTAACCAATAAACTATGAGTTAAAGTGATTACTGTCGTTTGATATTAATAGAATAATACTCGCCTCATGAACTTCTAGCACTTCTATATTATGAATCTTTATTTCTGCCTGGGTCCGTTTCCCTCGTAGATTTGACGGTATTTGGTATTACGTGGGGCAAACTGCCTTGTAACCCCACAACCCAATCGGAATTTAGTTTCGCTATTGCCTCGGCCGTTAATCAGCAGAGAGTACCATGTACAGGTGAGGTTGACTTAGAACATAAGATCTTGGTGGCCCACTTCTATAACATGAATGTAATGCAAAAATATTTTATGTTCTTAAATTAAGATGGTGTTCTATGTTTTCCTCGTATCATTTAAATTTTGACTATAGACCATTGTTCTTGCTTAATTTCATTTCTTTTATTAGGCGGGTATCGCGTTAAATTTACTTTCAGACTATGTCGTGTATTTCAATGCCATTACGACTCATCAATATTATTGCAATAGCGAACATGTTTGAATGCGTCATAATATCATAATCAAATAAAATGAAATGGAAATGCTTGGTGGGAGGGTTCATTTTTATACCCCACGGAATAGCGACCACCGTACACATGGTGGAAAACCCGCCATAGTGGCTCGTTCAGGCGAGTCGCGTTTCCGGGGTCAGTATATTATCCAGTAACTTTAGGCCGGCATAATTCTGCCAACTGTCGAGAGACGCAATGGTTTTGATGGTCGACATTATATTTGGACTGTACTGCATCATATTTGTGCATTCCATCATATTTTAGCTGATACGAAAGAATAAAAAATGAAATCGCTCGTGACTAAGTTTGTTTGGATGTGCATCCGTGCGCGACGCAAACTTCCCCCGATAACTGCGACAGTTTAATGCCTTTCAAAACAACTTTACTTCCATAAAAGTTTTAAATTTAGACGTCTGTCTTTCTTATTACAGTTATGTTTTATGTTCTTTGGCAGAAAAATCTATATTCCGTAGTGAAGTATGCCATGAGTTATATGCGTATTTTACACATTTACTAAAGTGAATTATTACAAGAATATAAATAAGGAGAATTTTAGGATTATTTTTAAGGTCGCTTTTTAACATCTTAGGTCTGATTCATGTCTACATACGAGTTTAAATTGCGTGTTATTAAAATAATATAGCTTCTTTCTCACTTAAAATCACTGAGTATCTAATAATTTAAATAAAAATATTATTATAGCTTACTTTTCATAATATATTTATCTAGTCACAAAATATACATTATGTATTTAATGTACTATAAAAATTACATACAGCTGACTGACTACTGACGTACCTACCTATTAAATATATTTACTGTAAAAGAAAATGAATAATGAAAATTTTAATAACAGGTTCTACGCTTATTTTCCACCTAAATGTTGGTGTTTTAGTTGTAAATACCATAATGTGCTGTATTACGAGTACCTACCTATATTAGGTATTTTCGTTCTTTTGATTTCATTTGCGTTGAATTTCTAATTGTTATTTTTACCAGTTATGTAGATTTACTAGATTCAGAAGGCATTAAAAAACGACATGATGTACCACTGCTTTGTTTATTTCTGTCGCCCAGCAACAGTGTGTAAGCACTGTTATGTTACGGTTTGAATGTCTCATGGCGACGAGCGTAGTCCACTGCCATCTCAAATTTGACGATTCGTCCTCACAAATATTCAAAACTAGACCTTTGAAAAGTCTTAATTAACATAATTTATGTATCATAATTGTTCACAAAATTCTTTAGTCAGATATGTTCGCCGATACACGATTAATGATATTTGACTAGATAGAAAAACATCGTAACCTTTCCTAAATACACCCATTTTTACGGTCCCGTCGAAGTATTGAATTAATTTCCTTCAGTTTCTATCGAAAATATAAAAAAAAAATGTGTACTCCCAACAAACATTTAAATACATCTATGGTTTTTTTTTGTAAAAGCGTAAGATTGTTTTTAAAATAATAAAGCAAAGTAAATATTGGAAGCGCGCACGCCGAGTATGTAAGCATTACAATGGCAACTTCGCTACCATTTCGCCTTAAGGGCAGGCGTCACGCTTACCGTCTGTCGAGCGAAATATCTTGTCATTAACGCTTCTAAAAAATTTAAAAACGTAGGTACAATTACACTTCAAATGTAACAGCATTATAAAAAGTTCCAATAATGTATGTAGGTGCGTAATTGGCTGTGAAACGAATCGCCCCTGATTTGAAACATAGAAACACCCCGACATAGGTTTATCTTAGGAAGTCTACAAATTATTTTTATATTTAAGTCAATTTCAGTATTTATATCCTAAAACGCTTCAAATATGTAGCACGTATAATTTTGATTCATTTCATTTTGTTAATTGCAGTAATTAGTCGCTGGTCGGAGTGTTCTGAGAGAATGTTTAAATATTCCTAATTACCGCCTCAAGTAAGGACGTAAATACGCAAAAACGTTTCAACCCATCTAAATTCAAATTTAGATATATATTTTAATTTGCTAAATTAATTAATTTTTATTAATCTAAAATCTGTATTTTTTTTGCGAAATCGTAAATAAAACATTTTCACTGTGCCATACAGTGCTTTTTAAGGGAAGGCGTGACGCTTACCATCAGTCGAGTGACCTGCTCGTTTTGTCATCCAGCGAAAAAAAGCAGGTCGATCGCCTGTACAATTAGGCTTGGGTTCCTTGAATTTACAATCAAATTGCTGTTACACGCGCTTCCTTAATTAGCACGGAATTTCGGGGGTAAAATATTTCTTTACATATGCTCTCACGCCCGAGTTGATACTACGCATTTCGTAATAGTAAACTAAACTAAAACTATTTGTGGATCACACAACAATTTGTCTCGGTGGGGGATTCGAACCCACGGCCTCTCGCTTCACAGCCGGCTACTCGCCGACTGCGCCACGGAGGCTGTCAATAATAGAAATAAAAAAGATGAATAATCAAATACTTTTTTCGTACAGAACGGCAGTAGGTAACTATGTACATTATGACCTACATACCAACCCAGAACTTACACCTGAACTCCTCTGTTAAGCGTATAAAGTGAAAAATTATTTTCTCTTACAGGTTATGAAGCGTTAAAGCGGCTGTGAGCGTAGGAATTTATTTTACAGGTCATTTGAGAAAAAAAGGGTAGGTAAACAATACATTTACGATCTTTGTTCAGGTGGAAATGTTTTCAAATCGGCGAAAGTATACAAAAGGGGAAAATAATATTTGTTTTTGTTTTTGATTAACTGTTATGCCATTTATATGAAATTGTAAGTGGAGAGTTTTGGTAAACCGCAGACTTTTGTTTTTTTTATTTTGTATACAACGTGTTACAGAAAGGTGTGGTCATATTTTAGGGTCATTACATACACCTTATAAATCGTACTTAATATAATATGTACCGGTTCATTTCAAAACTAAGACATCAAAAAAATTCACGTTAATTTTAATCACTCGTTTATTAAGATTGATGACATCACTATTAATTATTATGAACGACACTCACTTTTTAATAAACTTGAATAATATTAAGGTAATTCTATACATACGTACGTAACTTGTAACTGAAATACAATTTAACACCTGAAAGAGACGTGTGTGCTGAAGACGATATAGGTACCATCCTGTAGAAGCATTTTAAACTGTTCATTCTTGGGTCTGGTTCATCTATGCATTTGGCTTAATACAGTCGACGAGCCTCTTAAAAGCTGTTATCAGTTGCACCAACTCAAAATACTAATACATAATAAGTACATACTTGTTTTTAGTCAAATACAACATATTTTTTGAACTCGTAATCATACTTCATAAAATAAATTCAAATAAATATTGACATTTGACAACTGTGAATAAAATACTTACACCGTACACTATACATTGCTTAAATTAGCCCGCCCCTTTCTATAACACGTTGTGTAACGAGTGTAAGTGGGGCATCAACATCTTAGGTCTGAAGCCAACCTCACCTGCATGTGGTACACTCTGCTGATTAACGAACGAGACAATGGCGAAACTTGGTTCTCGTTGCGGGTTGTGGGGGTCAGACGGCGGGTCGTCCCACATAATACCAAATACCGTCAAATGTATGGGTACGGGAAGGGGGACCCCGGCATTAAGCCGGGGGATAATGCGAGGCAGAAAGAAAGATTTTATTATTTGGTATATTAAAGTTGAAATGTGGATTTTACACAGTATACGCAATAAATTACTAAGCATTAGGATAATAAATCATACTTATGTTAATGATTGTATCCCTGAACGGGTAGGCAGAGGTGCAACTAGTGCTGTACCTTGCCTATTTTCGTCTTTTGATGTGATAGAGGGCGAAAAATAATGTTATAAAAATGTCCTATAATACAATTGTCTCTAATACATGTCTTATAGCATCAATAGCTTCATTGGTCTGGTGATAGCGTATACTTAACATAAGAAACAGTAAGGTCACGGGTTTATATCCTAGGTGGAGCAATTACAATTTGTGTTTGAGTTTTTGATTCGAAAATCGCACTTGGGTTCCCATGGATTAAGTTTGTGCCTGATATGTTGAGTGGCCTAGCCTTGTTGCACATTATGGGACGGAAATAAGCTTGGCGAACTATTGCACTTATATCTTTCCTTCAAGGATACGGGCGTGAGCTTATGCTATGTCTTATAGCGTGCAAATATCACAAAGTTTCGCCCGATATTCAATGTATTAATTATTTAACAAATTAGGTATAACTTAATATTTCATAATGGATGAAAGACGACTTACGAAAGGTAATTATCGTGCGAATGGAAGGTTCAGAAGAAGGCGTACAATGAGAACGTATGCCGATCAAATAAATGATCTCTGAAAAGGGCACGTCACGTCAACCGTCGAAAACGTATGAGAAGATGTAAGAACGTGGACGAGACGAAAGAGATGTTACGATCGGTTGTGGCACTCAGTAGTATCTGCCTACCCCCATGGGATATAGTTTTTGTGTATATGTTTCACAATAATTCTAATGAAATACAATTTAATATCATTAAGCGTTTGTAATGAATGGGCTCGTTGCATTATGTCGGCCAGCCCTGATATCACAAAAGGTTTGTATTACGAGAGAGAAGCGCCACCGGCCTGCCATTGTCCCAACAAGCGGCATCGGTGGACCGTTTGAATTGTACCATTACGAATGATTATTAGACAGTAGATGTTGGTGTAAGTGGGTCACCAACATTTAAGGTCCAAAGCAAAGACTTTAATGTATAACTTGACGGGCTGTTTAGAAGTAAAATCGCGTCACCTAACGCACGAGTTTGACAGCTCAAGCGCGAGAGCGGCAGTGCAGTATTAGACGCTTACGAAGAAGTGACATTATTAAAATTATTTTTGCCTTTTTCCGATTTGTCTCTGAGAGTAACTATACGATGTTTTTATTGTAAGTGAAGTTGAATTTATGTAAGGAACAAGAAATAAATAAAATGTAACGCCACACCATGTGCCACGCCGTGCCACGCCATGCCACGCCAAGCCATGCCACGCCAAGCCAAAGCCAAAGCCAAAGCCATGTGACGACGGTTAAGCGCCTTAACTGTCAGCCAAGCTCGCCTTTGGCTACAGCCTACAATTATTATTTTGTGACGTCACCTCCAGTTGTCAACTGTCAAACGGGTGTATAAATACCCGGAGCGTTCATTTGTAAGATTCATTCTGTTGTGTGCATTAGATTAAGAAGGAGCGCTGTCCGTTTGAACGTAGACGTATTTATACCGAATTGTTTGGAAAAGTGACAGCTTGATTTAATAAATTGATTGTTCACCGTAAGGAGTTTGCGTTAATTACTCTTCCGTTTCATTCAGAAGTGGGATACAGCGTAATCGCCCTAGTGTAACTCTCCATGGAATCCGCCCGCCTGGGTGGAGCGAACAAAGAACAATATCATACCAGCGAGGATGAAGAATATCCGCCACCACCCGCAAAAAAAAAAAACTACTGAAAAGTTCTCTGGAAAATGAAGTTGATAAGGCGATACAGGAACTCGATCGAGAATCCTTGCCGCTCGGTGGTTTCAAAGATCATCGCGCTGCGTCGCTTATCCCAGAATGCGACCCCTGTCCACGTTGCAACAAGACTGGCCACATTTTACGAAATTGTACATTACCTGATCAACGGGTTTGTTTCAAGTGTGGTCTACAAGGTCATATTGCCACTCGCTGTTTAAGCATTTCAAACACGCATATCAAAGCTTTTACTGGATCAAATGGCGACATTAAGGAAATCAAACTTAATACAAAATTATAATGAGATTTACAAAACGGCTGTGAAGGTAAACGGAATTTTTCTAAAGTCCTTTATCGATACAGAGAGCCAAGTGAAAGTTATAAATAATCAAATTGTGAGTCTTTTAGCTCCCAAAGTCACACCTACAATAAAGGTATACCATATTAAAAGGTTTTTCTGGTGTTTTGCTAACTAGCCGCGGTAACCTTTTATCAACGGTGATCGCGTGTCACTTGTGGTAACTAAAAGGACGGCTACATTGGACTCAGATGCTTCGGCTGAATTCAATGTAATCGAGGATGAAAAAAAAAAACTAAGTAGTGACATTGAACAAGGAATCTTTGCCACCCGGCGCTTCAATCATTAAAGTTAGTGTTGGGGAACACCGGAGGAAATAATGTTTGCACAGCACCACGCCACTACGAACTGCATGGTGTTTCCTACTCGTTACCAGCTACGTTGCTCCAAGGCGGCGAGGTCTACATGAGGGTTATCAACACTGGTGTCAAAAACGTCAATTGGGAAGCTGGTAAGGTTATAGCACGAGCCGACAACTGTAACGAAGTCAATCAGCCAAGCCAAGTAAGTCAAGCCAAACCTTTATTGTCTAACCTGCCCAACATTTTGCCCAATATGTCAGATAGTTTAGTGAATAATGGTCGTAATTCTTACGACCTTGTAATTTCATTGGCTTATATTTTCACGACGAACCAAATCACTAATATTAGTATAGGTGGCGTACCTTTCTAGACGAAATCCATATGGGAAGTCTAAATGAAAATGAGCGTAATGGTTTAACACATTTATTATTACAATATAAACACACTTTTGCACATAACACTAAAGATCTTGGATGCTCAAAATTGTTACACATGAAAATAAAACTAACCACACATCAGCCAATATATCGTCAACCTTATAGACTATCGCACACTGAACAACAAAAAGTTAATTCCACAATCCATGAACTAATAGATGCGGGTATTGTTAAAGAATCTGAGTAGATTATGCCTTTCCAGTTATCTTAGTGAAGAAAAAGAACGGCGACAGTAGGTTCTGTGTTGATTACCGTGCCCTTAACCGAATCACCATCAAAGATAGATACCCGTTGCCGAATATCGATGATCACATTTAAAAGTTGGCTGGCAAGAGGTATTTTACAAGCCTTGATATGGCTCAAAGTTACCATCAATTATTAATTGCACCCAAAGACACATAAGACTGCCTTTATTACACCACAAGGTCACTATTAATATAGTATATATTTGCGCGTACCATTTGTATTAGCAAAGGCGCCCTCCTGTCTTTATGCGTTTGGTTACTAAACTAGTTGATTCAATCCGTTATTCACAGATTGACAGTTCATCTAATGAAATTCTTGCATTTTTAGATTTATTTTATTTATTTACCCTCTGTCGATTTTAACACATAGTTTAAAAATGTTAGAATCTGTGTTGCAAAAGCTTCAATCAGAAAATATAAAATTAAATATGAAGAAATGCTCTTTTCTACAAGATAAAGTGACTTAATTGGTGACATGAAATTTCTAATGAAGGTGTACAACCTGCAGAGCCAAAATTAATTGCAGTATCACAATTTCCTGCCCCTCGAAATGTACATGAAGTGTGTCAATTCATAGGTCTGTGTAGTTATTTTCGAAAATGTATTTATAAATTTGCAGTGATAGCGGGTCCTCTAACGGAATTGACTAAGAAAAATGTGCCGTGGCAATGGGGTGATAAGCAGATGGACAGTTTTGACAAATTAAATAAGTGCTTGTGCTCTAAACCGGTGTTAGCTTTATATGATCCTACATTACAGATAGAGATACATACTGATGCATGAAAATTAGGAATAGCAGGAATATTATTACAGGAGCAGTCAGACTGTACCTTGCGTCCTATTATGTATTTTAGCCGAGTAACTTCTAGAGAAGACACAATGTATCATAACTATGCGCTTGAGACGCCTAGCCGTGGTAGAATCTTTGCGTAAATTCAGAGTGTATGTCATAGGTAAATACGTAAAAATAGTCACTGACTGTACCGCTGTTCGCGCCACCCTTACAAAACGCATCGCCAGATGGTGGTTGTTAATTCAGGAATATGATATTAGTGTAGAATATAGACCCGGTGAACGTATGCATGACTCGTTAAGTAGGAACCCGATTGACACCGTAAATATTAATCTCCTTGAAGTCACTGATTGGTTTTATACGATCCAGTATCAAGATGATAAACAAAAAAATATATATTATCAATCAATTAAAAACCGGGTCGGCTGCATCTGATATAATAAATAATTATGTACTCTTAGATGGCAGGTTGTATAGAAAGTCGCTCAATGGCAATCGACTCGTCGTCCCTGGACCAGCTAGGTGAATGATTGTTCAAATGTATCATATGAAATAGGCCACGTAGGATTAAAACGTTGTTTAGATTTAATTAAAAGTAATTTTTGGTTTCCTAAAATGACACGATTTATTCGAAAGTATGTAACATCATGTTTACATTGCGCTTATGGCAAGGGAGAATATGGCAAAAATGAAGGTAAGTTGCATCCCATTCCCAAGCCAAAAGAACCCTTTAGAATGATCCACATCGACCATTTAGGACCATTCTGTAGGACAAAAAAGGTTATGTATATATGCTAGTCATAACGGACACATTTTCGAAATTTGTAATCGTAGAGTGTACTAGAACAGTAAAATCCGTAGAAACATTTAGATTACTCAAAAGAATATTTTCATTATTTGGTTATCCAGATAGAGTAGTAATGGATCATGGGAAAGCTTTTACTAGTAGGTATTTAAAAAAAACTAGGATCGAACAAACAGTTTAAACATACGTTAACTACAATTGCCCGCGTGCCAATGGACAAGTCGAACGCACAAATCGCACCATATTAAATGCCTTATGCGCCACTGATCTTAGTGAAGCAGCCACTAACTTGTCAAACTGTCTACCTGATGTTATTTGGGGTATAAATAACTAAAATGATAAATGATACTACTGGGTTTAAGCCGTATGACTTGAAGTTTGCACGTAATGGTAGGCCGGTATGCGATGTATATGTTCCAGATCGCGTGTCTGAATCAACACAGTCGAAACATGATAAGGCTAGTGTGCGTATCGATAAGGCCAGCAAAAGCCCTCAAATTTATAAAAAAGGAGACTTAGTTTTATGGAGACAGGCGCCTACAAGTAGCGCTGCTGGGGTCAATACAAAGCTAGACGACTTATATTCGGGTCCCTATATTATAATCAAAGTTGTTGGCAGTGACAGATACAGGATCAGGAGTATAAAGGGTTTAACGGGTTATAAAAACTTTACGGGACTAGTTTCTGCCGATTCACTGCGACCGTATCGTAGCGTAGCTCCTGTGTCTGACAGTGCCAGCAGCTCTGACGATCAACTAGAAACTGAAGACCTCATTGACTTATTAGAAAGCTAATATAAATCCTATATTCCATTGCGGGAGCAATTGTTACAGGATGGCCGACTGTAACGCCACACCATGTGCCACGCCGTGCCACGCCATGCCACGCCAAGCCATGCCACGCCAAGCCAAAGCCAAAGCCAAAGCCATGTGACGACGGTTAAGCGCCTTAACTGTCAGCCAAGCTCGCCTTTGGCTACAGCCTACAATTATTATTTTGTGACGTCACCTCCAGTTGTCAACTGTCAAACGGGTGTATAAATACCCGGAGCGTTCATTTGTAAGATTCATTCTGTTGTGTGCATTAGATTAAGAAGGAGCGCTGTCCGTTTGAACGTAGACGTATTTATACTGAATTGTTTGGAAAAGTGACAGCTTGATTTAATAAATTGATTGTTCACCGTAAGGAGTTTGCGTTAATTACTCTTCCGTTTCAAAAAATATATTTTTTATTTTATTTTTATGCCCTCAGAAGACTTCTTTGTTCTTTGAGAATAATTTTTACAATACCCTAGGTATGCAATTCAGCATTTTCGTAAATGTACAATTTCCATCCAATATATAAAACACAAACATCACACTTACCTTTCACCTACTAAAATTCACTTTAATTATGTAAGTACTTATTCCCACTTTGGCGAATCCGTTTTTGTTGTGTTTTACTATTCTACATTAAAGCTTCGGAAGCGCTGTTCGCTCTAAGCAAATTCTAGTTATGAGTAAGCGAGATGGTAACAGTGGATCGGCTGTTTGGTTTTGTATTAGTTTTCGTTCACAATAAATACTATTTTCGAAGAAAATATAGATATAATAAAGATATATTAAGGTTCCGGACCTTAAAATATATGCACGTAATTATTGGCAACGTTTTAAGGGTCACAATGAACAAATTCTTGTTATTTTGTCGAATTCAACGTTCGAATAGCCTCAAATGACAACAACCGTTCCTGTCGCTCGCTCGCTGTCGCAAATGAGTTGCGGTCGATTGACCGTAACTAAGTGCGCACTTTCTATGTACTACACAGCCGGTCTATAGTAGTATACATTAAAGTCTTTGGTCCAAAGCCAATCTCGCCAGCATGTGGTACACTCAGCTGATTAACGGACAATGGGGAAACTTGTTTTCCGTTGTGGGTTGTGGGGGTCAGATGGCGAGTCGCCCCACATAATACCAAATTCACCAAATTATGCCTGGCATCAAACCTTCTGGGGCAAAGATGATGTTAATTGTTAAGTATTATACCCAGTAATTTCACTGGCTTCAATGTCCTTCAAACCGGGACACAACGATGCTCACACATTGTTACTTGGCGATAGAAATTGACAAAGTGGTGGTACCAAACCAGACGGCCTCTCGCATACGAGGTACCTACCACCTTGTTTACTACCTACACCTATGTTTATTTAGGATTCCGATTTCATCAAGTTCAGTTAAAGCTTCGAAAATATATCTTATTGTTTTCCAATTCACCCTATCTTCCATAGCAACAATAAAAAATTCCAGTTCAATTTAATATGTTCACGAAAATATAACAGTTGAATAATACTTGGCACACTCATTGAATGATTGTCATTGATTGTGCATGATTGGAGTTTTAGAGGCAGTAAAACAGTCGTAAATCGGCACGTTCCGTTTTGCTTTTGTTTACGTAATTGTTCAATAATTTATTTTAGCTGAAATAATACATGAATCACATCCGTTCACGTGTCGTCCATTGAGTTTACTAAATCAATACCACCTACTTTGAGATATAAACGATCAAGAAAACATATTCATATTCGCCCCCTATCACATCGTGGGACGGAGATACGCTCGGCGAAATGTGGGTGTACTAGTTACACCTCTGCCTACCCCTTCGGGGATTACAGGCGTGAGTGCGTATAAGAAAACATATTTAAAATTAATAAAGAATGTGTTCGCAAAAACGTAGCTTCATGCATATTTTGGGATGAAAACGGTTACCGCGATATAGGTGGTATCGTGTTGTATCTGTTCCATCTAAAAGAAAGGACGTTGACATCAGATTTTATGATGTCGACGCAGCTTTTGCTTATTCTATTTTATGAGAAAACATAGCAGTTTTATAAAAAGAGATTCAAATCAGAAATAATTGCGTATATTCGACATACAAGCATGAATATTTGTGTGAAAGAAACTCGTCTAAAGAGGATGGTTTTACAACTTAAATCTGGTCAATCACCTAGAGGATGGTTTTACAACTTAAATCTGATCAATCACTTAGAGGATGGTTTTACAACTTAAATCTGATCAATCACTTAATTGTTTATTTAATTTATTTGTTTAGGACAGTCAGTGGATGTATCAATAAAACGTAGCTTAAAAAAATATCCAACCAAATATGTGAGAATACCACCAGTCTAACCTAATATGTCAAAATAACACCAGTCAGAGCATGTAAATATAAAGATAACATAAAAAAATATAGGAAAATACTTAAAACAGGTAATAGCTTACTTCATAAAAGCAAGTAGGCTCATGTTCGTTCAAACGAGGCACTATCTTAAAGTCAGGAAGCTCACGATAGCGAGTTCTGATTTCAAATCATCGAGTCCCTCGCTTTAATATTTCATTCTTTACAAATGAACTGACATTTTTGAACGAATGAAAAACGGAGAGTCAACACCATTATTATTCGCAATGATTTTATTCCGGCACTTAAAGTCAAAATGAAGCGCTATTTCATTTGAAGTGGAATTCATATTCTTGTAATATCGTAGATGCTGGCGAAGCATGTTGCTGACAGGCAGACCTAGTTATGTTTGTAATATGGAAAAAATATTTTTCAACAATAGAATTGCATTCTTTTAACTGTTCTGCAACTGAGTGATACATAATGAAAGTAACATAAAAACAAGTATTTAATTATTATTCATTTCATTTTAAATATAATACGGTTTTGTTGGTTAGTTTTTGCTTTCAAATCATGACTAGTTGTGAACGAGCCGTGTATAGGTATAAAAGATTCTATGAGATTGTACTAGCAGGAAAGCTTTCCCTGTCCTAATTCAAGCTCTATTTTTATAATCCTTCAAATCCTTTAATCAACACAAAACTTCATAAAAATATAGATATTATTGCAATAAACACCGTTCATTCATAATAAACTAAATTTGTTCCTGTATCCTTGATTATCTAGCTCATAACTGTATAATTTTATCTCTTATTTTTGCAATAATTGTAATCTGTATTGTGTATTATAAAATAAAATAAATTAATTAATTTTTCGATACATTAACGTAGCTTAAATTACATTATATCATAAGCACAAGCTCGTTTTTATTTGGAAATTTAATTAAACATTATAATACCTTTCATTTCCATTTTGAGACTATTTTTCAGATTATGTTGCTCTCAGACAGTCTTATCAATAGCGTATATATTTTTCACTACCAGCGCAATCGGTTCACATTTAATATCAAACAAATCAAGTGTAGAGTGGAGTCGAAGTTAATTGAATGCGATCCATTCGAGTTGTAACACAGACGTCTTAATTGGTATTCATTAATCTGATCGGTGTTTGTTGCATTAAAATTCTTTTATTAGACCCATTGAATCTGTTTGGTCATAATATTGATATTGGTTGATATGATCTTTCTTCTGAGATCATTATTTATGGTTCATAAAGTGCTCGTGTAAAAAGTATTAGTAAAGTATTGTTATTGTATTTTTGAGTGGTAGAGCCACGCTATAAACACTTTTGTGAACAGCATGAATGGGCCGGCTCGTCCGGGTCGTTACCACTGTAACGACCCGCACGGTTTTTGTGAATAGAAAACCGACGTAAAGTAGCAGCTTGCTAGCCTTTCGTACGGTGAGTAAGATATCCGGAGGCCCAGATCCCCTTCCCCTTCCCAATCCCTTAATTATCCCTTTCCTTTAAGGTCGGCAACGCGCCCATGATTCTTTTAGTATTGTAGGCGTACATGGGTGGTAGAGATCACTTACCATCAGGTGAACCACTTGCTCGTTTGCTGACCTATGTATTCAAAATAAAATAAATAAATGTTAGCAAACTAGTGTGTGTGTAGAGTATTTTTTTTACTTCTGTGTTATATACGTCCTACTGCTGGGTATGAGTCTCCTCTACTGAATGATAGGGGTAAGGCCTTAGTCCACCACACTGGCCTAATGCGGGTTGGCAGATTTCACATACCTTCGAAATTCTTATGGAGAACTTCTCAGGTATGCAATAATATACACTTAACTTAGAAAAGTCAGAGGTGTATGCTCTTCGAGCTGGTTTCGAACCTGCGATTTTTATCTAGACAGTCCATACCATCCCTGCTGAGCTATCACTACTTTCAGTATTATAAATACTTAATTAACGCCCGAAAAAAAATCTATAAATTTAATCCCTTTGTTTCTCTCAACCATACACATACACACAGGCTCCGTGGTGCATCAGGCGAGTGGCTGGCTGTGCAACGAGAAGCCACGGTTTCGATTCCTGCACCATAAAGTGCTATACCACAATCACTGCACAATATCCTTGAATATAGTGCTGAGAATTAATGGAATACAGTTGTATCAAAGAATGTAACTACGTCAATTGAATTGCAATACGGACGTATATGTTTATCACAGAGGAAAACACTCGAAAAAATCATTTATCAGTTGTCAGAAATAAGTAAACAATAAAGTTTTTAACCCTAGATTTTCCGCACGTTTCAAAGAACAACTTTCATCGTTCGCAGACTACTTTTGTGGCACATATTTCGAAGCACAAGTAAAGCTTTGCACTTCAGATCTCGCAAAAAAGATTCGCGATAATGAATCGTAAGATAACAGCGTAAGAGTCAAAATTGTGTTTTATTGTCACTGAAGATGCACTATCTTTGTTTTCTTTACGCTTTCTACTAAATGCCGAAAAGAAAATATAACAAGCCATACGATTTACTCTCATATTTCAGTGTTAAGTTTCACGTGTGTTTAAACGAATTTGAAACAATTAAAATTTTACCAGAGAATTGTTTGTTTACTTAAGGTTTTAATTTGCAACGACATAATAATATTATAGGATTATGGTAAGTTTCCGCTTTCTCGACATATGTCGGTGTTAATAAATACCCCGTCCCGTTACCTACAGGAAAAAAGGTATTTATGTCCCCTTATGTAGTAGTAGTATACTTAATATATATATATATATATATTGAGTATTTATATATAAAATATTAATAATGTATTATTATATTACCTATATCATTATTTTAATATAATATACAAATTCGCTAAACTTTCTTATTCGATTTCGTACGGTGAGTGAGATACCCGGAGGCCCAAATCCCTGTTTCCTTCGCAATCGCTTAATAATTAGTAGAGATCACTTACCAACAGGGGTCACACGTGTTCGTCTGCCGGCCTCTTATAAAAAAATTGTAACTGAATAAGTTATTATAGTTTTATAATATACGAGTACCGCAAAAGATCAAAGTGAATTAATTCATATAAAGCGATTTCAACGAGATGATAGATGAAAGAAAAAATATTTTTAAGAAATCACAAGCCAGAGGGCCGTTAAGAAGGACCTTTTGAAAGAGAATTTCTCAACTACGAAAGTCGCAAAAAATGCCAAACGCCTTCCAACAACAATGCACTATGAAGAGTCCTTAGAAATTTGTCGGTGTATTTTCGTACATTATGAATATACTTATTTCAATCGCAAGTTTAATTACGAGTGCTCACATAGCATAAAAAGCGGTTTTGTGCAAGCAAACATTTTTATTTTTAGTTTTTTAGCCACTGCTTTTCAGATAACGTAAAAGCTTGAAGGCTTTCACAAGTACATTTGCTATGTAAATTGCTACACGTGCAGTGTTATTTTTATGTCCAGCGCATCTGCAGTCTGCGCCTTTTTAAACTTGATGTGGAGATGCATAGTTTTAAAATATTACTTCAATGAACAGTGAATTCTTTAGTATGCTTTGAGTTTAAAGTAGGATGTACATACATACGCACTCATGCCTGCAATCCGCAACGGGGTAGGCAGAGGTGCAAAAAATACACACTCACTTCGCCGAGCGCATCTCCATCCCATGATGTGATAGGGGGCGAGCCAATTGCCACACCGAGCACAAATTCCAGATACCGAGATCTGGGCTGATACCGAGCATTTCATAATATAAAAATGAAAAACCCAATATCACTTTTACCCGACCCGGGGATCGAACCCGAGACCTCAGCGTCATTCTCAGTCGTAACGCGTACGCATTACAACTGCGCCACCGAGGCATTATGTGGAAATGAAAATAGAATATAATAATATGTTTTTACAGAATATTTTAGATTGTAAAACTTTACAGAATTAAGGTTAGGAATTTAAGATAAAACTAGTTAGGTGTTTTTGTTTACCAGATAGCGTAAATTGAGTTTTGATGTTGATGGATTAACACAAATTTGTTAGTTGTATTTGGGTTGAGTTAAAATATACATATGGTCAATTTAGTGCGTTATGACTAATGAGAACATTACTCTATAGAGTTTAACTGCAATGAGGTCCCATATACATTTAATAAAGTTCTAATGACTTAATTCGTCATTATTTAATCAACACTGTAAAACCAAAAATAACAATTTATAAAAGTCTCTTTGGGGTCGGTGCAATTTTAGTTTACCGGCAGCGACACAGGCACCGACTCCAAAGAGACCTAAAATTAATATTTTGGACTATACAATATTCTTTTTTTAAGTCAGTTTTTAAATTATGACCATTGCAAACTAAACTTAAAGTACAATTTGATGTTATAGTTGCCAATTACTTTTCACTGCACATCCAACAACCTTCTATACTAACTAGTAATCGTCGTCAACTCAAATATTTAAAGTAAATGGGTGTTACGTGTAGCCGACCTGCCAAGTCAATCTGGCTAGTACACGGACGCGGCCAAATGTGTACATAATGTCGTGATTAATGGCCGTTCCCAATATTAATCTTCAATTTCACGATAGATAGCTATCGTCAAACATCCGTATTGTTCTATCTACTGCTTGGAATCGTCCCTATTTTTTAGATATGCACGTCGGATACTATGCTAGCAATAGATAGGTAGTCTATCTGGGCCCTCTTGTGCGTTATGTTCATACAAGCTGAGAAAGAGGATATATTGTTTAATTTATGTTAGAAAATATGAAGATATGATTTAGATTAGAAATATAAGTTTTAATTTAACATTTATCTATAATTCTTATTTTTTACCACTGTAAATGAAATAATAATAACGAGAAATACTTAATAAGTTGCAAAACACAATGTAATAACGAAACGTTTTACTGTCAATACATTACGGCTCTGAATACAAGTCCTTTGAACAAAAATCCCAAGCGAATTTGGGGGATTTTACTGAAGTGGGGAATTATTTTGTTCGCATTAACAAATATTTATATGTCTCTTGCACTTAATTTAATTATCAAAACGGTGCATTATTTTTATTATTGGGAATTTTAGATTTTTTTTATATTTTCTTTTAGATTTTTACATAATTTATTTAGTTTTTTGTATTGCAGTGCAAGTGCCATGTAAGCCTTGTATACTCATGGCTATTTCTTCAAAATGCGTTATTTATTTCGTTTTTTTACCGGCGAGGATATCTGTTTATCGGTCAAAATTTACCGATAAAGAAAAAACTAAATAACTTTATCGACAGATAGCACATAAAAAATATTGGGACGCTTGAACTGTCATTTTCATAGTGTTGTATATCTGTAGTCAGCTATCAGTCCTCTCATCAGTAGACAGCAATGAAGAATAGGATTACCTATCATTAGTAAGTTTATTGGGACGGTAAAACGGAAAATAGATAAAATTTTCTATCGCCGGTATAGCAAAACTAGAGACAGACAGAATATAGGGAACGGCCATTAGGCAATGATTCAGGCTAATGTGTTTAGCATGGTGATATAGGAACTGATTTGTCACTTACATGTGGTGGTAAGTAGTGAGGGCTAAATTCTGACTTACTGGGACACGCTGACCAGACAATGAAATATTTCTTTACTAGCTTTTGCTTGAGGCTTCGCCCGCGTGTATGACCTTTCCCAGGATAAGAAGTAACCTATGTTCTAATCCAGGTTAAGTTCTACCTGTGTGCTAAATATCATTTAAAACCGTTCAGAAGTAGCAATTTTTTTCACCGTGTGTATGATGCTTTAATAAAGGTAGGTAATGACCATTATGCAGAGCAGATGACCTACGGAACACCTTTTTTATAGTAAAGGTCGGCAAATGGGCTATTAGGTTACCTGATGGCAAGTGATCTCCATTGGTTTTATATGGGATGAACCACCGCCTGACCCCCACAACCCGCAAAGGGAACTAATTTTCGCTATTGTCTCGTCTGATAATCAGCAGAGTGTACCACATTTGGGTGAGGTTTGAGCCTAAGATGTTTGTGAGCCAATTACAAAATAACAAAACAAAACTAGCATGCAAACTATTACAAGAAACAAACTTCTACCACAAAAGCTACAAAATATTTGCAAAGTGTTGCGTATATTCATTCAATAATATACCAATCGTGGTTTATAGCTAGTAAAAATTAATTGTCCATTAATAATAATCGTCTGTGGGAGAAATAATGCTTTGTTAAGAATAATGAGCTATTATTAATAGCTCATTATTACTATTGGGATAGGTCAGATGGAATAAATACGCGCACTTGTTACTGCAAAACTTTCGTGTAATCCCGATAATATTCTCCATTTAGGTAACAGCGTTAGTAGGTACTTGTTACTTCGCCTTCCGGACAACGACTGAACTCGTCAAAAAGAGAGGCACGCTTTTTATACACGAGCTGTCAATCCCACTAGCATTATTTTGTCACAGTACCCGACATTATCTATTATGATATTGGAGGGTTAGTACGAAGTGATTTCTTTAAACAATACCGACAGATGGCGCAAGAATAACAACTAAGCTTCCAAAGTTCCAGCATAACATATTACAATGATCACATTATTCATACTTAAGTGTTTTATAACTAACAGCTCGGCCATCCTGTTTCAAGCGAGTCCCTTCGCTTCGCCTACAACTCATAACATATTTATTATATATTTAACAATAAATCAAAAGACATGCATATAATATTTTAATCCCCGCCAAAATTCATCCACGGCTGCATTTTGTCTATACATGCATGTTGTCGCAACAGCTTCACATTCCCTGCCGTGCCCACGAGTCAAAGGTGTGTCTTCCATTAAGAACCCATCGTTTAGGAGCACCTTCTCTAAAAGTCATGGATTTGTAATTATGGTAGGCCATCCTCTGTATCACGTTAATTTTCTTTTTGATTAACTTGGTACTTTAAAATCTATCTTGAGCTTACTTAAAATTTTCATCTTAGATTATGAAATTGTATATTTGTACATACTAATCAATAATAAACCCAATCCCTGGTGTATATAAATAATGTATCTAATTCCGAACTTACGAGAAACTTCTTAATTATAATATACTAGCTTTTGCCCGCAGCTCCGCCCGCGTGAATAGACTTTTCCGAAATAAAACGTAGCCTATAACCGTCTCCAGGATCCCATCTATCTCTACATCGTAATTCATCAAAACCGGTTCAGTGATTTAGGCGTGAAAGCGTAACAAACAACTAGTTTTTTTTTATAAAAAGTATCCTATGTTACTTCTTATACTTCCAAGAATATGTGTACAAACTTTCATGATGATCGGTTAAGTAGTTTTCACGTGAAAGCGTAACAAACAAACTTACATTCGTATTTATACTCGTAATATTAGTATGATACTTTGACAATCGATAGATTAGTCTACTTCAATTAAACAAATAATATAAGAATAAATATGATACAACAGGTGGTTTTATAAGAATTATTGACTAATACGTGGTCTTATCGCTGATCTCAATTAAGAATCCTTAACAATATAGTAGAAATATCAATAAACATCGTTTATTGTACATATGGTAAATAAATAAATATTTGCTATAAATAATCATAAATTATATAATACTAACATAGATCTAATATAGATTGCCTCGGTGGCGCAGTTGTACTGCGTACGCTGTGCGACTACTGTGCTGAGGTCTCGGGTTTGGTCATCGGGTCGTGTAAAGTGATATTGGGTTTTTCTATCATGAAATGATTAGTGTCAACCCGGAGTCTGGAATTGTGCACGATATGGCGATAGGCTCTGCCATACCCTTTTACATCATGGGACGGAAATAAGCTCGGCGAAATGTGGGTGTACTAGTGTTACACCTCTGCCTACCCCTTCGGGGAGTATAGGCGTGAGTGCGTATGTATGTATGTAGTAACATAGATTTTAAGTAAATGTAACTAACAAAAATAATGATATGGATAAAGTCTGATGTAAATTATAAACTACTTAAATAAAATAAATATAAAACTAATTTTGTTCGTAAATACATATCTAATGACGCAATTAATTGGTTACCAGAATCTGTTATATTCTGATCAATTGGATTGGCAATAACCGAAGGCCTGGACCGAAAATCTTAATATTATATGGGTTTTTGCCGTATCACCCACTAACGGTCCTAATAGCCCTCATCTTGGCATGTTTTTATGGTATTAAACGAAGCCAATTTATCCTATTTTTAGCCCAATATTTCCTTGTGGATTTATAGTGCATTTTTAGATTGTTATATGAATTTTGCTAGAATAAGTTATTGCAAAAAGGTGAATTAAAGCGATCACTATAAAATATGATTTTCGGACGTTGGCTGTATTTTTGTCGTTTTAATTAGTTATTTTTATTAACTTGAGTGACGAGACGAAAGAATGATGAGTTCGCTCGGCTGATGGTAAGCGCCACGCCTGCCCATAAACAGAAGCAATACCACATAGAACCTTGAATTACACAGCACTGCATGGCACTGGACTGCGCTCGTCACCCCGAGACACACGGTGTTATGTCTCATTATGCCCAGTAATTTCACTGGCTTTAATCCCTTTAAAGCCGAAATACAACAGTGCATACGTACTGCTGCTTGGCGGCAGAAATAAGACAAAGCGGTGGTACCAGCCCAGACGGCCTCTCGCATATGAGGGACTATCTCTTGCTCGTGGTTCTGCTCGCGTGAATAGCCTATTCCAGGATAAAAAGTAGCATATGTCCTAATTGTCTACCTGTGTGCTAATTTTATCCAAAACCGTTTGCATGTTAAGGCGTGATTGTCGAACAAACATCCCATGTATGTTCATCCAGAAACATAAATCGCAGAATTGTATCTGATATTCATCCATATTTATAATCTTTACTTATGTAAAAATAACAAGAATTAACTTCACACGTAACCTCATGCGAAATAACACAGTACGTGATGTGATTTTCAATCGGGAACACTGCAATTATACCTATTTACATGATTGTAGAATGTAGAGTTAACAAATAGGGTCTAGCGAGGTTCTGGCGCGAATAACAATCGTTCGAGCCAGGCAGGCTTCCAACTGTTTACCAGGGCTGTGCAGGTGGCCGCGTTTACGTCAATTTACGCTGGATTTGCCGCGTCAACAGGTTAGGACAGGGCCGTAAATAGATTTTAAGATGAAACAGTTTGTTTTGTTATTCTCTTATATTTTATTTGTAGCACAGTATATATATATGTTTCTTTTATTTAGTTTTCCTTATAATAAAATATTATTGTCTCTGAACATTATGATTAGATTCAAGAGACGTTAAGTTTATTGCTGTAAATAATTGAATCCGAAAATAACTCATATTTAAATGATGCAACTAGTGCAATCTCAAAAGAAGTATTCGATGTTATTATTTATTATTTGATAGCAGTACTACAATTTACTCAAATAAGGCTGTACTTTTTCTCTCTTTATGGGGTCAGCTTAACTCACCTTTTCTTTACACTTCGTCTTATTATTGAAACTTAAGCCTTGTGAGTTTGTGAATTTGATTGATGAATGAAATTTTGATACCGGTAGATCATGACCGGAATTAATTGTTTACGAAGGCGGAGTCACGAGCAAAAGTTAGTTCTAAATAAGGCCTATAAAACTATGATTTGAATTATACGCGTTAGCATTCTTTGTTTATCTTGTCGAATAAGAGGATTTTGATGTTGATCCAATATAAATCAGTAATTGCATTATAATAAATAATTATTTTTCCTTTACGCACTTTACAAAATTCCAAAAACCGGTTCCTATATTCGTAGTAAATCATAAAAA
This sequence comes from Mimas tiliae, assembly GCA_905332985.1. Classification (NCBI taxonomy): domain Eukaryota; kingdom Metazoa; phylum Arthropoda; class Insecta; order Lepidoptera; family Sphingidae; genus Mimas; species Mimas tiliae. Next base: position 6,109,794 of record HG995247.1, on the reverse strand, counting down.
TGAAGATTACCGGAGCATATAATTTATTAAATCATTAAGCCCAGATAAGAAAGAAAGCAATGTTTATTGTACGATATATGAAAATTGCATTTTACAACAGGCTTCTAGCTTGGCATTTGCCGTCGGTGATTGTGGAGTATTGATAACAAAATATTTGTAGTTACTAGCGCACGTCTGGCGGTAACAATCGACGATCGGATGCGGGCAAACTTCCAGTCTGCTAGGGTTGCAACAGTAACCGAATGCACGTCTGTTTACGCTGGATTTTGTTACAGTTGCGTGAACAATGCAGATTGTAGCAGCATAAATCACTTAACACTTTTGTTAAATCCAAAATTGATATAAAGATGATCGAGTTTACCAGATCTTGTCGTGTTTGGTATTTGGTACTTGATAGTAATAATATTTTTCTGATAATGAATACTTTTTTCGACAAACTGTTATTATTACAGAAATAGTATTATTTGAATTTGTAACTAACCCCTCAAATTAGCATATGCCGGCAAACAAGCAAGTGGGTCACCTGATGGTAAGTGATCTCCACCGCCCATGTTCGCCCACAATACCAAAAGAATTATGGGCGCTTTGCCGACCTTAAAGGAAAGGGATAATTAATGGATTGGGAAGGGGAGGGGGATTTGGGTTTCCAGATATATCACTCACCGTACGAAACGCAGCAGCAAGCTGCTACTTTTCGTCGGTTTTCTGTAAGACAGTGGTAACGACCTAGACGAGCCGGCCAATTCATGCGGTAGACAAAAGTGTTTACAGCGTGGCTCTACCTCTCGATCTTTAAATCGGTCCATACCTCATACGGATTATGATTTTGTTCAATATGAATAATTTACACTATTTTTAATAATTATTTACTGTTTATAGTTCAGAGTAGCGCTCGCCCTCAAATGAGCGACCTGTTCGTTTCATCATTCAGACAATAAGAAAAATTTCAGTCAACTGTGTAACAAAATTATTTACAAGAAACCTTTTCTGTGATAGTATCTAAAATTCAACCGCGAACATAGCTGAGAACACCAAAATAATCCTGAATTCCTTTTATCTGAACGTATCGTAATTGTAATTTGTGCGGGCTTCACAAACCGTGTGACAACCCTAATAACAAGCCCCTTATCGCGTACGTGGGTAAGGAAACGTAATAGTGGCAATCGTTATGCTGCCCCAAGAATATTAAGCGACCAAATAATGAAGGCCTAGTTTACCACTTACAACCTTTGTTCCCACTGAACAACCTAATTTATTCAATGCGCTGGGAGATAAGAGACCTTTAGGGTGCTCAACATTTGTTCTAGTAAAAAAAACATTAATGAACTAATTTCTGCTGTCGTAACGGCTTTATGTGTAGTTTTTATTTTGTATTTCAACTATTATTGTTTCAAGTATTTAAACACTTAATTAAATACAGTGTTCTATGTTAAGTGAACGGGCCTAGTAGATTTGCGATAAAACTTTTTTTATAGCATAGGCTGGCAAACGAGCAAGTGGGTCACCTGATGGTAAGTGATCTCTTTTGGTATCGTGGGCGTACATGAGCGGTGGATATCACTTACCAGGTGACCCCCTTGCTCGTTTGCCGGCCTATGCTATATAAAAAAAGAAAAGTTAAGTACAGAGTTTTGTATTTAGATTTGTAATAATTCAACATAGTTCAGGGGCATTACTAGGAGACATAAATCTATACAATTATTTGTAGAGATGTACGAAAATATCTTATTATTAAATTGCTCCTTAAATTAATAACAAGCTACACTTTACCCTTGGCATTTATATTATTTTGATTAACTAAAATTTTTTCATATTATTAAAAGTATAGTAATTGACTCCCTCGATGGCGCAGTTGTAATGCGTACGCGCTACTGCCGAGGTCTCGGGTTTGATCCCCGGGTCGGGTCAAAGTGATATTGGGTGTTTCTATTTCAAAATGCTCAGTATCAGCCCCGAGTCTGGAATTGTGCCCGGTATGGCGATAGGCTCGCCCCCTATCACATCATGGGGCAGAGATACGCTCGGTGGGTGGGTTTCTATAAAAGTCTATTTATAGAAACTTTCCACCGACTTTATAAACGAGAAGGTTCGAAATTTATTTTGTCAATATTTTGTTTTTTTTTGTGTATGATGAGATGATATTTGTAACATATTTGTACTCGGATGGATAGTGCACATGGTGAGTAAAACCTGCCACAGTTATTCGTTCCGGCGAGTCACTCCGGGATCTGCTAGTATAAAGTAACTTAAAGTAGCGACTGATCAGTGCGGTTAATGAATGCCGTGCCATTTTCGTTGCTCCCCTTCCCAATCCCTTTAACGATAGCAACGTGCCCATGATTCTTCTGGTATTGTGGGCGTACATGGGGGGTGGATATCACTTACCATCAGGTGAACAACTTGCTCGTTTGCCTATGCTAAAAAAATAGCCCTGTATTATACAAGACCCACTGCTGGACACGGGCCTCTTCTACTGAATGAGAGGGGTTAGACCTTAGTCCACCACTCTGGCCTAATTTGGATTGGCAGACTTCACGCTTCTTTCGAAGTGAAGAACTTTCCAGGTATACAGTTTTCATCACGATGTTCCTTCACCGTTAAAGCAAGTGATAATTAACAATTTATATACACAGAACTTGGAAAAGCCAGAGGTACATGTTGGGGCTTGTGTAGAAACTGCGACTTTCGTCTCGACAGTCCGTACCACTCCCCGCTGAGCTATCGCTGCTTAATTTCCGATAAGTAGATTTTATTAAATCAATACAAAAACAAAGTTACCAACTTTCAAATCAATAAAATCTAATCATCTCTCAGTAACCTTGTTTTTAGACATTGTTAGCGCATTTAACCGGATATTATTTAAACACGTTACAATTTTTATTCTTGGATATACGCCAATGGTAGTGTTTATTTGTTATGGAAATTTTTATAGACCTAGCAGCAGTGTAAAAATAAAATCACATATAAATCAGTTCTAGCACATTCGTTTATATTTCGATACATTTGAGTTCGTAGCCCTTTCTCAATCCATTACGTTTGCTTCTTAATTAAATATTTAATTTGGCGACATAAAGGGGTTAATTAATTAAGGGTTTAGGGTTAAGAATTTCGCGAACTGAAATGCTTTGAGTGGTGACATATTAATTCCATTATAATTTTAGACAGTTTTGTAATTATTTCAATTAACTTTCAAGGACTACCTTTTAATACCAAACACTACATCAATATCATAGTAATTAGTGATGCTGATGTACTGTGCAATTAGTTGTATACGAATTACAGTAACTAAGTCAGAATGAAGATTGTGCTTTTAAACGTTTGCGTTAATCAGAAACAAATTTATAGGATGTTTTTTGGTACGGGGACCTAAAAAGTAGTTTATTTAAATGAGTATTTTACAGAATATCTTTATAATTAATATTATACTGAGCCCAGACAATCATTGTACAGAAAGCATACTGGGGACTTATTCTAGATTGTGTGGATACCTAACGTGCGCGTTACGTTACGCCGACATCGTAAAATTGGCATTGAGTGGTGTTCTCTAAAGTCTAAGCCAAAGTCAAATTTTATAAACCGATGAGGTGCGTTACGTACTTGTTATGAACATTTGACATTGGCATTGTTAATTAATGTTATGTAACACGGTCCCGTTACGAGTTTATATGGTCATGGGAGATAAACCCACTGTTTTCACGCAGTTAACGTATCGCGGTGCGTTACTAGTTCGTGCGGATTGTCATAGATCATAAGCCCTTGAATGAATGCTACATTAACCTAAATGAATGGTTTTGACACTTCTGAACGCACCCACATTGTTACGAAGCGTCATTTCATTTGCGTGTTCAAACAAATGACAAACATCTTTTCAATCAAAACTTGTTTGTTTTATCTAATTCGATTGATATTAAACAAGCGAAATACCACGCGTTCGTGTTACTGTTACTTGACTTTCAATAATTCGAATGTGGAGAATGAAAAATCTGTTTTAAAAGAGCAACAACGTCTGCTCGCCTTTTTGAGCATACGTGATGTAAAATAGGTACATCGCGTATGTGGTTATATACAACGTGTTATAGAAAGGGGCGGGCAAATTTAAGCAATGTGTAGTGTAGGGTATAAGTATTTTATCTCCCATAGTACCAAATCCAATTACATTGCTAGGACAATAATTATAGAATTTTCTTTTTTATCGAATGAGTAACGTGTCGATATCGACTTTCAACTTTGGACAACACTAAATGATAAACAATGATACTATATACCTCTTTTCATTTAATTCTTTTATAATTTAAAAAAAATCTAATAGTTGTCAAATGTCAATATTTATTTGACGCAGTCAATTCGGCAATTTCTGATTTTATGAAGTATAAAATAAGAGAAGTATAAGTAAGAGTTCAAAAAATATGAAGATAGTATTTGAATAAAAACAAGTATTATGTATTAGTACTTTGTGTTGGTGTAACTGATAACAGCTTTTAAGAGGATCGTCGACTGTATTAAGCCAAATTCATAGATGAAAGACCCGAGAATAAAGTCTTTATAATGCTTCTAGAGGATGGTACCAATATCGTCTTCAGCACACAATCTCTTTCAGGTGTTAATTTGTGTTCAAATTACAAGTTACGTACGTATGCCCGTAGAATTACGTACATCTTATTCAAGTTTATTAAAAAGTGAGTGTCGTTCATAATTATTAATAGTGATGTCATCAATCTTATCGATCTTAATAAACGATTTATTAAAAGGAACGTGAAATTTTAGGAGGTTTAGGTTAATTATTATAAACGAAACTCACTTTGTAATAAACGTGAATAACGTGTATGTAATTCTACGGAAATATTACGTATGTATCTTCTAATTTCAACACAAAATAACGCCTGAAAGAGCCTGTCATCTTCCAGAAGCACTTTAAAGACCTCATTCTCGGGTTTTCCATGGCTTAAAACAACCGATGAGACTCTTGTAAATTATTATTAGCTGCTCCAACATAAAACACCAATAATAATGTCCAAAGATGCAAGTCGATGTCGACATGTTACTCATTCGATAACAAAAAAAAAACTATAATTATGTCCTAACAATGCAATCTGATTTGGCACTATGGGGATAAAAGACTTATATCATACACTTACTTCTTGCTTAAAATTATCCACAACTTTCGGTAGCACGTTGTATATTTATTTGATATTATATTATGTTTCATAACCGGCATTTCGACGAGAACGAAGGTGTACGCAAATGCTAGTATAATATTGAAATTCCGTACCTTATAAATTATGACAACACCTACGCGAATTTCGCACCAATTAATTTTCACACCAGTCCGACATACCAGCTAAACTCCGTAGTGAGCTATGTCTGGATGCCATTTCGCGACGGATAATTTGGATATTTGAAAACATCGACCCTTAAAACTATTTATGTGAGATTTTTAAGAAAAAAAAAAATTAAAATGATTCGTAATAGTCTAGTCTAGTACTTAGGTATAAAATGAACATTTAAATATTTGAGGAAATCGTTTGTCCAAACAAAATTTGACCAGAATTTACTGTTTTCTATGGAAGAGCCATGTTATTTTTCCTATTTCGACCCATGTTTCTTCGAGAAAGTTGTCAAATTTTATGGAAAGAAACACCACTCACTCACCCACTGATTAATCACTAGATCTCATGCCTTACCTTGTTACTCCTCTTTAAGTTCATACGTCACGTCAAAATTTCATTTTCATGTAAAAAAATCTTTATGGTGTATGATATTAGTGGCCGCAAAATTAAGCTTTTAATTAATTCAGTTTTTAATTACTCATAAACAAGTGACGATCTTGTAAAAACAGGAAACTCAATATTTACGAGGCAAATTTTAAGCAAATTTTATGGAATTTAAATAATTAAGGAAGCTATAACACTGGCCATATTATAATCACATTATTCCAAGGTTTTGTAAACGATGACTTGCGGTTACGAAGATAAACATCCTTTAGTGCAAAAATAGGTTAAAAACGCAAAGATTATCACAAATGACAATAGCAGTTTGTATATTTTCCATTGAACTAAAGAAATATATTCTTCCAATTTCAAATATTTCCAAAATATCCATATATTTATATATTTTTATTAATTATAGATACATACAAATTTATCTTTAACTATACAACCTGATGGAGCCTTAAAGTGCGTGCCCACTTGCGACATTTCGCCGCACCGAGAGGCGTGACTGTGGCAAACACGCGTGACAAATTGTAAGTGTGGACGGTTATCAAATGTTACGATCTAATGTCACGAAGCGATCCACTATAAGACCCTGTAACATTTCGCCATGACATGTCATTTAAAATTTCGTATTTTTTTGTTTTAAGTCACGTGAAAATGATAGTGCATGTTACGACACCCGTCCACGTTAGTGTATTTTTTTGTGTATTATTTTTACGTGTGAGCGACGCCTCTCGGTGCGATGTCACGGAAGTGTGGACGCACCTTTATTGTACTAATTGTAACAATGTCGAAAATCACTTGTCTTGTTTGCCTTCATTGGATTTGTTTTTGTGTATTTGATAAATAGATGAAAGAAATGACCTTCCCCGACATAGAGAAACCTAGTGTAGAGTGTGACTTAATATAACCATAATAACTTACCATAATATACTTAATATTGTCATGAACAATATAATATTCTTAGCATTGTTAGACATTAATAATTTTAACATGAAGTATTTTGTATGTTGAAAATTACTTTTTATGTAATGAAATAATAACTATTTGGTATAATAATATTGAATTAAACTTTTATATCTTAACTTAACTGACTGTCTATCTACCTGAATTATAATGGGATCCTATTAGATCATAGTTTTTATAGTATCTAATTTATTACCCAATGAAATCTACATATACGGACGTATAATCTACATAAGGATTACACGTATTAGTTAAATTTGTTTAAGCTTACATAAACCAGAAGATTTAAGCCTCAGACAGCTAATTTAGAAAATATGGTTATATTACACCAATAAACCCATTTTTACCAGACTTACATACATACTCGTATCTTTAAACATGTGTTACAGAACATTAGTAGGGACTTTGGCCTTGCAGCATCTTGCTACCATCTACAAGCTAAATAGCGAACATTGAATATTACTGGGATTTTTTCTTGGTAATACAGAACATTTAGCTCATAAGATACTTTCTTTTACGCACTCGTCGATTTAACTACGCATAACACCGTGCCAGACCAACAAGTGCGTGTATTCGTTGCTTTAAACATTGTTTTGTTATCATATAGCAGATTGCGGTAGGTACGCCAGCGAGTTAATTTAGGTATTCATAAACAACGTTTGCGGTTCAAGCGAAAAACTTGGGCTGAATCAAATAAAACTGTTCAAACATATTTTAGTGTACATTTTTACTCAGCTAGTTTGGGTGCTATAAATATAAAAGGGTTAACAAATTGTCATCGTTGAAAAATGCAAAATGAAATAATAGGTTTCAGAATTATTAAATACACTCTTTAATTTTCCGGTTAACTTTGGAATTTATTTCATCTTACAAAAGAGCCTATTACGTTAAAGGATCACGGTCTTGGTACTAAATTGAAATAAATTTTCCTTCCGACCTCGATTCAATTTTGATGAAAGAAATCCTTTATGTCGTAGGTAACCGAACAAAAGGCGTGCGTTTGTGCCATAGCATAGTATATAACAATTAAGATTCATTACATACGTTCTCCCCTCATGATGTTAACCAGATTTGTTTTTCATAATTTATATGATAATTAGCTCCGGGTGTAGTGGTGGTCCGATATGTGTTTGGTATTGTTACTTTGAACTTTTTGTTTGAACATTAAATGAAAATTAATTTGAATCTTTGAAAGTAGATTCAGTCTGTCGAGCTCCGTGTGATAATAATATGTTCGAGTCATTCTAGAATGTTCCTAATATTCCCGTATCCGTGTTAATTCTAATAATAAATAATAGTAATAAAAATGATTTTGTCAAAATATCTAGATCTGGCATACGAGGCTACTAACATGTGGGATGTGGACTCGACAATCATTGTCCCGATAGTCGTTTCTGCTAATGGGCTGATACCAAAGAGCGTCGATCAACACCTCCAGAGGCTCTCGATTGATCGTTGGGTCAGGAGCCAGATTCAGAAAGCGGTGTTATTGGATACGGCACGCATTGTGAGGAGGTTCCTCACTTTGGGGTCCTAACTACCGATGGCTTGGGTCCTAGGCCTCACCATTGGAGGGTCCATGGGTTGATACCGAAGAGTCTCGACCAACATCTTCAGAGGCTCTGAATTGATGGTTGGGTCAGAAGTCAGATGCAGAAGGCTGTATTATTGGACACAGCACGCCTTGTGGGTTCCTCACACTGGGGCCCTAACCACCGGTGGCTTGGGTCTTAGGTCTCGCCATTGGAGGGTGACACATTTATATTTTTAAATGTTTTGTTTTTAAGAAATGTAATATTTAAAAAAGTAAAAAAATCTTTTAGAATAAAGAGTACTGTACTTGATTTATTTATGCAATGTGACATTGTACATATTTAAACACAAGGTTAGTGGCACTCAAACTAGGCAAGCCTGTATCTTCAGAGCCTAAATATTATATTAGATATGTATAAAATTCTTACGAAGTTGTGAACAAGTTAAATATATATTGAGGCACTAAAGAATTGTCCGTCTTTGAACTACAGTAGTGTTACACTACACTACAGTACAGTAGTGTTTACAGACTCTTATCTTTAAGTGTGTGGACTTAGGTGAGTTCCGATTGAGATTACTCGTTTATTCTTTGTAGAGACGCTACACTCACATTGTTTAAAGAAAAGAAAATAAGCTCGTGTAATTTTTAGGAGCCGATTATGAAAAAAGTGTAGAAATTGTATCAAGGATATATATATAGTATGTAACAAAGCAGTGATAGCTCAGCGAGGAGTGGTATAGACTGTCGAGACGAAAGTCGCAGGTTCTAAACCAGCCCCAAGTGCATACACCTCTGACTTTTCTAAGTTATGTGTATATTAATTGTTAATTATCACTTGCTTTAACGGCGAAGGAAATATCGTGAGGAAACCTGCATACCTGAGAAGTTCTACATAAGAATTTCGAAGGTATGTGAAGTCTGTCAACCCGCATTAAGCCAGCGTGGTGGACTAAGGCCTAACCCCTGTCATTCAGTAGAGGAGGCTCGTGCCCAGCAGTGGGACGTGTATAATACAGGGCTAGTATTATTATTATTATTATGTAACAAAACCCCTGTTGGTGTTTTCTAGGTCGTGAAGATAGATATATAGACAGCTCAATAAAATAGCTTAACTTAAAAAAATAAATAAACAGAAACTATATATTATCCTTACACAGGTAGCTTAGATAAATGAATATATTAAAAAAAAATATTTTCATCTGAAAACTGATGAACAGCTGACTGATGTTACGTATTGATGAAACTGGGTGCACACGCGGCGCGGCGCGTTTGATGCACGTAAACGCAACGCTGCAACTTGCTATCTCGCTTTGGCTCCGAGACGTTGCTCTTGCAGAGGTAATCAATCAAAATACGGTTTACAAAAAAGAAAATAATTAAATTATAAAAAATAAATATGATTATTTTTATTGTCTTATTTTCGTATGCGAGTTATTTCAGTACGTTTGAATATCGATTCTAATATCGCGGTTAAAACGCCCAACAGAGTTTTTTTTACATATTGTATATTATTGAAATACGTATGCATAATTTTATCTTTTTAGGGCCAGCGGTTTGGTCTAGGTCTTGGTGAATCTGTCAGTCAGTTAGGGCATGCAATTTTATGTATAGATTTATTAAAGTCTATGTCGATATTAAACATTAAGATAATGAATAAACTTAAGCGCCTATACTGCTATACTAAGCTTTGGAGTGTCATAAGTCATCAGAATGTTTACATTAGAATTAGTTTCCAGTTTCGCTCCTGAGGCGTTTTGAGCCTGTGTTTGAACTAAATATTGTTTTGAGCATTAAACCTGTTAAAATTATTGTATTTTAGGTGATATTAATTACTTTCGAAATTAAATATCAAATACAGACCTATCTATCAGCTATTATTTGTTCACAATATTTGGAAGTTTGGTCAGAATAGATGTTTTTTATTCCACCTTTTTGATCAACATTGATCATTTGTTAACAATAATGATAACAATATTTATTGTATAACACACGCAATATTATATATCAGGACAAAATACACTGTCAATACTATTTTCCATTTAAAAACCTCGACAAAAAATAGGGCTATAAATTTGACCCCTTTATCTGTGTTTTGTATCTATATGTGTTATTGAAGCGTCTAAATGAATGGACCGATTTTGATGCGGTTATTTTATTTGAAAGATAATTTAATATTTCTTTAGGGTTTTCTAACATGGTGTGCTTAGTATCCGGAGTCTGAAATTGTGCCCGGTATGGTGATAGGCTCGCCCCCTATCACATCATGAAACAGAAATAAGCTCGGTGAATTGTGGGTGTGCCAATAAGCTACACCTCTACCTGTCCCTTCCAGGAGTAAAGGCTTGAGTGCATATGTACGTATTTTCATAGCTAGGTAACATTTAGATGATGTTGCAAGAAAACCGTCTGCAGTTTCCAAGTTCTCGACAATCAATAAATAAATACGCCCAACAGTCAAACACATAATCCTGAACCCTACACTAGGTTAATCTGTATTATGAGTATCAGGAACTTCGAGGGACCTGCGGTCCCTTAACACCCAGACCCGAATCAAATATTCATGGATAGCACAAATACTTGTCTCCGCGCGGGAATCGAACCAACGGCCTCTCATTTCACTGTTGGCTACTCGCCCACTATGCCACGGTAGCTTACGCAGATAATCGTATAGTAATTAGGAGACTATTATTTTTACTTTATGCTATATATTTACTCATATATAAGATAGATATTTACTCATAATATAATAAATTCTATAATATATAATACTCATTTAAATGAAAAAGAAAAGAGAATGTAAAAGAAAACTGTAATTATGAATATCCTTAATTACATTATCAGTTATCACCAATGACTTACGAGGAACTGTCTATATGTGGGTTTTTAACAATGGTAGAGATAAGTTTTTATTACTTTGAATTATTACATTATACTACGAATAATACATTCACATCTGCATTCCATACTGTATCTCTGCCTACGAATTATAATTATTATGTTGGTGAGGTTGCATTGGGATAGGCGTTTGCCCAGCAGTGGACACGTTTTAATATAAGCTAATGATGATCTTGGTGAGGAATTTCCTAATTTGTATATAATGTGATTTTCAGTGTTCAGTGATATATTACGATAAGCTTGAGTTTACATTGTTTAATGTATCGCTTGCCAAATAAAATATATATATACGCACTCACGCTTGTTATCCCTGAACAAGTGGGCAGGCAGAGGTGCAACCAGTACATCCACATTTCGCCGAGACTATTTCCGTTCCATGATGTGATAGGAGGTAAGCGAGTGAATCGTTTTTTACTAGGCAAGCGTGCTTCATCTTAGGCCACATCATCGCTTACCATCAGACGTGATAGTGGCCAAACGCGAGCCTATTACGTATTAAAAAAGCCTATTTATTGCCTTACCAGGCACAATTTCAGACTACGGATTGAAACCGAGCATTCGTAATAGAAAAACCCAATACCACTCTTACCCGACCAGGGGATCCAACCCGAGAGCTTAGCACAGCAGTCCCACCGCTTACGCAATATATCTGCGTTACGGAGGTCAGTCATAAAACATATACTTATGAGAATTGTAAGGCGTCTACTTGCGTATTACTAAGTCTCATAGTACGCGTGGCTTCACACCAATATGTGTAGCAGTGTCGGATTTATACTTTTCTAACTCTACTTATTATTTAACTACTTCAACTTGTGCTGCCTCTCCTTCTTAACTATTTTAATCACTCACCTGTACCATTTACCTAAGTATTTAATAGGTAATAACTTTAGATATTTAGATAGGTATTATTAATTCAATTAATCACAAATACCTTTAATCCTTACCTACGAAAATTGCCGTTCTATAGGAATTTATTTTTAAAAAGTCTCGATAATACATTAACCGTTCGTAGTAGACATGTATTTAGATAAGACCCCTTTTTGTTAAACAAACACATTGGGGACCATTTATAACAAAAATAAATGAGCTTGTAGGAGAGCCGGCTTAACATTTTGGTTTATATTTAACTTTTTTTATAGTATAGACCGGCTGATGGTAAGTGATCTCCATCGTTCATGAACATCCACAATACTTGAAGAATCAGGGGAAGGAGGAGTCTGGGTCGGGTAAAATTGATATTCTTTTGATATTCACGAAATGCTCAGTATTAGCCCGGAGTCTGGAATTGTGTCCGATATGGCGATAGGCTCGCCCCCTATCACATCATATCATCATCATATATCATATCACGGAGATACGCTCGGCGAAATGTGGGTGTACTGGTTACACCTCTGCCTACCCCTTCGGGGATTACAGCCGTGAGTATTTATGTATGTAAATTGTCTTTCCAAATTTAGTATGCTCATATTAATAAATTTACATACACGACTCATACTGGTCCATAGAGACGACGATATAGACGTCAAAGATCTGGCCTTTGTGAAATGTGCTTGTGTCTTACAAGTTAAACTCTCTAGAGACAATGAACTGTATGTTTTGCAAATTCTCTTCGGACGATATCGTTCCAGAATTGTAGTTTCAATATAGGAGTATTCAAAGGGCTTATTTCATAACTATATTTTGCTCGCGGCTCCGCCCTCGTGAACGTCCTTTTTCAGGATAAGCCTATGCCCTAGTTCAAGTCATAGTCTACATGTGTGCTAAATTTCATTCAAAACCACGCTCGTCATCCAGAGACATATGTTAAGGCTTAAAACCGAAACACAACTGTGCATACATACTTCTACTTGGCGTCAGAAATAGACAAAGCGGTAGTACCAACCCAGACAGCAGTCGACCATTCTCGCATACGATATGAAAATGCCAGGCTCCACCTTTCCATAATGATTTGACGGTGGATTTGGTATTATGTGAAGCGACCTGCTGTCTGATCCCCATAACCCCCAACGGAAACAAGCGTTTCTCATTTCCTCGGCCTTTAATTACAAAATGTACCACGTACAGGTGGGTTGGCTTTGGACCTAAGATGTGCCCCAATTTAATTCAATTTAAGTGATCAATTTTATATTTCAACTAGCTTTTGCTCGCGGCTCCGCCCGTGTGAATAGACTTTTCCGAAATAAAACGTAGCCTATAACCGTCTCTAGGGTCCCATCTATCTCTACATTAAAATTCATCAAAATCGGTTCAGTGATTTAGGCGTGAATGCGTAACAAACAAATAGATTTTTTTTTTTCATAAAAAGTATCCTATGTTACTTCTTATACCTTCAAGAATATGTGTACAAAGTTTCAAGTAGTTTTCGCGTGAAAGCGTAACAAACAAACTTACATTCACATTTATAATATTAGTATGATGCTGCGTAGGCATACTATAGAGTATCATAGTTAAAAAATATAGCACATTACTAATTTAATTTTGTCTAACTTGTAACAAAGTGAAATATGTCACTCATGAGTTCGTTCACTTTATAAAAGTTTCGGTAATAAAATTAGAAGATAAAATATCAAAAGAAACTTCACCCGTTTTTGTACGTTTAGATGATAAAATTTAATTATAACATGTTTATAAACTTTTTAGTAAGATTCTAATTGATTTATGATTGTGTTGTAAGTTTTTGAAGAAAATAATATTTTCTTACGAATGTTAATGAAATGGCGCTAAAAGTTAGAATTACATTTTTTATTTTACTGTAAAAGATTAACGAATATGTTCGTTCACTCTGACCTTATCAGATCATCAAATAAATACAGTAACGTTTCCAGTAGATATATATTATACATACATACGCACTGACGCCTGTAAACCCCGAAGAGGTAGGCAGAGGTGTAACCAGTACACCCACATTTCGCCGAGCGTATCTCCGTCCCATGATGTAATAGGGGTCAAGCCTATTGCCATACCGAGCACAAATTCTTGACTCCGGGCTAATGTTGAGTATTTGGTAATAGAAAAACCCAATATTAATTTACCCGACCCGGGGATCGAACCCGAAACCTCAGCGTCAGCCTCAGTCGTAACGCGTACGCATTACAACTGCGTCAGCGAGCCAATCATGTGTATTATAATAAAATAAATGTATACTTACAAGCTATATTTTTACACCTACTAGGTGATATGTACTTCTACGCGAGAGGCTGTTTGGGTTGGTACCACCGTTTTGTCTATATCCACCGCTAAGCAGAAGTGTGTAAGTATTGACTGGCTTCGGTTTGTATGACATTGAAGCCAGTGAAATTACTGGGCATAATGAGGCTTAACAACTTATATCTCAGGGTGACGAACGCAGTTCAGTGCGTTGCATAGCGCTTACCATTAGGCGAGCGACCCTGGTCGTTTCATCATTCAAACTAATAAAAACAAATCGTCATGAGAACGTTTTGCTGAAAATTTTAATTCATCAGCAGAGATGACGTTTGGATTTACCATCTTGGCCAAGACAAAATTCTATGAAATGATATTGTCATTATTGCTCTTAAATCGCTATTCAATTTACAGCTATGAATTTCATTTATGAAGCCCGAAACTTCAATGCAAACAGTGCAGGCGTGGTATTAATAGATAACGGTGACCCCTATTGTTGAGTTGTATCGAGATTAAAACGGATATTCTGAGAACTGCTTCGTAATTTCTTAGAATAAGATGGCGTGGTTTGCTGACCTTCTATACCAGAGCGGTTATAAGTCAAACGAATAGTCAAGGATGGTCCTTATAAATATTTACTAATAATATATTCTAGATCTTCTTTTTCCACATGCCCTAATCCCACCCGCAGTGGGATCGCCGCAACATGTTTTTTAACACAAGTTATAGAAAGATTTGGTTTGTAGTTTTTATGACCGGCCGCCTGTTTCACGTCAACCCCTCTGAAAAATTCCAGATCTGTAACAAATATTTGTGAATCACACAAACGTTTGTCTCGGCGCGGGAATCGAACCCGCGGCCTTTCGCTTCATAACCGGCTACTCGTCCACTGATCCACGGAGGATATCACTCATAATAATAGATTCAATAGAATAAAAATTATTAATCTATACGTCATCAAGTACTATTAGAATACGATCTGTAAGTTCTAAACGGCTGAACAGAGTTTCTTCAAACATTCAGAACTAATTTGATTAATCTAGATTTCAAACAAAAAAGACACATTATAGGCGATCCTTTTATCTAGATTCTAGACGTTACGAAGCCACAGATAGATAAAAAAATACATCCGTAGGGAGATAAAGGGGTAAAATTTATAGCACTCCTTATAATCGGGGGTTAAAATCATCAAAATAGTCAAAATACTATTTAAGAGCTTTATAAATAAATAATATAATAATACCAGCCCTGTATTATACATGTCCCACTGCTGGGCCCGGCCTCCTCTACTGAATGAGAGGGGTTAGGCCTTAGTCCACCACGCTGACCTAATGCGGGTTCGCAGACTTCACATTCCTTCGAAATTCTTATGGAGAACTTCTCAGGTATGTAGGTTTCCTCACGATGTTTCCTTCACCGTTAAAGCAAGTGATAATTAACAATTAATATACACGTAAATTAGAAAAGTTAGAGGTGTATGCTCTTGGAGCTGGTTTCGAACCTGCGACTTTCATCTCGACAGTCCATACCACTCCCACCTGAGCTATCAGTGCTTATCAAGAGCTTTATGGCGTTACGAAATGGCCAGTAGATGAAATACTTTAAAATCGGAGATCGCTCTACCCCTTGAGAACGCAAAAATTCAAAAACTAAACGTTTCATCGCGTCGTCAAATCGTCTCTTGTTTTTTAAATACGAATCAACAGACTGTCGTGTTTCGTCTAAACTGCATCGCGATTGCATTTTAGCAATATATCATAAAACGACACACGATGGTCGCTCGACCAATCATAATCAAACGGCACGAACGTTCGTGTCGTACGCCACATTCTAATTTCTAATGTTGAAGAATCAGTATTGGAGTTTTCCATAGTATCTATAGAAATATTTCATAGATAATTAATGTATGTAGGTGTGTCTGTTTACTATCATATTCCCAAACCGTCTATACCTAAACGCGTGTATAATCCATAATTATTTTCCATAACATGATCTCATAGCAGTTTATATTTAGGGTTGTCAGGTGGCCGGGATACATCTGTATTTCCCAAATATTACAAGGATGTTCCTCAGTTTAAAGGCTGTAATGGCCTTGAAGATATGCGTCATACAAAAATTTACCGGAATAGAGGATCCGCGCGACCGAAATGCAGTGCGGCAGCAGTGTTTTTATTTATTACTAGCCTTTGCTCACTTGAACGTCCTGTTCCGTTTGGCTATTAAAACCGTTTAACTAAGTTAAGTTAAGTCGTGATTGACTAACAAACGCCCAAATTCACAAACTCAGAAACATCCAAAGTTTCACTTTTATAATATTAGTAGGATAAGTTGAACGCATTTATACAAATTCTGTTTCAACAGAAATTTCAGTAATGAAACTATACTACACATATGCATATTTTATGTTCAGCGATTAGTTCACCATATTTATCAGAATTGTCTTGTAACCTGATGTAATTTTAACGATGTTAATATTAATAATATCGGTTTATATAAGCGACAAATTCATGATATCCTCAAAGACTCACAAATCTGATATGTTGTAAATTTGTAACTCAATTTCCGTAACTATTCGTTTAGGTTTGCATTTTTTGATTATAATTAACAACAATACTCGTATTTCAGATATTACTTTCTGGAACACATGTTTTAGGTTATAATTATTGTCCATCAAACACGTTTTTTATAATGTTAGCGTATACATCATTGTAACCTGTTTTGTGTTTAATAAATAATTAAAAAGATGTAGCTTTAGTAACAGCCTTAATAAAACATTTTCATCCAAATAGGTGAGAAATGTATGTCGACAACTAATTTTACCTGGTTTAGTAGGGTAGGAACGAAATCCCAGTTTATTATCCCAGTAGACAAAAGTATCGGATCCGTAGACTTTGAACGTCAGACATTTTTAGCAACCCTATGAACGTGAGTTTACATTTTCTTCTTACTCGTACTTTGTTATAAGCCAGTATACGCACATATCTACACTTTGTTTTCTTAGTACTAACGAAGGTTTAATGTGAATATTTTACACGTGGGCTTTTAAAATAGCATGCTACATTAATATTTTAAATTTACGTTTCATATTCTGTGTAATACGCGTCAAAATTTGTTTTTAAGCATTTGTCTGGCGTCTGACTGGTTTTTATACAATATCAAGTATAAGGATTTTCGTAATTAATTTTAGAACATTTTTTTACAGACACTCAAAAGTTTGTTTAATCAGGTTAAAAATAAATCTTATCCGAATCAGTCGTTCGTATTGATTCGGTACACGATTTTAGTATTTTAGTACATTTCACTTAAATTTTAGTGAATGTACTATTCGATATAAGTAATTACTTTATATTTAGGTTAAACACATTGTTTAACATCAAAAGTAAATTATTAATACTCTCATAATAACACGCTACTAACAAGAATACGTGTTCCACTTAAAAGGGCATAAAGGAAGGAATAAATATACAATTTTAAAACCATTTTGTTCTTCAATCTTACTTACATTCTCCGTATTTTGTTTTAGTGTACTTACCGATGCCTTACACAAATATTGAAAAGGATATGGATTGGTAATGAGTGCTAAACACCAACTCCTTGGTCTTGTGTCTTGCGCAAGGTACCGTAGGGCTACCGGTGTGAAGCCAGGGTATGGCAGGCCCTGGCCTACAGTGCTCTCCGTACTCAGTCCTTCCGAGTCCGACTCCCCCCCTTCGGATTCAGAACACCCCCCACTAGTGTCCGATTCAGGTCCTCTCTCCCTGTACCCGTAATATGGCATGTCTGATGACATCCACTTAACTTATAAGCTCATTTTATCACTTGAAGAGTTTATTTAGGTACTAACACTACATTTTAAACGTATGTTCAACTATATAAATATGTGTCCGTTTGTATTGGGAGCGTGTGTGTTGACTGCTCCTTCACTACGCTTGTAGGGAACTCCATGATTGAAATACGCGCGAAGTTGTATCTGGAACAAAAGAAATAAACTATTAGTCAGCTGGATAAACTGCCAGATGAGAGCTCGCGGAGTGAGATGCGTAGCCGAGCTAAAATATCACTAACATGAGGATTATGTTTGTAAACCAATGATTTATGGAGTGAATAGAAAAAACACAGAACACTGTCTACAATTTTATCAATGGAAACCATATGTAAGGTAAAACCCCTATCAGATCCCATCTACGGAAGTTACTGACTCTTTGAAGTAATCTATTTCGACCTCAGAAAGAGATGAATCACAGGGCGAGACGAGTTACGTGTCAATAAAAAAGGGTTTCTTTCAGTATGTAGATTCCATATTGCTGGCAAGTTTGTCATTTTAAATTTACTATTATTTTATAGCATAAGCAAGTGGGTCACCTGTTGGTAAGTGATCTTCACCGCCCATGCACGCGCATTGTGGCCAGAATAATTTTGGGCGCGTTGTCGTCCTAAAGAAAAGGGATAACTAAAGGATTGGGAAAGGGACCTGGATCTCCGGATATCTCACCTACCGTATGAAATGCCAGCAAGCCACTGCTTTACGTCGGTTTTCTGTGAGACAGTGGTAACGACCCGGTCGACCCGGCAATTCGTGCTGTCTACAGCTTGGCTCTACCACTCCTCTGTTTAATTATTATATCTTTGTTATGATTTCGGTATATAGAGCGTCGTGTCAAGGTCCTTAGAACAAAAATAAAGCTATATTTTAATACCGATAACCTTAAAACAAAAACTAAGCAATAATTATAAAAATACTGAATTATAAACAAAATAATTTCGACGAAAGGTTAAATTAGCTGCTTAATAATTAATACGACAAAAATGACTAATGAGTTGTTCGTGTACACAGAGGAAACGATAAAATATTTATAGAATTCTCGCGTGCTATAGCCGAGGGCAGACGTGAACAAATTGGTCCCATTACATGTAATGACTTACCAAAGTCATAGAGTATAATTTTTACGCCACTGACTCTCGTGTGAAAATGATTATTAACACCTGGAAATTTACTGTTTTTCCATATAATGAAAGTTGAAATTACGCGTTTTATTTCAGAGATTTTGATTTCTGTGGTGTACAGCTGTTAGGTGTTTAAATATACTACCGACACTATCAAGTTTAGTGGAGGTAGATTATAAGTATGACATTTACAACAATTAATACCACCTTTAAATACACTCGCCACAACGGGGTGGCCAGCTCTTTGCCGACCGAGTCGGTTTTAATATACCATTAACGACTTCGTACCAGTAGTTCCTGAGATTAGCGCGTTCAACCAAACAAACTCTTCAGCTTTATAATATTAGTATAGATTTCTTACAGCATAGTTCTAACAAACAATATGAATTAGAAACAACCTCTACGTAGATTATTTTTAACCTTATTATCTAGATATCTTGAAACAAAGTGTAGTTAAACAGAAGTCCAATAATTTAGTTCATACTAGAATCATCCATTTTCCTAATAAATATTTTAAAGACAGACCATAAATCGATTAGACCAAATTCATTGTATGTGTACATAAAACAATCCCTGTTAGAAGATTTAGTGAACCGAACGACTGAACAATATTTATCACTATTTATTTTATTTTGTTTGATTATTTTATGTTGTTTTATTTGTGTTTTGAATATTGTATTAGATATTGTACTAAAAATTGCTTAAATTATAATTTAGTTATTTTTTATATTAGCATGAACGGGACGAGCTCATGGTAAGCTGTCTACGAGTATAAGTAGAAGCAACACCAATCAGAACTTGTCAGTGCTTGTCATCCCGAGACATAAAATGTTACGTCTCAAAGTGGCTATTTGGCGGTAGAAATAGACAAAGCGATGTGACAAACTTATTCCGCTCCACAATAATTGCATGTTCGAAAGATGTTAGAGAAACTTTGTTTATGAGATAAGTTAAATTGTATTTTATTTTATGCTACTACAATTTGACTATGTATTTTATAGTATGCTTGAATACACAGATTTTTAAATTAATTCTTGACATACTTACATATTGTTTTATCATTATTTAGTGATTACAAAAGAAATAAAATAATAAAAATTTTCTTGAGACGGGTAAGGTTTGTTTTTGTATGTGCAACCAAGATATGAGCCCGGGACACACTTCGACCAAACTTCGACAGCGATATGTCCGCTTTATATTCAATTATATAGATTCTATACGTTTTGAGGTATGCGAACGAAACAGTACACTGCGACTGCGCGTCTTTTCTATAGTTTTATACAAAGTAGTCTTGTCGATATCGCCTGACTCGTGAAACGCGTCGTGGTCTCCCTGTCTCGGTCGTGTGTCAAACAGCCCTTGTACTGACCGAGTGATTTTTACCAACGTAAGTTTTGCCCCACATATTTAAAGAACACAACCCTAATTTAAAATAATTCTCAATGACTAAACGGTCAAGAATTTATTACGGAACGCTATGCAGACTCATTAAAATGCCTTGCAGACTAAAATACTATTGTAAGAGTACAACCAAAATCAACAACTCAATACAGTCTTTAAGGAAAATAAAATTGAAAATTTCGTAGCTGGATTTGAAAGCAGTCCTCATTTACTCTACGAAAGAACAATTTCGGACACAAACAAATTTTTTACAACCGGCAATTAAGTCGCCATCGTTGATGCCGAATTACAACGTTATTTTATACGTAGTTGAAGACTGGCTAACTTTACCGCTTCGTCTTCATTAAAATGATGTCGAGAGCTTATTAAACGGTTTATATCGCGATCTGTTAGAAGTAGTGCCGTTTGCGGTAACGACGGTTTACTATTAATGTATCTTTAATCTCATCGCATTAGCATCAGTTCGTTTTACATTATATTCTTGATTTATTATATGATTTATATAATTATGAGTGGTAGAGCCACGCTGTAGACACTTGTCTACAGAATGTATGGGCCGGCTCGTCCGGGGCATTACCACTGTCTCACAGAAAACCGGCATAAAGTAGCAGCTTGCTGCTGCGTTTCGTACGGTGAGTGAGATATCCAGAGGCCCAAACCCGCTCCCCTTCCCAATTCCGTAATTATCCCTTTTCTTTAAGGTCGGCAACGCACCCATGTTTCTTTTGGTATTGTGGGCATACATGGGCGGTGGAGATCACTTACCAACAGGTGACCCACTTGCTCGTTTGCCGGCCTATGCCATAAAAAAAATCACATAATGCCAAAACTACTTTACCATAACCATTTGGAAATTTTATATATTAACGTTTGGTTTTTAAAAATGTTTGTTTTAAGTAAAAAATAACAATTCCTATAGGTCTTTTTGGAGTTGGTAGCGGTGTAGCTGTCGGTCAAATGAAATTTGAATTTTAAGTTTTGTTAAATATTTTATAAGATATCGACACTAGTCAAACGCGACTTGACGCGACCCAAATACCGGTGTTACATATAAATCATAAAAATTTACGTATGCAATCTGTTTATCAAATTGCCTTGATATTTTTCGCTTTAATCCCGAGAAAACATAAAACACGGGTACGTTATCGGCCACCCGATGAAACGTATGGCTATAACGAAAGTCTTTCACTCTTTATCGTATATCTTCCATATTTTATGCATATCTCATTTCAAACACGCATATATATGGCCATATGCGTTTGTATCAGTTTTCTACGGATAATCTTCATAAATAGCTTTTTTTTATAACACGAACACGCTCACGCTTTTATTCCCGGAGATCGGCAGATGCACAAGAAAGAAAGAAATACACCCAACAGTCACACACATAGTCCTGACCCCACACTAGGTAAGCCTGTATTGTGGGTATCAGGAACTACGAGGGACTTGCGGTCCCACGACACCCAGACCCGAAATATTTTTTTATGGATAACACAAACATTTGTCTCGGTGCAGGAATCGAACCCACGGCCTCTCGCTTCGAAGCCGGCTACTAGCCCGCTGCGCCACGGAGGCTGTCTGAACTGGTGCTAAACTGGTTCGCTGAGTCTATTTCCGTCCCATGACATTATATGAGATAGACCGTATTTTAGCCATCGAGCAGCAGTGTAAACACTGTTGTGTTCCGATTTGAAGGACATTGAAGCCAGATAAATTACTAGGCATTATGAGACTTAACATCTTATGTCTTAGTGTAACGAGCGCAGTTAAGTGCCATGCAATACTTCATAATTTGAAGTCGATGTGTTGCTTCAGTTTACAGGCAGGCGTGACGCTTTCCATCGGGCGAGCGACCTGCCGGTCTCGTCATCTAAAACTAATAGAAGAAAAGAAAAAATATCGACATACCGGGCACGAATTCCAATCCTGGCCACGTGTGATTTTTAGAATCTAAAACTGAAACACTGACTGTGGTTACCTTAAGGATTTTCAGCCTAGGAGAAACTAAGAAAGACTAAACCAAAGAGGTGATGAATATAATTCGAAGCTTTAGACATATTCTTAAAGGGAAACCCCAGGGTATTGAGTAGTAAATATAATATGAATAAATCTCGAAGGAATTTTAATGGTCTCAAGTGGTATCGAAATTGCCTGCATTAAATCTTAATCAGTTTGCTGTCTTTGTTGAGATGTGAATTATAGTTTTTTTAAAGAATTCTTCAAGCTTGGCAGAATCAGTTTCATCTTGTGATATGTGGTAACTTAAATATAAAGAAAATTTGGAATTGCTAGCAATTGGTCACAAAGAAATCTTTAGAATAAGGTACGAAAAATTGTAGAGAATCAAATTGGAACTGTCACAAAAATGTTAAGATACGAAACGAGACTCGTTTCTCAGGCAACCAACATCCATTCAGTTGAAAGTCACGAAATGATCCGACATTTAAAAATGTTTATTTTTTTAAATAATTTTTGTTATATCATAGGCCGGCAGACGAACAAGTGGGTCACCTGATGGTAAGTGATCTCCGTCGCCCATGTACGCCCACAATACCAAAAGAATTGTGGGTGCGTTGCTTCACGTGCGTTGTTTAACTTCAACGAAAGGGATAATTAAAGGATATCTCACTCACCGTACGAAACGCAGCAGCAAGCTGCTACTTTAAGCCGGTTTTATGTGAGACAGTGGTAACCACCCGGACGAGCCGGCACATTAATGCTGTCTACAGCGTAGACACTCTACCACTAGAAATCTTTAATTTGTATCTTTACTTTTTGCCTAACAGTAGTATAAAGTGTTCTGTGGCGTCGTTGATGAGATTCGGCTAGGAAGATGGTATGAAAACTGCATTATGGAATTAATCAACCTCATTGACTGGTTAAACTAAAAAACACTTTAAACAGAATACCACACTCGTGATTTAACATTCTCCGTGGCTGACGAATAGCTGTGAAACAAGAGGCTACGAATTCGATCCTTCACCGAGACAATTATTTTGTGATGCACAAATACTTGAAATCGGTCTGGGTTTTGTTAGACTGAAAGACATTTAAAGCTCCTGATACCCACGACGCAATACTTGTATCTTAGTGTGGGCTCAGGACTATGAGCGTGACTATTACGGTGTATTTATTTATATTAATACGCATAGTGGTAGGACGTCATAAGACGTCACAGGACTCACTTGCGACCGAAAGGTGCCGATGAGACTTAAAGGTCTCATATACCAAACCATCATTCGGTCTGTATTCTTGTACGGGTGTGAGACGTGGCCTGCACTTAAGCGCCATGTTAAGGAGATACACGTTGCGTAAATGAAGATGATGCGGTTGGTATGTAACGTTACACGACTAGATCGTATACATAACCAGTATCGCGGCAGCCTGGGTTTCTGCGACGTGGTAAATAAAGTTCAGAAAAGTCGTTTAAGGTGGTTTGCTCACATTTTGAGGAAGCCACAGAAGTACGTCGATCGCAAGTGCCTGGCATCGCAACATACCAGGAGTACGATCCTGCTGACGGCCTAAAAAACGCTGGCTTGGTTGGTATTAGAGGGAGATATGAGAGCCAACGGTTTTACTACAGAAGTTGCTCAAGATCGGGCGAAGTGGAGGTGTCTTAGTGGGAAGGCGGACCCTGGTACTAGCCGAGATAACGCTAGGTAGAAAGAAAAAAAAATCTTATTTATTGAGTTCCTGAAAACTCGACATCGACGTCACAATATTGAAGTAATCAATATTTGGGCACTATTTTTAGAAGTTCGTAACCCCAAAAACCCCGATCCCGCCTACGACGGCTTGAAAGTTTGTTCTCGTTTTACAAAGCCTTAATATATTTTCAATGTACATAACATTCGACAAACTTTTATCTCGGGAGTCGATAAATGTTAAATTATATACAACGTGTTACAAAAAGGTGTAGCCATATTTAGTGGTCATTGCATACACCTGACAGTGAGTGACCACATCTTTCTGTAATACGTTGTATATAAAAGCAAAATACAACTCACCCAGTTTCCCAACCAGTTCACTCATTCACTCACTCACGAAATAATTATGAAATCCCAAAAACTAATAAATAAAGCTAATATTATAAAATTTGTAATGATACTTTGCCTAAAGAAAGTAGTAAGTTGTAGTAACCTTGCCGTAATTAAAGCTTCTATATTTAGCGAAAATTAACTTTTTGATCCGCAAAGCTCTTTTAGCCAGGAGCTCCATGCAAAGCTGTTTTCTTAAGGCAAACATAAATTAATGTAACCTGATTTATATAAGAAAAAGTATCCTCAATTTCTGTTCCAACATCATCTTGATTCTTCAATCCCAACTCAAATAACATAAGCTAGTGTAACCTGTTTTATATGAGTAAAAGCATCCTCAATTTCTGTACCAACATCATCTCGATTCTTCAATCCCAACTCAAATAAAAACCATTGTTGTATGGGTTCAATATCACGTACATTACGGAAAATAGTACGATACGCTCCTACGTGTCTCGGATGCAAAAATAAATAGTCCACTACGGTCGCAACCCGAAGGCAATTGTCTCGCGATTTGTCCGGCAAATCGATTGTCACCGCAACTATTGCTCCATTACATTTTTCTACGTTTCTTCAGGAAATGCTTTTCTTTGTTCGATATCTTTTGTTATGTCTATTATGTATGTGTAATATGCAATTTCTCGCGGATGGAAGTATTTTTTGTATTGCAGTATGCTTCAGGTTAGCTTTTATTTAAATCAGTACATTGTTTTGTAAGCAGCGATAGCTTAACGGGGAGTGGTACCAAAACAAATGTCTTAGGTTCGAAACCAACCCCAAGAGTATACTCCTGTGACTTTTCTAAGTTAAGTGTCTATTCATTGTTAATTATCGCTTGTTTTAACAGTGAAGGAACCATGTGAGGAAACCTGTATACTTGAGAAATTCTCCATACGAATTTTCGCAGGTACAAGGAGGCAGGGCTATAAAAGTCTGTGCAGCTCATTCCTTCATCAATTTATAAAAATGGATTAAATATCTCTAGTTGACACTTAAACGTCTAATTTTATGCGCGGTGCAGAACGTCGTATCTCGATGTAGAAATTAAATATTTAGACATTAACTTTTATGAAATAATGTTGATTTTGAACGTTCATTAATTTATGTTGCGTGTTGAGTGTTACGTGTGACTTTACCTTTGCATGTGTAAGTGAGTGGAGTCGTATTTTTGGCAGATTCATATGAGAGTTATCGTTCTAGTTATCTTATTTCGATGGATATTATTATGTGTGGTTTTATAAACAAAAAGAACCAAGTACGCGTCGAATTTAAAACCATCCGTTTTTTTCGTCGGTTAAAAAGCACTCATCAGTTACAGACCCTTTCAAATTTATAATACGGATTACCTAATAATGTATCTGTCAGAAAACGATGCGACGTTGGGAGCTATCCCCATATATCCCATACAAATTAATGGTGAAATACATACAACACCAAAACACTAATAGTCGCTTGAAAGGAACCTTAAGAACAGCTGAGAGATAAAACAACTGATTATGTCATGCCATGTGAGTTATAACATAGCAACAGTTACGTGCACATGCACAAAACGTTTTGGAAACTGACGTGACGGCTAAAGGAAACCGTTTCTAATAAACATTCTTTGATAAAGCAAATCAAAAGAACAAATATATTTTACGACCCGAATGACGTATTAACGCCAGCTCATATAAAACGAACTTAAAAAGATACTGAAATTTAAGTCGCCAGTATGTGTATGGTCGATCTCATTAAACCAAGTGCTTTTGGCAAACGCCACGAAGGTACGGCAATTAACGTGGTTGGCCCACTTTACGGGTTTATGGGGGGAAAAGCGGCTCATACGATGCTGGGAATTATAGTCATAAAGGTACGCACGATAACACTCCAAACTGGTTTCAATGAATATATCAAGAATTTGCGTAATGAAATTCTCAAAATAGAATGTGGGCCAGTGAATGAAGAGTTTTAAGTACAGTTTTGATGTATAAGGTTTAGTGAATAGCGTTGCTTCTTTTCGTGGTTTCAAAGCTATTTGAATAGCGAAACTTGAAGGAGCCAGTTCATTCATACCACGGAGTTGATTGTCTGGGGTATAATATTGAAGTATAATATTGAACGTATATTCAGTAGATGTTCGATATTATTTTATACCTACGAGTACATACATACACTGCCTCGGTGGCGCAGTTGTAATGCGTCCGCGGTACGACTGCTGTGCTGAGGTTTAGGGTTCGATCCCCGGGTCGGGTAAGTGATATTGGGTTTTTCTATCATGAAATGCTTAGTATCAACCCGGAGTCTGGAATTGTGCTCGATATGGCGATAGGCTCGCCCTCTGTCACATCATGGGTCGGAAATAAGCTCAGCGAAATGAGGGTTGTACTAGTTACACCTCTGTCTACCCCTTCGGGGAGTACAGGCGTGAGGGCGTATGTATACATACATACATACATACATAAATTCACTCATGTACGAATGGGTTGCCAAAGCCAACTTACACACCCACGGTGCGTCGAGTTTATTCTGTCCTATGATGATATAGGTGGCGAGCCTATCGCCATTTTGGGCACAAATTCCAATCCCGGGCAACTAATTTATGATAGTTAATTCGAAAAATTAAATATATATTTTGACTCGGGGTCTCAGTGGCTCAGCCTAAGTACGCTTGAACTAAAATGAGGCTATTTTGGTTATTGATCAAATTATTTGACGTCTAGCGCCAATAATTTCTCCGAGCCACAAAGGCATGACAAAAAATATGCTTTTAGTTTATTTTTAGTATAACAATATTGTAATAGATTTGCCTTTACCCTTCATAGAGATGAAATGTAATAAAATAACATCTTAGACATTAAAAGATCTAATCAAGTATCTTAAATTTTAATAGTAACTGTAAACCTAAGTGATTCGAAGTAAGATTGTTGAGAATCGCTTAATTCTAATCTGGAAAGATTATCTCCAAAGCTTCTTAGTTTAATGTAGATAGTTTGAAATGAATATTATTACAAAGTATGCATGTGTCATTTCACGGCTCAAAAGACAAGACGAAGCGATCAACAACACTAATTGCGGCAAGCCCATCCATAAAACTTTACATGTTCCGCTGTAAAAACATCAAAGCGTGTCACTCGCCACGTGAATACAGTGTACCACGCTATATTAATCATTTGAATGAACGAACAACTTCATCCGAAGCTCGTCAGTCGTCACACGGCACCACGTCGATGCCATAAATCAAGCAAAACATGTTTCCATAAGCCGGGGTTAAGTGAAATTCTTATATTTTATTCAGTGTCGTGGCATATTGTTTCCTCGAATTTATTCGAAGTTCGGTGCCAGTCTCGAAGTAACTCCAACACGTATCGGTTTTATTGGATATATTGTTTTGGAGATAAAAAGAAGTTTCCATTTATTATTTTGACAGACAAGAACTTGTGGATGTTTTCTAGACTATTTATTGGCGAAATGTTGGCACCCAGTTCATTTAGGTTTATCTTGTGATTGTGACAATGTGGCGAAAACTTGGTGACTTTATAGTTGTTGGGGCTTTTGATGTAACGGTCGTTGAACCCTGGTATTTAAAGTATTGTTTACGAAGTAGTAAATATCAGATACTATTTAATTTCACAACAAAAAATAAAAATATTTTTTTTACAATATGCTCGTCAAGCAAGTTTTTATCCAGGTATGCAGACGAGCATGCGGCCCGTCGCCCATGAAATTCATCAAGGCCCGACCACGGCCAAGCCACAACTTACCGTACTATAATTCTAAAACTGCCGCATAACTTTTTCCGTGCATTTTTTAAAAATTGTGATAATACATAATACACATAATTATAAAGAACAACATCACTAAATAATTAATGAGGTACAGTGAGATCGTTTGCAGTCTAAAGTGGCGTTAGTTCACAGGAATGCTTCATTACTCTTTTGTCCACTCATTGTTCACCCGTCGCTTCGAGAGCTGACTAACTGGGAATTCCAAATTCAATTGATTTTCCTACTTGTAGTAATTATCTTTTCATTGGGTATTTTGTTATCAGTGTAAGCATTCTAAAATAAATCCGTCTTGTATTATAACAGAAATAGAATCGATTGACTGCCTCCGTGGCGCAGTTGTAAGGCGTACGCGTTACGACTAAGGCTGACGCTGAGGTCTCGGGTCCGAACCCTGGGTCGGGTAAAGTAATATTGGGTTTTTCTATCCTGAAATGCTTACTATCAACCTGGAGTCTGGAATTGTGCCCGATATGGCGATAGGCTCGCCCCTATCACATCATGAGACGAAAATACACTCGGCGAAATGTGGGTGTACTGGTTACACCTCTGCCTACCCCTTCGGGGATTACAGGCGTGAGTGCGTATGTATGTAGAATCGATTTAAAGACTAGTGAAAAGCAAAAAATAATAAGTAACCAATTTTGAGTCGGTGCGGTGCCATCGAAATTAAACCCTGCGATTTTAAAACCGCGATAAAATGGCTAGTACTTCGATCACCTGTCTAATAACAGTTTTTTTTGAGTTATACTATATTAGGAAAAATAAAATATAACATATCCTAACCATAAAACCCCACTAACAATTAGAAAAAAATCCTGTAACTTTTAAATGATTGAACAGATTTTCTTCAAACATAGCTATGCTATAAAACTATAGCTAGATAAGCTTATCTAACTATCGTTTTTATAGCATAAGCAGGCAAACAATCAGTGGGCCTAAACGTAAGTGATCTCCACTGCCCATGTACACCCATAATCAGAAGAATCAAGAAAGCGTTGCCGACCGAAAAGGGAAGGGGTAAATAAGGATTTGGGATGAGGAGGCGAGATTTGAGCCATCTTGATTAAACCAGCTCTCAAACAAAGAAAAAAAAATCATACATACATACGCACTCACGCAATAGAAAAACCCAATATCACGTTTACCCGACCCGGGGATCGAACCCGAGACCTCAGCCTCAGTCGTAGCGCGTACTGTTATGAGCCTCTTTGAATTTCGGTTTAAAAAAAAATGCCGATTTATTTTGAGGCAACCGTCTAGCGTGGATGATGGAATGAGACTGGTGTGAAAGGTAAGGCGTGATTGACTTGAAGATTCAGGAATGCTGAGTTTGCAGGATGGGAATGTATGGTGAGCAAGAAAGGTGTGTGGTCTGCAAGGAAGGGTGCATTATATGTCTATAACAGTACGCATACAACTGTACGACCGAGACAGGCAGAAAAACAATATTAATATTCAAATCGATCCATTCGTTCATGCGCTACGCTGCTATAGTTGGTCTGTCAGTATTAGAAACACCCACACTCATAAACTCACGCGCAAATAGATTCTTCTTCTTCTTCTTATCGAATGGTTAGTGGCCAACCTAGTGTCAGAGTTTTTCAAGCCACCCGAAGGTCTCCGACTTGGCTTAACGACTGCTATCAGTTGATAACAGCCGGGACCCACATTATACGTGTCCTCCGAAGCACGGAGACGCTCTGTTGAAATACCACTAAAAGGTCACCCATCCATAGACTGACCGCAACCAAGGGTTGCTTAACTCGCTTATCGTTTACTGATCAGTGAGTGCAACTAGCTATGAGCGCAAATAGATAAAGAGATTATACTTATAACACACCCCCTTGTTGTGGGGGTTAAAAATAATTGCGACGTAACAGTGAAAAAGCGAACGCTGTTTTCACAAAACAAAATAAAAAAACGGATGTAGCAAAAGTAGGATCCGATGGAGACAGTTTTCTTTCCATTTTCCTTTGCGACGAAATCTTTTGTTTGAGCTCGTCCGTGTTGAATATTCGGCATATCGTGAATGATCTGTATCTTCACCGATAGAACTGCAAACAGATCAAAGCAGTTGCTTTAGGGTTGGCAAGTTTATAGACGATCTCTTTGTACTGGTTTTGTACTCGCGTACTCTTTTTATGGTGTATTTATCCATGATGATGTATTTAAATAAAAGTATTTAACATTTTTATATTAACCAACCCTAGGTGTCCCATTTTGTACATTATAAAAGTGGTGTAGATAACTGAAACTATTTTAATTCCTCACCTTTGATCATTAATTTTATTCTACTATCTACGATAGTGTCTATGGCTTGTCAACAACTTCATTGTAAATAACTATCTAGAAAAAAATATTATCTACTAGCTTTGGCTCGCGGCTCCGCCCACGTGAACTGGCTTTTCCGGAATAAAAATGAACATGCCTGTGTCTGATCCTGGAAATAATTTACTTGTGTGTAAATTTCATCATAAACCGTTCAGCCCTTAAGGCGTGATTGACTAACAAACATCAAAATTCACAAACTCACAAACATCCAAACTTTCACATTTATAATACTAGTAGGACTGCATTTAATAGCGTACTAAGGCTGAGAAACGTGAGATTAATTGAACCTACGACAAGTTTAATTCCCAGGTCGGGCATTCACAATTCATGTTTGAGTTTTTTGACCGAGACTTGAATTTGTGCCCGGTACGAAGATAGGTTCGACCGCTATCACATCATGGGCCGACAATAAACTACGAAATGTGGGTCCAGCATAATGTATACCTCATTTGCCTACCCCTCCGGAGATAAAGGCGTAAGCTTATATTCTTAGATTCCATTTACGGATTTTTCAAACCTAGGATATTAATTATCAGAGCAGCTGTGTTTGTTACTTTACAGACACAGTTTATCTTTGCTCTTCGTCACAATTACGATACATTTTAATATGGCATTACTTACCCTCCAGCCATATTTCAAAGGCAGTCCACATCTCGATGTACTTTATTTAACCTTTCTTTCACCACTAATTCTTTGTCACATTTACTTTATTTTGTTTAGTACACAATACCTTCTTCTATTTCTGTCTCTTGTTGGACGTAAGCCTTAATACCTTCTTAATCGTATTTTTTTTTCCAATTTCTCTTACCAGATCCACCAGCCCTATTCTTATTGGAATACATACATGAACCGATGCGTGATGTATATGCGCGGCACAATAGGTTAGCGTTATTTCTGTACAGACATCTGCCGCGATTCCAGACATAGAGCTTGGGTAGTAACAACTGTATTCGATGTAACCGTGCCTTGATTTTTATTGATTGCATTGCCGGTGAAAGTGAATAGAGGTTTTATAATATTAGAATAGATTTAAATGATTTTAATGCATTAATTTAATAAAGGATAATCAGAAGTCGGTTTGAAATTCATAAAGAACGAAATAAGGAAGATGCACGCACTCGGAGCCGCACCGCTTACAATGTTTACGTATATGATTTTTCTTGCATGTTTTTCCTATCGTTATATACTATATAGCTCTCTTTCTCTCTCTCGATTGAAAGTTCAGACGATTCCAATACAACCTACAGTTTTGTCAATTTTTTTGCAGACTATCTTAACGAAAAAATAGCAAATTTTTCACAATTCATGTACCAGATTTTACATATCCTTTACTTGATTGTACACTTATTCCTACAATATTTTATCATAAATATAAATAATAACACAAACTAAGAGTACTTTCGGAAATGTATACAATAACCATTAAATCAAAAACAACAATTAATCTAATTCTAATGCAATTCCAGTAAACGCAGAGCGTCCCAAATTCATTGTTTCATCCACATCATTTATTCTAAAACACAGACAAGTTAGAGTAGCTGTGCGGTGACATCGACCACAATCCATTAGCGGTCACTCAGGAGTTACGTGCCACGGTGGACATAACGTGATGGATGGCTTTACAGCGGTAGCATACGGCGTCCATTCTAATGATCGGTTTATTTAGGTCTTTAGTCGTGGTTTGAACCAGGAAATTGTTTGATTTGTTCATGTTGATTAATATAGATAGCCTCATTGATCTAGTTGTAGTGCACTTAGGTTAGCTGGTGAAGTCCTGGCTTTTAATCCAAGTTAAGTGTGACTGACACCTTTTATGTCATTTTCGAATTTTCGATTCGAAAAAACACACATGAATTTTACGAGATTGGAATTTTTGTTTGATATGGCCTTAAGTGCACCCCCTATCACATCATGGAACCCAAATTTGCTCAGTGAACCATGGGTTTACCCCTTCGGGGATACGGGCGTGAGCTTATGAATTTATTGTAGATCCAAAAAATACATAAATCACAAAATTATACTATCAACTACAAATTCGAACTAAATAGAACTCTTGCATTGTAGAACGAAGTTGCGCATAAATTCCAATCGTAATAATGTCGAATAATATAGTCGTAATGATATAGTCGAAGCTAGGTCTTTTTCTCCACAGCCGTACACCGTGTGGGAGTTTTGAAATGCGACTATTGTTCTTCTATTTTTAGAGCCGGTAGAGAGCTTGATTCAGTTTAGATCCAGTAACATACAAAAATACCTGAGTGAGGCCAGAATTGCAATGCACCTGTTTCATTAGTTATGTGATATACTTGATCGGGGTGGTCAGAGACAACAAGGTGTAGTTGCCGTACCGCGTAATTGCTTTATTACATTCTAATTCTTTATCGATAGCATTTTCTTTTGAGGAGTAATAGTTACTATTGCTACAAGTAATTATTTGCTTGTATTTAGATTGTAAATATAGGAATGTAGCTTTACTAAACAAATATGAGAAATCTAGCATATCATGTTCATGGAGTGTTATTATTATTTTAGCCAAAAATGTCCCACTGCAGGGCCTACGCCTTCCCACCCGCTTTCCACTTGTTCCTGTGCCATAAGTGATATAAGTGATCCAGGTCATCCCGCCATCTTCTTCTGGATCTGCCACGACGTCGTATTTTATTTATTGGGACCCAATCCGATCTAATTTTGGCCCATTGCCCCTCCGGCATGCAGCTGACATGTCCTGCCCAGTTCCATTTGAACGTGGCAGCTTTTTGAGTTATGTTTTGTAGCTAACGCAGTATTCTGGAAGTTAAGCTCATGGATAGTGTACTGAACTCCATACTACGCTCTAAAACTAGAATCATGGAGTGTATTAGGCATTATATTTTAGTTTAACATCCGTTACAAATGAAACTTCTCATAAAATATTTAATACAGATTTTGCTTTGTCAAAGTATAATTCGTCATTCTTGTCATTAATTATAAATTGGAAAACTTCAAAAGCATCAATAACCTTCAAAGAACGGGCTTTATAATTAAATTGTTATTGTAATAATATTTCAACATTTAATTATTTTCAGTCGCTTTAAGCTTTATATAGGGGAGTGAGATAAGGGCAGATGGAAGAAGAATATATTATTATCTAATTTCTGTCTATTATGTATGTTTTCATCTCCCTTTTATTGTAATTTTATTTACGAAATCTCTCTATTGTTTAATAATGTATCAGCAGATGAATTAAACAAAAAAGGCGTGAAATCAAACGGAAATGCACTCTATTATGCAAATACACATCCGGACACAATAGTTAGCGTTCATTTCCAAATCCTAATTTGTTGAATGTCACGCATAAGCTTAGGCCTTTATCTCCACAGGGGTAAGTAGAGGTGCAACTAGTGCTACCACCCACATTTTACCAGTTAGTCCTATGACATGATAGGGGGCGAGCCTATCGCCATACCGGCTACAAAATCCAATACTAGACTAATGAAAAGATATATATAGATGTCACGCGAATGCTTTTAATTGCGCCTATTTCAGCCTGTAGCGTCATTAGGCTGGGACTTAGTAAACACACTTCTGTCAATACCAATCATGTGTAGTGGACACGTGTATACACTCCCGATTCGTTTGGTTTGATTAAATCGTTCAGATTTGGAAATAAAATGCAAAAAATCTACAAGGTTAATCGCCGGATGATGCGTTTCGCCGGGTCTTCTCAAGCTGGGTCGTTTTGGATCCGGTGTAGTTTTAAAACACGTGCCGTTTCGGTAAATACCTGTGGTCCATATTGACTCAAATATTTAACAATTCAGGACATTTCCATAATAAAAATATTGTTACTAGTGTAAAAAGGCAAATAAATAAATTTAGTTTATTTGCCTAGTGTATTTTGACGATGCTATGTATACTTGAATTGATATGATTTCTATACATAAGTTTCTTTATTTTGTACTGACTTGTCATAAACGCTATTTTAATTTATTTATTTATTTTATTTATTTATTTTAAATCTTTATTTTACACCAGAACATACACAGTATGATAAAAAAAAAACAAAAAATACATAATTAATTGC
The DNA here is from genome assembly GCA_905332985.1 of Mimas tiliae. NCBI lineage: Eukaryota > Metazoa > Arthropoda > Insecta > Lepidoptera > Sphingidae > Mimas > Mimas tiliae. The sequence goes on along the minus strand of HG995247.1, from coordinate 6,075,001 downwards.
CTACATGATTAAAAAAAAGGTAGTGTAATCGTGGATTATATAATATACCCCTTTTATCTTTTAAAGGAGTGTTGGTGTAATATTGGCCAACCTAACATAAAAAGCTAATGGTTCTTGCATATTTAATTTTATAAAACTATTTTAGTAATTGATGGAGGGTGATGTACTCTGTATTCTGAGAATTCTGAGAATGACAGATGGAATTTCGTTCGAAAGATGTGTGTTAGCAATGTTCGCGTGATGTTGTAGTTTATGTTCTAGAACTTTATAGTACGATATATATTTTAAATGCGAATTAACATTCTCAAATGCCAAAGTGCCTATAGAAAGTATTCATGAAATATGGTATATAACGTAATAATGGCGTAATAATTAGAACTTATTTATTTTTACTGTTATATTGTGTTAATGTTTACATTAATGAGCCAATTAAAATTGCTCCATTGAGTCCATGACTAAACATGACCACACGGAGTAGTCAGGTGTTTTATGTCAAGATCAAAATGGCCGCAACTGTATGAACGATTGAGTCACAACGAATATTTCAGTTCATGAATCAGATCCTTTTGAAAATTTTAAACGAAATGAACATTATCACTTAGCCGTCGGCTTTGAAACACAAATTACCATGGCTTGCTCGCGATCGATATGGACTACTTTGCCGAGTGCATTAGTTCTGTTCATAATAGATTATCCTACACTATCCGAAATCACTAATATTTGACGGCTCAATGCGAAGCTAAAAGCGCAGGGATTTATGCGTGTTTGCGAAATGACGTAAGCTGGTAGAAAACATAACTTTACTGTTGCGAGTTATATCTTTATCGGGATATAAGTATGGCGTCTTCTCTTTTAAGCAAATTGAGGCATTGAGTGCGTTGGAAGAGGAGTTTGTGAAGTATTTCGTGTTTTTACGTATTTAGTTATATTGTCAATCATTCAATACAAAATGCCTGTGCCAGATCGTACCAGGAGTATAATCTAGTGGACGGCTTGAAAGGTCGGAAAAATACTCCAATACGTCAGTATTTTTTGTCCTGGTTCGGCAAAGTGATTACGCTACGAGTACACTTAATGGCAGGTGTTGTGCAATCCAAGAATAGTGTCGACCAATGACAGACAATGTATATATCGTAGAACGGGAGAATTATGACGGCCGTCCTGATTGCTTTTTCACACTCCGTTTCCGGATCCCTTATTGTAGGAAGGAGGGAACACTTATGCCGGCCAACTATTCCACAGCTTTATCGTCGTGAGTCTTATCCAGTATGAGAGCTAATGGTCTCGCTATGGAGAATGCTCAAGACCGGACGAAGTGGAAGCGTCTAAATAGGAAGACAGCCCCTGGTATAAGGCCAGACAGAGGAAGAAGATTTTCTATGTATTTTGAAATCCAATCCTCGCATTCCTAATTAGTACTCAAAAAGGACCACTTATGTAAAGTTATCAAGTAATCTAAACGAAGCGGACACTTATGTGAAATGACTTGCATGACGAGTGACGACATATGAAATGACGTAATCAATCATAATCCAGCAAAAGCACCGGTACGTCACTATGACGTAGCGGCACTATTTGCGCAAAGAAATATAATAACAAATGTCGTTAGTGGAGTGCATGGTATCGGAGCATCGGCAGCTCACGTGCAGCCCGCATGACGTTTACAGGATATCAAAAGCTTGCTCAGCGTTGGTTAATCTCACTGTTCGGCTTCGCAACGCTCGCTTTGTCGGCGATTGTTTACTTTACGTTCTATTTTCGCTGTCCATCATCTGGCCATTGTTAGCTGTGTTTACTCCGCGGCGTGAGAGGACCGATCGAACGGCCGGCTTGCGGTCGTGCCTGTCTTTTGTGGGCTACTGTCGGTGCTATGAAATTATCTATTACACAAATAATGGTCGTCTTACGTGTATCATCAAAGAATACACTTTGTTATGAACACTGCACTCATTATTTACTACGTATGATCTAGGGTGAATATTTTAATGAACTTATTCGAGAGTAATAATGGGGTAATGATCGTGCAAATTCGATCGTTCTTGAATAATGGAACGTTTTGTTAATCGCTTAATATGTTGAAGTTTTCTAAACTATGGTAAAGTTAACTAATGTTATATAATGGATCTTTTAGTATTAGAAGATATACTACCTACTATCGAAATATTTTTCTACTTATATTCAATGAAACGTGCTCTACCATACCAGAATCTTTCAGAAAAATTCAGCACCATTATTGTTGTAATCGAAGGTTGTAATTAATTTACAACAATAATAATTAATGCTCCTTTTTGAACTAGAAGTAGTAAATACTAGCAAACACTTAGCAGCATTTTCTTTTTATTTATTTCATATTAGAATCTTAACCTAATTCATCTAGAAGTTTACATAACTGTTGTCAAATTAGTTCAGAGTACAAACGTAATGAAACGTTTCAACGTAATCATAGAAACACAGGATGGTTAGTTGGTAAACACGTAGTCGTTCGCTGCATACCGAGGCGCGAAACAAACGTAAATCCAACGTGTATTATCAATGAAGTGGTTCGCTCAAGGGAACACCGAAATAGAAATGAGGGAAAACAAAACATGTGAACCCACTAATAATAAAATTTGTGCAAATGAATGGAATTATTTTGAAATGTTTATTGTATTTGAACTGGTAGACGGACGAACATATACACAAAACACAATTGGTTAAGACAATCCTAATTTCCATGATTAATAGCCTCAGTCCCAGTCTGAGTGTAAGTGGGCCGCCTATATCTTAGGCTCAATGCCAACCTCACCTGCACGTAGTACACTGTGCTGATTACCAGACTAGGAAATGCCGAAACTGGTTACCGTTGCAGGTTGTGGGGTTAGACGGCAGGTCGTCCCATATAATACTAAATCCCGTCAAATTTATGGTACGAAAAGGCGGACCTTGGCATTAAGCCGGGATAATTCCAGGCAGAAAAAAGAATAGTCTCAATCCCGGTATCCAAATTTCCTGTATACTGTGTAAAAGTAAAAGAGCAAACTTGTTAGTAGTTCTACGAACAGCTAAATCAAACATACGAATACGCTGAAACTTAAACACAAAAGAAGAATTACGGCAAAACTAGTGATAGCAAAAGTTGATGCAAATTTTTTTGAGAAGGAAAATTACGACTTATACTTGTACTGTAAATCTGTTTTCCTCTAATTTTATAACTTATAGGCGATATCTATTATAATACGAGAAATATCGGCAATTACGAAGTGTTTGTTTTGACATTTCTCTGTACTTTTAACAATTTATGAGATTCTAGGTTTTGCTCGCGGCTCCGTCCGTGTGAATGTTTGATTCTGGTACAATATTTATTTTTCCGGGACAATAAGTACCCTATATCCTTCACCGGGATATAACCTATCTTCTTACCAAATTCCATTAAAATCCGTTCAGCCCTGAAAACGTAACAATCGTAAGTAACTCTGAGTTACTTTAGCATTTAAATTACATATTAATATGGAAGTATTAATATGATTTATTGGTAATAGTATGTATATTTGTTTATGTTGATTGTAATAGTTCAATAGATGTACATAAGGTAAACATATAAATAAAGTCGTTGAGAGCTATTGATGTGCATTTAAAAATATTTTTAAAAGCAGTTTCTCTTTTTTTTGTTTATATTTATAAATCGATATGAAAAAACCTTTTGCCTTCAGATCCGATACTTATACTTGTTTATTATTTTATGCGAAGAGTTTTTTATATCATACACGTATAACTGTAATAATGATTTATTATATTATGATGTTTTTTTAACCTTGGCGGGAACCCACGTTTGCTAGGAATACAAAATATAATATGACTGCCTCGGTGGCGCAGTAACGCGTATGGCGTTACTATTGAGTCTAACGCTGAGGTGTTGGGTTCGATCCCCGTCTCGGGTAAAGTGGTTTTGGGTTTTGCTATTACAAAATGATCGTAATAAGGGACGAGCCTATCGTCATACCGGCCACAATTCCAAACCTCGGGTTGATACTGAGCATTTCGAAATAGATAAACCCAATATTACTTTTACATAGTGTTAAGTAAGACATACATTACATTTGTCCCGTACATGATGAAATAATGTAAGACTCCAAATGTTATGTCGTGCTACTCTGTTACTATTCCCATGACGCGGGCTGTGTGCGTGAAAGAATCAGAACGAGCGAGTGAGCTTTAAGACTCGCCCCATTTGAAGTGGGACCTTGTAATGCAATTCTGAATTGAACGACAAGAAAACAGTTTTTATAGACGAATTCTGACGGGCAACAAAACATAGAAGGTCTACGGCTCAAGCCACATATATTTGAAGATTATTTAAAAGAACAATCTCTCAGACAAGGTTACTTTATAATAATCGTGACCCCTAGCTCCATCTAGCGAGAACTCACATAATAACCCATGCCTAAACGCCGAAGGTCGTCGGCAGATATTCCGTTCTTAAGCACCACGCCTGCCCATAAACAGAAGCAACACCATACACAACTTTTAATTACAAAGTACTGCATGGCACTGGACTGCGTTAGTCACCCCGAGACATAAGTTGTTATGTCTTATAATGCCTAGTAATTTCACTGGCTTCAATGTCCTTCGAACTTAAACCCAACAGTGGTTAAACACTGTTGGTTGTCGCCAGAAACAGATAAAGCAGTGGTATCATCGACGGCCTCTCGCATACGAGGGATCTACCACCTAGTTTATATAATATCGTTTATTATGTACAGCTATACAGGTTAGTCGGAAAAGGTGTAGGAAGCAGGAAATCCATAAAAGTACCCGTAATTCGGTATTATGGGGTATTTTGAAAAAATGTAAGTGTGTAATAAAATGTTGTTCAGAATTACGGGTACTTTTATGGATTTCCAGCTTCCTACACCCTTTCCGACTAACCTTGTATGCCATCAGGCAAAACAAATTCTTTTAGCAAATCCATCTAAACTAATTCTTGGGAAAACAATGCAATTAAATTGCAAACATTGCTTACAATATATTTTTTTACTAGCGCCAGCGTTCCAAATTTACATTTTTGCGGACGAAACTTCAATAAAACCGGGTGAAGAGCACATCCGAGTTGCATTTATTATGTTCCGTAGCTATGTTTGAATGAGTAAATAGGAACAATTTATGAAAGTTTGAACGTCTGTTATATTGAGGTTTATGCGGGAAATAAAATGGTCGCTGTTGTCTGTTTAATTTATATTTGTATTTTATATGACATATCGTGACTCATTAACATTCTCAGTTTTTTGTCTTTTTTTCCTTTTTTCAACTCTATAATTATTGCTCGATTAATAAACTTCCTTCTTTCTTTCTTTCGTCAAATCAATTACCTTTACGTAGAAGGATATAGGTACGCTCACTCGCGCATGTAATTCCCGAAGAGGTAGGCAGAATTGTAACCAGTACACCCACATTTACCCGAGCATATCTCCGTCCCATGATGTGATATAGGGTGAGCCTATCGCCATATCGGGCACAATTTCAGACTCCGGGCTGATACTGAGCATTTCGTAATAAAAACCTAATATCACTTTTATCCGACCCGGAGATCGAACCTGAGACCTCAGTGTCAGCCTCCGTCGTAAAGCGTACGCATTACAACTACGCCACCAAGGCAATCATAGGGATATAATATATCCCTATTATGTATATTAAATTATAAATATAAATAAATACATATTATGTATATTAAAATATAGATACATTTAATGTTTTTTTACGCTAAGAAATAATAACATTGCTAAAATGAAATTATTTCAGTACTAAAAATGAGAAAGTAACACTTTCAATATCCCACAGAGATTGAAATTATTATTCAAGCAAGGATTCCCAAAAATGATAATGAATTATCAGTTGATAGCAGCAATAAATTGCTTTACGAGATGACATTTCAACGCAATCATTCACAACGACGTAATGGGAGCAGCCGAGTGGATTGTTTGCAATGAACTTTACTGAAACGGGTGTTGACAGATAGAAAAGTGTAGACGAATGATCAAGGGATTGTTTCCTAGCTGAGTCATTCGCATTCTTAACATAACTTATACGTTACGTGTAGTTTAAATTAATATCGTATCCATCCATCAGCTTGTATTCTCCACTGCCAGGATACACGTATCGTACAGGTCCCTCGTTTGCGAGAAGCCGGTCGGGTTGATACCATCGCTTTGTCTATTTCTGCCGCCAAGCAACAGTGTGTAAGCACTGTGGTGTTCCGGTTGAGAAGGGTTAGGGCTTAGTCTACCATGCTGGCCTTATGCGGGTTGGCAGACTTTACATACCTTCGAAATTCTTATGGAGAACTTCTCAGGTGTAGGTAACGTGCACTTACCTACACGTTTTTTAATATTATATATATCGCTCCTAATCCCTGACAAACAAAAAAGTATATCAACACCCGTAGTTAATTACCCAAGGTAATTTTAAACATGACTTATTTAGATCAGTAACTACTACATTTTCATCTCCGGTAAGACCTCACAGTGTAAACAATCAACGTTACTCAGCCACGAGATGTAGGGTTGGCGGTTAATAAAACTTTACGTTTTATAAACATTTGTTTAGACTAACCTACAATTAAATTTCAAGGGCGTTAATTAATTTTGTATTAATAATTTACCGTGCTGAAACCTGCGATGAACAGAGCTACCGCAGTTTTAATAAATTTGTTTTGTGAAAGTTTGACTGTGGAATAAAGGTTTAATATTCTTGCTGTTTAAATGGACGTTTGTAGTACAGTAAGGGTTATTGCATTTCCGCGTGCAGTGCAATGGCATGTTGCGATAATAGTTATTTTAATATTCAATTACTTGTTTTGTGACCTATTCAGTTTACGTAGTTTTATTGTGAAGTTGTTTAGATCGAATTAACCACGCACTACATTATAAGATTAAACCACTTTTCTGAGATAGTTTCAAAAAGTAGTGTGATAAATATAATTACACATTTTGGCCAAACTTTCAGTTGCAAAAATATTCGACGAACATGTACACACGGCAAACGAAAACTAGCAATAAAAATCGACATTAAAAGTTCGATAGCATTTCAGCGTCAATCGATAGGGCTTGAAACTGTAATTTCGTCGGTTCATTTTTACCGCACGCTGCCGGATTACGTTCCCGGAAATGTTAGAAACTGTAGCAACCCTACCCGGCTACCGGGCGTATGTTGGCACAAGGTCAACGGAGTTTTTTCTCCGTTCGCAATTTACTTCACTCCCGCACCGATTGTTATGATGCTTGATTTATCGAGTGCACATTTTTGTTTCGACGAAAGCTAAGCGTTAGTCGAATCGGCCATGAATCATGGTAACGGCCGGGCGGGATAAACATTTTTCGCACACAAAGGTTAAGACGAGAAGCGTCTGTTTCACTCTGTGTATGGATTTGCCGTCTAGTTTCTAGAATATTAATCCGTTGTCTCTCGTGAGATATTATGAATGATGTCACGCGACTGTTCTTTTTATATATAGGGTGGAACGGACTATCGAGATGGAGGTCGCACGTTCGATTCCAGCTCCCAGAGCACACATCTCTGACTTTGCGGAGTAATGGATGTATTCATTGTTAATTGTCACTTACGTAAACGGTGAAAGAAACATCTTTAGGTAACCTGCATATCTAAAATTCTCCTTAGGAATTTCAAATATATGTGTAGTGTAACCCGCACTAAGTCAGCGTGGTGGACTAAGCCCTAAACCCTCTCTCTCAGTAGAGGAGGACCGTGAAGATCAGTGGGACTTATATAATACACGGCTAGTATTATTATAGTGTGGAGATTTTCTCGTACAACACAGGCGAGAATATCACGACAAAACTGTCCACAGCGTGACTCTACCACTCTCTTATATTCAAATTATATGAAGTGGCCTCGTGAATGGCAGTTTGCTGTTAAATTCTTGCCTCTGTTATGCGATATACTCTTTTTTTATAGTATAGGCCGGCAAACGAGGTAGTGGGTCACCTGATGGTAAGTGATCTCCACTACCCATGTACGCCCACAATACTAAAATAGTCATGGCCGCGTTGCCGACCTTAAAGGAAAGGGATAAGTAAGGGATTGGGAAGTGGAGGGGAATTTGGGCCTCCGGATATCTCCCTCACCGTACGAAACGCAGCAGCAAGCTGCTACATTACGCCGGCTTTCTGTGAGACAGTGGTAACGACCCGAACGCGTCGGCCCATTCATGCTGTAGACAGAATTATCTACAGCGTGGCTCTACCACTCAGAAATGGAAATGAGGTTCAAACAAGAAAGTAGCACAAAGCATTTATTTATTTTGTCTTGGGTCTGGGTGTTGTGGGACCGCAAGTCCCTCGTAGTTCTTGATACCCACGATACAGGTTTACCTAGTGTAGGGTCAGGACTATGTGTGTGACTGTTGGGTGTATTTATTTATTTATTTTATTTAATTAACTTTAGAATGAACTTTCTTTCTGCCTGGCGTTATCCCGGCTTAAGATCAGGATCACCCTTCCTACCAGCTTTATAATGAACACAAGATATAATTTTATACTCAGTTTTACAATTCACTGACTGTAATGAACTTCAACGATCTACATTATATAAAAAATTCTCAGCTATTCTCAGTATTAGATCACTGATACTTTTTCTCGTGGTTCACTTGCTTCTAACCTTTATAGGTTAAAGATAAACGCTAGTAGCTTCTGCTCGCGGCTACGCACACGTCACTGTTTTTTTCTGGAACAAAAGTAGCTTATGTCCTATTCCAGGCTATGATCTATCAGTGTGCCAAATATCATCTACTTGTGTTTTTGATTGGTTATAAAAACTTCCAAATTCATATTTATAAAGTAGGACTAATAGAAATTAGGATATCCGGAGATCAAAATTTTCTTCTGCTTTATATATGGCTTCTCCAGTTGTAAATGTCCTTGTGCCAGGTTGAAGTCGGCAACGCATTCATGAGTTTTCAGGTACTGTGGATGTTCATGGGCGGTGGAGATCACGTAACCCACATGTTCGTTTAACTGCGTCTGCTATAAAAATAATAATAATAACAGCACCAGTAAGAAGAATGTATTGAAAGCAACCTACGATACGTATATTACTTACTTCCTTTCTAATTTAGATATCTCAATAAATATGCTATAAAATATGTTCAAAGTATTTGAAAGGATAGCAACAGTGACTCGGCCTTCTTCATCCTTCGACGTACAGAACAAATCCGGCAAAGTTAATTATCTCTTATAACTAAAATTGGATTGTTTACAGAAGTGATGACTTAGATAAATTTTGCTGAAATCCCTTTGTTCTATGATGAATTATATTTTGTACAATACGGTTCGTATTCAAATATTCTTTTTGTACTCCTTAAGTTTCAAAAACTTACGTAAATAAAATAAAACGAATCGTATTCGCCACAATTTCTGATGTATCTATTTTAGTTCTATACATTACCCCTGTGAGTAGTGAGTGCGTACTCACGCCTGTAATCCCCGAAGGGGTAGGCAAGGTGTAACCAATACACCCACATTTCGCCGAGCGTATTTCCGTCCCTTATGTGATAGGGGGCGAGCCTATCGCCATACCGGGCACAAATTCCTATAATAATATTTTACTTTTGTGGCTTGCTAAAATGCATATAAGTGAATACCTTTATAATCTTTTTTTTTTGTAAAGTCAATGACGATTCTATTTGTATAAAAAGTAATTTGATAAATCTGAATACAGCGTTATTTTTATCAAGTTTTACAGATTGAATCACATGAGTATCTGTAAACTTACTTCGCAACGCAATCTGCATTCAAACATGTAATTTAAAAACGTCTGTTTTCAACGAATCTAAAGATTAAAATTAAGCCCGGTGCAACAGTGAGTCAGTATTTAAATCCTGTTTAAAATAAATAGATATGTAAGTCTTAAATAAAAAATCAAATCAAGTACGTGTCAGACCATGCAAAAAAAAGGGTTCCGTAGTCAGGATGAATGAATAATGTGAAAAATATCCCATATCTCAAAACTATACAACCTAGTCTATGGAAACCAATTTTCGTTGGAAGTTCCTATTAAGTTATACTACATTGAATTTTTGCAGATTTTTCCACCTAGTAGTTTAAAAGTTAGAAAGGGTGATGGACACATTTTTCATGACTTTCGACCCGCATATCTCACAGACCAGTGACTTACATATTAAAAACACATTTAACAACCTCTATATCATTTTGAATGACCTATCTTATACACATATGTTTATACAGAATAGAAGAAAAAAACATCCCACAATGTATTACCCACTCCAAATATTTTTTCTTAATTTTACTACATCTTTGTGTAGAATACACCTACCATCCAAATTTAATCCATATAATGCCAATAGTCTCCGAGTAAAATGGCTATGACGTATTATGGATGGACATGACGAAATTTTAAGGATTCCGATTTTGCCATTCAGCTACGGAACCCTAAAAGTGTAATTATTTTGGTTTAGCTGAGCACAGAAGATTGGCAATTAGACAGCTTACTCTATTATATAAGGGGTTTATTATCAACACGAATACAAATAAATTTCATTTTAAGTGTTGTTGAATAAATTCCAGTTCTAACTTCAACAAACAAAAATTAATCAACTGACACCACGCTGAAAGAAACGAGTTTTATTACAGCACATTTCAGCCTTTTCGCGGAGAGCCAGTTGAAAGACGCATGGTGCCTACTTCGCAGGAAGAGCCACAATGGGCGGGATTCGCAAACAGCCCGCAATAATTTAGCTGTAATCGGGAATTCCTTTGATCTAAAAGTTACTATTTCTTTCCACGTGAAGCGTGAATTTCAATTTCTTTTCGTGGACCGGAATGATGGCATAATACATAACAATGGATCAAACACTGAGTTCGAGGTCGAATAAGACGTCAAAAGCAACTAAAATACAACCAATATGGTTATTAATGACGCGTATAATGTGTTAGAAAATAGTCGACATGTCAGCGATGTTATGAATTTTTAAAACAAACCTGTAAAATCTATTCTGGTTTTATTTGATCTATATTCGAATGTAGTAATTGATAATAAATGTCATATTTTCAGCCTACTTCATTGTCTATTTATTGTCTCTCCGCCACTCAGATATTGTCATTTGCTCAGGGAATAATATGTTCATATAGCTCAGGAGGTCCCATAGTTATTTCAGTCACGCCCCTTTCTATTAAAAAATTCACACCACCCCTGTACAATTTGTTTACCTACTGAGGAGTATTGGGTAATCAGATCAGAAAAACTGGTCAAGTGGGAATCGGACTCACGCACCGAAGGTACACTAAAATTTTTACCGTTTGCTTTAGGATATACGCCATAATAAAACATATTCTGTGAACTTTTCTGTTGGTTATCTACGGTTAAAAAATAGAGCTCTTTAACCCATAACGGGAAGTCCGTTAATCAGCAGAATGCACCACATGCAGGTGAGGTTGGCTTTGGACCTAAGATGTTGATGGCCCACTTAAACTCCATGTTGTTTATCATAATCATTTATTTTGCTTTTTCAAATTCGTAATAGGCTTGCGTTTGGCCATCATGTCTCATTTCATCACCATCTTTGACTCAATGGACTAGGACTAGGTAATCTGATTACATACGTTACAAATGTGTTATTGCACTAAGAAATATAACAAAATTAGTTTCATGATATCGCAATCTTACTACCGACCTCTCTGGCTTGCCATTTCTTAGAATTCAATTATTTTTCAAAAACGTCAATTTATATTATTTCTGTACTCAGTGAATAAGCATAAAGCGTTTCCTGAACTCAGTAACGGAACATAAAGTACTCGTGTGGAAATAATGAAATTCTATGAAATGGCTAAGTGTAAATTAAAATAAATTGATGTTTCTAAGTGCGACAGCTAATCATAATTTTAAAGTAAAATTCAAATTAAGATCCGATAAAATAACAATGACAAAGTTGTCCGTGAGTCATAACGCTTTAATTGTTGTAGTGAAAAAATCTTGAATGAATACCAATGAATGATCTTACTCGCGTAGAATGTAGATGTAATATGCAATTATGAACCTTAATGTCATTGTAAGAGTGATCATTAAATTAGATGTGTCATCGACCGCAAACTGTTTTGAATATTAGCCAAATGGAAGTCCGCTTTCAGTGCAACAATCTTACCGGAACTTGAGGCATCCTAAAAATTTCATAGAAATGTGATATACGAATTATAATAAATAATAATAGTAGTCCTGTATTATATACGTCCCACTGCTGGGCACGGGCCTCCTCTACTGAATGAGAGGGCTTAGGCCTTAGTCCACCACGATGGCCTAATGCGGGTTGGCAGACTTCACATACCTTCGAAATTCTTATGAAGAACTACTCAGGTATGCAGGTTTCCTCACGATGTTTCCTTCACCGTTAAAGCAAGTCATAATTAACAATTAATACACACATAACTTAGAAAAGTCAGAGGTGTATGCATTTGGGGCTGGTTTCGAACCTGCGACTTTCGTCTCGAAAGTCCATACCACTCCCCGCTGAGCTGCTTATAGCTACAGATATACGAATTAGCTGGCGTATTTATAGGTATATGGATTCACAATGTGTTTGCGGTTATGTCTGTGATACCAACGAACTTGTAAACAACACAAAACATAAGATCACGTGAGAAACAATCGCGGTTAAACCACAAATCCTATGTTTATTTCAAACAAATCTTCTTTTTCGCCTGCCCTTTTCCCATTCGCAGTGGGGTCGGCACAACATGCTTTTTAACATATGTTAACGGAAAGATTTGGCCTAGCTTTAGTAGTTTTTGAGACTTCGTGATTAATCAGTGATTTTATGAAGTATAACTACGAATTCAAAAAATATGTTGTATTTGACTAAAAACAAGTATTATGTATTGGTACTTTGTGTTGGTGTAACTGATAACAGCTTTAAAGAGGATCGTCGACTGTATTAAGCCAAATTTATACATGGAAGAACCGAGAATGAAGTCTTTAAAATGTTTCTAGATGATGGTACCTATATCGTCTTCAGCACACAATCTCTTTCAGATGTTAATTTGTGTTTAAATTACAAGTTACGTACGTATGTCCGTTATTACGAACATCTTATTCAAGTTTATTAAAAAGTGAGTGTTATTGATAATAATTAAATGTGATGTCATTAATCTTATCGATCTTAATAAACGAGTGATTAAAATTAACGTGAAATTCGATCTTTCACTTCGATTCACTGAGATCCGGTGTATAAGTACGAATTGTAAGGTGTATGTTATGACCCTAAAATATGACCACACCTTTCTGTAAAACGTTGTTTAAAGATATGTGAATCTTTATTAAGATTGTACCTGGTCAATGACCGGACATAATCAATTTTTATTACGGCTATCTTTCTATCGTTTTAAAATTATCTAGCAACAGACTTCTGTCAAATCCATTATAATTTATAAGAAAAAATATATAAATCAGATACTTCTAACAAATAGTTACTTACCAAACGTTGATATTTATCAATCTGAATATTACAAAAAATGCCTCGATGGTGTTGTTGTAATATGTGTTACGACTGAGGCAGACACTGGGGTCTCGGGTTAGATCCCCGGGTCGGGTAAAAGTGATATTGGATTTTTCTATTCCGAGATGCACAGTATCAGCCCGGAGTCGGGAATTATGCCCGGTATGACGATAGACTCGCCCCGTATCACATCATGGGACGGCTATACGCTCGGCGAAATATGGCTGTACTGGTTACACCTCTGCCAACCCCTTCGGGGATTACAGGCGTGAGTGAGTATGTATTTTAAAAAAATCCTTTCTACAACGGATGAATTGCTTTATACAGTGTGATATCTTTAATGTGGTGAGTAAAGTGGCGCCGTTGTCAAACGTTCATTGGTCGATTTAAAAATTTGACAGGCTTATTCTATACATTTTCAATTAGTTCTAAAACTTGCCACCGCACTTACAATTGTCGCTCTCTACATTTAACTATTGACAAAAACTAGGGTTTATAAAATATATCAAATTTACCATATATACATCATAAGTTTGTTTCACTAATAATAATAATACACCCAACAGTCACACACATAGCTCTGACCCCACACTAGGTAAACCTGTGTCGTGGGTATCAGGAACTACGAGGGACTTGCGGTCCCACAACACCCAGACCCGAGACCAATATTTGTGGTTCACACAAACATTTGTCTCGGTGTGGGAATCGAACCCACGGCCTCTCGCTTCGCAGCCGACTACTCGCCCGCTGCGCCACGGAGCTGTCAAGTTTATAAAGTTCCGTATTTACCACGCGTATTTACCAACTGAAAATTAAACTTTAAAACAATTGACACCTATCAAATAAGTAACGAACGGACTTAACAAATTTTAGTTTCACAGGGCTAAAATTTTCCATAATGGACTTAAATTTGGATATGTTCGTCGTTTAAAAAGGGTTGAATTTGATCTAAAACCGAACAAAAGTAAGTAAGTAGTAGATTGCTACTAATGTCAACTCTGGAACATTATGTGAATATTTTAATTATAGAAGCAATTACTAAAGTATTAGCGCTTTTTACAGAAACAGTTGCCTCAAAAAAATAAGTCTTAACAAAACTTAAAAACGGTTTAAAAAAATAACACTGAAAAGTCAAATATAACAATTTCTATTCGGTGCCTGGGTTGCTGCCGGTCAACTGAAATTGCACTAATTTTCAGTGTTAAATTTTTCTAGTTTTTCAGTGGTAGCTCTATAACATACAATTTCCAAGACAATAACTCGCAAAGAGTGTGCTGTTATCCGTTGAGAAGTTTCATTTTTTTACTCCGCACTCCGTCATCAGATCTTAACCAAATTTATATGGGACTACATCGCAGCTCAACTCTATCGAATGATTTTTTTTTCAACAAAATCAGTCTTCAATTAATGGAGAAATCGATGTACATACATACATAAAAAGCAACAAAAAATACGCGCCTAATTGAGAACCTCCTCTTTTTTGCAGACGGTTAAAATAATTTACTCTTCCAATCATTCAAATGTCATACCTTTGAAAATCTTACGTCAAACGATGCACATCAAAGACTATCGTGTTCTGCGAATTTTTGGCACATGCTCTATAAAGTTAATTTTTATAATTTTATAATGTAAACTGAAATCAACTCGATTGTACTCGAGTAAATAGTTTGACGGTCAGTGTAACAGTGCTTTGATTAAACATAAACAAATAGTTGTCTATCGATTAAAATATCGTTCTGGAATATTCCACAGAATAATAGCTCCATTGTAACAGACGGGCTGTGGAAAGGTGTAATGTCTGGTTGAAAACAGAAATCAATTTGTATTTTAGGAGTTTGTATGGAAAATTAAAGTTAGATTATAACAGAAGTGAGCCCGTTTTGGGGATGTTTAGGTGCAGATAATAAACAATAGCACATAATATGTTTAATATGTGAATACTATGTAAAAAAGGGCACGTCGCGAGTACCCTGAACCGACGAAAATGTATGAGAAGATGTATGAATGTGGAAGAGGCGAAAGAGGTGTGTCAGGATCGTAGCTTGTGGCACTCAATAGTCTCTGCCTATCCCCATGGGACATAGGCGTGTGTGTATGTATGTATGCACAGTAAAATTATCTATAGCGTAGTTATCAGAAACTTCGAGAGACATTCTGTCTTGCAAACATTTGTGGATCAAACACACATTTGTATTGATACGAGGGTCGAACCCACGGCTTCTCGTTTTGTTAAACATCGTTGACTATTGTCAATAATTATGGACAATGAATCCACTTCCTAATTACGTGAAGGTTGATTATTTACCGAAATAATAAAATAATTATATGTTAATTTGTAGGCATTATTCACTATTTTTAACTGACCTAATTATGATTATAAAACTGACACTAAAACATGATAATTCTTACTGAAATTATTATGCCCTGCTGTTTGTCATATTAAACATCTTAAATATCCAAATAGAACAGTTTTCTCCAGCATTGATAGTGAGGAAAACAAAGCGCTTAATAGTGGATGCATTTTAACCCAAGCAGTGGAATATACAGACTTCGATGGCACTCGAAGCACAATCCAATCGGATGGAGAGCTATCCTTTTGTGAGTGAGCTAATCTATTAGTGTTTACGTTAGTCGTTTCTACAGCGTTAGTTGGTTTTTAACTTAATATTATGTAGTCAGTTTAGTATTTCATGGATATATTTTATGCATGATATTAAAATATTTTTTAATATAATTTTACATATGAAGGAATTACTATATTGTGGGCTAAGTTATACATCCTCTACGCACTGGTGATGGTCATGATCTTTGCCAATAAAATTCTAAGCTAAGTCAAACAGTCTAAAAAGTTATGAGCATTTCTCATTTGTCTCTGAATCTCATAAGATTCATATTATTATTATAGAATTTTGTTTATTTGAATTGTTAATCTGGGACCTTATTCTGTATGATCGCACAAACATGTAACGCGCATGTTTTACGTTAATTTCGTATAATCAGGGGCCCTATTCCCCATGATCATACAAACTCGAAACGCGACCGCGTGTTTAAGCCACTATCAATCTTTCATAATAAGCACGTAATGCACCTTAATACATACATACGCACTCACGCCTGTATTCCCCGAAGGGGTAGGCAGAGGTGTAACCAGTACACCCACATTTCGCCGAGCGTATCTCCGTCCCACAATGTGATAGCAGCGAACCTATCGCCATACCGGGTACAAATTCCAGACTCCGGGCTGATACTGAGCATTTCGTAATAGAAAAAGCCAATACCACTTTACCCGACCTGGGGATCGAACCCGAGACCTTAGCGTTAGCCTCAATCGTAACGCGTACGCATTACAACTGCGCCACCGAGGCAGTCAAATGCACCTTAATGCGTTAATAAAATTTTACATGGGCACTCAATGTCAATTTCACAAAGTCAACGCAACGCGTTCGCGTTAATGTAACACGGGTGCGTTACGAATCCACACGGTTATAGAGAATTTAGCCCCTGACAACACACGTTAAATGATGTTTGATGGCAATAAACATATTATCTCAAATTATAGCCTCTATGAAGAGACAAGTTACATAAAGCATTTTATGCTAGGTCGGCAAACCATGGTTCACCTGATGGTAAGTGATCTCCACTATGTACGCCCACAATGCTAGAAGAATCATGAGCGCGTTGCCGGCCTTATAAGAAAGGGATAATTAAGCGATTAGGAAGGTGAGGGCGATTTGGGCCTCCGGATATCTCACAAAACGGAGCCACTACTTTACGTCGCTTTTCTGTGCAACAGTGCTAACGAGTCGATCGAGCCGGCCCATTCGTGCTGTTGACAAAACTGTCTACAGCGCTGCCCTAGCACTTAAACGTACTTTTAGTTTAATATAAAAAAGCGTAAAATGTAGTGTAAATCCGTTCCAGTTTGAAGTCTGAAATCAGGCCGCGGCTTGTTCATGGCTTTATGAGCCTGGCCCCGCACCACTATTGTCTGTCGAGAAAATACGGACCACGTTAAATAAGGTGGAATATATTTTTTCCATTGAAAACAACGTGACTGCCGAAAAGGGTTGTTTTTTGCGGCTTTATAATCCTGAGATGTAGTCGGCTTTCACGTGGCACGTTTGTTATGTCATTTTATGGCGGGTTTGATGTATTTTGCCGTTTTTTTCGCACAGTGTGTGGTTTGAGTTTATTGTTGGAGGATTTTACTCACTTTGTCGTGTTGGAGTGATATTTATAAACTAGGTTCTTAAATAATATTTAATGGACTGTCTTTTGCTTTAACTTAGTTTTTTTTGCAGTGTATCTCTCCAAAGATTATTTTAAGAAGGCAAGTACTTGACTGTAACTTGTTAATCGACTGCCCTAAAAAGCCGGGTAATGTTTTGAGTTCACTTATTTTCATAGTTTTACTCGCTTTACCAGTAAATACGTATTCATTAACAAGATTCTTAAATATGATTTTCTAGGCTATATTTGACTATTATTTTAAAGGTATACGCCCGAATTCTGAAACGCAACTCAAGCACTTACATCTTAAGTTACGTTTCAGTAATCAGAAGGCCAGTTCTCGTAATTTTAAATGTTCAAAATATCATTCCGATCTAGTCTCAGCGTCAAGAAAGTTGCAAATGGCATTCCCATAAACCAATAATCAGCGTCAAATACACCTAGCATTAGCAGTAGCATTTTTACCGTTTTGGCTTTAGTCAACTTTTATTCTACATTCAATCTCATTACGAGCTATGTTCACATTTGACGTTGATTATTGGTTTAAGAGAATGCCATTTGCAACATTCTTGACGCTGAGACTAGATCGGAATGATATTTTGAACATTTAAAATTACGAGAATTGGCCTCCAGGCGTGTGACTTATATATTTATAACCAACTGCACAAAAATAGTAGTGTATAACATAGTAATAACATAATCCCACATTAGTATGTGGTAATGGTGGTGTGTAAATGTGGTGTGTAATTTTTATTGAGGTTTATATAAATAATCTCTGGTACCATTATAAAACCCGCGCCTGTTAAATCCATTTAAACTCCTCATTAAAAAGGGTATTTAAAAAGTTGTTTTACACTACCGCTAATCTTATTCCAAGGTGTAAAACATCTTTGTTAATTACACGTTACAGAGCGATACTTAACTTTTCCCTTACCTTTTAGAATGCTGTTCAGCTAACGTACAACCTATTTCAACACTAAAGCGGCAACTGGTTGTAAAAGCGTTAATTAAAAACGTAGACACTACAAAATAAAGTACATTTTAAAATTAAATCTAAAGGTCACCGATTAATATGTTTTCATTTTCACACGCTCTAGTTCTTGCTCCCGTTTTAGCCTTTTAATATTATTTTTAAGGATCGAAAGTTTAATCTGTAGCCGGCGGTGGTTAATGGGAAAATAATGTTGCGATATTGAATAAGCGTTACGACTGAGGCTGACGCTGAGGTCTCGGATTCGATCCCTGGGTCGGGTAAGTGATGTTGGGTTTTTCTATTATGAAAATGCTCCGTATCGGCCTGGATTCTGAATTGTGCCCGGTATGGCGATAGGTTCGCCCCTATCACATCATTGGACGAGGATACCCTCGGCAAAATGTGGGTGTACTGTTTACACCTCTGCCTACCTACCCCCTTCGGGGATTACAGGCGTGAGTACGTATGTACGAAAGTTTAATCTGTAGCTGGCGGTGGTTAATGGGAAAATAATGTTGCGATATTGAATAAGCGTTACGACTGGATGTTGGAGCTGGAGTACGTTTTGAGGTACACGCCCGAGACCGGGCACCACGGCGCACGACCTTTTCCATATAATTTCATACAAAATGGACTTGTCGCTACCCTCTGACTCACGACACGCGTCGCGGTTTCCATGTCACGTATCTAAAAAATACTTTAGAGCTGCCAAGACTTTTTATCAAAAAATCCACAACAGAGCCAGGTATTGACTGCCTCGGTGGCGCAGTTGTAATGCGTACGCGTTACGATTGAGGCTAACGCTGAGTTCTCTGGTTCGATCCCCGGGTCGGGCAAAGTGGTATTGGTTTTTCTATTACGAAATGCTCAGTATCAGCCCGGAGTCTGGAATTTGTGCCCGGTATGGCGACAGGCTCGCCCCCTACCGCATTGTGGGATGGATATACGCTCGGCGTAATGTAGGTGTAGTGGTTACACCTCTGCTTACCCCTTCGGAGATTACAGGCGTGAGTGCGTTTGTAGAGCCAGGTATGTATTCGAATACATGGATTCCAGATTTGAATTTCGGTCAGGGTGAATCGTGGCAAGACAATGCTTGTGTGAAAACTTGGTTGTTTGTGATAATTTATCATTGATACATATCACTGATAAATCGTGTTCTGAATTTGTGCCAATTGCCAACCAGATGAAAATAATTGTGTGGGGGTGCATATTTGAATATAGGTATTTGGTTATTATTATAAAGTTTACTTCAGGTAACAATTTTATGAAAACATCAGCCAGATGGGAAAATAACATTGACAGGGTAGTAGCAAAGCTATAGTTTTAGATTGGCATAAGACCGCAAAAGTTGGCGTGCAAAGGCGGAGGCCTATACCCAGCAGTGGGTAAATATAGACTGATTAGATTAAATCAGTACCTATTGTTGGTCTGTGATAAAATACATAAGCATTTGAGAACTGAGAATCGCCTCCTTTTTTTAAAGTCAGTTAATAACTGACATACACGCCACGCAGAAATACACAAGAAGAAGTTACTAGGTGAGAGGTCCTTAGTATGGGAGAGACCGTCTGGGTAGTTGCCACCGCTTTGTCTATTTCTTCGGCTAAGCACAGTTGTGTTTCGGTATAAAGGGCATTAAAACCAGTGAAATTACAGGGCGTTCATGCATTCCATTGACAGGTAATGCTTTGTAATTACAGGTTATGTGGGGTGTTGCTTCTGTTTATGGGCAGACGTGGCGCTTACAATCAGGCTAATAAAAAAGTTACTTGCAGAAAAAGAAATAGAATATTATAAGGTGGTAACTTCTGGTCACGGTTCTGCACTCGTTTAACACAATGGAAAATGGCCTATACAACACAGGAATAAAACCCCATTTTCACAGAAATAGACTTTCTACTCTCTACAGAAATCTCTACCACTTACAGAATAGGAGTTTCAAGACTGGAGATAGCCTACAAAAATCTCACAAAGTCGCAGACATAAAATAAATATATTAAAATTTAGAAAGACGTAAATTTGATGAAGCCAGAAGATGAAGGACGTTTTTTCTATACACGACTGACTTAAAATGCAACTGCAAAAATTTAAACATAATAAAATATTTATATTGTGCGCGCTAACAAATATGGTATGAATTAACTGTTGACCGTTAAGTATTGACTCCATTATAATTTAAGATTGTCTGGTAGAGATCGCTTTTAGCGATAAGACCGCCTTTGTAACATAATTGTTAGGTTCAAACTGTACTGTTTCCATTAGTGTACAATGAAGTTTTATACATATATGTGAGTCTCTAATGACTTCCCAGGGTTTGCAAAAATGCTTCCTGCTTTCACCGAAAATGGTATTATTCATGAGATCGAAATTGAGAAAAAAAAAATCTGGCTATTAAATAAATTAAATAGTTGAGAAGATGTGAGCATTAAAGAAGTTACTAAAAATTCAGTATTATGGTTCACATCTTAGATTATCAACTTAAAACAAATGATGTTAGAGCGAAGTGCATTGGTTACATTTACAAAGTTACAAACCACAGAAAGCGTTTTATTGTCTACACCGCTGTAGTACATTTTTCGAGTTTCAGGACATTTCTACTAAACTTTTACCGCGGGCAGCTGACCGGAACACCGGGGATTTGGATAAAAAAAGTATTTTATTCGTCGGTACATAGTTCTGGAACTTTTTGGAAAATTAGCCTAAAATGTTGTCTATAGCGTTCCAACTCCGTCATATCTATTTGATTAATTTCGTTGCGGGATGAAGAAGACAGCTTCGTATTCCCAAAGACTCGCTGCGCTTCATTGCTCGGTGTCAAAATATGCGTGCTGTCGTTCCTGGCTTAAAGGAGTTACAGTGGCGGGTGTGTGGACGGAATAGATATTTTTGTTTTTTGTATGGTATGCTTCTGGACAAAAAATCTTCTAAACACATCTTAAAAAATAGTCCATATGTCGTCTCTACAATAAAATCTGACTTTGTAATTACTTTTTTATACCACTGAATGATGAAGTGAAGAGGTCGCTCGCCTGGTGAAGTGACATATAAATTATTAACAGTAGCAATACCACCCAGAATTTCAAATTACAAAATACTGAACGGCACTGCACTTCACTCGGTGCCTTGAGATATTATAAGATGTTGATTTTATAATGCCCAGCAATCTCAGTTGTTAAACATACTCCAAAATTGATGGCTCAACACACGAAGCTTTCGTGTGTAGGGACAATTAAATATTTATACGAAATGTGAATATATCGAACACTGTCTATCCAGACATAAACGATTATGGCGGAATAGTAGGGTTGATTAAAATATATGGGTGATTATGAAAAATATCATGTTCAAGCCTATAACAATGACCGGTACGGCGTCCGTAGTAAATATATTATTAAAATTATAAAAGGATCATTAATGCATATGTATATGTATCCAAGGGTGTCTTTAATTAATAATTGTGCTTTGAGATTGAATATTTACTTCTAGATTGTCTTTCTTTCTACCTGGCGTTATCCTCGCTTAATGCCGCCCTCCCATCATGATTTGACGACGGATTTGGAATGATGTGGGGCGGCCCGTCGTCTGCCCCCCACAACCTGCCACGGGAATTAATTTTTGCGAATGTCTAGTTCGTTAATCAGCAGAGTGTACCACGTGCAGGTGAGGTTAGCTTTGGGCCTAAGATGTTGGTGGCCTACTTACACTCCTAAACTTCTAGATCGTAATTATGAATAATTCAAGTTTAAATTAGCCCTGTAAAAGTAATTGAAGTACAACAATTTATGATATGCAATCCACTTTTATCTTATGAAAGACGAAATAGATAATAATAAAAGATAATCCAATTTGAAATTAAAATTTATATTTTTTCTCTTAGGTTTCTCGTCGTAAATTGTAAAAAACAAAGATTCTAATTTATATTATTATTGCAAAGTTTTTTGTAATGAGGTTGTTTGCATAATGAAATATGACGATTTTTTTTAATTTGAACAATCTTGTTTGTTTTACATAGTTTTCTAGATTACTTATAAAATAATTTTTTATATGCAGCAAATACTTTTCTTTCACTTTGCTTAATTAAAAAAATAGTAATTAGTAATTTTGTAGTGATATATGTATGTGTGTGTAGAAAAATAAATAGTTTTAGTAGAATACTAAAATATTATTCGCTTTAGATAATATTAACGAAAGGATTCACTTGTTATAAAACATAAATATACATAACATGAAATTAAATAGTACGAAAAAAATGCAAACCCTATATCTCATGCATGTCTAGAATGCTCAAAATATGTTTTTTTTTATTTCATACTTCTTATGTCGTTATTGATTCTTTCTGATTCTTTAAGATTAATTTTTATTAATAGACATACTCGAAAGTAAGTCACCCGATCGAAAATTATCTCCATCGCAAAGGAATAGAATAGGGATTGGAAATGGGAGTGGGATTTGGGACCGCTTAAATATTCATTAAGTGGTAGAGCCACGTTGTAGATACTTTTGTCTTCAAGGTCAAATACCCCTCAACTTCCCAGTCCCTTAATTATACTTTTTCTTCAAGATCGGCAACGCCCCTATGATTGCTCAGGTATTGTGTATGTTCATGGGCGGTGGAGATCACTTCCCATCAGGTGACCCGCTTGCTCGTTTGTCAGCCTTTGTTAAACGAAAAGATCCAATGTTACAAGTTATCTTATTCTTCTTTCACCTGACCGTATCCCACTCGCAGCGGGGTCGGCGCAACGTGTTTTTAACACATGTTACAAAAAGATGTGGCTTGTAATTTTTACGACCGGCCCCCTGCCTGACATCAAACCAAATTAATGAACATAAATCTATATCAAAATTACTTTAACAAAATCAAAAGCCATATGGCACAATACCTTCTTTAGAAAGTGATTATTACGGTGAATCACAATTCCCGGCAATAAGGAAAACAGGATAAGTAGAGCGATCGCTAATAATATACCATTATGGCTTTTTCCCTCACCAACTGAACAAAGGCGAAGTTTCTTACCTAAGACGTACAATAAGTGACATATGATTTTTGACGAAACTACATAAGGAATCAATTGACTGCCTTGCCTGTCTATTTTTAAAATACGATTTCAATATGGTTTTTTTTAAAGCAATTTCGTTCATTTTTATACTCTCGAGTATTCTTGTATTGCGATGGTGGCGCCAATCAGTTGGCGGAATATAAAGGAATTAATAATTACTATTTTAACAAAATTAGTTTTCGAGCGGATATCATTCGTTTTAGAGTGGTTATGAGTGTTTACAAACTTTAATAGTTTTTTGATAATACGCATCCCATGGCATGCCACATGGTTAACGGTAAACGATATTATCAAAATCCGATCCTAAGACGATTTCCATTTCCAGAGTTGTGATTTTATTGAGACCGGAATTGTAATGGAATTGGAATCGCCTTGGAATGGGATTCATATCACTTTAAAGAGTAGACCAGCTGATCTATTATTAAAAAATTATCTACGCACTAATTTCCTTAAATAATAATAAAATAAATAAATTCACCCAACAGTACCCCCACACACATAGGCCTGACCCCACACTAGGTTAACCTGTATTGTGGGTATCAGAAACAACGAGGGACTTGCGGTCCCACAAACCAAACCCGAAACAAATATTTGTGGATTCTGCAAAAATTTGTCTTGGTGTGGGAATCGAACCCACGGCCTCTCGCTTCGCAGCCGGCTACTCGCCCACTGCGCCACTGTCATCACTTAGCTATAACAATGACCACTATTAAGCTTCTTACCCTCTAAAACAAAGAAATACAGACAAAATGATTTTCTACTGCGAAGTTGTAATACTAGGTGGTAGGTCCCTCGGATGCGAGAGGCCACCTGGGTTGGTACCACAGCTTTGTAAATTTCTGCCGCCAAGCAGCAGCGTGTAAGCACTGTTGTGTTTCGGTTTGAAGGACATTGAAGCCAGTGAAACTACTGGGCATTATGAGACTTAACCTCCTATGTCTCGGGATGACGACCGCAGTTAAGTGCCATGCAATGTTTTGTAAGAGTTCTGTGTGATGTTACTTCTGTTTATGGGCAGGCCTGACGCTTAACATCAGGCGAGCGACCCGTTCGTCTCGTCATTGAAGCAAATAAAAAAAAGCTTTGAGTTGCCTTTGATGGAGATCCATATTGACTTGTTTTGCGCGACAGTAAATAAGGCTAAAGACACACTAGCACTTTGGGAACCGTTCTTGATCTTAACTTATATTGTGTCAGTGTAATAATAATATTGTATTATATTTGATATAACAACTTTAGTTATTTAAAAAGTTATTACATATTATATTTGTCATTAGTCTGACGTGTAGTCTCAATGTTAACACGGACCGAACAATAAATCACCTCTGCTATATATCTTTATATATATAATTCTACTGTACGCGTGTATGTGACTGAACTCCTCCGTAACGGCTGGACCGATTTGAATGTTTTTTTTGTATGCGTTTGGGTGACGCCCTAGATGTTTTAGATTCACCATTGGATCCGGTAGGTGGCGCTGCTGTAGTTGCGGGATTTTTTTTGTATGTATTTGGGTGGCGCCGTGGATGGTTTAGATTCACAATTGGATCCGGTAGGTGGCGCTGCTGTAGGTGCGGGATTTTTTTTGTATGCTTTTGGGTGGCGCCCTGGATGGTTTATATTCACAATTGGACCCGGTAGGTGGCGCTGCTGTAGTTGCGGGTGAACCGCGCGTGACAGCTAGTATAGTATAAAAGTATATAATAGGCTTCCGGCCCTCATACCATCGGGTTTTTTAAATGAAGCGTGAAGTCTCACCGCTATAGTAAATGCGATCGCTCAGAATAGTGTACTACTTGATTTTCTATTCGTCTAAACGACGAAACGAGCAGGTTGCGTGGTGGCGAGCCCCATACCTGTCCATTAGCAGGAGCAACATCAGAACCTTGAATCGCAAAGTACTGCAAACGGAGAAAGATTTTGCGAACTTCTTCAATCATCAAAATCGGTCCACGTTTGGCGAAGATATCGAGTAGTAAACATAAAAAATACATACGAATTGAGAAACTCCTGCTTTTTTAGTCGGGCGAAAAGAAAACATTCGGAAACAATTTTAATCAGCCACGATGATGAATAAGTGAAGTAAACATTGAAGGCATTCCCGTATCTTAAACAAAGCTGGCATCAAGGGCGGGCAATTTATTTGTCAATATTGTGGCAACTCTCCAACAATCCCATTTATTTACTCGGATAAATCCTGTGAGCTCTGGACGTACATATTATATTATTGTAACAATATTCAATTCTCTCTTTTCTTATGAGATTAAGTGCTTCTGTATATTCTAAATTACGGCACAATGTTGGTAATAAATCAGCAAGGGAGGTCTGGCTTTCTACATCAATAGTTTGTATTGTAGCTTGTAAAAGTTTATCGGTGATTCGCGATTTTTACTGGCGGTTACGTACTCCCGATGGCGTGAGGCGTGGAGTAAATCCCATAATATTAGGTTGTAGAATACAGGTGGGTTGCCACCTGTAGATAAAGGCGTGCTGAAGGCCCATAACTGAGTTCTATTCTCAGTTAGCCTCATTGGGTTACGTTTTCTTTCACTACGAGCTGATGAACGACTTAATAAATTCGCACTGACTTTATTTATACATAAGTGAATCAGTATCTTATCTTCTTCCACCTGCCTTTATTTCACTCGTAGTGGGGTCGGCTCAAAATTTTTTTTATAGCAATATATTACAGAATGAGATGGCTTGTAGTTTTTACGACCGGCTGCCTGCCTGATGTCAACCCTTCATAGAAGAAAACACCTAGACCCAAAATAAAAATATTTGTGGATCACACAAACATTTTTTACTCGGAGCGGGAATCGAAGAAGCGGTCTCTCAATTTACAGTCGGCTAATCGTCCATTGCGCCACAGAGGCAGTTTCGCCCACTGCGCCACATAAGTTAGTCAGTATAAAGCTGATTAAAAACTACCTAATTTCGTTACCTAAATTCACTTATTTTAATGTTTTCATGCACTTTCATCACTGTAAACGTTTATTGCACAAATACATATATATATATATATATATATACATATATATGCACTCACGCCTGTAATCCCCGAAGGGGTAGGCAGAGGTGTAACCAGTACACCCACATTTCGCCGAGCGTATTTCCGTCCCTTATGTGATAGGGGGCGAGCCTATCGCCATACCGGGCACAAATTCCAGACTCCGGGCTGATACTGAGCATATCGTAATAGAAAAACCCAATACCACTTTACCCGACCCGGGGATCGAACCCGAGACCTCAGCGTTGACCTCAATCGTAACGCTTACGCATTACAACTGCGCCACCGAGGCAGTCACAAATCCACACCACATTTACACAACAAACACAACTTTAAACTAGTTTAGGAAATAATTAAAATAAGAGATCAACCGCTACTGTCAGAATTTCTATCAAAACTCCCCAAGTCATAGTTACTAGTTGCTTCAACAATCTCCAATCAAATCTTTGGTATAATTGAGCCGTTCAGATCTGTCTGTAAGTACTGTTCCGAAGATAACTCAACTCAAATTGCTTTATTCTTTTAACTCCGATTTTAATTCGATTAGTTGTTTCCAGGTTCATTATGGATGGCCTTGAATTAAACCAAATAGATGGAGTTAAAGTTCCAACAAGATTGATTTATTAACTTTTGTTCATATTGTATCAAAACGAAAACTGCGTTTGAAAGTTAAACACGCTGCCAAGGGATTACATCAATGTAAATAAATAATAAATAAATATTTTTTGTCAGTTTGTGGTCCGATCTCCCTTTCTAATAGAGTAGCACAGATAACCCTTGGGCAAACCAGATGAAAGAGAGATCGGATCACGAACAGTGAGATAGCAATACAAAGTTGAGTTTAAAAACTATTACTCTATCTACCTCATTTACCAAATATACCTTAACAGTCATACACCTATGCACCTAGCGTTAGCAGTAGCATTATACCGTTTTGGCTTCGGTCAACTTTTATTCTACATTAAATCTCATTACGATCTATGTTCACATTTGACGTTGGTTATTGGTTTATGAGAATGCCATTTGCAACTTTCTTGACGCTGAGACTAGATCGGAATGATATTTTGAACGTTTAAAATTACGAGAATTGGCCTTCTGAAGTTATTGAAATGTTCCATATTATAACTCTCATGTAGCTGTACTGCACGTAGCCGATGTAAATCCGCCGCGTACATTATGAATTACGCTATATCGAACATGCCGCTCCGCTGGCTCTGTACGATGAGCAAGCTCTCAACCGCTTACTTTTTTATTTTTGAACAACCCAAGTCTAGTAATACTTTACGTAAAAATTCTTGTATGGAGTTATGTATTTTAGATGCCTTTATAGTAAACAAACTTTTCTCACGGCTTCGTCCGCGTGAACGGCATTTTCCGGGATAATAAGTAGCCTATAACCGTCTCCAAGGCCCCATATATCTCTGTACCAAAATTCATCAAAATCGGTTTAGCGATTTAGGCGTGAAAGCGCGTAACAAACAAACTCACTTTCGCAATTATATTATTGGTTAGGATTTCCATCCAACATAGCTAAGAACTCTCTGGATAAAATTAGCTTTCAAATAAAAAAACTACATTAAGATCTGTTCATTCGTGTAGGCACTACAATGCCACACATACACATTATTACAGTAGTGTTATCACCGTACGCTGGTACTTGGGACAACTTACAATAGTGTAACACACTGTAGTTTCGGAATATACTCGTAGTCCCAGCAGTACGTCACTATTTCGGTTCCTTCAACAATGAAGTACTGGAACTGGTCTTTGACACGTAGTCGTCAATATTTATGGAACTTCATGAGGATGCACACGTCCCACGTGCCATCGTACAGTCCCGCCACTGTAACAATTGCAACGACTATAACAATAACCATTATTGCTTATGAAGCAGTAATATCAGTAAATCTGACATTAAAAAGCCGTATTTGTATTCCAAAACTACATCATTTTGCTCTTATTATATGCATATAGAATATATTTTTTTTTAACAAAAATTAAACCGATTAAAAAAATGTTAAAGGTAACAATAAAAATAACCAATTTGAAGTCTGTGCTATTGCAATTTGATAGTCAATTATAATAGAAAGCACCGACTCAAAATCGTGATTTGAGTCGGTTATATTTTACAAAAAAGTTTTGATTTTAAGTACTATTTTATCGATGCACAAGTTACGAAGTTTCAGTCTTTCATCCCGGATTTCCTGTTTTAAAAACTGTAAGACCAACTTTGAGCTCCCTATCGAATAAAAAAGAAAGATACTGGCGACGCCACGAGCAAAATCTTGAGTAATTTCGTTTACGGCAAATAGACCTCATGAAATAAAATTAAACCCTGAAATAATAAATGCCATCATGCTTTATATAAAAAAGAATTAAATTATAAAATAACCATGACCCAAGCGCGGTGGACGAACCCAAAACATTTAAATAAAATGCTCTAGCAAGGGCGAGCATAGACAAATGTCTAGAGATAAAGCTTTCTTATTTACAGTTTAGGTCAGAGCATCTCAATATTAAATAAGACATCCTCTTTTTATACAACTATTTTTTTTATTAGATTGAGTGAGTTGAGATGAGCAAGTAGCTCACCTGATGGTAAGTGCTACGTACGCCCTTAAACAATAGGAACACCATACAGTATCTTGATTTAAAAATGTTTTTTTTATCCTAGCTCGGCAAAGTGATTACGCTACACCTGATGGTAAGTGCAGTGCAATCCAAGAATACTGTCAACGACAGGTAATATGTCTATCTTAGGTCGACAAAATTATGCCGGCCTGCCTAATTGCTTCTTCACACTCCGTTTAAAGGACCCCCATATTATAGAAGGAATTACACGTGTGCCGGTAAACTATTCCACAAAGTACAGCAGTACACTGCACTGGACATATCATGCCGAGACATACGATATAGCAATAACTTCAGGCCGGAACAATTCTGCCGACTGTCGAGGGACGCAATGTCTCTTAATGGTTATTATTATATTTGTACTCCACTGTACTTATCACCAGTTGCAGTGTACTTTGTCGTGCCAGTGTCGTGTCGTGTCTGTTGACTGTTTTAAGTACTAAAAGGATATTTTTGAAGACTGAGTTCAATTCTGTACTTGGCATTATAAAATACGTAATATTGTATGAGTGGTAGAGCCACGCTGTAGATACTTTTTTCTACAGCATGTATGGGTCGGCTCGTCCGGGTCATCACCAATGTCGCACAGAAAACTGGCGTAAAGTAGCAGCTTGCTGCGTACGGTGAGTAAGATATCCGGAGGCCCAAACCCCCTCCCCTTCCCAATCCCTTAATTATCCCTTTCCTTTAAGGTTGGCAACGCACCCATGATTATTTTGGTATTATGGGCGTACATGGGCGGTGGATATCACTTACCATCAGGTGACCCACTGGCTCGTTTACCGATCTATGCAATAAATAAAAAATATAAAATGCCCACGAACTAGAATTAAGTATTTTGGCAGTTTTGTGTTTAAAATAGATAATCTGATTACTATGAAAAAAGCACAATATTTCATGTTAAAAGCAGTTAACAAAGTATTAATAACAGATTTTATGAATTGTTGGTATGGGATCTTTAAAATTAAGAAAGTGATATCCATATCCATTGTAATATCCACAAAAGCGTCTAAAATTAGTTACAAATTATTACCTACACTACGATTAAAGATATACGCTTCGGCAATCTTCGCCTAATTCGGTAATAAGAACGCGAGATGATGCCATTACAGACTTGTTAAACATTATATTTCTCTTAAGTGACTGATGAGCCCCAGATAGCATAGCATTTTCTCTATATTCGTAATAAGTCGTAAAAAACGAGCATTGCCAAAGGGCATAATACAAATCGTTGTACTGTAAGTGGTTTTACCCCAAAAAAGGTTGAGATCCTCTAGTTCAAAGCAAGAAATTCTTTTCGCAAATGCATTTTATCATTTTTATAGCTGTCATAACTATGGAGGTCGATAGCGTAAATCCCAACGCATAAGTGGGCGTCAGCATCCGTACATATTCATAATAAACAATAAAAAGTAATATTTTCGTTTGTTTATATATTAAAATAGTTACTGTCTAGTCTAAATTAAATGAGGACAGATAAATAGAGATCTAAATGTTATATTGGCGCCAACTGATGTATATTCTGCGTGGAGGTTCCATTATGTGGGACGTTTCCGTCGTTCAACAAGAGATACTCGTATCAACAACAAAATGTTTTGACACCTCTGACCTATAATAATGTTCATAAAAAAAATAAGAAATACACCCAACAGTCACACATATAGCCCTGATCCCACACTATGTTAACCTGTATCGTGAAATCAGGAACTATGAGGGACTTGCGGTCAACTATTACTAGCACTTATTTCCATATTATAGATAACGATTCTAGTACCACGCCAAACACAAATTCTAAAGCTAGGTGGGTAATCCATGTGTGATTTTTATATTTTGAAATGTTTTATTTTTTATACTAACATGTAACCTTTAAAAATATAAGAAAAACCTATTAAAAAAAGAGTACAAAACACCTCAAAGTACCTGTGCTTAAATAGGTTGAATTAAATAGGTAGAAAGATATATGATTTTGCTAAAAATGTACATTATCAATAAATACACGATGTCTCTTAACAACGATTGAAAACCGTTCATCATTACAAGTACGTTTGTTACAGGAACAATAGACAGAGAAACTTTTGTGAATCATTGACGAGAAGTCCTATATTGGGTCAAATGTCAGTCGAAAACGTAACAGCTGGTGGAGATTAAAAGAGTTGTTAAAAGATTTCATCCAAGCTAATTGAAACCTTGAAAGAATTGGATAAAGTTTGGATCAGTGTAGCGTGAGGAATGGTTTGGCATATTGATAAGTCTTCCATTTTATATAAGAAAAGTATGAGAGAGTCTTCATGAACATTCGGAATTTTAACTTATATATATATATATATATATACATTAATAGCAGCAATTTTTTTTTTGCAGAGTCTTTGGTGGTTCGCCGACAAGGAAACCAATTAGGACTAAGGCTTTTAGGCCTTCGGTAATCTGACTATGTAATGAGCACGAGGAAAAAATCTGTCACCGTGCTTCACACTACTCAATCTCGTTTTGAGGCCTATCAACGTAGAACAATTTATTTTGAATACTAGTCTTCTTCTGTCGTGCCAATAATTACAATAAAATTATGTTACACATTTGTTATTTTTTATATTTTTCTGATCCTGTTTGATACACTTATAGAAGCGTCTGTAACCCCCATGAGATCTTTACTTGTGCAAGTGATAATATTAATGAAGCGGATTCTGCAAGAAAATTCTTCTCTGGGTATTCTTGGGAAGTTAATATTTATGTTACCTCTCTACATATGTAGGTGTAAATAAAACATAATAATCAGCCCTTATTGTCGTTTATTAGTCTTAAAAAATGGGAGTATACTAGTAAAATTATCAATAAGCGGACCGATGATATGATACAAGTATCCACATTGTATCGATTCCAGGAAAATGTCTCGATATAAAACTTGTATCACGAAAGCAGATTGAAAAGGTTGCCAATTGTACTGGGAATTGTTGAAAAGAGTGGTAATTGGCACCTTATCGTGTGAAGTGGCAATTTAGGGTTATTTGTGTTTCCGTGTATATAGCAAGATAAGCAAATCTATGTGGATAAAAGTGGTAAGATAAAATGTACGGTTTATTGAGTGTTGATTTGTTTGGTGGGCGGGAATACTGATGTTTGATAATTGAAACATTTTATAACATAACACCATACATGCCGCATCTCAAATTCAAGCAATAACAAATAACAAAGTATGCAAAGAAACATCGTATAGAAGAAGATTTGAACCAAAATTTGAACTGCGTAGAATTTTTAAAAGTATTTTCATTTTCGTAAAGAATTCTCAAATTACCCCTCAGAAATATACTTTGGCGTCGAAACTATCTGTTTGAGTGATAACAACTATGTACTATTTTTCAGAATTTTAAGAAAGAGTATTTAACCTACATATTAATCGAGCGGATATTAAATTTATTTATGGTTTAATTGTTAAAAAGAATAATCTTCAAAATTCCCACCATCAACTCGCAAATGCTACGCAATTGTAAACCTTATTTTATTGTTTTTCAAACCGTAGTCAAACCTCGTCTTAATATTATATTTTGGCGACTTACAGTAAATCGAATAGGTTATAAAGGAACGTGGCCT
Source organism: Mimas tiliae (assembly GCA_905332985.1). NCBI lineage: Eukaryota > Metazoa > Arthropoda > Insecta > Lepidoptera > Sphingidae > Mimas > Mimas tiliae. The sequence continues at coordinate 6,042,014 of HG995247.1, read as the reverse complement.
ACACAAATTACAATCCTAATTTACGTGGTATTGGTCTCAATCATTCTGCACAATACTGGGTAAATGCCAAATAAATCGCAGTGATTTACGTCTCATTTCCAACCCGTGGTAGTACTATGCTTATTACTAAATAATTAGGCCCACTTGGCCTAAAATATGCCATAGAAAATTACACGCAATATTGAGGTTAACTGAAGTCATATTTATTTGTTTACTAGGTAGCATTTTATTTACATTTGTAGGAAAATTATGGTTGCATGGAAAAGTAAATTATGATATTTTATATAGTACAAAGGAGTCGCCACGTGATTCTTTTCTAATTTGAAAGAGTATATATAGCTCAAAGCTGGCCACATTTTAATTTCAAGAAAAAATCCTCCCCTGAGGGGGTGGAATCGGGGATGAAGTATCAATCTTCGTCATTTATGCACCAATTTTGATAACCCTTTCACTAAATATAGGGAGATAATAATTTGAAGAAGAAATTCCATCCTTAATGGCCGTTCTACATGTAGGTACTACACATTTTTTATGGATGATCTTTCAAAACATTATTGATAGTAAGCAAATCTATCTTTAAATAGAATATAGGGAACGGCCATAAGGGAGTGAAATCGGAATGAACGACTCAAATTGATTATTTAGATTTTTAGCTTATTAGTTTTTTGAGTCGGTTTTATTTTTGTAAAAAAGTTTTTTTACCTGTATATTTTCAAACTTATTGCAGTGATTAGTTTAAAAATTCTTTTGTAATTTTGATTACAATTACAATATGTGCAAATTGCTAACTAAAAGTACTTGGCCGAGCTGAAATTAGTTACGGAGGGCGCCGCAGCTACAGTTATCAAAGACTAAAGGGTTCCTTGAAGTGACTAACTTAAGGCCAACCAAGTTATTTTGCGCCTATTGCAAGTAATTTGAAATTAGCCGCAGGTCCCCTTGAACGCATTTTATTAATTCGCCAACAAACAGTAGAATTCCTAAAACGGACTTTAAACGTATAAGCTAATACACAATCTGCAAAAACATATTCAATACAGACATCACAATTATAGACTAAACAGAGTACCGTAAAATTAATTCCGATCTCATTATTTGGTGAAAAGCGTGCATTTCACGTGTCATTTAGATTCAATGGTACCAATATTCTATACGATAAGTAGGTAATGATTCCAGTCACATGCCCCCACCGATACCCTCCCACTCGTTAGCTTGAAATCGTTCGAGTTCACTTGATATTATCGTACTACTTAAGCGTATGTTGCATGCATTATGGAATTTCCAATAATGGTTTATTTACGGTTTAAGGAAATGTCTTTGTGCTTTTTTTTTATCGCTATTTGATTTTTTTAGATGTGTTCGACGTTTTGCAGTGAAGTTTTTTTAATAGCATAGGCCGCGGTAAACGAGCATTTGGGTCACCTGATGGTAAGTGATCACCGCCCACAATACCAGAAGAATCATTGATGTTGATACTGAGTTATACGATGACTGAGTATACGAGTATTAGCTTTTCATTTTGCGATATTCGTTAATTTTTCCTTGTTGCTATTTCTTCTTTTTTTCGAATTCATTACTAGCTTTTGCTCTCGGCTTCGCCCGCGTGGGTTACGGGTTTCCATCCAACGGTAACTGCTCATTTTTATGCAATAAAATGTTGCATGTATTCTTCCCTAGGGTTCAAGCTTTTTTCGTACCAAATTTTGTCAAAATCGGTGAAGTGGTTTATCTGTGAAAACGTAACAAACAGACAGACACGCAGACAGAGTTACTTTAAAATTTATGTATAATTGATAGTGTAGATTAGTTATTATCCTCAGAGGGGTTGACGTAAGGCAGGCGGCCGGTCGTAAAAACTACAAGCCATATCTTTCTGTAACATGTGTTTAAAAGCATGTTGCGCCGACCCCACTGCGAGTGGGATAAAGGCAGATGGATGAAGATTAATAATATTGATTAGTACGAATTATCAGGATGTAAGTATTGACAAATATGCTTTTAGAGCGACTTAAAGTACGTTTTATTTTATTATTTCGGTCTAAATATATTACAATTACAGTACTTTAAGAAAGACCCGTTCAAAGATATATGTATATTTTATGACGATTGCGTATAATAATATATATATCCAGGTTATTTAATAATATAATGCATATTTTGGTACAAAATGGGTTATGCTAATAGTACTTTGTATAAAAATAAACATGTTCTGATTTTTTATTACTATTCACGAATACATTTGTTATTTATTATTTTTGGAAAATTTGCTATTTATACTTCATATCTATGATACAAGGATTTCGTTCTTTAGTCGTTCGTTTTTATTGAAGTGAAAACTTCTTTAGGCGCGTTGAGCACTTTATGGGTGAACAAAAATCATGGAACTCGCGTCATCGTCACCGAACGCTTTCCATGAGCTATATGTATACTGTGTATATATGTGTACTTTTTGGATAAACAGAAAGCGTGAAACTCGCGTCATCGTCACTGCACGCTTCCCATAAACACTTCTTTATAAACCAACAATAATTCGAAAATTATCTAAAGCTCGACGATACAATTCACAAGTTACTTAGTTTTCACTTCTATCGGCAGTCCCCAAAGACTGGCCCGCATGTTTTTTTTCCGTGACTTTGGTCACACGGTACACACGCACAGGGTTACCAAGGTATAAACAAATCTAGAACAATAATAGAATCAGGGCTTTTGCAAGGCAGGGCGAAGATTCGCGTCTTCGAAACGTATCCTTGTCTTGCTTTATTTATTTCTGATACCTGAACAGTGTATACATGTGTGTCTATTGTGTTCCGGTTTGAAGGACAAGAAACCAGTGAAATTACTAGATATTAATATGAGACTTAAAATATCTCATGTCTTGTGGTGACGAGCGTTTTACATTGCCATGCACTACTTTGTAACATAAAATTTTCTATGTGTTGCTACTGTTTAAGTAAAGGCGTGATGTTTCCATCAGTATATTCAGCCGAGTGATATTTTCGTCTCAACATGTCGGCAAATAAAAATAACCAGGTTATGAAGGCAGTTTGTGATAGAGATCTACCGCCCAGTTGCGATGTACTCTAAAATGAGCGCACTGTCTATACATATTTATAACTATTATTGGATACTTTTACTGTCATATACCTACAACTCTATATACAATTTCTTCACATAACACAAACGATATTCATTTACTAGCACAATAGTCCATTATTACATCGCTCATTGTAAATTCAAGGCGAAGCATCCACTTAGGGAAGAAAGCATTCTATGCAACAGTGGTGGTGTCGCTCTAGGGTGTAAACTAGGCCACTGTACGCCTATCTACGCGGTCTTATCTCGCAGTGATTATGTGGTAACAATGGACTTTTGTTCGGACTTTGATGGGAAGACGGTCAGTGAGTGCTATATGTCTTTAACTGATGCCAACAGAGCCTATACATTTTGTCAGTGAAATTGTTCGAAAGTCATAAACACGACTTTTTAGAAAAAAACGGCGTGTGTGTGCAGCCAAGCGAAATAAGTATTTTGCTTTTTTTCATATGGCTAAGAGTTTATTTCAATAATTTTAAAGTAGATTATATGATGGGCCTTACTAATTTTGAAGGACATTGAAGCCAATGAAATTACTGGTCATTATGAGATTTAACAACTTATGTATAGGGGTGACGAGCGCAGTCCAGTGGCATGCAGTGCATTGTATTTAAAAATTCCGTGTGTTGTTTCTGTTTATGCGTAGGCGTGGCAATTATCATCAGGCAAGCGACCTGCTCAATGCTTAATTCAAACTAATAAAAAAGTAATTATATTTTGTTGAAACATGAGCTATATAATTACAAAACAATGATAATCAACCTAAATGTAAAAATAATTATTCTACCACATAATTTGATCAAGACCGTCACTATAATGGTGCGTCAACCACAAAATAGCTATGAAAATAAACAAATTGAGACAAAACAAATTATTAAAAGAAGAAGAAAGAAGAATGAATTTTGAGTGGTAGAGCCAAGATATAGACACTTTTGACTACAGCATGAACGGGCCGGCTTGCCTGGGTCGTTACCACTGTAGCACAGAAAATCGACGTAAAGTAGCAGCTTGCTGCTGCGTTTCGTATGATGAGTGAAATATCCGGAGGCCCAAGTCCCTTAATTATCTCTTTCATTTAAGGTCGGTAACGCGCCCATAATTATTTTGGTATTGTGGGCGTACATGGGCGATGGAGATCACTTATCATCAGGTGACCCACTTGCTCGTTTGCCGGCCTATGACATAAAAACATTTCATTTACGTGTTTTTATATCAAAGGCAACCGACATATCTCGCGCACGAGAGATAGGTAAGTTCTATTGTTTAAATATCTCGCCTAAAAGTGCCAACATTTGATTAAATCACGTCGTTCTGTTGGGGTTCTTAGACAAAATACCACAGAGAACTTGACAGTAAGATTTTCTCTACTTTTGACGTAATGAGTCGAATATTAAGCAACCATGTTAGCTTCTGTAGACATTTAGAGATAACCAGATAAAAATGGTCCATGACGATAAAATTATCTCGTGTTGATTATGCTAAGTCCAGTACAAAGGAGCATGTGGACTATCTGATAATTGATTACGAGCACCCATGAATACCCACAATACGAGAATCATGGATGTTGCCTTCCTTAAAGAAAGGGGACTGGGAAGGGGGGCTTTAGCCTTCTGGAAATCTCACTTACCACAAGAAATGTATCGGCATGCTGCCAATTTTTATATCTGTTTTCTGTGAGACAGTGGTAATAACCCAGTCGAGCCGGCTAATTCATGCTGTAGACAAAAGTGTCTACAGCGTGATTCTACCACGTAATATTTTATCCACTATAAATTGCTTTGCCGGTATTATATTTCAAGAGGTTTTAATATTAAAATATTCCACTCACCTTTAATGTAGAATCAACTAAAGACTTTGTAACTTAATTTGAAACTTTTTAATACTTTATACACTGCACTTGTTATAAAGGAAACTTTAAATTTAGTTTGATTTTAACACTAAGAGACTGGTACCTGAAACAAAGTAGAAAATAATTATTTTATGTCCGTAATATGAAGCTCCCATTTTTTTTATATTCCTCATTTAATCAAGGCAAGGAATTTTGCAATATATTGACTTTAGGATATTATTAGATTTTATTTAAACGGGATATACAATATAAAGCTTTGGACATAGTCGAGACGAGCGAAAACTGAGCGTAGTCGCTTTTATTCAGCGGTAGTCTTTGCTAACAAGACTATCCCGCCACTGTAACTCCTGTAAGCCAGGATTGACAGTGGCACGCATATTTGAGCATATTAAGCTAAGAAGGTCTCAACTTTAGGCACAAATACATTCACAACTGGAGAAGCCAGATGTAAAGCACCACGGATGGCATTAAGTGGATCCTATCACGTGAGCTGTTATACTTGACTCCAATAATAGGTATGGAAAAAACGCTGGAATGCGCGGAAATTCCTCCTAGTCTCTACAAAATCCATATAGTATACAACGCCAGACGTTATTTGCATACTGTCAGTCTTTAGCTAGCTTATTATCAAGTTAAACTACAATATATTTCTATCAAAACTGTTTATTTCAATTATGATTATTTCAAAACATACAAGCATTCTGCTTCGAATTTTTAAATTTAGTTGATTTCTTGCGTCATTAACAGATTTTCCAAAATAAAATTTCAATGATATTATTATGGAAGATTGTCAAGATTGGGCGAAGTGTTCAATGGTATCATTATGGAGGATTGTCAAGATTGGGCGAAGTGGAAGGGTTTAAGTAGGAAGGCGGAATCTCGTATTAAGCTGGGGTAATATATATAATGAATTATCGCTCGATTAATCGCAGCGCTTACCATCAGACGAGCGACATGCTCGTTTCATCACTCAAGCAAATAAAAAAAAATAGTTTCTCGGTTGCAAAGGGGATTGACGTTTTTGTCTTTAAAACTACAAACCAAATCATTTTGTAACATATGTTAAAAAGCATGTTGCGCCGATCCCACTGCGAGTGGGATAAGAGCAGATGGCAGAAGAGTTTCTCAAAGTTGGATGATATCATCATTAACCTACTTTATGATTTATAGAAGCATAAGACATTAGATAAATCATATCAGTTTTCGCCCTAATTCATCTTGAATACCAGAGGCGGAATGTATGCAAATGCTATTATTGAAACTCCAACGTTTCAACACTAATGGTCGCCGTCATGCATGATGCTTCTATAAAAGCTTTAATTTAATCTGCTATAATAATATAATATAGCTATTATAAGCTTCTGCTATAACAGTTGTAAGTAGATTAGATTAAATCCTAACTAATATTATAAATCCGAAAGTGAGTTTGTTTGTTAAGCTTTTCCGCCTAAATGGATGAATTTTGGTACAGAGATAGATGGGACCCTGGAGGCTTCTTTTTATCCAGGAAAAGGCTCTTCACGCGGGCGGAGTCGCGAGCAAATCCAGTTCCTTTATACATTACTTCGTTGGCTTATCATAGAATATAAATAAGCAGCAATATTTATTTATTTATAATTCTATATTGTACAACACTGAAGTAGAAGTACCTGTAAGCAAAATAATAATACAATAAATATAGTTGAGTTGGCGGTTTTTTTATAACTTTCGATACTGAATTCGATATTAAGTAAATTATCCAGAGCATACAGACCTTATTTTATTCTGAACTTAGTACTAGTTTACTATCTATCAAGGACCAAAAACTACATTAATGTATCACAATAAAGCACATTTTTCGCGTCATTACAACGAATATAAAGCTTTTTAAAGCCGACCGGCTGTGGAATTTCTTCCAAACCGTAATGCACTCCATGAATTACTAATTCGTAACAATAAATATCCAACATACATGAGCTGTGTCAGACCTGCACAAAGAGTCTATTTTCACATACGCACTCACGCCTGTAATCCCCGAAGAAGTAGGCAAAAGTGTAACAAGTATATCCACATTTCGCTAGCTTATTTTCGACCTATGGGGGCTCGCCATACTATTACATACATACATATATTCGTCATACCGGGCACAATTCCAGACTCCGAGCTGATACTGAATATTTCGTAATAGAAAAACCCAACATCACTTTTACCCGATCCGGGGATCGAACTCAGCACAGCAATCGTACAAAAAGATTGCTAAAATATGTCTCTAATTTTTGTTTGTAGCATAAGGAAGGTAAACAAGTAGGTGGGGTCACCCAATGCCCAACTATAACAATAGCATAATTATGAAACCCAAAATGACAAATTGAAAATTGAGGAGTACCAAGTCATAGATGCCTAAACCAGATTGTATTAGGGGTAGGATCCTGCCGGCTCTAAAATCACTGGGGTCGTATTAAAAGGAGACATGAGCTAATAGTCTCACTCCTGAGGTATTCAAAATCGAGCGACTGCGTTTAATGAGTAAGGTGTAATAATAATTAAAAATACGTACATATTTATATTTAAATCTAACATTTTTTTTCGTTATTTAAAGACCCCCCTTATGTGAATCCCATTGAACTCTTTTACACCATCAGAATAAGAGCTTTACAATACAATTCGAGCTTGATATAGAGTACATACATTCTGCTACGTGCCCTACGAGACACGTACAAATACGTGTTGAATAAGTGTCTGTGCATATAAAATTCGCGGTGCCTTGAGATGGTTCTGCGTCGACCTTTTAGATGCTTTGTACAATATGTTACACTAACTATTTATCATAGAAGACGTGTACCATATTCTGATGGAGAGTCTCCGTAACGAAGACCGACGTATGCTATGTCGGCATATGTTGGGTCGTATCGGCGGATGTAATAGCGTCTTGGCCTGTCCCCTGTCGACAGATACCATGATGCTTTTAAAACTAGTAAAAGAAGCATTCAAGTCGTAGATGTTAGTTTATCTATTGTGTATGTATAGAGTGACATAGACGTCCACGTCAATATCTTTATCTGGAACAATCCCCGCCCTTTTAAACCATTTCACCCCCTAAGGAGATGATTTTCGAGATAACGCGAAATATTTTTACTTATTTGTTTTTAGTAATCCTCCTACGAAGTTTCGAGTCGAAATGTCTATTTAATATTATTCTTCTATACAAACCCCCTATTTTACCACTTTAAGGTATGAATTTTGAATGAAAGGAGATGAAAACAATGTAAGACATTGATCAAATAATTGCTTCGAGACGAATTATTTAGAAACTAAAGAATGTTTGTGAAAGTGCAATGTTAGTACTCAATGAATCATTGTGATTTGAACGAAGATTACACAGAACCGAAGTATTAGGGAAAATAAGGAAACTCACTTTAGATTTATAGATTTGATGTTATAAAAATATTTTAGTTCACGCATTTATTTATTTGATTGAACATTTAAATAAATATTCAAAGTAACCAGTCTTTATTAAACTTTAAGTTCAAAACTTAATTAAGGTTCGTTATTATTTTAGTCATTACTGTATTACTGAAAATATACAAGAAAATTTGCAATATCTAGAAGAACAATAATTATTCCGAAATGAAACATTAAAAGTTATTTTTTTGGCGGCGCAAGTGTATTGCGTCGCGTAACAGGTTCGATCCCCGGGTCGGGTGAAAGTAATATTGGGTTTTTCTATTACGAAATGCTCAGTATAAACCCGGAGTCTGGAATTGGGACGGATCACATCATAGGACAGAGATACGCGCGGCGAAATGTGGGTGGTATTGGTTACACCTCTGCCTACCCCTTCGGGGATTACAGGCTTGAGTGCGTAATTTTTTATACCACAATTTACCCAATCATATTTCGTTAATTAAAAGCAATGTGTTGCTCGGAACTTGTTAACATAATCCCTACTACCAGCAGGTTGTTTCAGCGTTTAGTTTAAACGAAGCTCAGTAGTTTACTAAGTCAGGACAAACACGTTCGTTTACTGCCGGCTTAATTTTGGGGTTGGTGAATACTTTGAAAAATTACTTTACCATTGCAATAATTACGATAGTTTTTTTAACTCATAATGATTTTACCAATAGCTATGACAGAAGTTAATAATCAAAAATTGTTATAATAATTTAGTAAACTTACGATTTACGATTTTGTAGTTTATACAGCACATGTTGTGACTCAAAAACCCATTCTATATATTGCCATTTAATATGCATTGCTACAGGTTTTTCAAAGTTAAACCAGAACCTGGCTTTATTGTAAGTAACTGTAACCATAATAAATATTCATCTTTATTTCGACCAAACGACCCGAATTGTTGAGTAGCACAAATCCGTGGTACGGTATCTTAATAATGAGTACAGGAATTATACAATAATGACAAAGAGAAAACGAGGATCTCTTGCGGTTTGACCCAAATCCTTTTTAGCAAACATTCCCTCCCACAAACAGGTGGCTCAAAACATCGCAATATTCAGAATTATATTGTGACGTACTAAAGCTTTTAGTTATCAAGTTATGCATTAGCTCTAGCCTCAGCTCTTATCCGATATGTATTTGTATTTCATAGTGGAGATTTATCATTGCATTTTCGAAGCTCTTGTAATGAATTCTATGTAGTGGAAAATTCAATACAAGGTTTCACTACGATGGTATCAGAAATTTGTATCGAGGTATTCAGCGATAAAACAGCGGTTGATGATGCAACGATCATTGTGGCTGCTAATGTGATGCGATACGAAACAGGTGTTGCTTTAGAAGATATTTACAGTATAAAACTTCCCGGTGATGTCACGGTTGTAGACCGCCCGAAATATTCTAATTTTCGTTCGTTTTTGTATATATTTTTATTTCAATTTAATAAAAAAAAATAGTACTTCCAACTTTCCAATCAAATATAATATGGAATTCCTATATAAAATATGTAATTCATTAAACTATTAGGTTCACAATGGAGATTTACTAAACTTTTACTATTTTTGTCGTCCATATTCAATGTATTATTAAGATCCAGGACAAGACAACCAACTCTAACTTTCCTATTATCGTCGAGGACAATCTGGACTTTATTGAAAATATAATGAAACATTGTCCTTTAATCCGTATCGGCTAAAATCCCATTAAAACTTTTGTAAAGCCTTATCTAAGTTTGTATAGTAGTAATAGGGTTGTCATATAACACATGAACTATTTTTTAATTTAATTATATAATGGCCATAATAATTCTAAACCCACTATCACTTTTTGTTCAATAAAGATAAATAACTTGGTCAGGATGTTTAACAAGTTTAATAGTCGTTCCACATTAAATGCAAAATTATATAACTGTTCACAGTTTATTATACTTGGTATGATTAATCACAATTCTAACTGCACTCGGGCAGCGTTTCCACGAAATAGTTCTAAGCACGACTAAGTCTTCTCAAATAATAATGCACCCTCTTATATACCTTAGCAAATCACCTCCACCACATCTCAATCTTATTATCTACCCGCTTTACATAGTTATTCCTCCGACTACCTTCACTAACACCAATAACGGTGCTATTACCAGCGATTACTATATGAGGGTAACATATTAATAAACAACCATGAACTAGTACACTTTAGTTATTGTATGCTAGATTAAAATATGTTCAAATTTAATTTTTTTTTTTTATTTATCCATCTAGACAACATTTTCCACAATAATTTCAAGTCAAGCGCCATTGTTTGTGACCTGATAACCCTAGTTATAAACCTGGTTGGTCTAATGGAAACTAAAGTCGTGGCCCCGGTCCCAGCGGGACAATAAGTTTGATAAATTGTCCCGCACTGTGGTCGCTCAGTGGCGCAATCAAGTATGATTACCTGTCTGACAATTATTATAGCTCACTCCCTGGAGATCTGGGCCTTCGGTTGAATTGTGATGGGTAGAGAAATCCCGAGACGGAATGTTTAGGATGTGTTGTTATTATGCTTGATTTTTAAGTAAGTGTAAAATTTATAGCCAATATTTCAATCTCCAAGTAAACGTTATTTATCAGATAAAATATATTTCTTTCTGTCTGGTGTTATCCTGTTTAACGCGAGGGTCCGCCTTCTCGTACTATAGGTTTGACGGTATTTGGTTGGTAGACAAAACTATCTACAGCGTGCCTCTACCATACAAAACATAATGTTAGTATCTGGTGGTTACGAGGTTCTTTTCACTTAATTAAGTTAATTTGATCTTTTATAGCAACTACGAGGTTAATTCTGAATATTATACTAACACGTAGTAATCGCTCTATATATGAAAGATTTGTTGCAAATCGAGTAACGTTTTCACTTACTCATGAAGAAGGCACAACGCGAATTTAAAAAGCAATTTCACTGAAACAAAACAATCGCTTATCTCGAAAGGATGTCGCGAACAAAAAATTGAACAACCACATTAACGGTATTGAAAATAATCATTACACGAACGTGGCACGGTCACGCCGACGGCGTTTCAATTAGACCTTTACAAAACAATGTGAATTTCGTACTGATAGCACTTTGTAAACGTTCACCCCGGAGCGTTATAGGAATTCAATAAACATTCAACTATTTACGAATTCGTACCACGAAAGTAGATAAACAAATATAGAACGGTGGTGTGCACACGCTTATAATCTTTTACACGTACACGCAATAAACGGTATGACCTATGTTTATTATTCCCGAAAAAATCTACGGAATGATATATTATGCACCCACTCTCGTACATAACTCAAATGTTGGTTTGTAGAATGCATTTCGGTGAAATAACGCAGTCCGTGTTGTAAATAATGTAAGTAAAACAAACTTTATAATTATGTTATTGTCATTGACAGTGCACGTGTTCGGAACGTAAAGAAAAGCAGAATGTTGGATTAATTAATTATCAGTTCAGCTTCATGTTAAAATGTTCACGGTAAATTAGTTATATATAATACAAACGCCTTCACGCCTGTGATCTCCAAGGGGACACACAGAGATGTAACCAGTACACTCACATATCACAGAGCTTACTTCCGTCATATGATGTGATAAGAACGAGCCTATCGCTACAATTCCAGACTCTGGACTGATACTGAGCATTTCGTGACAGAAAAACTCAATATCTCGACGTAAAGCAGCAGCTTGCTGCTGTGTTTCGTGCGGTGAGTGAGATATCCGGAGGTCAAAAACTCCCTCCCCTTTCCAATCCCTTAATTATACTTTTCCTTTAAGGTCGGCAACTTGATTCTTTTGGTATTGTGGGCTTACATGGGCGGTGGAGATCAGTTACCATCAGGTGAACCACATAGTCGTTTGCCGGCATATGCTATAAAAAACAGACTAATGAGAATCTCCTTTTAGAAGTCAGCCGACAATGAATGTGATTATGAGATATGATGAACAAGTAACAAATACAGAAACTAAACAACTTTCAAACTTTATTAAAAAGTTCGAAATTAGTTCATTCGAGAAGGAACTGAATCAGCCCAATTCGAGTTTTCGAAACATATAAGTCAAACGCAAAGAACTTTTTTATTTGTTTTCTTTTACAACTATATTCGATCGGAACTTCTAAATGAAGTTGTGAGCAAAAACTATTTTGCAATTAAATAGTTAATTTTACAATTGAGAAACGCGAGTACGAATTAGTTTACAACTAAATAGTCAATTCCACAATTAAGAAACGTCACGTGAGCACTAATTAGTTTACTATTTAATAGTTAATGTCACAAGTGAGAAAAGTCTTTAGAAATTAGTTTACAATTAAAGCAACAATTGAGTAGTAAACATCCAGCCAATTGCTAATTGTAGCTTCGAGAAAGCCATTTGAATATTCTAGTAGGCTTTACTTCGGGGTTAATTAAATTAGAGGACACGAGAATGCAACTCTTGCTAATTGGCCACAACAAAGGGGCGTTTCCTGACACTTTGCTAAGACTCTTTTTGTTAGCGAATGTTTAATGTTTCAGTATAATTTAGAAAGGTCAATTTCATTCAAATTTTCTTTTGTGTTTTAAGTCTAAAATATTTTGTTAGCAACGGAGAGTACACATTCTATGACGATTATAATAATGTTGTTATATTACTGTCCTATTATAAACATATTTACATGCAGGTAGACCATAACCTGGCTAAAGCCATGGGCTACTATATACTGACATTTGTAAATTATTGGGCGTTATGAGACTTAACAACTCATGTATCTGTGTGACTCAAAGATCGCTTTGTGTGCTTTGTGATTCAAAGTTATGTATGGTGTTGTGTCTGTTTAGGAGCAAGCTTGGCGCATATCATCAGACGAGCGACCTGCTCGTTTCATCATTCAGGTTAATAAAGAAATAGTTTTTTTCACTCACATGCTAACAATTACATACTAGCGCTTGTAGCGTGTTCAGGCTAAACGATGAAAATAGTATTCAAAATTACTTAACATCAACTTTCGGACACATTTATGACACTCAAAGTACCGCTAAAGTTTTCCAATAGCCTTGAAACACGCGAAAGTTTATTCGATAGACATTTCCAAATCATTACACCGTTGAACGGTTATCGGCAGCGTGACTCGACGTGACACGGACTCGGTGATACGTAACGTGTCAGACGATCGGGAGGGATGAGCAATGTGACTCCATCCTATTGTTCTCTTAGATTTGTTTAATGATAGGGATGTTTTATACTTTATGTTTTAGACTGCCTCGGTGGCGCAGTTGTAATGCGTACGCGTTACGACTGAGGCTGACGCTGAGGTCTCGGGTTCGATCTCCGGGTCGAGTAAAAGTGATACTAGGGTTTTCTATTACGAAAAGCTGAAATCAACAACATCAGCCCGGAGTCTGGAATTTGTGCCCGGTATGGCGATAGGCTTGCCCCCTATCACATCATGGGACGGAGATACGCTCGGCGAAATGTGGGTGTATTGGTTACACGTCTGCCTACCCCTTCGGGGATCACAGGCGTGACATACCGACTGATCGAGCGAGATGAACATAACAATCCTATTCTGTTTGATTTATTCAATGGGTGATAGGAGCGTTCTGTATAAATAGTCAATATGAATTAATATACACAGATGTTTAACTTTGTAAATATAACTTTAAAGCCTGGTTTCTGAAAGTCTGATAAAAGTAAAATGAACTAATCTGAGGGGCTAGCACTGAAAACTATCGAAATCGTAATGTATAGGTATCGAGGGCTCGATAGATAATTCCATATATATCATTCGTATATATTCCATATATATTAGTTTCTTTTACGTACGATAGAGGCGCTGTACAAAAATCTCATAGAAATTGTTGTCGATGACAGCTCAAATAACTTTTCGCAAGTTTTCCGTGCTAGCCCCTCAGATGTCAAATCTCATGTCAAGTCGAAATTGAGTTGCTAGAAGCGTGATCAACTTTGATTTGACACACATGTTAGCTTACATAACTTACAAATTAATATGAAAAATCGTATGTCAAACGCTACTAAAGAGACATCAAATATTATTAATTTTTCAATAAATATCGTTTCAGCAACTCTAATTGATTTGACAGTAGTGTCAAAATAAAAGTTCTGTTAGTTGAATATTGATTAGATCAGCCTTTTAGAAACCGGGTGTTAATGTTATATGGAAATTATTATATTTACGCTCTAATAGCCTAGTAACAGTGTACTTAGGCTGAGGAACTGGTAAGGTCCTGGGTTTAAAGCCCTGGACACGCCTATATCCCGGATAACTGCCCCGGCAATTTTGCTAAATGAGATTATTTTTATACATTATAAAATATTTTTAATTATGGAATAAGTTCAAAACTGTTATAAATTTTAAGGGAGGGTCTATATGGACCATGGGATAACTAAAACTGCACGTGTTTTATATGAAAATTTTGTATTTAATTCTCGCCTATGTCATGCGATGAAATTCCTCCATGCCTTTCGCCTATTTAATTAAATTTAATTCTAATTTTAATCTATTTGATTGTTACTACTAATTAATTAATAATTGTAGAAAATAAAAAAAACCTCCGTATAAATGAGGCTTCATAAATACATTGCTATTATACTTCCAAATGATTACAACGTTGAACGGTTATCGAGATGTCATGTCACATCACATCCGTCCAGGCCAGATGAGCATGTCAATGCATCCTATTGTATCTCCATTTGATTTGTTTAACAATTGACTTGGTAGTTTGGTGCAAACTAGTTAGATTTCGGGAGCGAAATAATATTTATTTCCTTGAGAAATATGTGCTGGCTTACGTTTTAAGCCACCACGGTAGCCAAGGGTCTATATCTAGCTTGCAATAAAATGATAATGTTATATTTTGTACACCATTACAGGTTTTGGTGAATTTAATGTGATTATTAAAAACTCTCTAACAGTCCACCGTTATTCAATAAATTATTAGAAGTGATTATTAAAACCTCTTTTAACTGTTTTTAATTTTTTTTTATGGGATAGGCCGGCAAACGAGCAAGTGGGTCACCTGATGGTAAGTGATTTCCGCCGCCCATGTACGCCCACAATACCAAAAGAGTCATGGGTGCGTCGCCGGCCCCAAAGGAAAGGGATAATTAAGGAATTGGGAAGGGGAGGGGGTTTGGGCTTCCGGATATCTCACTTACCGTACGAAACGCAGCAGCAAGCTCCTACTTTACGCCGGTGTTCTGTGAGACAGTGGTAATAACCCGGACGAGCCGGCCCATACATGCTGTAGACACTTTTGTCTATCACTCATACACGAACATGAAATTTAATAAATAATACATGAACACGAAATATTGTCTACTTTTTGCATATATTTTTGAAATTAAACTTATATCATTCGAAAGCCACTCTGCCATAGAATATGAAGGTCCATAAAATAAAAAAAAACGTGTTTCCCCTAAGGCAGGAAAAATATAGTCTATAACGTACCCGCAACCCCGAACGAACAAGCGCATCCGGACGAACATCGTTGAGTTTTAGTATGTAAGAGTCGGACATGACCCCGGCCTGGTACGCGGTGGGGTGGTACCCATAAAGGGTTTCTCAACATTAATCAGATAAAATATAGGTAGTAAACATATTTACATTATTTCCCCGAAAAAAATACTTTAACTATGTAATCAAATGAAAGCATTTTGATCACGTCCATGTATGAGCCTACCCTTTGCCTTTTATATTTTATTCAAATGGAAGCATTCCGACCGAAAGAGTGTAAGAGAGCCACCGACATCACTTTTATCCGACCCGGAGATCGAACCCTCAGCACAGCAATCGTACCTCGTACGCATTACAACTGCGCCTCCGAGGCAGTCAGTCGAGTCAAACCTTTAAACATAGGGCCTTGCTTATAAACCTTACTTATGCAATGGTTACTTTATCTGTCAACGTGATTTATGAAGTGGCTAGAAACCGTTTAGTATACTCAGTCAACGCTAGAAACAGACGAAAACAGTATTATAATCAGTGCTGTATATTAAGTAATACTCAGTATGATGAAGTTTGTAAGTATGGGCCATAATGTAAAGGAAAATTCCTACCAACGTTTACTATCTATGAACTAGAACAATAAGGACGTAGAACAGCAGACGCTTCCAATTAAAATTCAAATTAGATGCCCACATTCTAAACTTTCCTTTTAAATCGAAAAGTTAAACCTCAATAGTATTTTAAGAGACGACAAAAGCTATTTCCATATTAATTTGTTGCTAAACTTCTAATATTAGTTACTAAAACTTATACTTATGCTCACGCATGTATCGCAGAGAGGAAAGGCAGAGGTGCAACTAGTCAATAATGCACCTATAGTTTACGAGTTTATTTACCGTCCCATGATGTGATAGGTGGCAAGTTTATCGTCATATCAGGCATATCATTATACGTAATTTTTCCAATCGGAAAGTCAAACACAGATTGTGATGGCCCAATGTGGTATTTGAACCCAAAGCCTATCGTATCTTACTAGGTGATATGTCCCTCCATGCCATGTTTTGCAAAACCTTAATACAATTTATAATTTCATAGATTTGAAACTGGTAGTTTATGAATATTTATTTTAGAAACTATCGCCAAATTACGAAACGAGCAGGTCGCTCGCCTGATGGTAAGCGTCAAGAATGCCCATAACCAGAAGCAATCTCATACAGAACTTTAAAGTACAAAGCACTACCACTGTAGTGCTCGACACGAGCGCAGTACACTTAAGGCGCTCGTCACCCTGAGACATAAAGGTGTTAAATCTCATAATGCCCAGTAATTTCAATGGCTTCAATGTCCTTTAAACTAGAACACAACATTGCTTACACACTGCTGCTTGGCGGCAGAAATAGACAAAGCGGTGAGGCCTACCCAGACGGCCTCTCGAATACGAGGGACCTACCACCTAGTAGTTAGTTTTAGAAAATGTCTAGAACAAACATTTAGTTTCCAAGTTTCTAAGCAACAGTCACTGCATATGTCGTGCAAAGAGAATCGCTAGTGTATTCACAGATCGTTAGGCCTCGAGACATTCAACATTTCTTCTGAAGACGCGGAATTTGTCTTATTCTCTCGCAAATGGTTTTCCTTGTACATAAAAACGAGAGATTCCAGTCCCACGACAATCCACCATTTTATTATTTAACAATTGCTTGTGAGTTTCATAAAATATTAGTCGTTGGTTTACTCTGGCTTAGCAACTGAAAATAGAAAGATTATATATTTAGATAAAATGCGTATAGATTTTTATGATAGAGAAATTCTAGTCTTCAAACAAGATGTTCTTAAATATTTACGATCATAGAAATATGATGCTTTTATTTACTACTTTATTCTTGCAGCTTCAAGTTGCGTAATTCATTCGCTATCTCTGGGGAAACTTGTATTTTTCCAGGAAATAAATACCTGCTTTAAAGTTCAAACACTGCTAAATGCCACACTGCTAAGGTGATTAACCGTTAATAAGGTAATATTAGACTAACTTTCACACTATAACATTAGACTTTTTAATTCGTATCACTTAAGACATAGGTACTCGTATTAGTCATGAAATTAGAAACGAAAAGTCGCAGGTTCGATCCTCGCACTGAGAAGTCTTTGTTCCATAAATATTTGTTTCGGGTCTATAGGACTGAGTGTGTGACTTTTGGGTGAGTTTATTTATTATAACCATACTATTTGCTAATATTACTATATAATATAAATAACTAGCTGTCCGGCGCGGTTTCACCGGCAACTACAGCAGCGCCACCTACCGGGTCCAATTGTGAATCTAAACCATCCAGGGCGCCACCCAAACGCATACAAAAAAAACATTCAAATCGGTCCAGCCGTTTAGGAGGAGTTCAGTCCCATACACGCCTACAGTAGAATTATATATATAAAGATATGCTGTCATATACATGTAAAATTGCCAATACACAAGTACTTTGTATGTTACCAACACCAACAATATTAAAATATTTCATTACGAAACATTAAATACAAAACTAAATGAATTTCGAGAATTTTATTAATTCAAAAATATGTTAAATTAAAACAACAACTCGCATAACACTGTTTATATATTATATGAAATAATTTGTTTAATGACGACGATGCGATAGCTGAAAATCTTAATATCATTTTAATCTTTCGTCTGAGATACGAGAGATTGTGTATTATGTTACACATACACAACATTTTTTTATCAACAATATTTTGGAATCTGTAAATTTTATCTTAATGCAGAATAGTTAAACAACATATTACGTTATTTTTAAACCTTGACAAAAAGAGGTGTGTGAACCTATATGGCATCGTAGCGCGTAAACAAATAATTGTTTTGAATGCGTTCTTTTTGTTGAAAGTTGATTTAATCAAGATGGTTCTGAGCTATGTTGGAAGGAAATCTATTTAACCGTTTAAAAGTTACAGATATTTTAATAACTGGACGATATATGTAAAAAAGATCCAACCAACAAGTTCAGATGATGATAGATATTGATTTTATATTTTGCTAAATTTGATAATTTCAATTGATTTTAATAATTACCGTATTTTTTGCAAAGTCGTACATGGAAAATGTTTCATGTACGATTCATTCATTCATAAAACTTCGAAATAAAATAAGGTTAAATTAATGAATTTACAAAGGCAGTATCTGTATTTGAACTGGCTGTTGGCTGTATCCTTTTTGCGTAACAACGTTCAAATGGATGTAGTTACGTCAATAAAATTCACTTCGTAGTTTTTAACAGTTAGGTTAGATTCTTTCCAGTATTGCATGTTTTAATTTTTACGTTTATACTGTATAATTCATTGTTTACATCATCATTTCAACAGTTTTTTTTGGACCAGACGCCATATTTTACGCTCAAATTTATTTACTTTAGTCATACTTAGCGAATTGAATTTTCCGAGTCATTCTAAGAGGTAACAAAATACAGATTTAAATCCGGTTTGCTAGTCCAGTCGAATTATATCAGTTAGTTTATGCCAAGTCGTTAAAAGATATAAATAACAAGTACTATGCCTGTACTATACAAGTCCCACTGCTGGACACGGGCCTCCTCTACTGAAAGAGAAGGATTAGGCCTTAGTCCACCACGTTGGCCTATTGCGGGTTCGCAGACTCCACAAACCTTCGAAATTCTTATAAAGAAGATCTTAGGTATACAGATTTCCTCACGATGTTTCCTTCACCGTTAAACGATAATTAAAAATTAATACACACTTAAAAAAGTTAGAGGTGCATGCTCTTGGGGCTCGTTTCGAATTTACGATTTTTTTTTCGAAAGTCTGTACCACTCCTCACTGAGCTATTCCTACTTTTATATTTTAATTTTTGAAATAATAGACATTAAATCAAGGAATTATTCTGATTTTGGACCGGCTAATCCAATCAATATTAAGGTAACAATAGTGATTTCTTAGGTTTACGCGAAAATTACACATTGAAATAAAACTGGTTTATACAATTTTTATTGCGGTTAAATTTTTATTAATATTTTAGTCCCGACGTTTCGAAAGCTTTTCAGCCTTCGTGGTCACGAAAGAGACTGAGGTGTAGGTCGTCTCGAAAAGTTAATGTTACATTGGCTACCTTCATATTAAAACTATACATTTATTTTTTAATTATTTAAAAAGGTAGTTATAACTTCGGGACTAAAATAAAAATTAAACCGCGATAAAATCCGTATAAACTAGTTTTATTTCAATTAAGGTAACAACTTAGTAACTGGTAGTCCCTCGTATGCGAGAGGTTCTTTGGGTAGGTACCGCCACTTTATCTATTTATGCGGCTAAGCAATGCAATTGCTGGGCAATATGAGACTGACGCCCGGTTTCTGAAAGGCTGACCAATGTTCAATTAACTAATCAAATGTCAAATCTCATGTCAAGTCGAAATTGAGTTGCTAGAAGCGTGATCAACACCTTTGACTTGAAACACATGTTGGCTGACATAACTTACAAATTAATATGAAAAATCGTATGTCAAACGGTACTAAAGAGAAATTAAATATTTTATTTTTTTACTAAATAACGTTTCAGCAACTCGAATTGATAAGACAGCGATGTCAAATCAAAGTTCTGTTAGTTGAATGTTCATTTGATCAGCCTTTCAGAAACAGGCTGTGTATTTTTTTTTGTAATAAATTAAATATGCAATTTTATGTGAACGGCAGCGACATAGGCACCGACTCTAGAGACCTATAGAAATTGCTATTTTTGGCTTTACAGTGTTTTTATTTTGAAGTCAGTTTCTAAGTTTTTTAATTTATGAACCTCCTCGTTTTTTGAAGTCAGTTAAAAACTTAAAAAGATCCTCTTCACCATCCACATCCAGGACCCATAAGGGTCGGTGGATGCGAGTGGGATAACCCACTCGCAGTGGGTCGGCGCTACATGCTTTTTAACACATGTTACAGTAAGATTTGGCTTGTAGTTTTTACGATCGGCCGCATGCCTGACCTCAACCCCAACACAAACATTTTTGTCTCAGTGCGGGAATCAAACACGCGGCCTCTCGCTCACAGCCTGCTACTCGCCTACTGTGCCACGGAGGCTATAACAAAACTCACAAACATCCAAACTTTCACTTTTATTATACATACGCACTGAAGGCTGTAATCCCCGAAGAGATAGGCAGAGGTGTAACCAGTACACCCACATTTCGCCGAGCGTATCGCACCGGGCACAAATTCCAGACTCCGGGCTAGTACTGAGCATTTCGTAATAGAATAACCCAATACCACTTTACCCGACCCGGGGATCGAACCCGAGACCTCAGCGTTGACCTCAATCGTAACGCGTATTATAACTCCGCCACCGAGGCAGTATTATATTAGTAAAAAATAGGATAGTAGGTTTCTACGAGTATGCCTCAAGGCATAATAGATCATTGATCCCATAAAACCCATCTCGACGGACCAAATGACACAGAAATAGACCTCCGAGCGTAACATTTTTACATTCAACAACTTTATACAATTTTTCCATGCAGCATATATTTCACCTTTCAAATGTTTACTGACCTGACGAATGTTTCGTGACGTGGAATTTGCGGATACTTCGTCGGATTTGTAAGGTCAAATTACGTGCCCGGATTATTTGGTATTTGGATACCTCCTGTCTATTTTTGATTTTGTGTTCATTTCAATGGATAAGTGTAAAGCCGCTTGAATGACAATTTTGATTTTAAGACTACATTCGAGCCGTTTGAGTAATCGGAATATTTTGACCAACGACATGCTAAACCCTGACAGAAGTACGGATTTTCTTTAACAGCGTCGGCAAACGAGCAAGTGGGTCATTTAATTGTAAGTAATCTCCACCGCCCATGAACATCTATAATACCTGAAGAATCATGGAAGCGTTGCCGATCATAAAGAAAAAGGACGATTAAGGAATTGGTAAGTGGAAGGGGATTTGGGCTTCCGAATATCTCACTCACCGTACAAAACGCAGCAGCAAGTCGCTACTGTACGTTCGTTTTCTCTGAGACAGTTGTAACGACCCGGTCAAACTTGCCCATTCGTGCTACAGACAAAACTGTCTACAACGTGGCTCTACCACTCACCATTAAAACAGACTTTAAATACATTTTGCTGTCATTCGTTGAGGAGTTTCCTATTTTCTCTCATACTCTGTATTCAGATCTTAACCAAATTTATATGAGACTACCATCAAGGTAAGCTATTGAATACAAAAATCCATGAAAATCGGTTCCTATTTGGCCGAGATATCACGTAAAATACATAAAAAAATGCATGAATTGTGAAGCTCCTCCTTTTTTTTACAAAACTTAAAAACCTACTTCAAAAAAGAACAATGTAAAAGTCAAAATTGGGTGCCGATGCAGCTTCCGCCGGTCAAATGAAATTGCAACGACTCCAAAGGCCTGACTTTTTAGTGTTAGTTTTTGAAGTCAGTTTTTAAGTTTTGTGAAAACTTTTTTTTTTTTTTAGTGGTATGCACAGCTATAGCATGTAAATTCCAACACAACAACACAATCGCGATGACTGTGCTGTTATCCGTTGCGGAGTTTCATCTTTTACTCCATTATCAGAACTTAACCAAATTTATATGGATCCACACTGCAGCTAAATGCTATTATTAAATATAATTTTTCCTACAAAATCGGTCCACAATTGGCGGAGAAATCGATACACACCTAAAAAAAAGGAATAAAATCGCCAAATTGAGAACCTCGTCCTATTTTAATCGGTAAAAAAAAACTTCCAAATAGAGGAAAACTTAGCCCGATGTTGCAAGAGTCTGTTTGGTCGAGAATCGCTTACTATCGACGCCAAGTAGTCTGCTTGTTTGCCGCTTTTCCATAAAAATGTAACTATCTCCTATTTGACTAAGTGCAAAACTTTCTGCTTAAATGGGTCATGCGAATCGAAATTTCAGATAAAGTGTGCATTAGGGATTACTATCTTTTCTTTGCCAATAAAGTTACGGGCAGGTTAAATATGGCAATACTTTCTAGCTTAAATAACTCCAAAAAAAAAATACCTAAAAATTCAAATAAACAATTTTGTTTGGGTTCTATAACAGTATAATGGTTAATTATTATATGTAAAAGGCACCGACTCAAAATTTTCTATTTTAATATAAACTTTGTAATTTCCTTTCGAGTCGGTTTTACTTTTATTAAAAAGTATTTATTATTTTTTATATTTTAGTGAAATAATCACCAAAATTGGTGCCTAAATGATGAAGTTTGAATATTTTATCCTCGATTTCACCCTTTAGTATACTTGGTTGAATAAATTCAATAATCATTAACAATAATCAGACCACATTTGGCGACAATTAAGAATCGCCATTGCCTCTTCCGTTAATCACCAGAATGTACACGAGCAGGTGAAGTTGACACTCCATACGTCATTAAATAATATTCTTAAATACATGGTAACAACCCTTATATACTAGAAACTGCGTAAAATCTAAATATACAACCGCGCGGTCGTTTTGAATAACACTTTACCCAAGACAAGCCAAGTGGAAATCTTGGGACCGATTTAGACATTATCATGAAATGAATTTTACTAAGTAACCTGAAAGCCATTAAGTAATAGCTAATATTGACTTAGAATTACTTTTCCATTATTATGAATTGACCAGTCATATCTATCTAGCCTTTATAAAGTTATATCAAAATCACGTTTATTAATTTTATTGAGTGGTAGAGCCACGCTGTAGACAGTTTTGTCTACAACATGAATGGGCTGGTTAGACCGGGTTGTTGCCATTGTCTCGCAGAAAACAGACGTAAAGTAGCTCCAATAGTAGACGAATTCAATTGTATGTGAAAGACTCTCTGGGTTGGTAGCACCGCTTTGTTTATTTTTGCCACCAAGCAATAGTGTGTAAGCACTATTTTTGGTTTAAAGGACATTTAAGCCAGTGAAATTACTGGGCTTTATGTGACTTAATATCTTATGTCTCGAAGAGAACGAGCGCAGTCCAATATCATGCAGTGGTTTGTAATTCAAGGTTCTGTATGTTTCTGTTTATGGGCAGGGCAGGCATGGCGCGCACACTAATATTAAAATTAAAAATAACTAATTTAGTAGTACGTTCCATATTTTTCTTCTTCATAACTTTATTAGCTATTATAATTCATACCTTAAAAATAGCCTATGTATTCCCTTGTATAATGAAATGTATATAAATATATATATATATAGTACTTGAAACGAAACGTAGACACACTATTGCTAGCCGATAGCGGTCGCAATTACCTTAATAGTCCGTAGTAGTGCCGCGACCGAGACAGGGCCGACCATTTTCATACATATGGACTCACGCCCGTAATCCCCGAAGGGGTAGGCAGAGGTGTAACAAGTACATCCACATTTCGGCAGCTTATTTCCGTCCCATTATTTGATAGGAGGAGCTTATTGCTATACCGGAACCAACCATACCATACAATTCCAGACACCGGGCTGATATTGACCATTTAAAATAGAAAAACCCAATACCACTTTTACCCGATCTGGGGATTGAACCCGAGACCTCAACACTGCAGTCGTTATTGCGCACGCATTACAACTGCGCTATTGTGGCAGTCATTTTCATACAATTTCATACAAAGCCGTCGCTATTCACTCGCTTCACGCGTCACGATTTCCTGTCTCGGCCCCGTACATCAAAATGTACCTTAAGATATTATGCTCCCATCGATTTACATAATGCTATTTATGATAGAACAAATGATTTGTTAGCTCCCAAAGCTTAAAATAAACAACGAAGAAAATGTTAAAGCAAATTAAACAAAGTTGCAATGGAATGAATCTTATTTCGCTAGTACTGCATGCACTTCGAAATGCATGCAATATCTATTAATGTAAAAAATACTAATATACATAAATACTATAATGTTGATGTAACGACAGCAATGATATTGGCAGTAAAGGTCTTTAGCTGTGTTGAATTACGGATATCGATTATTATAATCGTATAATGTCTCAGATTAAATTATTTAAGAGTTTATAGTATGAGTGCTATGTGTGCCTATACGTAGCGCATTAATTTATTCTATAACAAGTTTTTTTTTTGTTAATAATGCATATGAATCGATAGTAAATTCAAAAAGAAAATAGCAGAAATTCTCTATATTACATGAGTTAAGCGCTCTTGTAGTTGTTGCTTCGATGGAAAGTTTTATTATGAAGCAAGATAATTATATATTTTATTGGATCAGCGACTTATCAACATTTTGTTGGAAATCAACGTACTTTTTATGATTTAGTTTAACATTGTAACTCAAAGGAATGCAGCTCAGAGTTTACAATTGGAAAACTGAAATGAGTGAGAACTCCAACCGTCGGCTGCACGCATACATCGAATACTCAAACTCTTGACCCGGAAACCTTGTTCGAACGTTCATGGCACGGAAAATAAATCCAATAATATATTTGAAACGTTAGGCTCTGTTTATAAGTGGAGGGAAAAACGCGGCGGTTTTTGGAGCTGCGGAAATAAATTTGCGACTAATTATATATTGTTGTGGAGAAGCAAATAATGTTGCTGGATAACGAATGTATTTAATATTATGGTTATGAATAAATAATGTTTAGGGTATACGGGTATAACGTAGTAGTTTATACCAGTAGTTAGCGAAATTAACTGAATGAGAAAATAACGTGAAAAATTCTACAATATTATTAGAATACATACGCAGTTATGCTTGTACTCCCCGAAGGGGTAGGCAGATGTGTAGCCAGTACACCCACATTTCGCCGAGCTTATTTCTGTCCTATGATGTGAAATGACCCCGAACAATCCCAGACCCCGGGTTGATACTAAACATTTCATGATAGAAAAACCCAATATCACTTTACCCGACCCGGGGATCAAACCCGAGACCTCGCCCCGGTCGAGCCGGTCCATTCGTACTGTAGATAAAACTGTCTAGTATGGCTGTATTACTCACACTGACTCACTCACTACAAGTCAGCTGTTCTATGAATTGTGAACACACCCTAACGCCTGAGAACGTAGCAATTGTTCTATGTTGGTGCTCATAATTTATGTATAAATTTAAACGGTCCGAGCAAAGACATTTTAACTTTTGGCAAACACTAAATTATTCAGCTGTTTCACTAAAACGCATGGAGTTGGTTTAATGAAGTTATATATTTAGTATACCTAATTGAAAGGAGCCCCTCATTGACCCAGTGGCAGAGTCCTTAGGGTCTTATCTCGGTCGCATACCTCAAAACGTACCCATACAATTGCATATTATTCGCTTAGTATGCAGAAAAGGGGGCAAAATTTAACCCCCCTCTTTTTCTTGGGGGGTTATTACCCTAAAAATAGGGGCTCAAAGCTTCCAAAGGATATACCATTGAAAGAATAATACCCGGTTTCTGAAAGGCTGATCAAATCAATAATCAACTAACAGAACTTTTATTTTGACACCGCTGTCAAATCAATTCGAGTTGCTGAAACGTTATTTAGTGAAAAAATTAATAATATTTGACGTCTCTTAGTAGCGTTCGACGGGTTCGACATACGATTTTTCATATTAATTTGAAAGTTTGTGTCATATCAAAGGGTTGATCACGCTTCTAGCAACCCAATTTCGACTTGATATGAAATTTTACATTGATCATCAGCCTTTCAGAAACCGGGCGTTAGGTTTTATAATACGAATATTTTTTTATATCGTGATGTTTTTTGTTTTAAATGTATACCAACTATTTTAAAAGAATATTAAATTAAAATTAAAGTAAATATTCAATTTTATATCATACCTAGTATAAAAGCGTATTATACCACAACTGATGCAAAAAAAAAATATAATGTATGAACAGGTAATTCCGACAACCTAGACTTTGAGGCGGGACAAACAGGTACCTATATAGACCACGGTTAAATTAAAATTTAAACTTATATTTTGTTGCCAAATCCGAATTTCAATCGTTATTCCATTTTACTTTTTAAAACGGAGGTTTGACGTTGGTATCATTAATCATACCGGGTCCAGATTGAATGCGTCAATCGATATATCGAAAGTTTGATTTGTTTATACGAAAGAGGTCACGGCGAATCAAATAACCATTGTAAAACAACATACTATCATAAATCGTAAATAAGTAACCAAAAGCGCATAATATGTCATTCTGTTTCATTATGCTAATGTTGTAATTACTTATCGCCATATCAGGCGCCTGGACAATAATCGCATTGTTTTATGGCGTGACCATAAGTGTTTTATGGTCACGCTGTAGACAGTTTTGTCAACAGTATAAACGGGCCTGTTCGACTGGACCACATTCTTATAAAACCGACGTAAAGTTGCGGCTTACTGCCGCGTTTCGTACAGTGAGTGAGAGCATACAGAGCTCAAAATAAAATCCCTTAATTATACCTTTCCTTTAAGTTCGGCAACGCGTCTACGATTCTTCTAGTATTGTGAGCATTCATAGGCGGTGGAGACCATCTGGTGACCTACTTGCTCGTTTGCCGGCTTATGCTATAAATCTCACATAAAAAAATCCTGACCTAGGCAGATTTCAGATGGTCACCCCTGCCTGTTGTAAGAGGCGACTAATTGAAACCACCGGGGGTCACGGGCGAGCAGCGTTAGTTGCGCAACCTTTGTACGTAATTTATTTATCTATTTAAATCTTTATTGTACACCAGAACATACACAGTAAGATAAAAACAAAAAAAACATAAATAGGCACAAATGGCGGTCTTATCGTAATGTACCTACATTTTACGGTACACCCTAAAGATGGAAGGCAGCGCGAAAACATTGTGGTGCCGGCGACGCTGAAAGATGATGATTAATTTGCCGCAAACCGGCATAGCGCAGATGTTGCCGGTAGCAAATACTATAATAATAATAATATAATACCCAGGAGCTCCCGGTACAATCTCAATTGTGCCTAAGAAAGCCACCGCGGGGGTACAGCAGCGTAGGTAGTTTAGTTAGTAACCCGATCCGGTCGTTCGGATAACACAACTGGGTCGGAAGGCTGGTGATTCCGGCGAAACCATCTCTACTCCCCCGAGGTTGAGGTGTCTGCAAATGAGATTTTACCCGCAGGAAAAATAAATCAATGATCATCTGACTTCAGATCACTAGCTCGTATGATCATATACGTATATCCCGGCCACTGCTAATGAATTAACAAATCATGTATGTAATAATTAACTTTAAATTATGAAATAAATATTTTTAGAGCAATATCCAAAGTTTTAATTATCAATTTTATACAAAAGAGGTCCAGTTTTTGAAAGCAAAGCAAACTGAGATTTTTGTTTATATTTATAGTCAGGTAAGAAAACATAAACTATATGGGTCTTATATTTATTAAGAGACAGGCTTTTGCTCACGGCTCCGCCCACGCGAACGGCCTTTTCCGGGATAGCCTATGTCCTAATCCACTTCATGATATATCTGTGTGCCAAATTTCATCCAAAACTATTCAGCCGTTACGTCGTGATGGAGTAACAAACATCCAAATTCACAAACACAAACATCCAACATTCCAATTTATAATAGTAGTAGGAAGTAGGATTAGTACTCAAACTACTAACAATACTAAACTTCAAAGAAAATGAAACCGTAAGATTTATTTGACCCAATAAATAATATTTCACAGAAAGCTTAAAACAATCGAGAAATACTTCGTAACTCTTATTGATTTGAGGCACAAAGGAGCTTTTCTCCGATGACTGTACCAGCGTCTAAATTAAACTTTTCACTTACCACTGGTAAGACTCTGTCTAGACTCTGATAATGTTGGTGTTTTACTTTGGAATTTCTTTTATCTGATGGACATGTTTTATTAAAATACTTTGGGACCTCTTGTTATTTTATTAGAATGGTTTATTGAATTGTGTCAATATTCATTCATTCATGTCTTACCACAACTTCTACCTCAACATTTACCTATCTAAAATATTAAAGATGCTGAAATAAATATCGATATTTTTTCTTCGATATCCTTTCTAGCGATATATCGTTATATTTTCCTCAATACATCAATCAATACTTTATTTTGTTGAACATACCGATCCTTTTATCAACTATCTAAATCTTAAGGGTAGGTACATACAACTGACAACGAGTGTTTATGTTGTACCTACCGAATCTTATCAATAAATGGAGTGCCAAAGCGAGTATAGCAATGCTCGAGTGAGACAAAAGCTCAGCTGTTTATCATCTTATGCTATAAAAATATAATAGTGTCAAAAATTGCAAGTTGAATATCGACGTGTTACTCATTCGATAAAAAAGAAAATGCTTTATTTATATCCTAGCAATGTAATCGGATTTGATACTACGGGGGTTTAATACAACTTTATGTTTCGATTTGAAGGACATTTTAACCAGTGAAATGATTGGGCATTAAGCTGTACAATTAGATAAAAAAAAATATATATTATATAAAACTAGCATAATATATAATAAGCATATAATATTGCAACAACTGCTGATAAACCAATCAATAAATAAATAAATATTATGAGAGTTAAAATCTTATGTTTCGGGGTGATGAGCACAGTCCAATGCGAGGCAGTACTTTGTAATCTAAAGTTTTGGGTGGTGACGCGTCTGTTTAAGACCAGGCGTGGCGTTTACCATCAAGTGGCTGCTCGATTCATCATTCAAGGTAATAAAAAAATCTTTTTACGACTAACAATACTGATTTCTTAAATGAAAATGTCGCCTATGTAAACACAGTTTATTCTCTCCATCCCTGTTTAGACACGTTCGTTTAATGGTTACTTCCGAGAGTCGTATTTATTATTTTAGGGCTGTATTATGATTTTAAAAATTCATAACGTTTCGCCCGCGAGAGAAATAAGCTGCCAATGTGTACATAGCTAATGGAAGCTATATCTGACACGTTAAAAACATCCAAGTGTCGCATTGACTTGAGTGTTGAGGGTTATTAACTTACTTGCCGCTATTCCACTATCATATAAAAATTATCCTACTCTTCATGTTCATAGGTATATGAGAAACCTATGACAGTGTAATAGCAACATAAACTTCATATTTTCTATGATCATATTTCTATGGTCCTATTTCACAGCATGCTGTGACATAGAATTATATATGACATGATATGCAAATATGATAGTGTAATAGCGGCCTTATAGACTTTACGAAAATCACCTTAAATCATTTTTATAGCATACAAGATGACTCAGTGAGCTCCGTACCGCCTAAAATTGATTTGATTGTAACTATTCATAAGCGATTATGAATATCAGGCATAGCGCACCGACTGCCTCGGTGGCGCAGTTGTAATGCGTACCCGTTACGATTGAGGCTAACGCTGAGGTCTCGGGTTCGATCCCCGGGTCGGGTAAAGTGGGTTTTTCTATTACGAAATGCTCAGTATCAGCCCAGAGTCTGGAATTTTTACCCGGTATGGCGAGCCTATCGCCCCTTAACGCATCATGGGACGGAGATATGTTCGACAAAATGTGGGTGTACTGGTTACACCTCTGCCTACCCCTTCGGGGATTACAGGCGTGAGTGCGTATGTATGCACCGATGGTGGTATCAATCATTGATCATTATAATTCTCACACTAAGATGTTTATTGGTCTCATGCAGTTTAACCCTTCGCACATATTACGTATCATACAGATTTCCCAAACGTTATTTTCACTTGAACCTGTTTTGTTTAGCTTTTTATACCATTAGGACCATATCAGTTATAATATATGATTGTTGGAAAATAAGGATATAGAAGTGGAATATTAAAACTGTGACAGATAAAATATTTAATTATTTTTTTGCAGGTGACCACACCATCGTAAGTGATCTCCATCGCCCATGTACACCCATAATACCAAAAGAATCATGGGTGCGTTGCCGACCTTGAGGGAAAGGGATAATTAAGGGATTGGGAAGGGGAGGGGGTTTGGGCCTCCGGATATCTCACTGACCATACGAAACGCAGCAGCAAGCTGCTTTACGCCGGTTTTCTGTGAGACAGTGGTAACGACCCGGACGAGCCGGCCCATTCATGCTGTAGACAAAAGTGTCTAGAGCGTGGCTCTATCACTCAAAGAACTCTATGTTTTAGAAGGTTCTCATTATATTTTATTCTGTTTTGTCGCGGTACCCTAAGTGTATAAAAAATTAAATATGTCCTCCCCGTCCATCCCTATCCAATCTGTTCGTTAATAATTATTTCCCAAAGGTATTAAGTACCACGGCAATTTGATGTGATCAGTTGCGATATTGTAGCTTTCATATAAATTAAATTTTTGTCATGGAAATATCGTAAATGGTAATTAAAAGTTGTTTTATTTACTTATAAACAAAATATCGTGTCATATATATAATTTACGTGATAAGAATGTATTCAAGCTTAATTGTCCGCGAGATCTATAACCACGAATCTCCCCAGAGGGGTTGACATCAGGCAGGCGGCCGGTCGTAAAAACTACAAGGCAAATTTACAACATGTGTTAAAATGCATTTTGCGCCAACCGCCACGATTGGGCATGAAAGATTCAAACTTCGTAATTTATGCACCGACTGTGATGATCCTTTCACTAAATAGTGAAATAATATATTTTTAATCATAATAAAGTCGATTCAAATTAAATAAGAAAGCTAAAACTGAAAATAACCATATTTAAGTCGTAGCTTTTTACCTCTATTTGACCATTACATTGCAATAGCACCGATTAAAATTGGTAATAAATTTTTTGAGTCGGTTAAATACATACATACGCACTCACGCCTGTAATCCCCGAAGGGGTAGGCAGAGGTGTAACCAGTACACCCACATTTCGCCGAGCGTATTGCCGTCGGTTATATTTTTGTGAGAATGTTTTTATTGATATTCATCCTAAGGACTATTGTTAAAGAAACTCTGGAATGAAATCCCTGCGTCCGTCTGCCCTGAACGCTATGGCCTGCCCTTATTTAAACAAGGTTGGATTTCTCCAACGGTAGTCAATGGCTAGACCAAGACAATAAAAAAACTGAAGCATATAATAGGTTTTGTGAACATTATATCATTTCATTTCGCCGAGCTTATTTCCGTCCCATAGCGTGATAGGGGACAGGCCTATCGACATACCGGATACAATTCCGGACTCCGGGTTGATACTAAGCATTTCGTTATAGAAAAACGCATATCACTTTTATGCGACCCGTGGGTCGAACCTGAGATCTCAGCACAGCAGTCGAACCACGTACGCATTACAACTGCGCCACCGAGTTAGTCATAAAATTACACGGATATTCCACAAATTGAATGTAAATTGATCTATAACATCAGACAAGCCGACCCCAGTTTAATGAAGGAAGCTCAGGCCAAATATCAGTTTCTACAAACTTGTGAAATAGTCCGGCCATATTACAATTTAGGTATAAAATCGTACATGTACATACTCGTATTTTTACTTATTTATGTCTGAAATGGTAGTCAGATGTAAAGTCGACTGATATCATACTTTAAAGCGTAGTTACGTAAAATTCTGAGTGGTAGAACTACAGCTTGCTGCTGCATTGCGTACGGTGAGCAATATATTCGGAAGCCCAAATCCGCTCCCCTTCCCAATCCCTTAATTATCCCTTTCCATAAAGATCGGCAACGCGCCCATGATTCTTCTGATTTTGTGAGCGTATATCTATGGGCGGTGGAGATCACTTACCATCAAGTGACCCACTTGCTCGTTTGCCGACCTACTGTACATAGTCCACTTATTCTAAAAGGGAATTTGAATTGTTCTGTTGTATTTTTGTTTATGCCCGTAATTTAATTATATACCAAACCTTCTTACAAACAGTGTCAAAACCGTAAAAAATATGGTAGCGCAAAACCACACTAGATAAATAATAAAATCAGAGTAAAGTATAAAAAACAAAAGTGTCACGAACACATGGATACATTGATAAATGTGGAGGAACCGAAAAACCTACATAAGAAAGGATAAAAGGATTTTTTTACTCGCTTAGCAAGGACAGGCTTATGTTGTGATCCTAGTCTGAAGATTATTATGTTGGTAACAAACATGGGAATTAAATGAGTTGACAACCTCCGTGACGTAGTGGGCGAGTAGCCGGCTGCGAAGCGAGAGGCCGTGGGTTCGATTCCCAAATCGAGACAATTAATGGTTGTACGGTCCACAATATTTGTTACGAGTCTGGGGGTTGTGGGACCGCAAGGCCCTCGTAGTTCCTGATATGCCCACTAATCACGATACAGGTTTACCTAGTGTGGAGACAGGACTATGTTGAGTGTATTATAATGTGGGTATATTCTATCGCCTTATCTTTGGCAGCGTTTCAGAGTCGAGAAACCGGTAAGATCTAGGCTTTTAGTCCTAGGTCAAGCAATCACAATTTGTGTTTCGGGTATTAAATTCTTTCGCATTTTAATAACATGGCAATAGATTACGTTTTGTTGTAACTGTCCTAGGAGAAATACCAATTGACAAGAAAGTTGCAAATTTCCAAAAACCCGATTCATTACGAAAAAACAACAAAAAGAATAAAAAAATCTGATATTCCTTTAAAGGGTCGATCTCAATCATTCAAAAATATGTTCATTAGCAATTATTTGCCATTCCTCAATAACCGGGATGTCCAAGAAGAGGGTCGTCGTCATTTCTTATTCAGGATTCATATTGTTGTGTGCGTTGCTTTATGATTGATAGACACGGATGATATGATTAGGAGAATGATTTAATGAATGATAAAAACAACCCCCTATTGCTGGGGTAATAGGTGTTCACACGGTTCAATTTTATTTGATCAAATGACTTGAATCAACAAAAGCTGTATGGTTTTTGTTGATCAATTCGATTGAAAGTCTGTTCAGACAGT
This sequence comes from Mimas tiliae, assembly GCA_905332985.1. Lineage (NCBI taxonomy): Eukaryota > Metazoa > Arthropoda > Insecta > Lepidoptera > Sphingidae > Mimas > Mimas tiliae. The sequence continues at coordinate 6,008,312 of HG995247.1, read as the reverse complement.
TCAAATCGCACTCGATTTGGCAGTATCGACTCAAATCGTACCTTATAAATTCACTATAAACTACTTCATCTAAACGTCTTCATCTAAAAACGTAAAGTATGGTGGTTGTTAGAAATTATTATATTCAACTTTTAATAGTACAAAATTAAAATATGAATACGAAACAAAACATTTACTTAATATGAGCAATTTCTATCATAACCCAGGGATTTGTGAAAAATACAAAGTTTAGCCTTGAAATAGGATCCAGCGGTTAGATGAAATATTCATCTCGATGGTATGTTTTCAATTGTTCAACATTCTACAGTGGAAGACAACCTTTGTGTTTTATTTAAAGTATTGGGCTTCTTGTGTATATCGTTTAAATGAATATTGAATGCGTTTTCAATCGACGAAAAAGTGGAGAAGGTTTTCAATATGACGCGCTTATATATTTTATATTTGTATGTATAACAACTACAATTAACTTCGCCTTTGTAAATCTTATTGTTTATAGAATTACAAATTTATTTTTCAGAGTTGCTTCTGGCAGAGATGACGCTTAAAAGCTTCAATGTATTTAAATTTAAAAATCTCTATGTACGATTGTTTGAATAACAAACACCATTGTGAAACGAATAAGCGTTAAATTAAATAATTATTCTTTAACGCGACGAATAAACTTTTCAATTAAATTGTTTATTCATACAGCATAATGTCAAAGGTTTAATAGGTGTTTGTGTCATGAATTTTTCATTTGGAAACATTATGAATTTTCATACAAACACCGGTTAGATTCTTCAACTCTGAAATCTGCAAGGTAAGGCCACTTGAGCTGGCTATGTCTATAAATAATTCTGACGGTATTTCCCAGAGGGAAAAATCGAAAGAGAGGCCCGATGCTGGAGGTAGGTCTCTGAGGGTTGAGGTATCATTCTTAATTTACAGGTACGAAAGATAAAGGCAGGAGGTAATTAATAGGATTTGTTTGCGGTTTAGAGTAGGTATATGTTTTAATGGCTCGGTGGCGCAGTTGTAATGCGTACGCTGTACGAAAGTTGTGCTGAGGTCTCGGGTTCGATCCCCGGGACAGGAAAAAGTGATAATGGGTTAAATGGTTCCTTTCGCTTCACAGCCGGCTACTAACCCACTGGGCTACGGAGGCTGTCGTATTTGGTACTACTCTGGTATTGGCTTGTATTAATAATTAGATTTATTAACAACAATTAATTAAACTATGATTTAAACTTTACAAATATATCTCCTAAAATTATCCCTACAATGACGTATATAATATAATAATTTAATTAGACGTAATGAAATTCATTAGTCACGTGAAGGCATTACACATGAAATATGATAATTCCAATTGGTTTGCTTTCATGTTACCTTTGTAAATAACTCTGCAATTTATATTATGTAATTATATAAACATCTACTATGTGGTAGGTCTCTCATATGCGAGAGGCCGTCTGGGTTGGTTCCATCGCTTTGTCTATTTCTGCCACCAAGCAGCAATTCGTATTGTTGTATTTCGGTTTTAAGTACATACATTGAAGTCAGTAAAATTACTGGGCATTGTGCGACTTAACATCTTATGTTTCGGGATGACGAGCACAGTCCGGTGCTTTGTAATTCAAAGCTCTGGGTGATTTTGCTTCTTTTTATGTACAGGCGTGGTGCTTATCATCAGGCGTGCGACTTGCTCGTCTCGTCATTCAAGCTATTATAAAAAATATAATATACTTTTCACTTTTCATAGCAATATTAATCGATGCTAGAGTATTAAATCTTCATTGTAATGATATAAATATTAAAAAAACAGCCAATAGCGAGTAGAACCTGCGTCCTACGGGTTCCTGCCATAAGACCTCCCTACGTGCAAAAATTCAAGATTGTAGGTCAACGGGTAATAAACCCTATCGATTTTTATGAGCGACTTGTCGAGTATCTAATACATGTAACATAAACAGTGTCACTTTTACAGTGACCTAAACGGCTTTATATCTATATAATATGTAACAAAAACATTGTTGGTCATTTTAACTGTAATATCAGAATCGATATTCAAACGTAATGAAAAATCTCGCAGACGTAAATTGGACTATAAAAATAATCATATTTATTACTAAAACTTGAATTAATTTATTATTTGTGAACCGTATTTCGTTAGATTACCTCTGCAAGAACGATGGCTTGGAGCCATAGTGAGATAGCAAGTTGCGGCGTTTACTTACATCAAACGCGGCGGGCCGCGTGCGCGCCCGGCATCAGTCAATTGTTCATCACTTTTCAGATGAAAAAAACATTTTTTAAATATGTTCATTAAGCTACCTGTGTAAGGATAATATCTCGCTTCTGTTTTCATTGTTTTTAATTTCACTATTTTTATTAGGCTGTCTATATGTCTATCTTGACGACCCAAAAAGAGCCAACAGGGTTTTTGTTACATACTGTATAATAATAAGTAAAGAGAAAACTTCGGACTTCTTTTTTAAGCATACTGCACGCACGGAGGATTGTAAGAATATATATAGTTAGAGTTTATAAAACTTAGTTAAAGTTTATGTAGAGGAGGAGTGCAGAATGCTATTTATATGTGTAACAAATGTGTAACAGCAGCGATAGCTCAGCGGAGATTGGTACGGACTGCCGAGACGAAAGTCCCAAAAAGCAGTCCCAAGAGCACACACCTCTGACTTTTCTAAGTTATGTGTGTATTAATTGTTAATTATCGCTTGCTTTAACGGCGAAGGAAACATCCTAAGGGACATGCATACCTGAAAAGTTCTTCATAAGAATTTAGGCCAAGCATTATGCTAACGTGGTAGAATAGTATTAACTCTCATTCAGAAAAGGAGGCCCGTGCCCAGCTGTGTGACATGTATATTACAGGGCTAGTAGTTTGTGATACCCACGATACAGGTTTACCTAGTGTAGGGTCAAACTATGTGTGTGACTTTTGGGTGTATTTAATTAAATTAAATAAAACATTCATTGTTTTTGCTTACACTGGCAGTGACTGAATGTCAAATGTCGTAGCTGACGTAATAGTACAAAAAAAGATAGGTTGAGTTTCGCTCACTATTATGTTATTTCACATAAGACATATGTATATTGCTAGTCTTCTTTCACCTACCCTTATCCCACTCGCAGCGGAACGGTGCTACATGCTTTTAACACGTGTTACAGAAAGATTTGACTTGTAGTTTTTACGACCGGCCGCCTGTCTGATGTCATACCCTCTGGGGACTAAGACATATTGCTAGTACTGACAAAAAACGAAACAACGGTTAAATAGCATATAACATTGCTAGTTATGGATCTTCATTACTAACGATTTGTAACAACTCCCGCGCTAAGTGGAAATCTTCTTTATCGAATGGTCATTGACGAACTTACGCCCGAATACCTACTGAAATGCAACTCAAGCTTTTAAGAGTGAGAATTTGCTGTTCTATGTTTTTACAAGATAACAGGTCTCATGCTTATAATGCCCAGTAAATATCTCGGGGGTGACGAGCACAGTTCAGTATCATGAAGTACTTCGTAATGAGCAGGTGTGGATTTACCATCAGACACGTTTCGTCATTCATGCTATTAAAAAAATAAAAATAGTGATTTCTTAGATTTACGCGAATATTACACATTGAAATAAAACTAGTTTATACGGATTTTATCGCGGTTTAATTTTTATTTTAGATCTGACGTTTCGAAAGCTTTTCAGCACTCGTGGTCACGGGAGAGACTCTCGGGGGGTGTCTATAAAATCCGTATAAACACGTTATATTTCAAATAAAAATAAAACTTAAAGCAAGATATCATAAAAATAGAAAGCGCATACAAAACAATTAGGTTAGTGTTTTCTTTTTAATGAATACGATTTTATATTTGTTTCATGAATAGATTACAAAGCAACGCATCTATTCATCGTAATATTTGAACACGTACAAGTTAATGACAACGAGGCTTGGTGGACTGCCATATCTAATCTCCGGGGTCTTGGAAAACAGCCAAAGTACAGATTAGCAGTCCCCAAAGAAATATCCTTTGCCTTAAGTTACAGTCCCCGCGGAGTTTAATAGCTTGTTTGGTCCACCAACGGTATTAATGTCGAAAACTATTATAACAGATTGTTCAAACGTATTCAAAGTTTTGGAGTAAACATTTTGCTTTGATATAATTCAATAGTTATCGATTTTAGAGGCAAAGGCTTAACTAGATTTGGTTTTAGATTGATTTAAATGTGTGGAAGGTACCTACTCCGTTTATACTAGCTATTTTCAACTGACTTCAAATAAGGAGGATTTTTTTATTCAATGTGTTTTTTATATATGCTTTCTTTCTGGCGTTATCCCGGCTTATTACCAGAGTCCGCATTCCCATTATGAATTGATGGTGAATTTGATATTAAGCCGTCTAGCCCCCACAACCGCAACGATAACCAAGTTTCGCCATTGCTTCGTCCATTATTCAGGAGTTTGTACCATCTGCAGGTCAAGTTGGCTTTAGGTCTTTACACTACACACTTTTCATATTATATGCTACGGGTATAATTAGTATACCCTCGCAAAATTAGGACAGATATTAATGATTATTTTTGTAATAGGGGTTATCTCAAGGGTGGACTCATAATAATGTGGTTAAGATTTGATGACTGATGAAAATTGAAAATACCTCAACGAACAACAGGAATTATTTATTTGAAGTCTGTTTTAAATTTACGAGTAGTTAATTTCTCCACGAGTGTGGTAGAAAATTAATCGTCAGTACTAGCGGAATATTTAAGCTGTTTGATCCCAGATAAGGCAATTTTATTTTTATGTTTTTCGATTTAGAAGTAAAGTATATAGTATATTTTTTCTATTTTTATTTTTTTATTTAAGTGACCAGGGATTATTGCCTGATTTGGCGAATGGTCATAAGCTTACCTCCTAGCAATAGGATAGAAATAATACTAGAGAACCATGTAAGCACCAGTTGCTCCTCCACCTATTTCTTCGGGGATTCAGGCATGGCCTTAAATTTTGTACACTATTGCATCAATCACCTACTAATGTTAATTATGTAAAACATAAGACACAATATTAAAAAATCTTTCTTATTTAGGTGTAAATATATTCTAAAATCTATTATACTTTAAAGTTGTGTTAAAGCTCTGAAAAATCAATTTCAGTCAAAGCTCTACGTAAAATCTCTACATTATATAAAACGCGGTGAAATTTATGGATTCTATATTGCAAAGTATTTTCTGTCTCACCTGTATGAAATATGGGTGAAGTAATAAGGCTTTCGTAGCGTTTTACAACCGAGGTGCAACAAGTTAAGCTCGCGTCGACTCTTTAAGCTTTTGTTAATCCGCCACACTCATTTTACACAAACAACTACACGTTATTTATTGCTTTTACGTACGTAATGATATTTGTAAAATCAAGTCCACTTTCATAGTATTATCAGTCATGCTTTTTATTTTAGCCTTCAGTCATTATGAGATGAAAACTAATCGTAACCAAAAGGTCAAAGTCGAGTGTTTAAAATATTACTATACATAGCCTGATATTAATATGTGACATACATACCTAATTTAAATTTTCGTCCATAACATGAGAAGCTCGATTTGTTTATTACTCATAACACATCACTACAACAGTTCACTAGTTCACTGTTTGATTCGTGGTTCGCGCGTCTGACGAGAGCGCGCGCGTGCTTCACTGACGATGGCTACACTTACACTGACTCCCGCTGCTCCCGCCCTCCGGCCCCTTACCTGTTACAGGTACGCTCAACATCCAGAACTAAGTATTTCTATTGATGGACAAATCGAATTGATTTTTGCCTGGTGCCCGATTACCGGGCCAATTTATCATTAACATTTCCCGGGCTGTCCGGATCGGGTCTTTTTACAGATGGTAAAGTGATTTGCTAACGAAATAATCGTATTCGGTTTGCCGTTAGATGAATTAGATTAATGTTATATTCTACATACATACTCACGCCTGTTTCCCATAGGGGTATTTATATATTTTACACAATTTATGAAAACACAACTCTTAAATATTTATAAACTTTAACCCACGTTTTATAATTATGAATTTTCGAAAGAAAACCTCGATATATTTTGAATAATTGCGTAATCGTAAGTTCATCACAGTCCGCGGGGTGATGTGGCGTCGGTTCTGTACTGAAATATTCATTACGTCGGCCAACTTTCCTGCAAAAACGACAAATAAAACAGTGACGTTCTGGTTTTGCCGCCTGGCCAGTAGGTAAGTCGATACTTGTTTTAATTCTGTGTTGTAGCGGCTACTGGTGTATTTTTAATTAGAAAGTAATTTGCGCTACATACTGCTTAGTCTATTCTGTAGCAAGTAAATAAAAGGTCCTGTTGTTTGAGAAACATCATTAGTTCTTATTTTATTATACAGACCTAAAAACTGTTAATATTATCTTGTCAAATGTAAAAAGAGTCTTGAGATACAAGCATGTGGCTTAGTTCAAGACTCGTAGAAAATAATGTCCATCAGTTGTTTTTCATGCTAATAAAGAATTATTATTTATTTATTTATTATTATTTGTATTACGTATGTACGTGGTATTATCCTACTACTATTTTAAATGTGAAAGTTTGGATGTTTGTGAATTTGAATATTTGTTAGTCCATCACGCCTTAACAGGTGAACCGTTTTGGATTGCACACAGGTAGACCATGACCTGCATTAGGAACTTTACCCGCGAAAAGGTCATTCACGCGGGCGGAGCCGCGAGCAAAAGCTAGTATCAAATATAAATGCTTTTTAACTTAATTATTAAAGTAAATAAGATTCAAAAACTATCTAAAAATAAACTTAGGTACAAAGATCCTTTGGGAAAAATCGTGTGAAATCGGGTACGTTAAAAGCGCTATTGTGCCTCCAGAGGGCGCTATCACACATTCTTGCACCGAGTGTGCCATTCGTTGGAAAATCAGTGCATTTTTCGACTGGCAGTACGAAACGCAAATTGGTCGGATTTCTTTTGTACGAGCGCTAAAAGCTCGAAGAATTCTTGTTAAATAGTTATAACTTAGAATATATTATTAAATCGCAATAAAAAAACTCGATTATCTTCGTTTATATTTGAAAACACGAAGGGTGATAACGTAGGTCCAATATACAATAGTTATTATATTTGAATAAGTAATTTATGAGCAGTAGAACTATGCTGTAGACAGTTTTGTCTATCTTTTGAGCGGTAGATATCACTTACCATCAGGTGACCCACTTGCTCGTTTGTCGGCCAATGCTATAAAAAGCAATATCGACTATCGGGACAATGATTGTCGAGTCCTCATCCAACAAATTAGTGGCCTCGTATAACAAGGTCTAAATATTCAAACATGGTTTATTATTAAAAAAAAAACCCTTCAATGATTCTCTACGGATCTATTGGTTTGTAAAATATTAAAAGGTTGTCTGGAAGAAATTGAATCGAAGAAGTTAGCGATAAGACCGCCATTTGTACTTCGCTATAATTTTTAAGGTTCTATTGTGTAAAAATTTTCTTTTTTAGCATAGGGCGGGAAACGAGCAAATGGGTCACCTGATTTTAAGTGATCTCCACCGCCCATGTACTCCAACATCTCTTTATTGTACTTACATCTTTTTATAAGATGTACAATAAAGAGTTTATAAATAAATAAATGCATAATAAAATATTCAGTATTTATGTAGTTCTATGCACGCTTTAAATATTTATTTTAAACAAATTATCATAATATTGTTTTTGTTACGTAGTAAGTACATATTTTGAATAAACAAATAATGTGCATGCTGGCCTTCATCTGGCATTGTCCATGCCTATGAGTTAAAATAAAATGTCCTTCATTTCACCTCATTTTTATTATAATTTAATGCGAATATAATTTCAATTCATGAATAATGTCTGATTTTATAATTAATTATCATATATATTTTGTTAATGTTGGTAATTACTTAACAAAATTCCTCAAAAGGTTTGATGGTCAGGCAGAGGGTAGGACGTAAAAACGAGTTCAAATTCTTTCTGTGAAATGTATAAAAATAATACTAGTACGCTGTAGGCCGGCTCGTCCGGGTCGTTGTCACTGTCTTACAGAAAACCTACGTAAAGTAGCAGCTTGCTGTTGCGTTTTGTACGGTGAGTAGGATATCCGGAGGTCTAAATCCCCTCCCCTTCCCAGTCCCTTAATTATCCCTTTCCTTTAAGGTATGCAACGCGCCCATGACTCTTTTAGTATTGTGGGCGTACATGGGCGGTGGTGTTCACTTACCATCAGGTGACCCACTTGCTCGTTTGTCGGCCTATACAATAAAAAAAGGAATACACACAAAAACACCGAACATAAAACATTTTCATTCAACAAGTTAGGGGGCAAATTGTAAAGGAAAGTTTGTAACATTAATATCTTTTATGAGAGTCTGGTTGAAAAGAGTTACTAGCACATATTTTTAATGTGCAAAATCACAAGAGCAATGCCGGCATTTTAATATCTCCCTAAGTGTCTAATGTGTTTCATTTGCTGTGGCCAGATGCTACCCCCACGTGAAATATTGTGCGCAATTTGGAAACTCCAGTTGAGTCCTGTTTTAGGGTTCCTTGTCTATGAAGGTCGTTTAAATATTATCTTTTTAATCCGGATCTTTGAAAATCATAATGTAACTATATACAAGTCTCTAAAAGATACGTATGTAATTTTTCAGAAAATCGCCAGTATATCTAAATAAGCCATTGGATAATCAAGTTAAAAAGTAGCTGTATGAAGTAATATTGTAAAATATTTAATACATACGCACTCACGCCTGTATTCCACGAAGGGGTAGGCAGAGGTGTAACTAGTACATCCACATTTCGCCGAGCGTATCTCCGTCCCACGATGTGATAGGGGGCGAGCCTATCGCCATACCGGGCACAAATTCCAGACTCCGGGATGATACTGAGCATTTCGTAATAGAAAAACTCAATACCACTTTACCCGACCCGGGGATCGAACCCGAGACCTCAGCGTTAGCTTAATCGTAACGCGTACGCATTACAACTGCGCCACCGAGGCAGTCAAATATTTTATATTTGAAAATATACCTAGGAAATACTTTAAAATACTTTTTGGAGTGTAAGTTGGTCACCAACATCTTAAGCCCAAAGTCAATCTCACCTGCACGTGGTACACTCACACACTGATTAACTGACGAGGTAAAACTTGGTTCTCGTTACGGGTTGTGAGGGTCAGACGGTGGGCGGCCCTATATAGACAGTTTTGTCTACAGCACGAATGGTCCGGCTCAACCGGGTTGTTACCACTGTCTCATAGAAAACCGACATAAAGTAGTGGTTACAATTTTCTTTTAAGGTCGGCAACGCGCCCATGATTCATCTGATATTGTAGGCGTACATAGGCGGTGGATATTACTTACCATTAGGACATACTTGCTCGTTTGCCGGCCTATGGTATAAACAATAGTTTATAACTACATTAAAGTTTGGTTGGAGGTCCTTTGTTTGGCGGTAATAAAATCTGAATATTCTTTATTTTTTACAGAACACCGCAGTTTTATCTGGTACTTGAGACACTTGACAATTTTTACTTTCATCCCTGTCACCGCGGGGAGTAATTTGGTTCATGTCGCCGCGAACAAAATTGTTATGTCTTTGTTTAAATTACGATTCAGTTATGAATCGTATTTTGCACATGGTGAAATTATTAAATTCCATGGGTTTTCAAAATACTACTTATAAATATTATAGGCAATATGGCTGGTAGAAAACAGTAACTATACCATGTAAAATGAATGTTTGTTTATCTTCTATAGAATATAGCTAATTTTTCATCACACTGTGGTGAAATCAACAAAGTCAGACAAGACTCTCTATTCTAAAAAAAGTAACTGGCGCCGCCGCCGCCGCCGCTGCCAAAAGCTTGTCACGCTATCCCCTTTCGAAACCGCTGGGGGTATGGGGTCGAGACCGATACCAATCGATGCAGAATAATGTGGGGAAGAAAGTAAGATATGTCACATATTCGTCGGACTTTAAGTTTTTTTTTTATTTTATGTTTTGTGGAAAAACATGGACAAAGCCCCTAGTGTAGTAAATAATAAGTTAATAGCTCCGCTATTTTACAATAAAAGTGGTGTTTTTCTTTTATCATAATGGTTTTATGTCAACTAGAAGGGCATTTATGTGTCCATAAATATTTTTTAAAACATCCTTCTCAGAAATTCTACCCCATAAAAATCTACGATATTCGTAGAACTGTCTCCAGCGAATGCAAAAAACGAGTTCTCATCTCTTTATATTCGTAAAATATTCAAAGCGTGTAACTGCGACTTATGCCTCTTCATTTTCGACATACTTTAGTGAAACTAGCTCGTAGCAAAGCGATGAAAGCTGAAAAGCGTACTCGTGTAGTTGCTGATAAATTCATTAAAATGCAGTCAAGGATTTTACAAAGTTTCAGCCCTAACAGAGTTTGCTGAGTATATTAACGAATCCTTGGACTCTGGTAAGCATACTATAACGCTTTTTATAGATTATAAGAAAGCGTTCGATACCTTGGATCATGACATTCTGTTACAGGCGATGGATGAGTGTGGAATACGAGGTCCCATGAACGAATGGTTCAGGAACTACTTATCTAATAGGAAAATATGCACAATAATAGCAGGAGTGACTGGCGAAGATATGGTCGTGGATCTCGGAGTGCCGACTGGATCAGTATTTGGACCAGTGGGATATGTGATGCATGTTAACAGCGTATCAAACGTTGTAAAAAAGTGTCGAGTGTATATGTATGCAGATGATATGTGTCTCGTTTATGCTTCAAAGGATATAGTGGAGGCACAAAGGTATGTACAAGAAGATTTCGAAAGTATAACTAAGTGGGCACACGACAACGGAATTATATTGAATCTGGCAAAAACTAAATGCATGCACATACACTCGCCATATAACCAACGAGTTAAAACTATTAGTAAAGAAAATCTAGAGTTAATAGGGCATTCATATGAATGCCTACATACCAATAAAATTAACTGCAGTTGCATTAGCTTAGAGTATGTCAATACATTTAAATATCTAGGTTTAATTATAGATCGTAATTTCAACTGGAAAACGCACGTAAATGATATTTGTAATAGACTAAGGAGTATTTTAGGTAAATTCTATCAATTAAACGAAGTACTAAATAAACATACGTTGCGTACTGTATACTATGCACTTGCCGACTCACTGATAAGCTACGGACTTACTGTATATGGGCGAACGTTTATAACGTATTTAAAAAATATTAAAAATTTACAAATAAGATTGATTAAATTCCTAGTTAGCAAAAAAGTTAAGGATAACTGTGATAAAGATTATGATAAACTATTTCCCATTTGTAAAATATTACCAGTAGATAGGAAATTTAAATATTTAATAAGTTTGGAACACTATGATAGTAACGACTGTAAAGTAACTGTAAAAAATAAATATAATACAATAAGTGTAAGATGTAAAAAACTGGTACAACCGAGGGTAACCAATTATTATGGACAACGATTGTCCAAATTTTTGGTACCTAAGATATTTAATAAAACAGAATTATTAAGAAAAAGCCCTAAGTTTAGTAAAAGTATGTTAAAATCTAAATTAAGGGATGTATTTCTCGATGATGTATAATAGTCAACGTCTGTCTTTGATAATTTTGTATTCTTGTCTCATAGTTTATTTAAAAAGTAACTTTTACTTGAAGAATGTCAAAAAAAGAGCTAATCAAGGTATATATTTGTTTGTTGTAAAGTGATAAAAATTGTAAACATACGATGAATAACGAGCGCGTCTCGCCATCAAACTTTACAGTTTGGCGAGTATATTAAGTAAGAAATGTATTGTAACAGATTACATAATAAATAAAAAAAAAAAAAAAAAAAAAAAAAAGGTGGTACACATTTGCATCACATCTTTTGATGTGCCATCTTTCTTTCTGCCTGGCGTTATCGCGGTTTTATACAAGGGACCGACATCATAATTTTATGGTACATTTGATATTATTGACCTGCCGTCTGACCCCCACATCCCACAAAGGGAACCAACTTTCACCATTGCCTCTTCCGTTAATCAGCAGAATGCACCACGTGCAGGTGAGGTTGGCTTTGAGTCTAAGATGTTGGTTGTCCGCTTACACTACTGTAAATATAATAAATGAATGTCTTTTCTGAATGATTAAATTATTCTTTGCTACAAGTCAAAAGTTAAATTCTGACTAAATAATAGAGGCTTTTAATTAAAAAACGGTTCTATATAAGATGTTCTAAAATTTATTTCGATTGGAAATCAAATTCTTTCAATTATGTTTTACCGGTGATCCGAACCTCGTTGACCAATTATAAAATTATATGAAAGTTAAAAGCATTTTCCAAATTGACAGTATGATAAGTTTACGCTCCATTTTACGCAGTAACCTATAGTTTTTATAATTTAAAGAGTAGCTGTAGACGGTTTTGTATAGAGCATGAATATGGCTGGCTCGACCGGGGTAGTACCTATCACTGACGCATATAAAACCTAATTGAGTTGGCAGCTTGACGGTTTTGTTTCGTATGGTGAAGCATCGCATCTAGATGCCCAAATATTCCTCCCCTTCATATACCTTTCTTTAAAGCTCGGCGACGCGTCCATGATACTTTTAGTATCACAGATATTCATGGGCGATAGTGATCACTTAACATAAGGTGACCCATTTGTTTGCCGTTGTACCCACTCGTCTGCTATAAAAAACCATTCAAGTAGCCAACAGTCTCCGTGGTGTAGCGGGCGAGTAGCCGGCTGCGAAGCGAGAGGCCGTGGGTTCGACTCCCGTACTGAGACAAATGTTTGTGTGATCTACAAATATTTGTTTCGGGTGCTTTCTCTCCAGAGGGGATGATGTAAGGCAAGCGGCTGGTCGTATAAACCAAATCTTTCTGTAACAATGTGTTAAAAAGCATGTTGCGCCGACCCCACTGCGAGTAGGATAATGGCAGGTGGAGTAAGGAGATTAATATTTAAAACACTTCTTTCTGCCTAGCGTTATGCCAGGGTCAGCCTTCACGTACCATAGATTTGACAATATTTGGTATTATATGGGGCGACACGCTGTCTGACCCCGCAACCCGCAACCAAGTTTTGTCATTGCCGCGTCCATTAATCAGCAGAGTGTACGAAGTGCAAGTGAGGTTGGCTTTGGGCTTCAGATGTTGGTGGCCAGCTTACACTACAAACATGTACAACTTAAAACACTGCCCCTTTTGCAAACAATGTTGCGGAAAACTAAAAGCGAAAGCACTTGGTAGATTGATGAATGAAGAGTCCAAGATAAATAGTGTGGGATGTCCGAAAAACTTCAGTAAACTGGATAAAAAACTTTGTTGTTGGTTAGTTTTAAGCGATTATTTAACGCTTCCCACTGTGTTTGTAGTTTCGCCTGTAGACTAGGGAATAGATTTTTATAATAGTGTGTTTTATATAATTCATCTTTATTTTTAACATAAAGTTTTGTTTGAGTGGTAGAGCCACGCTGTAGATAGTTTTTTTACAGCATGAATGAGCCGGCTCGTCCGGATCGTTACAGAAAACCGGCGTAAAGTAGCAGCTTGCTGCTGCGTTTCGTACGGTAAGTGAGATATCCGGAGGCCCAAATCCCCCTCCCCTTCCCAATCCTTTAATTATCCCTTTCTTTAAAGGTCGGCAACGCGCCCATAATTCTTTTGGTATAGTGGGCGTACATGGGTAGTGGAGATCACTTAAGGTGACCCACGTGCTCGTTTGCCGGCCTATGCTATAAAAAATTAAAAATAACAACAGACATAATCTTTGTATGTCTATTTGTCGCACCGTATCGCGTAAACGAATGAATCGATTTAAATGCGTTTTTTAAAGGTATTTTGTTGCACTAGGTGATTGCGAGAATTCATGTGAGTTGGTACCACCGCTTTGTTTATTTCTGCCGCTAAGCAGCTGTTTGTAAGCCCGATTGTGTTTCGTTTTGAAGAACATTGAAGCCAGTGAAATCACTGGATATTATGAGACTCTACATCTAATGTTTCGGGGTGTCGAACGCAGTGCAGCTCCATTATTAAGCACTGCTTTACAATACAAAGTTCCGTGTGGTGATGCTCCTGTTTATGAGAGGATGTAGAACTTACCATCAGGCGAGCGGCCTGCTCGTCTCGCCATTCAAGCTAATAAAAAAAGGTGTAGGTCGGTCACCAATACCCGTGCCCGTACCAGGTGTAAGCTTAAGCGCTTAGAGAGAGACGTAAGAGCCAATGGCGAAGTAAAAGAACCCTAGTACAAAGCCAGGATATCGCCTGGCAAAATGTCGAGTATATGCTAGGTTTTAGTATGTCAAGTAACATGTGTTATGTATATCACATATTATTTACATTTGCTTTATCTAGTGACACGAATATATTACGTACAGAGCGTGGTGGTGTAACGCGACCGTCCTCACTTGTATGCACAAAGATGTTGAAAGTCTAGATGGTTTTAGAGCGTGGTGTTTTTACTTATCAACATACAGGCATCAGGCCGGCTAGGTTGATACCACCGCTTTGTCTGTTTCTGCCGCCAAGCAACAATGTGTAAGCACTGCTGTGTTCCGGTTTGAAGGACATTGAAGCCAGTGAAATTACTGGGCATTATGAGACTTAACACCTTATGTCTCGGGGTGACGAGCGCAGTCCAGTGTCAAGCAGTGCTTTGTTATTTAAAGATGCTTCTGTATATGAGCAGGCGTGGCGCTTACCATCAGGCGAGCGACCTGCTCGTCTCGTCATTCAAGGTAATAAAAAAAGCATACATACACATTCATGCCTGTTGTCCCCGAAGGGGTAGGCAAAGGTGTGCAGTACATCCACATTTCGCCGAGCTTATTTCCGTCCCATGATGTGATAGGGGGCGAACCTATCGCTATACCGGGCACAATTCCAGACTCCGGGTTGATACAAAGTCGAAAATTTGTAATTAATTTAACTTTAACAATTCATTTACAAAAAAAATAACTATTAAATATTTTTCTTGTAACTGAATTGTATTTTTTAGAGAAATAAATATTTAAAACCGTAATTATATATCCTTCACGCCCATTCCAGTAAATCTAGTTCCGTATGAAAAGCTTACGTCGCGGTCCGTAAAATGGGGAGGCAGAGGGGAGACGGTCGGCCGCTTCAGCTGTTGCATGCGGCCGTACGTGCAACTTTAAACGATTTTGTGTATAGATAATTGCTATACAGGTTTATATAGACTATATAATTACGTTTGTGGCGACGTGTATTTTCTGATTTATTTATATGTATATAGTATGTTTATTTTGTATATTTTTTCATTAACACATGTATGTATTTAAGTATATATAATAACATTATTATATACAATATTTCTGTTCTTGTTTACACCTGCCTTGTTTATTCTTTGCACCACCCAAAGGTTGACTGGTAGAGAATGCCTCTGGCATTAAGTCCGCCTGTACATATATTATGAATAAAGTGTGTCAAATTAAAAATTAAAATAAATATATGCAGAGTTTTATACGTTGTTCATGCGATATTTATACATGTTCTAGGTGACGGTTCTTGAGTATCGGATGATGGAATTTACGATGACATAGGTACATTGTTCTAAATTAGAGATAAAAAGATGGTATATAAAAAGGTACCCAGGTCCCCATCCCAATCCCTTAATTATCCCTTTCCTATAAGGTTGGTAACGCGCCCATCATACTTCTGTTATTGTGGGCCTACTTGGGCGGTGGAGATCACTTATCATTAGGTGATCCACTTCGTTGGCCGGCCGTTACTATACAAAAATGACCTGCAGAGCTATAGCAACTTGTAAAATTACAAAAATAATGATTTTTTTAATAGCCTACAATGTGTCCCACTGCTGGGCAAAGGCCTCCCCTTTACTCTTCCACTGGGTTCGGTCCTCTATCAGCTTCTCCCATTTCGAGATTAATGATTACCTTTATTAATTATCGCTTGCTTAAACGATCAAGGAAACATCGTGAGAAATACATGTATACCTGAGAATTCTCCATAAGAATTTAAACAGAGGTGTAACCAGTACACCCACATTTCGCCGAGCGTATCTCCGTCCCACGATATGATAGGGGGCGAGCCAATCGCCATACCGGGCACATATTCCAGATTCCGGGCTGATACTGAGCATTTCGTAATAGAAAAACCCGATACCACTTTACCCGACTCGGGATCGAACCCGAGACCTCAGCGTTAGACTCAATCGTAACGCGTACGCATTACAACTGCACCACCGAGGCTGTTATTATTAATATTGTTATAAAGGCATATACAATGAATATAGATAGATTTCAAAGACTTTTTTTAATCACATAACTGACGAGTAGAGCAGGTCGCTAAATGGAAAGTCTGCTTATGACACACCTGATCATAAACAGACACAACACCATCCGGTGCTTTGAATTACTATGTACTGCATGGCATTGTACTAGAAAAAATAACAAATTATCTAGACACACACGTGTGTCAAGCCAAGTTCTAGGCGAGGCACAGGGCGTGTGTTTATATGTATATTTACACGATTTCATTAATTCATTACACCTATTAAACGGAAGGGACATTATATATCATGTACATTGTACTAGATACGTTCTGTTAGTATTTTAGTATTATAATGTAGCTTGAGCGCAAGTAAGCACAATCACAATACTATAAAGGAAGCCCCGAGCAACTAGCTCAAGGAAAACTTTGAGTAGGCTAAACATACCAGAGATAAACGTGTTCCCTGGAACTCTGTTGGACATGCACTTTGGTACAACTTATAATTGTATAACTTCTTACAGTAATAGTACTGTCTGTAGTGTTCCGTGTTTGTAACTGGGCTCCTCCAGTCTCCATCCCTACACTCAGGGCTGTCGCTCACCACACGCGTGGGCACGGATAACACTCACTTATGGATACCTCGCCAGTCGGGAGAGAACTGCGCTCCTCGTAGTGGCGACCGTGTTTATTTATTTTTTATGCCACATGACGTAGATGTCATCCCTATTCTTATCTACCGCCACTATTAAGTTTACCATCCTTTCTTGTACTACTAAGTTGCGGCCAATTGACCGTAACTTAATATTACCATCTCGCTTACTCTCAACTAAAACCCCTATCGCGCTCCCTGTTTGTGAGCTATCAAACTCCCGCGTTATTTGACACAATTTTACTTCTGAACAGCCCGTCTAGTAGTATATGTACATTAAACTCTTTGTACAGTAGTATTTTTTAATTACCTAGCTTGTATGACAATACGAGCAGTAGGCCTAGTTCAAGTGTTGATAGTTTTCTTACGATGACAGTTACCATTTTCACTCCATACATCGAGTAGCAGGAGCCACTAGTCACTAGAACTATGATGAATTTGAATTGATAATATGGTTCATTTGATTAGCAGCAGTAGCTCAGCGGGGAGTTGTACGGACTGTCGAGACGAAGGTTCGAAACCAACCCGAAGAGCATGCACCTCTGACTTCTAAGTTACATGTATATTTATTGATAATTACACAGCACTGCATTCTACTGGACTGCGATCGTAAATTAATAATGTAAAGTCATTTCACTGGTTTCAATGCCCTTCAAACCGAAGCATAACATTGAGTATGGGCAGGCGTGGCGTTTACAAGCGAACGGCCTGCTCGTTTCGTCATTAAAGTTGATACTTAATATAAAAAACTTGACCATGAACGTACTACAGCTATACAACAAACTTATGGGAAAAACAGCTTTGTTGCTGCCTTTCGTTTAGAAGATAGCCCTGACCTTCGCCTTTCTTTTATATCTATTAACTCACCAAGATAGTTCCATACGAATAGTAAGTGTTCGTGAGCCACAGTGATCACACATTAGGTGACTCACATTCTCGTTTGTTTTCTTTTTGCTAGAATTTTCGATCACACTAAGTATACCGATTGTGCTCTCAAAGATATAAAGTCTTGTGAATTCACAAGCTTCACATTCCTTCAAAATCACGATACTTAAGCCCAGAGGTGCAGAACTCTGCGTATTACGATCCTAAAAATGAATTTCACAAATATAGAATTGTAAGCAAAAATCGTAAGGAATCTGAAAATCTAATTTGAATGAAGAAAAAAGCCTATCTGGAGTCTATCAGAAGTCATTGTGCACACGCTTCCTTTTTAGGGTTCCGTTGCTAAATGGCAATACGGGACCCTTAAAATTCGTCTGTACGTCTGTATGCCACAGGCATTTTACTCGGAGGTTATTAACACTATATGGATAAAACAAGGGTGGTAGTTGTATTCTATGACCTTTTTAATTACAATATACAAACATATATTGATTTAAAGAAACAAAATAGGGTGTCTCAATACCTAAATGTAACTGAGGGATTAATTTTTTTCTTTTTCCATTGCACATAGGTATGTGTAGTATCATTGGATAGGTCCTTATAAATGATATAGAGGTTGTTGTATGACTTTTTTATATAAGTCATTAGTTTATGAGATATGCGTGTTCAATGTGGTGAAAAATGTGTCCCACCTACCTCTTTTAAACTACAGCATGAATGGGCCAGCTCGTCCAGATCTGTACTACTATCTCACAGGCGTAAAGTAGCAGCTTCGTACGGTAAGTGAGGCATCTGGAGTCCCAAATTACCCTCCCCTTCCCAATCACTTAATTGCCTATCCCTTTCCTTTAAGGTCGGCCACGCAGCCATCATCCTTTTGGTATTGTAGGCGTACATGGGTGGTGGAGATCACTTACCATAAGGTGACCCATTTGCTTGTTTGCTGGCCTATGCTATAAAAAATTGACGAGTCATTTTTAAATTATCTTAAATTAACTGGCATAGTTCAGTTATATCAAGACGAGAACCCAAAACAACGAAATAAAAATAATTCAAACTAATTATTTAAGAGCGATATAAATAAATACACACTCACGCCTGTAATCCCCGAAGGGGTAAGCAGAGATGTAACCAGTACACCCACATTTCGCCGAGCGTATCTCCATCCCATGATGTGATAGGGGGCGAGCCTATCGCCATACCTGTCACAGTTCCAGACTCCTGGCTAATCCTGGGCAATTCGTAATAGAAAAATCCAATATTACTTTTACCCGACCCGGGGATCGAACCCGATATATCAATGTCAGCCTTAGTCGTAACGCTTACGCATTACAACTGCGCCACCGAGACAATCCAAGAGAGATACCGTACTCTAAATTGTGTCTACATTACATTATGGAGGGATTAATATCAAATTCTAATGGCTTTGTCGTGTATACAAAAGACAAATTCTAACAGAATACTTACCTATAGTAGTAATCAAGGCTTGGGTAAAACCTACTGCTTCTATTGTTTAGGTTAATGAAGAAATTGTATCGACAGCGTCCGTAGCGCTATGGGCTAGTAGCTGGCTGTAAAGCGAGAGGCCGTGGGTTCGATTTCGAAATGTGTTTTTCAGGTCTGGGTTTTATGGAACTACAAGTCTCTCGTAGTTCTTGATACCCGCGATACAGGTTAATCTAGTGCGGGGTCAGGACTTTATGTGTGACTATTGGATGTAGGAATTTCTATTGATTTCACGTACCATTTACTCCGTTATAATATATATTTATTAAAAACTTTATATACATAACTTGTTTAAAGGCGAACTTAATGCCATTAGGCATTATCTACCAGTCTACCTTTGAGTGATTCAGAGACGAGATGATGTGGGCGTATAAGAAAAGTGATAGAAAGAAGTAGACAAGACACAAAACTACATAAATACTTAATACAATACTATACATATAAACATACATTCATACATACATATAAAAATAAGATATTATCTAACTACATAAATATATATATATATGACTGCCTCGGGGGCGCAGTTGTAATGCGTACGCGTTACGATTGAGGCCAACGCTGAGGTCTCGGGTTCGATCCCCGGGTCGGGTAAAGTGGTATTGGGTTATTCTATTACGAAATGCTCAGTATCAGCCCGGAGTCTGGAATTTGTGCCCGGTATGGCGATAGGCTCGCCCCCTATCACATCGTGGGACGGAGATACGCTCGGCGAAATGTGGGTGTACTGGTTACACCTCTGCCTACCCCTCCGGGGATTACAGGCGTGAGTGCGTATGTATGTATAAATATATATATATATATATATATATATATATATATATATATATATGTATCATGTTCTTAGGTCCTGAAATATAAACATATTTGTGTATTAAGACTTTCGATTAAAATAAATTGACTATGAAATTATTTCAAGGCATGTATTTCATTGTCTGTTATTATCAGAATTCACGAAGCCTCCTATTGATAAACATTTTGTCTACTATTAACTGAAACTCAATTTCTATCTAGTCTACTTCTAGGCTATTTTCCAGGGAATATTATTAAAATGTAGAAATCGGCTATTCATAAAATACGTATATGAAACCCTTTAACCAAGGATCGTAAAAAAGTTATCGTTTCCTATTCGTAATAAGACGGAATTTTGCGGCTTGCAGTGTCAGGAAATTTGAGGTTTTTCAATAAAATGGTTAGCGTGTCTCCAGCAGTCTGGATATAATCTTTAATCCATATAAATTTTACTTCAACATTTTCTCTTGATTATCAGCATGTCAAAATCAATAATTTCGTGTATAAAAATAGAATTTCTATGGATCTATGAATTAAACTGCCTCGGTAGCGCAGTTGTAACACGTACGCGTTACGACTGCTGTGCTGAGGTCTCGGGTTCGATCCCCGGGTCCGGTAAAAGTGATATTGGATTTTTCTATCACGAAAAGCTTAGAGCGCCGGAGTCTGGAATTCTACCCAGTATGGTGATAGGCGTGTCCCCTATCTCATCATGGGATGGAATTAAGCTCGGCGAAATACGAGTGTTCTGTAGGCCAATTCTCGTAATTTTAAATGTTCAAAATATCATTCCGATCTAGTCTCAGCGTCAAGAAAGTTGCAAATGGCATTCTCTTAAACCAATAATCAACGTCAAATGCACCTAGCATTAGCGTTAGCATTATACCGTTTTGGCTTCAGTCAACTTTTATTCTACATTCAATCTCATTACGATCTATGTTCACATTTGAATTGGCCTACTGGTTACACCTATGCCTACGGGATTACATTCGTATGTGCGTATGTATGTACGATATGCATATAAATGAATAATGAGATTCTGATGACGGCTGGAATCAAAAGCGTGCTGTGGCTATTTCAAGTAAATGTGTTGACTCCGACGGCAAAATTAGAGCTTCTAACGCCCGGTTTTTGGAAGGTTGATCAATGTAAAAATTAACTAATTAACTGTCAAATCGAAATTGAGTTGCTAGAGGCGTGGTCAACACCTTTGATTTGACACACCTGTTAGTTAACATAGCTTTCAAATTAATATTTAAAAGTCGTAACTCAAACGCTAGAGAGAAATCAGAGAATATTATAGTTTTCATTAAATAACGTTTCAGAAACTCGAATTGATTTGACAGCGGTGTCAAAATCAAAGTTATGTTGATTTGTCACCTTTAAGAGACCAAATATTATTGCGCCTTTCCATTCCATAATAGCAATAGCGAAGATTACATTTTTAGACTTCGCAAATTCCTATAGTTAGTCAGAAGGATATAAGTGACAGAAATTTTCGCATTCACGAGGTATACTGAATCGATTTACTAACGACCAAAAACTTATCTCGTTACACTGAAAACTGTATTCTAAACAGTACAAACAATGCATAAACTAGAATAATGAATATAAAGCATTTCAAATATTAAACAGTTGAGTCGTATCAAGTTTCCAAAACAGAACCTTCTATTTATAAACAACAGTGAACAATTTTCAACCGAAAATAAACACAATACCCGATTTAATGTAGTACAAGCCAACGTGAATATTTTATATTCCATTGTTCTGAAAAACAAATATTTAAACAGAAAAGCTGCTTTAAACAAAGCTTTTATTCATTTCATACGGTCGTTTCATCGTCGCTTTTTGACTGTATCCATGAGGATACTAGTGTTTGGAAAAATGCACAGGAATGCAGAGCCATCAGCCATGTTTTAAAAGATTAATAAGAAGACAGCGGTGATGGCCTGGATTCAATCAAATCTCAAGTCGTGCAAACAAAACATTTCAATTCCAAAAATCACACACTTACATCCGGTTTCTGAAAGGCTGATCAAATCAACATATCTAACAGAACTTTGATTTTGACAAATCTATCAAATCAATTCGAGTTGCTGAATCAATATTTACTTCAAAATTTAATGATATTTGATGTCTCTTTAGTACCGTTTGACATACGATTTTTCATATTAATTTGAAAGTTATGTTAACTAACATGTGCGTGAAATCAAAGGTGTTGATCACGCTTTTAGCAACTCAATTTGGACTTGACATGAGATTTGACATATTATTAGTTAATTTAATTTAACATTGATCAGCCTTTCAGAAACCGGGCGTTAGTGAACTAGATTCATATATGTTTACCCCTTCAGGGATAAAGGCATGAGCTTATAAACTTAGATCCGTATCCCATACATACATAATATGTAAAGTCGGAAATCCTTCATAATCAGAAACAACAAAGCACAATTAGTTACACAAAACATACGAAAATTATACACAAAATTCGTTGGCCATGACAAACCACTGTAAATATATTGTACAATAAGGCTTATAATTTATCTTACATTTATGCCATTCCACAACTTCTCGCATTATTTGCCTTTCGCTCAGTTTACATTTAACCGAGTAAGTGTAACGTGTGTGGGTATCGTAAAGCTCGTCGACTCCTAATAATGTTTGTTCTGAGTTAACACAAATGTTTCTTGACAAAGAAACAAGACCGTTCCCTCCTTCAGCCTTCTAAACCAAAGAGATGGGTTCCATATTACAAACAGAATTTTCCTAATAAAAAGACGAGGTAGACTTCGTGTGCCACGATTAAACGCAACACGCCGTTGTGCACTATATTATTATAATATATGCGCACCGCGATGTCACGTATTAAAAAATGGCACGCTTGGTTTTTATACAAATCGATGTATATTATATAGTATACTAGCTGTTACCCGTTGTCCCGACCGCGTGAATATCTTTTTCAAGGATAAATATATTCCGTTCCATAAAAAAAGTTTTATACAAATTTTAAACCTTTTACCACCTTCAAATGTAAATTTCTAAAAATTATTTCTTATCGGGGCCCTAAATTACACAAACTATCTTCTTCCACATGTTCTTGGCTCAGTTGCAATGGGGTTGGCGCAACATGCTTTTTAATACAAGTTACAGGAAGATTTGGCTTGTACTTTTTACGACCGGCCGACGTCAACCTCTCTGGGGAGAAAAATTCAGAATTTTTGTTGTGCGTTTGAGTTGGATGGTTTATATGAAATTATATGTTGCGAGTGAAACCGTGCAGGACGGTTAGTCATTTATATAATGATAATATTTAAACATACCTAACTCGGTCTGAACACATTGTGGAAGTTTTCACGATTGCTGCCGGAACTGAGAAACTTTCTCGGCGACAAGCTAACGACAGGAATTTGCGAAACATTCACAATGAGTACTCCTTTCATACTGTTATGTTAGAGCAAAGCGTACTTTGCAGTACATTATCTTAGAAAGTTTCTATTCACTAATGATTATTTCCTTAGTTTTATCAAGGGGAAACTTTTCACCAAACGTTTTCACCTTTGGTGTGAGACGTTCAGTACCTATATTCTTATGTATTCAATCCCAGACATAAAGGTTCTAAAACCAGTCCAGTATTCGTTTTGCCTAAATGAAGGAACGAGACCTTCCCAGAGGGGTTGATGTGAGGCGACCGGTCGTAATGCATGTTGCACGTTGGCAACTATTGCGTAAAATTCGCAGTCCAGTGCCATGCAGTGCTTTGTAATACAAAGTTCTGTATGGCGTTGCTTCTGTTTATGGATAGGCGTTGCGCTTACCGTTAGGCGAGCGACCTGCACGTCTCGTCATTCAAGCTAGTAAAAAAAATCGAACTGCCAAACTCGAAACGGAAATTAATTGCCCGATCTAGAATTTCAACCTCACCAGTTTCTCACACTACGTACACTGCCACTAAACCAACGAGGTGTACTTAACATCAGGTCCAGTCTATTTTTTGGGTGGTAGAGCCACGCTGTAGACAGCTTTGTCTACAGAACGTATGGGCCAGCTCGACCGGGTCGTTACCACCGTCTCACAGAAACCCGATGTAAAGTAGCGGCTTACTGCTGCGTTTCGTACGGTGAGTGAGATATCCGGAGGCCAAACTTCGCCTCCCTTCGCTAATCCCTTGATTATTACTTTCCTTTAAGGTCGGCAACGCGCCCATAATTCTTCTGGTATTGTGGTGGTACATGGGCGGTGGAGATCACTCACTTACCTTACTTATCAGGTGACCGACCACCGACCGACCACTTGCTCGTTTGTTGGCCTATGCTATAAACAGTCAATTTGCTGTGTCAGGATAAGAAATAATAGTAACAAAACATTTTTCATGTTTGAAACATATCTGACAGCAATTTATTCGAAATAAAAATAAGCAAACTCTCCTTACGCCATTACCCTAACATTTTACATAAAAAGCTACGAGTAAAAGACAGGGCAGTCATTGTCCCTGCTCCATTTACATATTCTTTCGCTTGGCAGAGTCTAGCGTCATATTTAATTCACTGACGTCCGTTCTTCACATTCCCGAGACAGACACGAGAGTGCTCCTACAAGGCTTCTTGTAAATATAGATATCACACGATGACATCTGAGATATGTATAGAATAAAGTTAAGGGCCTTATTTTTTGTTACGGAATTTTATTCAGGATATGGAAGGATTGTAACTTGGTGTCGGAAAGACAATACTCAATCGATATGTCAACTAATTCATTTGAATTGTAATTGTAAATAAGTTTACATTGCAAAACTTTAATACTAATTCAGTGAAATATCTTATAAAATTTATTTTAAACTTCGTCTCTGTCTGGCGTCATCCCGGCGCGGCGCCTTCCCATCATAATTTGACGGTGGATTTTGTATTATGTGTGACCCGCCGTCTGAACCCTACAACCAAAACGGGAACCAAGTTTCTCCATTGGCTTGTCCGTTAATCAGCAGAGTGTACCACGTGCAGGTGAGGTTGGCTTTAGGCCTAAAATATTGATGGCCTTACACTCTTAATTTATTTTAAACATCATAATCTTCTTCTTATATATAACATTCTCGTGACACAATGTTCGTTCCCATACTCCTCCGAAACGGCTGGACTGATTTGTATGAAATATCGGGAAGGTCTGAGAATCGGCCAACATCTATTTTTCATCCCCCTAAATGTTAAGGGTGGTCCACCCCTATTTTTTTTTTTCTTAGACAATTTTTTTTTGTTTTTATTTTTTATGATACAACATTAAAAAATACATACAACCCTAAATTTTCAACCCTCTACGATCAACCCCTATTTTTTAATAGTGATATTAGTATTTTTGTCAAGTGCGTTTCTCACACAGATCGCGATGACGGGACTCGCTTGATGCGACTAGACTACTTTAATCCTGGAAATAGGCATTCACGCGGGCGGAACCGCGGGCAACAGCTAGTATATTAAATCATGCGCCATTACAGTATTCACATCAATACATGGTGTTTCAGCTAAACCGTAAATATTTCTTCAAGCGCGAGATGCGAGTGTAAAGTTACAAGTTCGGTGCATTGTCCCTCTAACTTTCGGTTGTTTCTAACGAATTTATTAACGAACAAACTTTGTCTGCTGACTTCACTCCATAATGAATGTCTCTTACAGCAGTGGAAACTTTAACTGTTGATAATTTATTTATTGTTCTAGTATTTATTAATTTAGTTTCAAGTCTAACTGAATGCAGAGTTTTAGAATATTCTTTCTAATTAAATGTGATAAGATATAAAAGTAAGTATTAAACGAACTTTTTTTTATTAGCTCGAATGACGAAACGAGCTGGTCGCTCGGTTGATGGGAAGCGCCACGCCTGCCCATAAACAGAAACACCACCACACAAAACTTTAAATTACAAATCACTGCATGGCAGTGGACTGGACTGGATTAATGAAAACGATTCAGTAGTCTCGTCAATCTTTACGGCCGGTCCGAAGTCATCACTATGGCTCTCTTTACCTTTTAGTCTCTTAAAAACTTATAAGTGGTAAAGTCAGTGGTATAGACAGTTTTGTCTACGGCATTAATAGGCCGGCTTGACCTGGACGGTATCACTGTCTCAGATAACCATGGCGTTAAATGATAGCTTGTTGTTACGTTTCGTACGGTGAATAAGATTTCCGAAGGCTTTATCCCCCTCCCCCTTTTCTTTCCTATCCCTATTCCGTTCAGTAACGCACCTACTTTTTCTAGTATTCTCGTGTTCATGGACGGTTTGCTGATTTTGCCGACCTCCGGGTATGTGTTTCAAACAATTACTGCTCCTGATTAACTTCAGAGTGACTAGAATTAAACTCTAACAAACTAGATACCATAAATAAAGCATATTTTAAGTAGAGATTCATAACCGATGTAATTTTCTCGTTTCTTCTAAGCTTTACTATTTCAGCACTTCGTAGTTAAGTAAAAGGAACAAAAACTGAATATTTACACTAATTACATAATTACATGTAAATCCCTCGAATATTCAGCTACTTCAGATTAATCCCACTAA
Organism: Mimas tiliae; assembly: GCA_905332985.1. Classification (NCBI taxonomy): domain Eukaryota; kingdom Metazoa; phylum Arthropoda; class Insecta; order Lepidoptera; family Sphingidae; genus Mimas; species Mimas tiliae. The sequence goes on along the minus strand of HG995247.1, from coordinate 5,981,624 downwards.
GCGATTAATATCACAATACTGCGGCCATTCATCACAACGTGCATTACTAATTATTATTAATTAATTTATTGCAAAGCATGGGTGGAAATTAGTTATGTGGTTTATTTTAGTATAATTATTTTAACAGACTTATAAGGGTGGTTAGTACGGAACTCTCAATGTATAACTCCGACTCGCACTTGGTCCGTTTTTTCAATTTCACTTTTGAGCGAATTTAATAGTTACTGACACTTCTTGCGAATATGTTTATATTTTCACTTTTACAATAATCATACAAGTCTGGTCACGTATACAAAGATGCTGATGTTGTAGTAGGTAATAATGACAAGCGAGATTGTCGTACGGGCTAAGAATATTTGATGACAATGGCTTACATTTGTATTTACCCAATAAGAATATACCTAATATCAGCTTTGTACTAAACTGTCACGCTACTACGTACGGGCCTAGTCTATTAATGAGGGGTAAGGCCGTAGTCCACCACGCTGGCTAATCAGAGTTAGCAGATTTTACACATCATAGAAATTCTCGACTAATTCAGAACCTTCGGAACGAGAGTCCAACTTTTAAAATAATTATGCATTTTAATTGTTAGTTTCATAACTATGAAATATTAATGTTGTTGTTAGACTTTTTGTCTCAGTTGTTAAAGGCTAATTGTTAATCTTCAACTTATTACAGCAGTGCATTCATTCAGTTCATAAGGTGAAAAGAAATATAATTCATACAGTAAAATATAATACAAATAACATTGACTCCGCAGTATCGAACTTAATCTGTAAATTACATACATACATACGCACTCACGCCTGTAATTCCTGAAGTGGTAGGCAGAGGTGTAATCAGTAGATCCAGATTTCGCTGAGCATATCTCCGTCCCATAATGTGATAGGGGGCGAGCCTATCGCCATACCGGGCACAAATTCCAGACTCCGGGCTGATACTGAGCTTTCCTAATAGAAAACCCCAATATCACTTTTAGCCGACCCGGGGATCGAACCTGAAACCTCAACGTCAGCCACAATCGTAACGCGTACGCATTACAACTGCGCCACAGAGCCAGTCAATCTGTAAATTGCTATTCTTAATCCCTTTTTATTTTTATATTTACTTGCGGATCCCCAAAATCTAACCCTTTAAAAGCTAATATTACCTGGTAAGATCATAGCTATCAATTACCTTTACTTCAGCCTAAGACCTTTTAAAATGGCAACAAAAGGCAAAAAAAACCCTTAATTATCGCCAGTTTCGGAAGATACCTCTGGTTGTTTTCTTTGATAGCTTCCGTCGGCCATAATTAAAAGCAAATACCTTGTTAAACGCCTCTAAAATGTTAAGCTTAAACCTTTATTCGTGGGTTCGCGGCATAGATTGTTTTTATTCGGCGCAAAACAGTCATTAACCTGCATACAGATGATATAAAATGTTGTGCTGAAGGTTTATTTTAGGTGGCAATTAAATTGTGTAATTTGACTCAGAGTCTGCCGTCAGCGATACAGAGTCTGCCCCCATTACAAATAAACAAAGACATGCTTTAGTCATACTCAGAATGCAGTGACTTTATTGTTAACACGTGAATAAAACATCGAGACTTTGTACGTGAAAAAAACTCAGAACATTTTAGTTTTTGCTAATATAACATTAATCATTTTGAGACTTTTTTTTTATAGTATAGGCCGGCAAACGAGCAAGTGGGTCACCTGATGGTAAGCGATCTCCACCGCCCATGTATGCCCACAATACAAAATAATCATGGGCGCGTTGCCGACCTTAAAGGAAAGGGATAATAAGGGATTGGGAAGGGGAGGGAGATTTGGGCCCCCGGATATCTGACTCACCGTACGAAACGCAGCAGCAAGCTGCTACTTTACGCTGGTTTTCTGTGAGACAGTGGTAACGACCCGGACGAGCCGACCCATTCATGCTGTAGACAAAATAGTCTACAGCGTGGCTCTACCACTCGTAAACTCGACTTGTTCGACGTTGTGTATGTTATGCAATATCATCAAATGTGAATAGATATTTATTATTTAAATTTATTTTTGTATTCGATAGCGTGTGTCTAAAGAGTGGTCCTACACAAATTTCATTCAAATCTGATGATGGAGTATGAGGATAATATGAGAAATTTTCAAATAGGATTTGAATGCCGGGCTGCTTAAAACATAAAATATTCATCCAAATTACTTACCCCGCCTCGGTGGCGCTGTTGTAATGCGTACGCGGTACGACTGCTGTGCTGAGGTCTCGTCCCCGGGTCGGGTAAAAATTATTGGATATTTCTATCATGAAATGCTTAGTATCAGCCCGGAGTCTGGAATTGTATCCGGTATGGCGATAGGCTAGCACATCATGGGACAGAAATAAGCTCTGCGAAGTGTGGGTGTACTAGTTACAACCTCCGCCTTACCCTGCGAGGATTGCAGGCGTGACTGCGTATGTATGTAAATTACTTACCTACGTTTTGAATTTAATCCCTACAATGTGCAGAATAACTATGCTGTCATAAAATCGAACTGCAAGGTCGTGATAAGCAATGATGACTCGACCACACCGTTACTGTACATACATACATACTGTATCGAATGCACAGAGCTGCATAATATTCAATCGCTAGAAACACCTAACTTTGGATACGAGTAACTGCCTTACACACACAGTCTATGCGAATATGTTCTCTCGAAATTATTAGAGGTCCTATTTTATAGTTGAGGACAAAATATATTTTGACACCAGTTTCATTTGAAACTTTGACTGCCTCGGTGGCGCAGTTGTAATGCGTACGCGTTACGATTAAGCTAGCGCCGAGGTCTCGGGTTCGATCCCCGGGTCGGGTAAAGTGGTATTGATTTATTCTATTACGAAATGCTCAGTATGCCCGGTATGGCGATAGGCTCGCCCCCTATCACATCGTGGGACGGAGATACGCTCGGCGAAATGTGTGTGTACTAGTTACACCTCTGCCTACCCCTTCGGGGATTACAGGCGTGAGTGCGTATGTAAGTAAAATTATAAAATTTCCTCATTGAATTTAAAGCGGTTTTGGTATTTCAGCTGGCATTACATTAACATCATTAATTTAAATAACGCACACATATTTAAAATAAAATTCCATTTCACATTTCTTTGATTTTTTTTTCTAGTCGTTCTAATAATATAATAGTGAATGGTTTCAGTATTTTCATGTAGTAGAACCCCTCTGTAGACACTGTATACTTACAGCATAAATAAGTCAATTCTACGGAGTTATTACCGAGTTTATGCGTGGTAGAGCCCCGCTGTAGGCAGATTTGTCTACAATACGACTATGGCCCGACTCGACCGGGTCATTACCACTGTCTCACAGAAAAGCGACGTAAAGAAGCAGCTTGCTGTTTGTTGCCTTTGATACGGCGAGTGAGGTATCTGAAGGCTTAAATCCCCCTCCCCTTCCCAGTTCCTTAATTATCCTTTTCCTTTAAGGTCGGCAACGCTTCCATCGGTATTGTGGGTGTGCATACATGGGCGGTGGAGAGTACTTACCATAATATAACCCACTTGCCTGTTTGCCGGCCTATGCTATATATAAAAAAAGAAAACCGACGTGAGGTGGTATCTCGGTGTTGCGTATAGTACGGTAAGTGACATTACCAAGATCCATAACACAACCCCACCTATCCTTCCCAATCCCCATCCCTTTTATTTAAATGACGAATCCATGATTCTTCTGGTACTATGAGTGTTTAGGGGCGGTTGAGATCACTTACCAGGTGACCCACTTGCTCGTTGGCTGATCTCTGCTGAAAATTTATTTTAGTTGAACGCGCAATAATTCATATTTTACCAAACGACCAATGCTAGAAATTTGATTACGCTCAGCAAATAAACTGAATAATTAATTACATTTAATGTGCCACAGGTTTCAATGATAAATTAGGGATGAGACGTATTTACGGTACCAGGTACCCAGGGCCTGCTTACGTAGGACGCCCTAGTACGGGCGGGAAATACTTGCAAGTACGTTGAAAAGTATTTTACTACCGCGTAGCCGCGTACTCATACTGGCAATGCAAGGGCCGCAACTCGCAAGGGTGCGAGTGGGACACGCACAATACACTTTTTCCGAGTTCGGGGTTCGGTAAATGTGCCGTTGCCTTACTCTTGTATAAATAGGACACATCACCTAAGGCCCTATGGCCTTACTTATAAAGCTTATCCAAGCACTGATTAGTTAAATACTCTTTTGTCTTTTTCTGTCAACGCCATTTATAGAGTTGCTAGAAAGAGACAAAACATTGGTTAACTAATCAGTGTCTGAATAATGTTTATAAGTAAGGCTCTTTGGTGTGTATGAAATTACACTTAATTTATAAAATAAGTACAATACTACGGTGCGGTACGTACCAGACTGATTACTGCAAAATACTTTTAAGTATTTTAAAACCCAATTATCGGACCTGGTACTTTTACATACTCATAGTTGGATACCTTGGTATTCAATTTTGCAAGTATATCTCAACTCTATGATAAATTATTAAAATTTTATTATTAAAACGATTTAATTGTGGTATCATCAATCATTTGGTTCGTGATTATTTCCTGTTCTGCCGCTGAACGGGGAATTTTATAATGGAGATTTAATTATGTTAATAATGTATATAATGCATCACAGAGGTAATCAACAAATCAGATCATGTTGTATCTACAACGTGTTACAGAAAGGTGTGGTCACATTTAAGGGCGTAACATTGTTTTATTTTATTTACTTGAACCGAGACGAGCAGGTCGCTTGCCTGATGTAGGCGTGGGCCTACCCATAAACTGGCACACCGCACAACACCATACAGAACCTTGAGTTGCAAAGCACTGCACTGGACTGCGTTCGTCACCCCGAGACGTAAGATGTTAAATTTCATAATGCTTAGTAATTTCACTGGCGTCAAAGTCCTTGAAACCGAAACACGACATTGCTTACACACTACTGCTTGGCGGTAGAAATAAACAAACCGGTGGTACCAACACAGGCGGCTTCGCATATGATCAACCTACCACCTAGAGATTCACACACACACACACACACACACCTCACAAATGATTCTGCAATTTTTTTGGAAACACTATTATTAGACCACCAGCCCAACAGTAATTAATAGAAACTCCAACTCGAACATTTGAAAGTTTAGGCCATTTAAAACTGGCATTCAAAACTGGACCAATCATCCCAATTAGCGTTAATGCGTAACGTAAAAACAAATTCACAGTTGTAAAACTTTTTAGAATCCAGTATATATACTTGTATTAGTATAGTGTATAGTATATACTCGTATACTTGTTGTATAATACTTATAATGTGTCATTCGACTTTTCTATAACAGAGACCGGAAATTGAGCAAGTGAGTCACTTGATGTGATCTCTATGGCCCATGAACACTCACGATACTATAAGTTGCCACTGTTGCGCGTTACCTACCTTAATATAAGGGAATGAGGATTAGGAAAGGGATGATTTGGAGCTCCAGAAATATCATTTCTTATAAGGATAACTACAACTTTACCCCGGTTTTTCTGACAGTGGTACTACTCCGGTTTTCGTGACAGTGGTACTACCACAGTCGCGCCGGCTCATTTTTACTGTAGACAAAAATGTCTACTGCGTGACTCTATCATTCATAACAAATGTCGCCTGCCATTAATGTTCTCGAAATTGAGTGGAGCGCTATAAATGGCGTGGCGACGTTAAAAATTCTGTTTGCGAGAAAAGTTACTTTGTCATTCCATTATGACCGAATGTCGTGCATGACCGCTCTTGTTTTATTCGCAATTTTTCCGTGAAAATTGCCCTATTTAGTTATGTGTTTTATCCAGATATAAACATTAGTATTTTTTATTTCTTTTCAACCGATAAAAAAGGGAGGAGATTCTCAATTCGACGTGTTTTTTTTTTGTTGTATATTTAACGCTTAACTCCGCCAAATATAGAGCGGTTTGGATGATTATTTTTTCTTTCGAACAAGTATAGCTCAAAGTTGGTCCCATTTTTATTTCAAGAATAAAATCCACACTGAAGGGGGAGAAAGACTCAAACTTCGTCTAAGGATTGAGAGTACCTAAAGCACTCACCCGAAAGTCCGTTGACGCTGACTAAAGCCGACTCTCGTCAGGCTATCAGCAAGCGACCACACAAAAAAATATATGATTTTGATGATTATTTCATTAAAAATAATATTACTTATAAAAACTTTTTAACAAATCATAAAACCGACTCAACTAACCTAAAAGCAAAAAAAAAACTATTTGATTCGATAGTATTAATCATTGGCTATTAAACTACAGTACAATTTGAGCTTTTTTTAGTTTTTGTCAGATGTGTTGTTCCATAGATACGAATATTCGGGGGATCGACTCCTTTTTTACCTCTATTGTTTACGTTTAAAAAAGCAGGGTACTTTCGTTATAGCATGGTTATTTAACTATCGAATATGTACCGTATTGAGTAGTGGAGCCACAATGTAGACAATTTTTCTACAGTACGAACGGGCCAGCTCGACCGGGTCGTTACCACTGTTTCACAGAAAATCGACGTAAAGTAGCGGCTTGCTGCTGCGTTTCGAACGGTGAGTGAGATATCCAGATGTCTAAATATCCCTCCCCTTCCCAATCCCTTCAATTAAGGTCGGCAACACGCTCATGATTCAGGTATTGTAAATGGGCGGTGGTGATCTCTTATTATCTAAAAAAAAACTTCCTAGGTAAGTTCAATTCTTCTATTTATATAGTTGATAGTTTGGTAATATTCCCATATTGAGCCACAACAGTGTTTTTTGAGTAGGTACTTTCATCGTGTTTCTAACGTCCACAATAAGGTTTTATTAAAGACCGAAAAAGTGTCACAGACCTAGTTTCCGAATCATAAATAATAAGAAAAAACAAGCAACACAAAACAGAAATAAAACATAACCTCTTAGTTCGGATTAAATTCTTGTTTTGTACAAAAACAGTCTACAAAAACAGACTCCCATAAAAGTGATAAGTCGGACGATTATCACCCGAATAATATTGCTATTAAGATAAAATCACCAGGTTAATTGTGAAAAGGTCGCGTAACTCAAGATTCACTGGGATAGGAGTTTTATTCGTAAATAACCGAAACGTTTTAAGCAATAAAAAGCCTTTTGAAAAGTCCCCACTTTCTTTCGTTTAAATAAATATTCAACTTGAAACTGTGTATTTATTTCCTTGAATAACTTATAATACCTACGAGTAAATTTTATTTCTTGTTTGGAATAAATGTATCTGCTTTTTATTGTAAAAAGTGTTCTTTTTAATGTATCTTCTTTTTTATGAGTGGTAGATCCACGCTGTAGATAGTTTTGTCTACAGCATGAATGGGCCGGCTCGTCCGGATCGTTACCACTGTCTCACAGAAAACCGGCGTAAAGTAGCAGCTTGCTGCTGCATTTCGTACGGTGAGTGAGATATCCGGAGGCCTAAATTCCCCTCCCCTTCCCAATCCCTTTATTATCCCTTTTCTTTGAGGTTTGAAACGCGCCCATGATTCTTTTAGTATTGTGGGCGTACATGTGGTGGAGATCATTTATCATCAGGTGACCCACTGGCTTGTATGCTTTAACTGACTTGTGGTCCCATAACACCCAGACACGACACACATGTTTGTGTAATCCACAATATGTGGTAATCGAACCCACGGTCTCTCGCTTCGCAGCCGACTAGTCGCCCACTGTGCTACCATAAGCTATCAATTGTGTCACATTACACGACTCATTCTACACCTTGTAAAAAAATAACTCTGGATCCGTGGTAAAGCTCAATAAATCACATTACTCTCTACCCTACTTTACTACGTGAATGGATTCTATAATCAGGTAGAATGGTGCTGATTAAGACTGAGTAAATCATGCCGGTCTTTCCCGACAGCAGGGAAATTAAGTGGCTTGAAAATGTCACTAAATATTCTTGAGACCAAACCATTCATACATATTAGTTTGAACTGAACGGATTTGCCTGCACACGACCTTTTATTTTTCAAACAAAGATAAATAATTGGCCTGTATTAAGTATATCTTTTTATAAAAGTCGTAAAATGTTATATAATTGCATAATAGGTACTTTTATTATTGTATTGTATTGCAGCTCTCTATTATAAATATCATCATCTTCATCCACAGCCTGTAGGGTCCCACTGCTAGGTATAGGCCTCTCTCACATCATGCCATTTGCCACGGTCCTGAGCTAGTCGCAAATAATATTATTATAAGTAGTTGGCCGTCCAGCGGCAAGATGGGTCGACGACCTTGTTAGGATCGCGGGTTGAAACTGGATGCGACTAGCTCAGGACTTATAAATATACATGTCTCAAATTCATACAAATGCTAGCGTTCTCGATTCGATTACTTATTATTAAGTTGTTTGTGTTCGCCCCTCTGTTGAGATTCAAAAATGAGCATCGACTGACGAACTGATAGCCTGAATCATCGGCGCCCCACGCACCTTGTTTCCGTCAATCGAAGTGTAAATGACCTAGTATAGGTAAAGTTTATATTTAAGACTTGTACCGATGCATAAAAAATATTGTATTGATGCAAATAATATTGCGAATCTTACGCAATGTGTCAAACAACAATATCACTCTATGTAGAGTTAATTTATGAAAAAACTTTTAATTGAAATTGAAACATTTCATACCGTTTCCATAAGTGCTCCGGAGAAGAACGGCTGTTCTTAACATAATTGCGTTTTCAAAATTAAATTAACATGAAAACTTTGTATCAAATAGGATATTTTATCAAGTTGCTCGAAGTTACATCTGTTCTCATTCCTCTGTAACGGTAATGCTGCCGCTACATGTCAGTTTTCTGTGAGACAGGAACATCGCGTTGTATACAAAACTGGCTAGACTATGAAATGTATGGCTTCAGTTGAAAATCCGCTAGTCCACCAGTTTAGCAATAAGCTGAACTGAACCCATTTGGTACAAACTAACTCATTTAGTTTTTTTTTTATGTTTCCTTATTCCGTTGCACCAATAAATGTTGAAAATGAAAGCAAAACTTTCATTCTTTTTAAGGCTGGCCTTCAATGGTCTCGTCTGCCAACGCCCTATTGAACATCAACTAGACGCAGTGCGTAACTCCACGTCAAACGGACTCTTATAGATTTACATAGTCTTGTGGTATATATGTGTAGACGCAGCTTCACTGACGCCCGTGACGCGACCTTCGGAAGTATCTTAAGGCGTACAATAAAAATACAAAATTATATAGATTTTATTTATGTCTCAAAATATTAATGACCTGGTAAAATAAAGTGCTTGTATTGGTGGAGCTCAACGACGCGTGATACCTCCATAGACCCGCAGTCGGGGCGTGGCTAAGTGGTCCACACGACGCGACACGTCGCTAAAAGTACCGAAGTTTAACAAATTCCGTCGAATAAGTGGTGTGCGGCATCTTAAATGCAAGTAAGTTGCGCCTACTTCGTTGTGGCTCGTCGTTTAGGTACAGCATTACATTCTAGCAATTAAATAGGCACATGTTGTATATGTATTTTCGAATTTAATACCTAATATGCGACCTAATTCTTCGTAACTGATTTCATAAACGACTTCCCATCCGTCATGGATTACTGCCTTCCTCGTGGCATATGCCGTCAACCATGCTCCAGTCATAGGAACATTATCATGTATGCATATTTCACGTCTGCAAAGGTATGAACACATATTTATTAATCGGTAAAGTCATTTAGTACAAGACATAGTGATTTCTTAGGTTTACGCGAATATTACACATTGAAATAAAACAAGTTTATACGGATTTTATCGTGGTTTAATTTTTATTTTAATCCCGATGTTTCGAAAGCTTTTCAGCCTTCGTGGTCACGGGAGAGACTGCGAAAATTAAACCGCGATAAAATCGATATAATCTAGTTTTATTTCAATAGTACAAGACACTTATAGCCAGTTGCACTTACAAAAAGGTAAACTATTACCGAGTTAAGCACAACTTGACGCGGGCAGTCTATGGATGAGTGGCCGCTTTGTGGTACTTCAACTGAGCGTCTTTGGGCCTCCGGATATCTCACTCACCGTACGACACGCAACAGCAAAATACCAATTGACGTCAATTTTTTGAGAGACGGTAGTAGAAAACTAAAATTAAAAATGGAACGCAGGTCGATGCTTCTTACATGGTCTATAAGTTTTATGTTTAATTGTTTAATTAAACTTATTGAAAACAACCATATTATATCGTAAACGTGTGCCTACCTTATAGGAGCCATCTTATATGTAAAACCGAGGCCGGTATAAAGTGGGTGCATTGCGAAACCCATATCGTCGTAATAACTAGTTATATTATACTTTTTCATTAATTCGGGAACAGGAAATAAATTATTCCAAGCTGATAATATTTGATAGAACTTTTTCACTGGACCCGTTTGAGCCTGGAAATCAGAATAATAATGTATACCATTTCTGAAAGTATACATAGGCACTGTCGCCCGTAATTCATGATAGGCAGAGGTGTAACTAGTGCACCCACATTTCGCCAAGCTAATTTCAGGCAGTTCTAACAGTATACACACATACACATATGCACTAACGCCTGTACTTCTCGAAGTGGTAAGCAGAGGTATAACTAGTACACCCGCATTTCGCCAAGCTAATTTCAGACAGTTCTGACAGTATACACACCATGGGTGCTCATGTACATATATATTTTTATGTAACATCTAATAAAGTTCTTTTACCTTAATATCTACATGTGCATCGCCGATTTTGAATAACTTTTGTGCAGATATTCCTACAATTTTATCGTCATCGACATAACATATCTTTTTAACGGATGTATCTTTATATATTTTATTCGATATTTCCCTGTATTCATCCATAGCTTCCTTACTATCTGGTATCCCTAGAAATAAAAAAAAAGATATTCGGTATTAAGAATTTAATAGGTAATATGTGTTTTCAAATTCGGGAATTAAAAGTTTTTATTACAAGCTTGAAAGACGAGACGCGCAGGTCGCTCGCCTGATGGTAAGCACCACGCCTGCTCATAAACAGAAGCAACGCCACACAGAACTTTAAATAACAAAGCACTGCATGACACTGGACTACGCTCGTCACCGCGAGACATAAGGTGTTAAGTCTCATAATGCCCAGTAATTTCACTGGCTTCAATGTCCTTCAAACCGGAACACAACAGTGCTTACACTCTGTTGCTTGGCGGCAGAATAGACAAAGCGGTGGTACCAACCCAGCCGGCCTCTCGCAAACGAGGGAACTACCACCTTGTACGAATATGCGGGACTTCACAGAAAAAAATAAAAATGTATAATACACAATATATTTTAATAATACTACAATAGTGATTATCTAAAACATAGAACCATTTAATAAAACTTGAAATTATTTGTTTAACTTCAACAATTAAACTCAATATTTATTTTAGTATTTAACACGATTTTAGGCACACATTAATGCATTCGTAATTGTTAACGACGAAAAAAATTATGGACGTTCTCAATTCGACACGTACTCGTATCTTATATATATATATAATAATTATATAAAAGCGAAATACCACTGACTCACTGATTAATCACGATTTCTCAAAAACTACTGAACATGGGATAATAATATTTGGTCATATCATAGTTTGTGTAATGGCGAGGCGTACTAAGAACGGATTTTTGGAAATTCACATTTTAAGGGGGTAAAACGGAGGTTTGAATATTGGATGAAACTTTTTTATTGAACGGAATACGACTGTCAAATTAAGCACTAATATTGCTTATCATAAATAATGAAATATGTTATTCACATTTTTGTAAAATTCTACTTGCAAATGGGGGGAACGGGGGTTGAACTTAGTATCAAAGTATTTATTTTAACTTTTGAACAACTGGACCGATGGGGGTCATATTCACACCGTACATTTGTTTTGTGGAGACAATGGAATATAACTATATATCATCACGCTACGACCCATGGGAGCGGAGCAGTAATCTATATATAAAGCGAAATACCACTCACTGATTGATGAAACACAATATCTCAAAACTACTAAAGACTGATTGACGGACTGCCTCGGTGGCGCAGTTGTAATGCGTACGCGTTACGATTGAGGCTAACGATGAGGTCTCGGGTTCGATCCCCGCGTCGGGTAAATTGGTATTGGGTTTTTCTATTACAAAATGGTCAGTATCAGCCCGGAGTCTGGGAATTTGTGCCCGGTATGGCGATAGGCTCGCCCCCTATCACATCGTGGGACGGAGATACGCTAGGCGAAATGTGGGTGTACTGGTTACACCTCTGCCTACCCCTTCGGGGATTACAGGCGTGAGTGCGTATGCATGAGTGCATATGTACTAAAGCTATGATCATGTAATTTGGTCAGATGGTAGTTTGTGTAATGTAAGGGGCCCGCTAAGAAAGGGTTTTCGGAAATTTACATTTCATGAGGTGAAAGGGGGGAATTTTCTATGAAGAGAAACGGCTGTGAAATTGAGTACAATAATTACTTATTAAAAATAATGAGACACATGTTTCATATATTTGTAAAATTCAACTCGCGAAACGAGAGGGAGGGAGGTGTTGAATTTTTTTATGTTTGTAGATCAATCAAGCCTTAACGGCTGAATGGATTTGGGTAAAATTTGGCATACAGGTAGACCAAGACTGATGAATTAGAACTTAGGCAACTTTTATCCCAGAAAAAGACTTTTACGCGGGCGGAGTCGCGGGTAAATGCTATTGCTAAATGCTTTTTTATACATATCTTTTTTAATTTAAAAGGGTTGTTCATGTTGATTCCATTTGAATTTCGAGGAGAGATTCTAATCTATGTCTAAAGAGGTGAAATCGGACATGAAAACTAAGCATCGATTTTGCTGATTGTTTTACTAAGAATAGTAAAATAATAAATTTTAACAAAATAAAAGCGACTTAAAAAAGCTAAAATGTCAACAATTTTGTTTTTGTCGGTTTTATTGTCGGCACCAATAATAATAATTGGCCATTAATTTGCAATAGACTCAAAATTAATAATGTTTATTTTTAACTTTTTAACTTCTTTTTGTTTAATGAAATAAAGATATAGTTTAATAATAATACATGTTAATTATAATAGGATATAGTTGTTACCTGAAACTCGATGAGTAATTTCATATTTAACATAATATTTCATTGTGAAATCTATAAACTCTTCATACCGTTCCATTGGTAACTCTATAATACGGATTTTTTTTAAATTGCCACTTTTTGTTTTCACGGAAAATGTCGTCCATACTTTGCTGATACATGTAGCCCTGGTTGCTGACATTTTTTTGTAAATACGAATTTGATATTAATATTTATTTTTCATTAAGCTTATTTTTTCAAAGTATATAATATGTTTTAATTAAGAATTTACAGTCTACCTGATTGCCACTGATATTGAACGTTAGAAACACATTGAACAAATCAACTGCGGATTGAGGCTTCCTAAGAGTATATTATACTTATTAGTTATTTAAACAGCTGTTTATACAAACAACACTTAAGCCTGACTACCTCGGTGCGCAGTTGTAATACGTACGCGGTACGACTGCTGAGGTCTCGGGTTGGTTCCGGTTAAAGTGATATTGAATTTCTTTATCACGAAATGCGTCTTAATTCCGCCCGCTGCAGCAGCGCAGCGCTTTCAGTCTCTTGAAAGAGAAATGTTACAGTTAGGAGCGGTTAGCGGCATTACTGGCGCCATTTACTGTTGCTTACTTTGTTTTTATCCTAAAAGTAGGATGCCAAACTCGGCGGCACACCACAGAACGCAACTACTCTACTTATTTTTATGTATTTCAATGGAACTACTTTGGAGATAGTTGAAGATGGTCGAGTTATTCATTAAGCAACAATTGCACCATGTCTCAAAAGTGTGACATTATCTGCGGCACGGATTACAGAAGTCGGTCTAAAACAGATTGCAACGCACCGACAATTCGTCTGGTATTGATGATGATATGGGCGGCGGTGATCACATACCAACAGATGACACGCTTGCGCAGTTGCCCCTATCTTTTATAAAAAGAAACAAAAATGGACTCGAAAGAAATCTTAGAAGAAAAGTAATTTTTTATCATAAGCCGGCAAACAAACACTTGTTTGATATGATATGCTATGATTTGATATAAGAAAAAACTCATTAACGCCTACAATATCGAAAGCACCATGTGCGCGTTGCCGACCTTAAAGGAAAAGGATAATTAAGAGATTGAGAAGGAAGGGAGCACGACTTCAGCCTCCGGATATCTCATTCACCGGTTTTCTGTGGTAACAACCCGGTCGAGCAAGCCCATTCATATTGTAGATAATACTGTCTACAGTACAGGTCTACGGCGTGACTGTACCACTCAAGAACCTTAAAAGAAACTTATAATAGGTAAAAAAAACTACCTATACGAAAAAAGTACCTATACGAATAGGTACTATTTTAACATACTCGATTTCAATATGCAAAATGGAATACAAAATGACGTGACCGCTATCGAAAAACTTGCTCTCTGGACAATGAAAATAGTTCGTCTAAATAGCAGAATATTGTACTAAAATAGGTAAATATAGAAAGATTTATTAGAGGAGGATATAAGGAGTATTTTCGATTGTTTATTTTTTTCCGTGTTACTCTCTTTCCTCAATTATTTTATGTTCATTATCTATATGAATTAAATCTTGTGCAGACGTTCCTACAATTTAAATTGTCTTTTTTATCAAGGTTTTGCTTACTGCATGTATCTTTGTAACTTTGTTCTTCTTTATCTTTCGTATCTATTCTTTATTTTTTTATTACCTGAATGACGAGACGAGCAGCCCGCCTGATGTAAACGCCACGCCTGTCCATAAACAGACGCAACACCACACAGAACCTTGCATTACAAAGCACTGCATGGCGATGCACTGCGTATGTCACGCCGAGACATAGAATGTTAAGTCGCATAATGCCCAGTAATTTCACTGGCTTCAATGTCCTTAAAACGGAAACACAACAGTACTTTCACATTGCTGCTTGGCGGCAGAAATAGACAAAGCGGAGGTACCAACCCAGACGGCCTTTCGCATACGAGGGACCTGCCACCTAGGAAAACGGAGTGTTTAACAACAGCGCCAGTCATTTCTTAACTTGCAGTTCTCGCACTGTACTTTGTCATGATGATAACGTTATCACATTAAGTTACAACGAAATTAAATCTATTGATAAGATAATATCGTCCACAGTTAAGTCATAGTTACTCTAGTGTAGTTCGAAGTGGACTGACCTCAACATGTCTGGTTCTAAAGTGTGGTCTCGATTTTCTGCAAAATCAAAAGATGGAACAGCTGATTTGAAGTTTCGTATAGAAGATATGCCGGATGATAGATTGAAAGAAGTAATAGAATTGTTTATGACCCATTTTGCAACTGAGGAAACGATACATAGGGTTTCAGGTATTTTTTTACTGATTTTGACACTTTCTATACAATCGCGTTTTAAAAGAAAACCGAATCGTGGTAACACTTACATTTTACTAAAGCTCAAAGAAGCTCAGCTAAGCTTCTTTGAGCTTTAAGCAGCTGATAACGTATTAATTAATTTCGGCATAATAATAATGACTAGTAACTGAACGCGATTTTTTCCGAAATACCATCAAAATTAGAAGCTCACCTCACATATTGACAGTGACGCAGTGGGGGAGTAGCCGGCTGCGAAGCGAGAGGTCGTGGGTTCGATTCCCGCACTGAGACAAATGTTTGTCCTAGGTAAACCTGTATCGTGGATATCAGGGATTACGAGGGACTTGCGGTCGCACAACACCTAGACCCGAGACAAATATTTGTGAATCAGACAAACATTTGTCTAGGTGCGGGTATCGAAGCCACGACCTCACGCTGCGCAACCGGCTACTCGCCCGCTGAGCCACGGAGGCTGTCAACATGAAAATGCTGTTTTTTCTTTTTATGAATGTAATTAAATGCAAGTCCTTTTTCAACACAAATATATTTAAGTAATTAACTGTTATTCGACGACGAACACTTTTTTTTATGGCATAGGCCGGCAAACGAGCAAGTTGTTCGCCCACAATACCAAAAGAATCATGGGTGCGTTGCCGACCTTAAACGAAAGGGATAATTAAGGAATTGGGAAGGGGAGGGGGTTTGGGCCTCCGGATATCTCACTCATCGTACGAAACGCAGCAGCAAGATGCTACTTTACGCCGGTTTTCTGTGAGACAGTGGTAATGACCCGGACGAGCCGGCCCATACATGCTGCAGAAATAGTGTCTACAGCGAGGCTCTACCACTCAACCACTTACCACACTATTTCTAAGTTAAATTATGTTATCATATATGTGACGTTTAATCTTTGATGATAATAAAGTTGAAATAAAACTAGTTTATACGGATTTTATCGCTGTTTAATTTAATTTTAGTCCCGACATTTCGAACGCTTTTCAGTCTTCGTGGTCACATGAGAGACTAGTTTTATTTCAATGTGTAATATTCGCGTAAACATAAGAAATCACTAGATAAAAAAGTTCTTTAAACCTTAACTAAACTAACACTATTTTTTTCTAAAAAGGTGTGTCCAAAAACCCCGAAGCGATGAAAGAAATTCTTAGTCTACTTAATAGTCTACTTAATGAAAAACCGCATCAAATAGTAATTTGCCTTTTAGATGATGAAACGGAAGCTGAAAGTGTAATTATCGGTGCATCGATTATGGTTAAAGTAACAAAGGAAGATGTAAATGCAGAAATGAATCATGAAGTACGATTTCAATTGATAATACTTTTTTACTTACATACGCACTCACGCTTGTAATCCCCGAAGGGGTAGGCAGAAGTGTACCTCTGCCTACTCCTCCTATTGGTTACCCACATTTCGCCGAGCGTATCCGTCCCATGATGTGATAGCGAGGAGCATATCGCTATACCGGCACAATTCCAAGTCGTACCGTGCACGCATTAAAACTGCGCCACCGAGTCAGTCTAGTATTTTTTTAATAAGTTCTAATCAATATTAGTATCCGCAGAGTCTCGGCAAATATTTTCCAGTTGTCAACAAAACGCATGCGACTGTCGATGCTGGAGTTGAGCAGTTGTAATGGCGGCTATGAAGCCGGTATGGTTTCTAAATTCCAAATTAATAATAAGTCCAAAAAGTTTAATATAATATCGAAAATTGTACTAGGTATGCGCATATTTACAAAAACGTCTTATTCTTTCAGGTACAGACTAAAGAAATGAGGAAGTTCCTTGAAATACTCAAAAGTCTATTTACCAAGTATAGCGTTTCAGAAAATTACAACTTTGACAGTGTTTACGATGACAGAGGAGTTGTGGTTTTGCCAAAATATAGAGGTCTTGGTATCGCTCAGGAGTTTTTCAGAGTAAGGTTAGTTGGCCTTTTAATAGATTTGTACCTATTATTCCTTGGTCTAGTGGTAGCGAACATAGGCTAAGAAACTGTTAAGTCCTAGCTTCAATTCCTAGGTCGTTCCAAACACAATTTGTATTTTTGTTTTCTATTTACGATCACATACGAGTAGATTTGAATTTGTACTCGGTATGGAAATTAGTTTGCCGCCTATCACATCGGATAGAAATAAGCTTGGCGAACCGTAGGTGTACCAATTGCATTGCTGGTTATTTTCAGACGGTTAACATGCAAAGAGCACAATATTCCCATGACCGCAGGCTGGATGACGACATTTGGATCCCAGAAGGCTGCCAAGCGTGACGGCTGGGAAACCGTCTATGAACTCAACTATGAAGAGTTTGGAAAAGAATTGGGGGTTGTATTTGTTAATGTACCACCAAATTGTGTATTTATGATTGCGAGAGGCTAATCATTATTATTAAATAATATTATAAGTAGTAGAATAGTTGTTTTTCCTGTCGATATCTGAAATACTGTTTTAATTTTTAATTAAATATTCATTGAATAAGTAATGAACATGTGTTTTCCTTTTTATTTTATTTTACACACCCATACATAAATGTATTGGCGGACTTAATGCCGGAAGCATTCTCTGTCAGTCAACCTAAGGTGGTTCTAAGATATTTTTATGGCATAGGTCGGAAACGAGCAAGTGGGTCACCTGATGGTAGGTGATCTCCACCGCCCATGTACGCCCACAATACCAAAAGAATCATGGGCGCGTTGCCGACCTTAAAAGAAAGGGATAATTAAGGAATTGAAAAGGGGAGGGGGTTTTGGGCCTCCGGAAATCTCACTCACCGTACGAAATGCACATACATAAGTACATATATATATAATACTAGCCTTTGCTCGCGGCTCCGCCCGCGTGAACGGCCTTTTCCGGGATAAAAAGTAGCGTATGTCAAACGGAGATAGTGTAGCTTCCCAACATATAAATATATATAATATAATACTAGCCCTGTATTATATAAGTCGCACTGCTGGGCACGGGCCTCCTCTACTGAATGAAAGGGGTGGCCGTAGTCCACCACGCTGGCCTAATGCGGATTGGCAGACTTTACATACCTTCGAAATTCTTATGGAGAACTTCTCTGGTATGTAGGTTTCCTCACGATGTTTCCTTCACCGCTAAAGCAAGTGATAATTAACAGTTAATATACACGTAACTTAGAAAAGTCAGAGGTGTATGCTCTTGGGGCTGGTTTCGAACCTGCGACTTTCGTCTCGACAGTCCATACCACTCCCCACAGAGCTATCACTGCTTCCCAACAGTGAAAGAATTTTTAAAATCGGTTCCGTAGTTTAACGGAGCCTATATTCAATGCAAACAAACGAACAAACAATCAAATCTTTCCTCTTTATAATATTAGTATAGAAAACAAATATTTACTAATGTTGTGAAGATGATCTTTTTTAGATCGGGAAACAATGGAGGATCTGTTTTCTTCAAGACACATGAGATGTTTGCGATTTCAATTTAAAAAACCACGGAATTAGAATTGTGCCTGTACAGAAAGGTGTTATAATATTTAAGGATTGTAACATACACCTCACAGTGAGTGGTTTTTGTCCCGGATCTTATCAAAATCTAGACATTCAAAATTTTCACGACAATTTTAATCACTCGTCTATTAAGATGGTTAAGATCAATCATGCTATGAATTATCTGCATTGCACCAGGAAAGAAAGACCTCATCGCACTTATTCATACGTATCAGCTGTTTATAATTTAATGTTCTCTAATGTCGCATATCAATATGTTACTCATTCGATAAAATGTTGTTTTATTTATGTCCTAGTAATGTAATCGGATTTGGTACTACGGGGGCCGAAATTATATCGTACAGTATACTTTGCTTAAATTTGAGCACATCTTTCTGTAACACGTTGTATACTTATGTATATAATATATTAACCTTGGAATATTTAATCAGGTGTCTTATGAAACATACTATAAATATATCTATATCGCCGGCAAATGCTTAGTACGATATTAATTCATTAAGGATTTATTTACGAATTTCAATAATTTTCAAATACCAATTAACGAATCAGGAATCACACTTAAGAATATCGTGGTATAAAATTAAATATAATATATTCATTTCTGATAAATTGGAACGCAACCCGTAAAGTATGTTCTTTATTTTATATAATTTATGCTCTAATACTATTTATTGTCTTTGTATCCGGTCCGTAATGGCATGTAACAGTTTTGTGTATTTGTATTAAGAATAAATCGTAGAAGTAATCAATGTTTATCATTGTAACCACAAGAATACTACAATTTCTTACCGGCGATAAAAACAGTATACCTAGCTTCATACAAAATTACCTGAAAAGTACATTTTTACCAGTACGAAATTAATACATTAATATATTTTGCTACTCATGTCTCATTTTGGCGTTAAACTTTTTTAGTATATATACATATATAGTAAAATTATGTCGATTGCTGAATAAGGTAGTTTTTAATTATTTTGATTATATAAATTAATAAATTACGTAGGTAACTCAAAATCTAATACCAAAAGAATTTTATGAATCGGCTCAAAAATAAATAGATTAGAAAGCATTTTAATCTGGTGGAAGATATACTTTTCAAATGAAAAACGATGTAATCCTTGACAGCACCATTCGCAATGAGGTACGACAATCATATTATTAGGTTGACGCTGGTATGTTTTGGATCTAATTGAAAATAATAGAATAATTGGTTAAAACTAAAGCCAATGAGTATATAACAACAGCGCTAATCATCTCGCCAATTTATAATTCTCGAACTGTACTTTGTCACAATGATAACGTTATCACAATATGTCACAACGAAATTAAAAATATGTCAAAATATATTGATAAGATAATATTGTCCATATGTAAGGCATAATTGTTTGAAGTGGACTGAAGTAAACATGTCTGGTTCTAAAGTGTGGTCTCGATTTTCTGCAAAATCAAAAGATGGAACAGCTGATTTGAAGTTTCGTATAGAAGATATGCCGGATGATAGACTAAACGAAGTAGTAGAATTGTTTATGATTTATTTTGCACCTGAGGAAACAGTACATAGGGTTTCAGGTATGATTAATTTTTTTACTACATTTGAGACATTCCATACAAATGAGATTTCCAAAAAAAGCGAATCGTTGTAACACCTACATTTTAATAAGGCTCTAAGAAGCGTAGCAACGGGTAAAGTTAAATTAACTAAATTGATACTTTTCTTTTTCTAAAAAGGTGTATCGAAAAACCCCGAAGCGATGAATGAACTCCTTGGTCTTTATAGTAGTCTAATTAATGAAAAACCGCATCAAATAGTCATTTGCGTCTTAGATGATGAAACGGAGGCTGAAAGTGTAATTATCGGTGCATCGATCATGGTTAAAGCAGCTAAGGAAGATGTAAATGAAGAAATAAACTACGAAGTATGATTTCAGTTAATAATACTTTTTTAATCATTCTAAACCGTTGACGTTCTAAACAACATTAGTCTCAGCAATGGTAATATATCAATGGTCTCAGCAGACACTCGTCGAATTTATTTTCTCGGTTATCAACAAGACGCATGCCACTGTCGATGCTGGCTCTCAGGGGTCATACGTAGTATCTCTAAGTAGACTATGCAGGGGTCGCAGTGGCGGGTGAGAGGCCGAGATAGTCTCTAAATTTATTAAATCCTAAAATATTAATAACGTAATATCCAAAAATCATTGAAATGGTAGAGCCAAGCTGTAGACAATATTTTTTACACCATGAACGGATCGGCTCGACGGGCTTGTTACCACCGTCTCACAAAAACCTAGAGGCCTAAAGCATCCGCCCCTTCTCAATTCCTTAACTGTCACTTTGCTTTAAGGTCCGCTACGCACCCTGATTCTTCTAGTGTTGTAAGCGTTCATGGGCGGTGGAGATCACTTACCAGCAGGTGATCCATTGTCTCGTATGCTATAATTAAAACAAGCCTAAGATGTCCGGATATAAATCGTTATGTTGAAATGCACGTCAGTATCAGGACATTTAGTTGATAAGATTAAAAAAGTAGACAAGAGGATATTGAAAATAAATGCAATGCGAAAATCCATTTCTCTTAGGGTCGCGCCGTAAAATTTACATTGCGTATGAAGGCTACGCATCGCCCGTTGCAAGCCAGCGGCCCCCGGTGGGCCCTTTTAGCCGCCTCTTACGAAAGGCAGGGTAGGCGGACCCTGGCACATGCCAGGCAGAAAAAAGATTATAGTTACTTCAAATTCTAAGTGAGGCGGCCCACTTAGAATTTGAAGTAAATATAATCTTGCCTGACTGCCGACTGCCTCGGTGGCGTAGTTGTAATGCGCACGCGTTACGATCGAGCTCGACGCTGAGGTCTCGGGTTCGATCCCCGGGTCGGGTAAAGTGGTATTGGGTTTTTCTATTACGAAATACTCAGTATCAGCCCGGAGTCTGGAATTTGTGCCCGGTATGGCGATAGGCTCGCCCCCTATCACATGATGGGACGGAGATACGTTCGGCGAAATGTGGGTGTACTGGTTACCTCTTCGGGGATTACAGGTGTGAGTGCGTATGTATGTATGTTATAATCTTGCACAAATTTGTAAATACTGTCGAGTAATGTAATTTGAAAATATTCATGTACTGTTATATTTATATATTTATTCTTGCAGGTACAAACTAAAGAAATGAGGAAGTTCCTGGAAATAGTCAAAAGTCTTTTTGCCAAGTATAACTTCGCAGAAAATTACAACTTTGACAGTGTTTACGACGACAGAGGTGTTGTGGTTTTGCCAAAATATAGAGGTCTTGGTATCGCTCAAGAATTTTTCAGAGTCAGGTAAGTTGGATTTGTACCTATTATTGCCTCATTGGCAGCGTACATAGGCTAGGCATATTTCTCTGTAAGAACTATTCATATAAATAATGACTTTAAAGAAAAAAGAAAGAAAAACTATTTGTACAGCTGACAACGTGCATATGAATGTATCACTACATGTATTTATAAAATTCAAATTCCCCCTCCCCTTCCCAATCCCTTAATTATCCCTTTCCTTTAAGGTCGGCAACGCACCCATGATTCTTTTGGTATTGTGAGCGTTCAGATCTGGTGCAGATCCTCTCGGGGCACGGTTGCTTCGGGAGGTACCTGTGCCGACTGCCGGAAGAGAGCCGACACACCAGTATCACCACTGCAGCTGCGACGAGAATACCGCGGTTCTCACTCCGGAGGAGTGCACCGGTTGGGCAGAGGAGCGTCGCGAACTCGTCGCAGAAATAGGGGATGAGCTCTCGTTACCAACCGTGGTTAAGGCCATGATGGAGAGCAAGAGGTCGTACATCGCGATGACTTGCCTTTTGCGAAATAGTCATGTCGCGGAAGGAGGTGGCGGAACGCGAGTGGGAAAACCCATCCCCTTGTTACATCACGATGTAATAGGGGGCGAGCCTATCCCTAAGCCGGGCACAAATAAGACTCCCAGCTGATACTAAGCATTTCGTGATAGAAAAACCCAATATCACTTTTACCCGACCCGGGGATCGAACTGGAGACCTCAGCACAGCAGTGATACCGCGTACGAATTACATCTGCACCAGCAAGACACCATAAAATGTATTATTATTTTCAGACGGTTAACATGCAAAGAACACAATATTCCCATGACCGTAGGTTGGATGACGACATTTGGGTCCCAGAAGGCTGCCAAGCGTGACGGCTGGGAAATCGTCTATGAACTCAACTATGAAGTGTTTGGAAAAGAATTGGGGGTTGTATTTGATAATGTACCACCTAATTGTGTATTTACGATTGCTAAAGACTAATCATTATCATTAATTATTATTACGAGTATAATAGAATAGTTGACGTTTCAGTTGATATCTGCAGTACTGTTTTAATTAAATATTAATTAAATTTTAACGATCACGTATTTTCTTTTCGTTTATATCTACTGTTTTGTATAACCTCATTGGTCCAGTGGCAGCCTACTTAGGCTAACCGTGAGATCATGCGTTCAAATCCTAAGTTGGCCAATAACAATGTGTTTTCGATGCGAAAAATCATACATGAGTTGCCCGGTATGGCGATATATCTTATAATCATCGGTGGAAATAAGCTCGAGGAACTGTGGATGCAGCACTAGTTGCACCTCTGCCGATCCCTTCAGGAATACAGGCGTAAGCTTATGTTATTTATGTTCTGTCCTATTGTATAATGAGACAACTAATAAACTAGCATATTCCGCTGACATTATGGAGTTTTTGATTATCACAAGTTTTTCCTTACCTTACAATGGTTCCTTTAAAACGAACGATAATTCACAATGAATAACTTAGAAAGTCAGAAGGGCATGCTCTT
Source organism: Mimas tiliae (assembly GCA_905332985.1). NCBI lineage: Eukaryota > Metazoa > Arthropoda > Insecta > Lepidoptera > Sphingidae > Mimas > Mimas tiliae. The sequence goes on along the minus strand of HG995247.1, from coordinate 5,957,829 downwards.
GGGGCTGGTTTGTAATCCATCTTGTAGACATTTTGTAGACGTTCCTGTAAACGTTTTGTCTACAGCATTAATGGGCCAGATCGACCGGAGTGGTACCAATCCTTATTCCTTTTCATAAAGCTGGACAAACCACACATAATTCTTTTAGTTTGGAGATGTTTATGGGCAGTGGAGAGGACAAATTGCTGGACATCTACTATAAAAATCGATAAATTATTATCATATAATAGTCTATTCCAGAAAAACCATAGTCACATTCCTTCTGTGTTACTAAAGTGAAACTCAATCATTCCGCGGTTGTATTGGGCAGCTTTTACAAAGATATTCGTTACAAAGTAAAACAACCGCAACACATTCATTCTCTAATAACAATTTGTTTCCCACAATGTGTTTTACTTTGTACTAGCTGCTATGGGAGTTGCCTCTTTGTGTTCTATTTAATGGATTACGAACATATTTCATTTAAATTAATTTTACAACGATAAAATTGGGCTTCATCAATCTCTCTTATTTTTTGTTGATATCCCAGCTTAATGCCAGTCTGCCTTCCCATCATGATTTGACGGTGGCTTTGGTATTATATGTGGGTCTGACCCCCACAACTTGCATAAAGCAAGTTTCAACATTGCCTCGGCCGTTAATTACCAGAGTGTACCATATGCAGAGGTTGGCTTTGGCCCTTAGATGTTGATGTCTCAGTTACACTCCAATCTTAACTAGTCCAAACTTAGGTAATTCATAAAAAATAAAATTAATAAAACTTAACCAATTTATAAAAATATAGGTATGTGCTAGAAAGAAAAATATTCATTTGAAACTTGTGCAGTGACACGGCGTGTCTCGTTAGCGAAGCCTCGAGTCGATACGTAATTGCACCGTCAACTGACGAGCCATTAAATAGGCCTACTGGCTCTACAACTCGCCTACAGCTACGTGCTGATTTTATTTTCATGTCGCATTCAATAAAAACGTATCATCGAACTGTAGTGCCAATTTGTATTTTTGTCATCGTACTTGTATGTTTGAGTATGATATTGTTCTTACTTTCTTTCCTCCTGCTCTCATCCCACTCGTAGTAGGGTCGGCGCAACACGCTTTAAAACATGTTACAGAAAGATTTGGCTTGTAGTTTTCACGACCGACCACCTGCTTGACGTCAACCTCTAAGTATGATATTGTACTGGTATTTTTAAATATTCTTACTACGAAGTTATGTTCAAGTTTATCTATTACGTGTTAGTGAGATACCCGATCATTTTTGTACTTGACTGGATAGCGACCACCGGTCACATGCTGAATACATACATACATACATACATACGCACTCACGCCTGTAATCCCCGAAGGGGTAGGCAGAGGTGTAACCTGTACACCCACATTTCGCCGAGCGTATCTCCGTCCCTTATGTGATAGGGGGCGAGCCTATCGCATAACCGGGCACAAATTCCAGTCTCCGGGCTGATACTGAGCATTTCGTAATAGAGAAACCCAATACCACTTTACCCGACCCGGGGATCGAACCCGAGACCTCAGCGTTGGCCTCAATCGTAACGCGTACGCATTACAATTGCGCCACCGAGACAGTCGAATGGTGAATAACCTGCCATAGTGGCTCGTTCAGGCGAGACACGTGTAGAAAAAATTAGCATGTTTTTAGCTTTAAGTTGTAATTCCAGGTAGGTTAATTTTAATACAGTCTTCTTGCTTCTTAGAATACAAGGGAAAAATTGAAAACTCAACTCCAATGATCCACTCTTTATGACTCTTGACAAGGATCGGACAATTCAAGTACGGGCGTAGGACAAAATAAAAATGAAAAGTATGTTGTTTCTTTTTTAGGGTTCCGTACAGGGCACCAACAGAACCGTATTACAATTAAATTGTATACAATATGTAACAAGATCCCTACTGGGCATCATAAGTGTGATATCAGAATCGATATGCAAAAGCAATGAAAAAAACATATAAAGCTTCAAAATCGAATAAAAAAAAATAACACTAAAACATAAAAACTAGCTGTTGCCCGCGGCTCCGCCCGCGTGAATGCCTATTTCCAGGATTAAAGTAGCCTAGTGGGCGCCCCCGCAGCCCCGGTGAAAAACGCGCTTGACAAAAATACTAAAATGACTATTAATAAATAAGGGTTGATGGTAGAAGGGTGAAAATTTAGGGTTGTATGTAGTTTTTAAGCTGTATCATAAAAAAATAAAAACATAAAATTTTGACTAAAAAAACTTTTTTTTTTTTGGTGTGGACCATCCTTAAACATTTAGGGGGATGAAAAATAGATGTTGGCCGATTCTCAGACCTACCCGATATGCACACAAAATTTCATACAAATCGGTCCAGCCGTACATCGGTCATACAAATGGGAACGAACATTGTGACACGAGAATTTTATTTAAAAGATAAGTAAAGTTTGTAATTATGCGAGCTCGTTTGTACGTTGTAATCTTTGGAACTGCTGATCCGAATCGGAAAAGAAAATTCTTTCAATAACAGAAATCTACGTTATCCTTAATTGATATAGGTTACTATTTACTTTGATAAACATAAGTGTTGCGTAAGAAACAGACAATCACACGATCAGAGTCCCGAGCAAAGCCTATCCTTGAGATCAAGCGGAACAGTGTACAGATATTTCCACTTCTACTACATTTTCTAGCTAAGTTTACTTACTCCGCCCCGACTTAATTTTGCATATTTAAAGTAGACAACTTGTTGTCTTTCACAGTCGAGTGAACCTTAATGAGATGTCCATAATACAAAGTACGTAACGAGTGTGTCATTCACTGTTGCGAACTAAATTGAACTTTAAGCTACATAACATTAAGCAAAGGTAAATAGTTTTACAGTTCAGCGGGCTGAGATATATATTTAACCTATTTGTCGACTAAATGTGGGTTCAGCAGCTGAATATTTACTTCACATAACATATGCTCACGTCTTTATGCCCGAAGGGGTAGGCAGAGGTGCAACTATTCCAATCCCGAGGAATTCATGAGTCCCCGCTATTAATTCAGTAAGGCGATAATTGTTCAAAGTAATTATTATTTATACATTATTATAAATTAATTTAATGCAATATTCGGCGTAAAATCGGCTCGATGCTGGAATAGAACACGCGGCCTCTCACGTCACGGCTACTCGCCCTCTGCGCTTCGGCTGTCCAAACAATGCTGCAATGGTGGGTTATGTTGACAAAAAGGCTTCCAAAACTCAGTACAAACAAGTTTACATACATAAAAGTTGTGAAAGGACTAAACTACTATATATTCATAGACCCTGATCTCATTTCAGTGTCGACAAATAAGACTCGATATTTTGGGTACACGTTGTACATACAGCAAAATGAGAATAAAGTAGGCCTAGTATGAGTTATAAATACGTTCAGTTTTCGAATTCGTGTAAAATTAGTACCGTCGAAGTGTCAAACTAGTAATTCATACGGTAATAAAGAAAAGAATCCCTTGAAAACTAATTTCATATCTATTATTATGAAATAAAATAAACCATGTAATTAATTTTAATTCATCATAGTTCCCACTAGTAGCTACTAATATTTGACGTATTGAGAGAAAACGAAATCTTTTGCTGCCATGATAATAATAAAATATACAAAAAAAAACATAACACATTTTTTCTTATAACATAGGGTAATGAAATGAAATGAAACGAAACGAAACGAAACGAAACGAAACGAAACGAAACGAAACGAAACGAAACGAAACGAAACGAAACGAAACGAAACGATACGAAACGAAACGAAACGAAACGAAACGAAACGAAACGAAACGAAACGAAACGAAACGAAACGAAACGAAACGAAACGAAACGAAACGAAATGAAATTTTGTTATTAAAAAGTTCTATTTCTAAAATTTTTTTTTTTGAAATAGGACTTTTTAATAACAAATTTGATTTGGTTGATATTGACCATTTCGTAATATCAAAACCCAATACCAATTTACCCACGCGGAGATCGAACCCGATATCTCATCATAGCAGTCGTACTGCGTATGCATTACAACTGCGCCACCGAGGCAATTTTTTTTTTTGTGTCGGTTAATAATATAGCAAGTTAAGTTAAGTAGGGTCACCTGATGGTAAGTGATCTCCACCGCGACAATACCAAAAGAATTATGAGCGCGTTGCCGACTTTAAAAGAAAGGGATAACTAAGGGATTGGGAAGCGGAGAGGGATTTGGGCCCCCGGATATCACACTCACCGTACGAAACGCAGCAGCAAGCTGCTACTTTAACGTCGGTTTTCTGTGGTAACGACAGTGATAACGACCCGGACGAGCCAGCCCATTCATGCTGTAGACAAAAATGTCTACAGCAAGGTTCTACGAGTGGTAGAACTATTAGAAAAAAAAAACTAAAATACCTTTCCATCTGTTTGCATATTTCGCTATACCCGTTTTCAAAGCTATATATCACTTTTGTGTTCTTGTATTACTATTATGAGCCGGCTATAATTCAACTTTTTTTTCACATAAAAATATTATTTAGGTGTTCCCGCCGCGCTGTTGCAATTCGTTTGTTTATTATTTTAGTTTATTGTTTCATATTGTGCTCGTGGATAAAACAAATCGTAAAATAATTTCCAAGAACTATTAAGCCTCGTTTAGATGAAGACAGTTTCTCGTACATACTCGAGAATATAACAGAACTGTCATTAAAGCCAGTGGGGGATTTGCCCTAAGGGCGGCCAATCGTGACAAAAAATTCACTGATAACAAGAGTCTATATGATGGGTGCTGAGAAATGGCGGCTGGTACTTACTACATGGCCTGGAGCCTAGGACGGCCAAGACTGCAAATCCGCCACTGATTAAAGAACAGCCACGATCCCGCGTTCACGATCTGCAGCGATAAATGTTTCTAGTACATTTTGTATGGGATCGCGCGCGATCTTACACAATACCGCGATCTGGTAGCCAGCCATCCCAATGGGACGTCACGCATCCGTGCGATCCGTCATCTTGCAAATTTTTGTTTTTAGTACATTTTGTATGGGGACGCGCGCGATCTGATCGACACTGTTGTGATCCATACAGCGATCTATCGAATTATGTTGCCAGAATGTGTAATTAAATAAAAAAAATAGGTTGGTGTCTTTTCGATGCTATGCTTTTTATCGTGGAATCTTTTATATAATTGCATACGTAAGTAAAAACAAATCAATAATCAAAATCGATAACAACACCTAACAACCTTTATCTTTATTATTTTTTCCATAATAGTATATGTAGTATACATATGTATATTTCTGTATTTAATTCTGAAAAAAGACTGTAACGGCCAGGTGTAACCAGCGCAACCACATTTCGCCGAGCTTATTTGCATCCCATGATGTGATTGAGGGCGAGCCTGTCGCCATACCGGGCACAATTTCAAATTTCGGGCACTAAGCATTTCGTACTAAATCCAATATCACTTTTACCCGACCCGGGCTTCGAACCCGAGAGCTCAGCACAGCAATCGTACCGCGTATGCATTACAACTGCGGCACCGAGGCAGTCAGATATTTTTGTCTTCAGCATTAATGGGTCAGCTCGACCGGAACCGGACCACTGTCTCATAGAAAACCGACGTGTAGTAGCAGCCGAAGTAGCAGCTTGCTGTTGTTTTTATACGTTTAGGTGCGGTAGTGAGGCTTCCAGTCTGCAATTCCTTCCTTTCTTTTAAGATCAGCAAAGCATCTACGACTCTCCTGATATCATGAGTGTCATGAGCTGTGGAGATAACTCCTGGTAACCCACTTGCTCGTTTACCGGCCTTTATTCCTTCACTGGCCCTTAACCCATTCGCAGTGGAGTCAGCAACATGCTAACACATGTTACAGAAAGATTCGGTTTGTAGTTTTACGACCGGCTACCTGCCTGGCCTTACCCTAACCTCTTTGGGGAGAATACTAGCCTGCATTATGAAAAATAATTGAATAAACATTTATTGCATTTGAGTTTGTTTTTATAACAGAAGGTGAATGAGGACTGGTCGCAAATACAGTCCGATTGAGAAAAATAAGCTCATTTACATACGCACTCACGCCTGTAATCCCCGAGGGGGTAGGCAGAGATGTATCCAGTACACCCACATTTCGCCGAACGTATCTCCGTCCCATGATATGATAGGGGGCGAGCCTATCGCCTATTACATACATTACATTACAACTGCGCCACCGAGCAGTAAAGCTCATTTCCCTGCTATATATAAGACCAAACATACTGAAAATCGACTATATTCAGCCGTATCTATCAACGTTTTTTTTATTAGCTTGTATATCGAAACGAGTAGGTGGCTCGCCTGTTTATAAGCGCAACGCATGTCATAAACAGAAACAACATCACACAGAACTTTGAACATCAAAGTACCTACTGCGTGGCACTGGACTTCGCTTGTCACCCCGAGGCATAGAATATTGTCTCATAATGCCCATTTTCAATGTTTTTCACACTAAAACACAACACTACTTAGACATTGCTGCTTGGAGGGAGAAATAAACATTCGTAAGTAGTGTGTATTATTGAAGGGATATGACTACAATTACGTACTTAATTGGAATAAACAAAATAAGTTTTAACAAAACTTAATAAAATTGCACCGACTCCAAAGAGACCAATAGAATTTTAACTGTTCAGTGTTTTTATTTTGAAGTCGGTTTTTTAAGTTTTGATAATACTCCATCTGATGAGGAATCAGATCTTAACCAAATTTATATGGGACCACATCGCAACTAAACTTTATCGAATTATATTTTTCCAACAAAATTGGTCCCCAATTGGCGGAGAAATCTATGTACATACATAAGAAAAGCAAAAAAAAAGCACCGCATTGAGAACCTCCTGCTTTTTTGAAGTCTGTTAAAAATAGCATCATAACTTATAAACATAAATGCTATTTTTTATTACAAAGAAACAGTAAATCAAATGTCTATATAGCACATTATTTCAAGGAATTTTAATATTGTTGAATAGAAAACCCAGGGTCCAAAGCAGTCTACATTAATCAAAGTGACGACTGACGTGTATTGCATGTGGTTGAGGCCACATTAGTGGGTATCAATCTTCGCAGACAAATTCGCTAAGAAAGATTTTACTTTAAGCTTGCATTTGTCAAATTGCGCCTCTGTTAGGCTTTCGTAAAAAATTGACTCATAAGTTAAGACGTATGCTTCTATTAAATAAAGTGGTTGAAATCACTAAAGAGGCACCACCAAGTTTAGTAAAGCTAAATCTCTGAGAATATATTCAGCACTAAAAAATAAACGCAATTTATAAAGTTACAAGATTTATTGTACACTGTTTATAAAGAAGAGGGGCCAAACGAGCAAGTGGGTCACCTGATTGTAAGTGATCCTTACCGTCAATGAATACCCACAATACCTGAAGACTAGTCGGTGCGTTGCGGCCATTTAGGAAGGAGTAGACTCTTTTCTGCATCCAATTTTTTGCCGATTCTGTATTATTCTACATGCACTTTATTCATCCACTTCAAGTCTCAGATCACCTCTGCCTTCTACCACTGGGCATATTAGCAAAAATCAGTACCTTCTCTCCTTTTTTCACCAGTATGTTCCAGAAAGATTTGGCTTGTAATTTTTACGACCAGCCGCCTGCCTGACGTCATCTCCTTTAGGGAGAAAGCAAATATTGGTGCTTAATAAAACATTTTTATGTCAATTCGTCAGCATATATTCAATAGTGCCAGAGACAGATCCTTAGGTGTCAGCATTGTGAATTCCGTAATTTCTTAGAGAGGTGTCGCCTGTGTACCACATAAACCTATTATGCAGATGAGCTCGTTTTGCTCGCACCCCGCTCGGTCTAACCTCGACCCTTGACTCGCTTTCAGAATGAATTCATTCATACCTTTCACGATAATGTGGGAAGATACATTTTGAAACTAGATTTTGATGTTTCAAAAACGGTCGTGGAGCGTGGAACTGTCAAGGTTAAAAGTGAGATTATTTGCTAGAACACTAATATTTACTTTCGTTTCTCGGTTTAGCTTTCATTTTCCGTATAAAATAAAGAATGGGAATGCAATACTGCTAGCTAGAATAGAATACTGTTCTGAACTAGGTATACAATATTATTTAAGGCAGCTTTTTTTTTTTTATTCGATTGAATGGTGAGACGAGCAGGTCGCTCGCCTGATGGTAAGCGCCACGCTTGCTCATAAACAGAAGCAACGCCACACAGAACTTTAAATAAAGCACTGCATGACACTGGACTGCGTTCGTCACCCCGAGACTCAATAGTTAAGTCTCATAATGCCCAGTAATTACACTGGCTTCAATGATCTTCACACCGGAACACAACAGTGCTTACACACTGTTGCTTGGCGGCAGAAATAGACAAAGCGGTGGTACCAACCCAGCCGGTCTCTCGCAAACGAGGGACCTACCACCTTGTTTTTGTTAAAATGTATTTGTTTTAACTATTTTACTGAATGAATCATCAAAATCGGTGCATAAAGAACGCTGTTAATCTTTCATCCTTGATATCACGCCAAAATGGGACAAACTTTAAGTTATAAATTTTCGAATAAAAAAGGAATAATCAATATCGTCTCAGTCTATGAAAAGCCAATCGTGGTTATACATACAAAAAAAAACAAATATACGCGTCCAGTTGAGTATTTCCTCCAATTTTTTGTCGAGTAGAAAATCATGTCGATCGTTCGCTCCATTACTGCGTCAAAGAACAAATGAACAGACACACTTTCTCATTCATAATTTATGTATAGATGCTCCCAACTTCTTCTTATTATTGAATGTCGAATGGCTAGTGGTCAACCTAGTGTCAGAGTTTTTTAAGCCACCCGAAGGCCTCCGACTTGGATTAACAACTATTGTCAGTTGATAACGGCCGGGACCGACGGGAATATTTAACGTGGACTCCGAAGAACGGAGACGCTCATTTGAAATACCACCACGCGGTCACCCATCCATATGCTGACCGCGCGAAGAGTTACTTAACTAGCTTAGGTATCGTTTACTGGTTAGTGAGTACAACTGGCTATGAGTGCCTCATAAAGTATTTGCATCCACTAAGATAAAACGGAAAAATAATATTATTGAACTATTTTGGTGTAACAGTAAAGTTTACATGATGTAGTTTTAATACTAGTTATTTACCTATCCCCGTCGATATCAGTATTGAGCTTTTAGTAGTTGCAAGTTTCTTACCTTCAGAATCCTCTCAAAGAGATCTGGTTTTGAGTGGCATTACAAGTTAGAAATTGATTTCAAATGGAATAAGCCCCAAGTTACCCCGCTTTGAGGTGCATAGAGTCAAAGTTTGAGGTAAGCAAGCTCGTCCGAAAGGTCAAGTATTCAACTTGATATATCTCGCTGTTGAATTATTGTGGGATATTTAATAGTTTTTGCTCGCAGCTCTGCCCGCATGAATGTTTTTTGCGATACAACAATATATACTATGTCCTAATCGAGATCAAGCTCGGCCTGTGTGTTAAATTTCATACAAAACCATTCAACCATTAACGCGTGATTAACTAACAAATATCCAAATTCTCAAACTCACAAACATTCATATGTGCGCGTGCGTGCGTGAGTGTGTGCGTGTGTATCTTATGTGATAAATAAAAAAATAAAAAAAAATTGCACCGACTCCACTGCGATTGGGATAAGGGCAGGTAGAAGAAAATACTCATTACATTACTGTATCTCAAAGGACCTTTTCTTCCCAACACGTTAATGCGTAGGTAATTAAATTTAAAGCATCCGTCGTCTTTAATGTGGTTTGTTACAGAACCGACATCTTTGAAATTATAATTGAAGCCTTTGATACCTTATATTCCAAGCTTTAAGAAATTTAATCCAAAGGTGTTTCGAATAATAGCAAAATGTTTTTTTTTCTTTGCATTGTAAAGTAAATGCATGGCAAACCGACGCGACGTAAAGTTGCTGCTGCGTTTCGTGAGGTGAGTGAGATATCCGGAGGTCTAAATCCTCCTCCCCTTCCCAATCCATTAATTATAATTACTCGTACCCCTTTCCTTTTAGGTTGGCAACGCGCCCATGATTCTACTGGTACTAGGGCGGCGGAGATCACTTACCATCAGTTCACTTACTTGCTCTGTTGTCCGGCTATGGTACTTAATAGACGTCTTTTCAGTATGTAACTATATGATTTTTGTATTTGAACGTGTCTGTACCATACAAACTGGGATCAGCGCAAAGACTTTAATGTATACTACTAGACGGGCTGTTTAGAAGTAAAATTGCGTCACATAACGCGGGAGTTTGACAGCTCAAAGACAGGGAGCGCGATAGGGGTTCTAGTTGAGAATAAGCGAGATGGTAATATTGAGTTACGGTCAATTGACCGCAACTTAGTGGTACAATTTATATGTACCGCTCAGCTTGGCTAGTAGTATACATTCAAGTCTTTGGATCAGCGGCCCAATTATAAAACCTGTATAGCGTAGTAAACCACCACTTACCTTATGACATGTTGATTCGAATCGTGAAATGGTCACACAGTTGTCAGTCAGTAGGAGTGGAGACTCGAATACGTGTGTATGTAAATGTTCGTCCTGCGGACAACGCGACACCGCATGGCGACCAGCTAACGTTCACTGGCACACTTAAATTGGATTAAAGTTTATCTCAAATAATATAACTACATTCACCATTAAAGCAAAGGTCCTCAAAGCACCACAAACCGACAGAACTCGCGCGTGATTAGCACCGCTACAGCACTATGACCGGGACCGATGACGTATTGTTCATAAATACTAAAGTAAGGAGGTATATCTGCCGAACGCAAGACGCCGCCACTCGACCCGGTTAAAAATTAACAATAGCCGATCACAATTGTAATATTGAGTACCGCCCGGTAATTAACAATTTCTATTTCGAAAATGTTATTATCCCGCCCACACTTAATTTAACTTTAATTAAACGAACTAAACGCCTTTCTTAGGCAGAATCCTGCAAATGGAAATATAAAATGAGCAAAAAACTTTCGAAAAGAATTCTATAACATCCAATTGGTACCCGCGGGCAATATCTTGGAAAGTATTCGTAAAGTGGTCGATAGATTCGGAAAGTTGAGCCGTCGAAGCAACAGGCTGCACGACGAAGTTCCCCAAGTTTCTTTATAAAGACGTAAAATATTGTGGATATTGAATGTATTGGTGATTGTGCTGGTTTATAAACTGACAGTGAAGTAGTCGATTCGATTGGGGTATTTTTTCTGTGATCGGCGATATTTATTTTGTATTCATTATTGTGAGTGACTTCTGAATCCCTAGGAGATGGAACGCAAAGCGGCATGACACAGAGGTGGTTACGACAGCAATCCAGAGTACATTCAGAATCCCCTGGAGCCGACTGAATTTCACCGAAGAAGACCACCGTGAGGTTTTTAGCCAGTAGAAACGTAGGGGATCCAGAGGATATTTGGGTAATAACAACTATGTAGAAAAGGCTAGTGAGACCGTCATAACCAATTCTCTCCCTCCGTCATCGTCCAAAACATGTTTTGGCAGATCCCAACGACTCCCATCACGGTCGCTATCGAAGCAGTATTACTACTTTCCTTGCCCAATCCGAATCGCAATAATAATACGTGACCCCGACATAGGAGTTCATAGGACACGCCTGCGAGTCCGAAAAACTCCCACAACTGGCCCTCGGCACAATGATGTGCAGAGGCCCTAAACTATAATCCCCAGAGCCTTCTACCTAAAAGGCGCCTCTGTGTTTAATCACTACTAAATACATTATCCATGTTTCTAGCGCCATAAGCGCCGGCTTTATTGTCAGGTGAAGCTGTAAAAGCAATATAAGCTAACAGCACAAATTCATTCGAAAAAAAATCCTCCCCGACTTTGAAAAAGTATATATTATGAATTTTTCCAGCGGAGAAAAAAAATATTTTTATGCGACCATTATGATAGTTCTCCTGAACTAGGTGACCTTAAAAAACAAGGCTAGGTACAGAGCATTGATCCGATATTTTTTTTACGAAATAACGTAATTTATGCTCACACTCATATGTAAATACACATGCAATTTGAGGCGGTCATAGCCAGTCGCACTCACAAATCGGTAAACGGTTAGTGAGTTATGCAACCCCTAGCACGGTGAGTGTATTGATAGGTGATCGCTTAGTGGTATTACAACTGAGCATTTACATTTTATCCTTGAAACATGACGGAACAGACTTCCACAGGTTCCGATCCGGGAGCAAAATCTAGTAATTAATAACATTTCCGTATTCCCCTATAGGGGTTGACGTCAAACAGGCAGCCGGTCGTAAAAACTACAAGTCAAATCTTTATTTATTTATTTATCTGTGGGAAACAGACGGAATCAAACGAAAATATAAATTAAAATACAGAACAAATAGGATATAATCCAGTAAAGCTTCCACAGTTAAATGAATCATATTCGAAGATAGTGAACAACAAAAAAAGAGCTACAATCACAATTGAGATGTTACCTACTATACCTAGAAATACATAATCCGATGCAAAATTCTGACGTAATAAAAAGCAAAACGTGTCACCAATCAGTGATAGCAAGGTGTAGGCGTTCAATCTGCAACTTATCGAATTGTCCACTCGATGCGTCCATCAGTCGATATCCGTTGTCGAATGAACCGCTTGATTGACAATTACCGTTTAATTTGCACTCGCTATGGCCGATTTTAATACCCTTGGATTCGTCCGGGTCCATGATTCCAGCATTTGTTATTGGAATATGTGTAGTTATGAATTTGATTAATGGTCACGAAACAGTAGTTTCGTCTATAGAGATTTTTTATCTATCTGGATAATGGGACGAACAGGGGCATATATTATTGAGTGGTAGAGCCACGCTGTAGACAGCCCCTGGAGATGTCTGTACCCCTTTGGAGATACAAGCGTTAATTTATGTATGTATGTATGTAATTTCCAAGTCCACCTTTCGCTATCGATTACAGCTTTGTACATACATACGCAATCACGCCTGTAATCCCCGAAGGGGTAGGCAGTGGTGTAACCAGTACACCCATATTTCGCCGAGGGTATCTCCGTCCCATGATATGATAGGGACCTTTCGCCATACTGGGGACAATTCCTGAGTCCAGGCTTATACTAAGCATTTCGTAATAGAAAAACCCAATATCACTTTTTTCCGACCTAAGGATCGAACCCGAGACCTCAGCGTCAGCATCAGTCGTAACGCGTACGCATTACAACTGCGCCACCGAGGCAGTAATACAGATCATGTCACGTTAAGCTAACTCCAACTCTGATCGATTGAAGATCCGAAACGGAGCCAGAACTAAGTGGACCAATGATAAACTCTCGAATGCAAATGACATTAGCCAGTTAACCCTCTAGGGCATAACTGTGTAAGGCCATTGCCAATTATCAGATTCCGATGTCTGAATTGACTCTGCAGTCTGCACCGTCCGATGCATGTCATAGGGGACGCTATGCGATTCCATTTGGGTATCTTTTAGTAAATTTTAGATAGTATATTTCTAGACTGCCTCGGTGGCGCAGTTGTAATGCGTACGCGTTACGACTGAGGTTAACGCTGAGGTCTCGGGTTCGATCCCCGGGTTGGGTGTAAATAATATTGGTTTTTTCTATTACGAAATGCTCAGTATCACCCCGGAGTCTGGAATTGTGCCTGGTATGGCGATAGGCTCGCCCCCTATCACATTATGGGACGGAGATACGCTCGGCGAAATGTACTGGTTACACCTCTGCCTTCCCCTTCGGGGATTACAGGCGTGAGTGCTTATGTATGTTATGTTATGTATTTCTAGATTCGATTTATTTATCTATTTCTGTCGCCATGTAGCAATAAGTTCCGTTTTGAAAGGGATTGAAATTACTGGGCATTATGAGATGTTACATTTTAGTCTATTTGTACTGAACACGTTAATAAGTTATAACATGGTAGTAGTTGCTTTAAGGTTGAAGGAAACATCGTGTGGAAACCTTCATACCTGAGAAGATCTTCATAATAATTTCGAAGGTATGTAAGGTCTACACTCCCGCATTAGGCCAGCGTGGTGGACTAAGGCCTAACCCCTCTCATTCAGTAAAGGAAGCCCGTGCCCAGCAGTGAGACGTATAATACAGGGCTAGTTTTATTATTATATGTTATTCATTGAGCTGCTTATTGCATGACCCTTTGAAGAAATATCTTTTTATAGTAGAGGTCGCCTAACATGCTATTAGATCACCTGACAGTAAGTAATCTCCACCATGAACATCCACAATACAGAAGAATCATGGATACGGGTCGCCACCTACCGGGCCCAATTGTGAATATAAACCACCCAATCAAATACATACAAAAATATCATCAAAATCGGTCAAACCGTTTTTAAGTTTTAGCGAGACTAACGAACAGCAATTGATTTTAATAAATAAAGAAGATAAGAACAATAATATGAATGATATATTTCAGTATATTACAAGTAAATGCTCACGCGACATGAACATTTTGATAATGTTGAGCATAACAGAAGTTTCATTACAAATAAATAAGCTATTGTGCACACACTAAAGTACAATTAGTGTTGCTAAGCCATCAGACCTCCATAATTCTATTTAATGTCTAATGAACTTAAATAATAAAAGTTTTAATAAAGGGTAAACAAAGACTATGATATAATTAGAAAGCAACTCCATTTGTATGGTTACTTGGAACAAAGCGCCATTGTTGTACATTTCAATGGATTTGTACAGAATTTTAACACTATGTTCTAGTCATTAATGAACAGTATATTTAGGGTTTATGGCAAATTACGACACTTTTATTTTAAAATATTCTCATTAATATTTATAATATATTGTAAATTTTGCCTTTGCCTTTTAATAAAGAATGAAGCTATTAGAGACAGACTCATGCAGCAGATAAGTTGTTTTTTTATAGGAAATACTGGCATACAAGCAAGTGGATCACCTGATGGTAAGTGATCTCCACCACCCATGGATATCCACAATACCTGATGAGTCATGGACGTATTGCCGATCTTGAAGGAAAGGGATGATTACGGGATTGGGAAGGGAATTTGGCCCTTCGGATATCTCACTTCCCGTACGAAACGCAACAGCAAACTGCTATTCATGTCGGTTTTCTGTGAAACAGTAGTTAACAACCCAGTCGAGCCATTCATACTGTAGACAAAATTGAATACAGCGTATCTCTACCACTTAGAAAACTACCCCTGACATTATATTTCCACTTTAATATAAAATAAGATATAACAAAATCTACACTAATATTTCGATGACACTAATATTATTTTGTCTAATTACTACAAAATCAATAATATGCTCATAATCGTATTAATTATTTTTACTTGCTACCGTTACATTCGCTTTTCAATTTGATTATACCTACGTGGAAAGTGTTTATTTATACATTTTACGGCCGTTCTGCCATTCATCATACATCTATGTTTTTTTAAACATATAATATGTCAATAAAAACATACTGTTTCCAGTGTTTTTATAAAATGCAAAACAGTTGATTCAAAATATAAAAAATATATAGTTACAATAATTCAAGCAGACATATTGTGATTTGAATGTACAATGTCTTGAAGTGGTGTTGAAAGAGCTTACAATCTTTTGTGGTATTGAAAAATCAATGTAGAATATATTTGGGAAATGAGAACAGGGTAAGCTTGAGAGGGCATAGCCTCTCGAATATCCGGCCGGGCTTCATCCGGCTTTCTTTGCAAAACTAGAGAATAAATTACAAATGTTATTTTATATTGACAATCGTGTTTAGTTTTTATTAATTTACGTTTGTCTGTAGTAGATACTGAGTTCAGTACATATAAACTAAAATCAAAACCAACGACCGATTTCAATAAATGATTTCAATCTGAATCTCGACATCGATCCCTGAAATCAAATAAAACTAAATAATTTGTACGCGAGATAATTTTGTATTATTGGCTCATATATCTTTTATTACTATGGGCTGTAAATTGTGATATAAACAATTACTACAAATTGTATAATTCAATTATTGACTATCTAACCAGTTATATTACACATACAATCTTCTTCCACCTGTCCTTATCCCACTCGCAGTGGGGCCGGCGCAACATGCTTTGTTGCATGTTCCAGAAAGGCTTGTAATTTTTACGACCGGCCGTCTGTCTGACGTCAACCTCTCTGGGAAAAAACGCCCAATCACACAAACTACTATACAAGCTTCTCCTTAGTCATCCTTTGTTACTTATACTAATAAAAAGACACTTCAAACTCCCTTCGTCCGAAATATAATTTCTATTTTTCCGGAAAATATCTTATTTTTCGCAAATTATCTCAGCTATTTCACAAATAAACAAATAACAGAAAGAAGAAACGAACGTAATGTCTGCCCTAAATGAAAAGTTTTTGTCTAATTGTGTTTGTTTCAGAGAAACTGGATCGCTTTTGTTAATAGGCATAGAAATGAACAAATAAGGCTATAAATTGTTCGATGTAACGTTAAATAATAAATGTCGACGTAAAAATATTTTTTTGTGTGGGAGAAATAAAATAACTATTATTTTATTCAAACTGTTTTGAGTATATATCTTATATTATTTAATAAAAATTATAGAAGCTGTATTAAAATAGCAGAATTAAAGTTCAAAAATATTAAGAACTCATAGCTCAATAATCTACACATCAAATTTTGTGGACGAACTTTAAACTACCTTTGTCGAAAACGTATAGCATCATCAAACTCAGTCCACATTCGGCGGAGGCATAGTATACCATACATTAATTATAAATATATGCGCGTTGAATTAAGAACATCCTCATTTTACATTTACAAAAATATTTGTATACAAATAATAACTGAAAGACCTTATGTAAGAAAGAATTGATTCAAACACAGAGCAAAGCTAGACGTAAGCGTTCTTTAATCTCCAACTTTACAGAAACTTTTATCTTTATTTAGATTTAAAGTCAAAGGTAAACTATCTGTTTATCTCATTTTCATCAAACCCCTCAATTTAATTCAGCATCTTATTTTAAACTAGAGTCAAATATAAAAAGTCTTTCATTAATTAGATTCTCAACCCCTTAGCAGCCATTTTCAATAAACTATCTTAGTTTGATTCTCGGGATAAATTGCATTAATCGGAATACAGTTTGAAGGTTACGCGTGCAAAATATACTTATTTTGATTGGTTGGTTACCTTAATCTATCTGAATCGATCTGAATAGTCAAACTATGAATGTTTATTAATATTGCCGTAAGTCAGACTTCCCATGGTCGCGTCAAGCGTCATATGATGGTGTCAGTGGTACTCTTGTCTGTCCGAAACCTGCTAAGTTTCAGCTTGATAGCCGTGACACCGTCGAATACTTCATGTCCAATCTTAATCTTAATCTTGTCCAATCTGGCTTTTGTTAGGCTGAAGCAAGTCTTGAAGAAATGATGGCTTGAGAGAATATAAAATTATAAAAATGAATTCTGAACACATACACGGCACGCATACAAGAAAATAAAACAGTAATCAGCCCCGTTTAATATTCGTCCCACTGCTGGGCATGGGCCTCCTCAACGAATGAGTATAGTTTGGCCTTAGTCCACCACGCTGGCCTAATACGGGTTTGTAAACTTCACATAAATTCTCTTGAGGGCTGGTTTCGAATCTGCGACTTTTTTTTTCGCCAGTATAAACCACTCCCCGCTGAGCCATCGCTGCTATAAAATAGGGACCAAGTTATAAACTATAGTTGGTAATATTACACCGTACTATAAGTATTTTGTGTTACTATCGAGCTAAAAACAGTTAAGTCCGTCGTAAGGAGATTAAATCGCATGCTGTGATGTTCTAGTACTATTACCTAATGTACGGTTGAAATTGTATTTACGAGGATTTCAGAAACATAATTCTAAGAACTTAGTAGGAGAATTGCCTCAGGCATTATGCATAGTCTACGTATGGTGTATACTTGTTACTGCTAAACAAGATTCCGTTTTGAAATGGAACGTATAATTAACAATTACACAGTTTTCAGGTTTGCTAAGCAACCATGGAAGTAAAGAATACATTTTTTATTGCCTAGATTGGTGTCTGCCAAGCTAGCTTGTTTGAGGAAGCATCCATCTGATGGCAAGCGGCCATCCCCATTGGCAATGCCTGGGGCACAGTCAACCCGCTGCCTACCCTTAAAGGAATGCTCCTTATAAAGCCACGCTATAGGCATTTTTGTCTACAGAACGAATAGGTCAAACCTACCGGGTTATTACCACTGTCTCATAGAAAACAGACATGAAGCAACTTGTGTTGTATATCGTACGGTGATTGGAATATCCGGAGGCCCAAATCCCCTTCCCCTTCCCACAATCCCTTAATCATCCTTTTCCTTTAAGATCGGCAATGCGTTCGTGATTCTTTTAGTATTGTAGATGTCCAAGAGCGGTGGAGATCACTTACTATCAGGTGACCTACTCGCTCGTTTGCGAGCAAAAGCTAGTTGTTTATGTTTGGTTCCAAGTTAGAGACTGCAACAAAAACTAAACCAAAAAAGATTTCTAGTAATGATTGTAGGTAGAGGTCATTCATTAATTTCATTATTAGGTGACCATTTTCTGAAGTGTTAGTGGGCCACAATCATCTGAGACCGAAAACCAGCCTTACCTGCATACTCTGCTGATTATCGGACGAGGTAATGGCCAAACTTCCTGTTGTAAGTGGTGGGAGTCAGATGGCGGGTCGGCCCATATAACACCAAATACCGTCAAATCTATGGTATGAGACTGTGGTATCTGCCTGGCAGTAGGTCCGGATAGCGCCAGGCAGAAAGAAAAGAAAGATTAATTGACCATTTTATTGTAATTGCTATCCGATTCTAGGAGATGGGTTATACAGGAAGTAATTAATATTATGATAAATAAGTATAAGTATGTATAGCGGTTTTAGGATTCTCCAATTAACTATTACCATTGAGTTAAGAACGAAGTAATTTATTTCAATAAATAAAACAATGAAATCCATTGGCGCACAGTCTTTAAAGACTCAGCTAAAGTTTCTTCCGAAGTTGTATTCTTGTTTCTTTGAAACAGGGAAATTTGCTGAATTCTATAAAGAGGAGGTGTATAAGTTTGTTCGATGTTTTAATACTCGCCCCTGGTTAAAACGCTGTTTGAAAACTTTTATTTTAAGATAATTTCTATGGCCTTGGCCAAATCGTTGTATGGTTTTCGAAGGATTTACTACGAGCTCTTTGAAATTTTGATTTTCGTTCAAGAATTCAGTGAATTACGTTGATAGACTGTTGTCCTCTTATGTTGCTTTGGAGAAAATAATATTATCGTTATTAACATTATTCTCAATAAACCGGAATACGATAAGATTACTAATAATTAATTTGCGGTCAATATATTCCACAAAATAAAGCAAGTTGTCAAATAAAGTACGTCGGTATGCTGATGATGTATTATGTTGATGAATTATATTTGTGAAAACTTTTACTTAACCTTTCTCTTGTCTATATTATTTACTTGTTATCATGTTAGTTGTAAGTTTTCCAGAACAATAAAATAAAATTTAATAGTAACTTACAAAAATCCGAGGTCTCTGAAACCGCTTGGGGCTGATTTCGACATGCGACTTTCGTCTCGGCAGTCTGTACCATTGCCGGCTGAGCTATCGCTGCTTATTTATGTGTATATTTTTTTTATTAAAAGCTATAAGTACAAAAATATCACCTTCACTAGTAATTAATTGCCAACTAATAAATAAATACACCCAACAGTCACACACATAGTCCTGACCCCACACTAGGTAAACCTGTGTCGTGGGTATCAGGAATTACGAAGGACTTGCGGTCCCACAACACCCAGACCCGAGACCAATATTTGTGGTTCACACAAACATTTGTCTCAGTGTGGGAATCGAACCCACGGCCTCTCGCTTCGCTGCCGGCTACTCGCCCGCTGCGCCACGGAGGCTGTCGAATACTAATACTATATTAGTTCTCAATTCTTGAGAAAAACATCCCGATAGCCTTCTTTTATCGAACTGATACAATTCCCCTGATGAAATAAATTCCAACTGTAGGGGGTAGTGTCTTCTTAAAACTGTTTAGTAGTTTAGAGACTTTTGTGTTATCAGCTGGCCAATTCTCGTAATTTTAAATGTTCAAAATATCATTCCGATCTAGTCTCAGCGTCAAGAAAGTTGCAAATGGCATTCTCTTAAACCAATAATCAACGTCAAATGTGAACATAGATCGTATAATATTGAATATAGAATAAAAGTTGACTGAAGCCTAAACGGTATAATGCTACTGCTAATGCTAGGTGCATTTGACGTTGATTATTGGTTTAAGAGAATGCCATTTGCAACTTTATTAACGCTGAGACTAGATCGGAATGTTATTTTGAATATTTAAAATTACGAGAATTGGCCTTTAGATCAAGTAAGAAGTATTGAACTATTTCGATTAAACTTGCTAAGATAGTTTTTCTGTTATAGAAACTTTTATATTAGAAAAGTTTTTCAAATGTACGGGTACACTACCCCAATAAATTTAGTTATAAATGTACTAGAACCTTAGTCTAGGCAGTCAGCTCAGCGAATTCCATAAGTAGGGCGCAATCACAAGATCTTTTCTTACGTATAAATAAAGAATAATTTTTTACGTTCAATGATAAACATTCGACCCATATTCTTCAAGGAATGCTATGCTCAAATATTTTAAGGGTTGAGAGTGCCTAAAGCACTCACCTTAAAGTCCGGTGAAGCTGGCTAACCGAATCTTGTCAGGCTGTAAGCAAGCGTACACACAGCAAAAAAAATGCTCTACTAATTCATAGTGTGGAAACACGTTTTCTATATTTTATTACTTTATTTCTCTTGTAGCTACACCTGCGTGAAATTCTTTTTAACCAAATTTATAAACACAGGAGATTCTTAGTTCAAGTTGTATTTTTGGAATTTTTGTATGTAGGTATATCGATTTCTGTCAATTGTGGACCGATTTTATTGAATAAAAAACTATTCCTTATAGTTTAGCTGCGATTTTGGTAGAGCCACGCTGTAGACAGTTTTGTCTACATCATAAATGGGCCGGCTCGGCTGGGTTGTTACCATTGTCTCACAAAAAGCCGACGTAAAGTAGCAGCTTGTTGTTAAATTTCGTACAATGAGTACCCCCTTACCCTGTACCCCTCCCTTAAGTATACCTTTCCTTTAAGGTCGGTAACGCACAAAGGCTCTTTCAAGTGTTCATTTGTGTTTAATTTACAAGTTATGTACGTATGTCCGTAGAATTACGTACACGTTGTTCAAGTTTATTAAAAGTGAGTGTCTTTCAAAATAATTAATAATGATGTGATCAATCTTATCGATCTTAATAAAAGAGTGATTAAAATTAACCTGAATTTATAGGAATCGCAGCTTTGAAAAGAGCTGTACATAAGTACTTAGTGTAAGTTGTATGTAATGACCCTAAAATATGATCTCATCTTTCTGTAACACGATGTATATATCTTGATTTCTTTACAGTGAAATGATCCCGCCTTTTGGATCCAGGTGATTAAGCAACACCTGATAAAACTCCTTTTTAACCTACGAATTAATGAATTTAGTTTTTAATTCGACACATGTATTTCTTTTTGTTTTTCATTGAAAATGATAGGGGTAGCTCCTACCATATGCTAACCAACGTAGCGTACTTAGTTTCTACAAAGCAAATTTAAATCGAGTTATACAAGGTGCGCCTAACTCGTTCATTCATGAGTTACCCGGCGAATTAACAGTGAACGAATGATTTCACAACCCGTCACGATAAGCCCAGGGCTTTCGTTACACCAAATGATTATTTAATTTTTAATCTATATCTCTTTTATCTTGGATTAAGCTTTGACGTTGTTCGAGAAAATGTTTGTGGATTTAGAAATTAGAACGGATTAAATACATTCTTTTCTAACTCTTATAAATTGATAAGCCTCAAAGGTATTAAACATGAATAACTTATAAGAATAATAAAGAATATAATATATATCTTTATGTCTCTTTGTATTCTAACGAATATCAATAACATAACTTAAGTTACCGCTTGTATCCCAAAGGGGTAGGCAAAGGTGCAACTAGTGCGGCATAGCGCAGAGGCGGTTCTGACAGCAATCCTAAGCACCCATCCAGGATCCTCCAGGGTCATCTCAATTGCGTCAAAGAAGGTCACCACGCGGTTTTTTTGTTTTGGGACCGATCCAGCGGTTTAAGGGTAAAGACTACTGGGTCGAAGGGTTGGTGAGTTCGGCATACATAACTCTCTCTCCTCCTCCGAGATTTAAGAGGAATCCGTAAATAGTATTTTCCCCACGCGAAAAAAGGTGCACCCACAGTTTGCCGCGCCTATTTCCGAGACATGGCGATAGGGGGCGCTATTTTCGACTTGATTTCTCAAACTCAATTTGTGATTCCCGACTTGAGATAAGAGCGCAGAACTTCACGGTCAATCAGTACTTTTACAATTATTACTATTTCGGGAAGCAACATTAGGCTCGCACGATACTACGACATATAACACGCCGACGATATTATAGTTTATTTTTATATTGTTTTTTCAATTCGAAAATGGAACATATGCATCATCGGCGTTTAATACGTAGTAGTCTGGAGCCAGCTTTATATCACTGCACACAATCACAATGTCTGCTAGGTAAAGCGTATTTCACACGTAGACTCAGATTGCTATTCATCTGATAAGCACGTCTCAGCTCACACCACCTCTAACCTGATTTCGTATCGAACATTTTTAAGTATTGCTAAATATATGTTGGTTATATGAAGAACAAATGTAGGTAGATTCTATTATTTGAGGAAACTCGTCAGGAAATGGTTCATAGCACAGAACACTCCTGTGTTTATTACTATATTTGACAGCCTCCGTGGCGCAGCGGGCGAGTAGCCGGTTGCGAAGCGTGAGGCCCTGGGTTCGATTCCCGCACCTAGACAAATGTTTGTCTGATTCACAAATATTTATCTCGGGTCTGGGTGTTGTGGGACCGCAAGTCCCTCGTAGTTCCTGATACCCACGATACAGGTTTACCTAGTGTGGGGTCAGGACTATGTGTGTGACTGTTGGGTGTAATTATTTATTTATTTATTTATATAGACGTATTCTGTGACTCTTAGCTATACAGTGAAATTACTAGGCATTAAGAGACTAATGCCCGATTTCGCCATCAATCCCTAAGATTAGGTGAGCCCCTAAGACATTTTAAGTGCTAATTTTATTTTCACCTTCACCCATATTTCTAAGGTGGACCGCCCTTAACTACGTGAAAACAAACTTAGGCAAGGGATGCATTTAAAGAGTTCCTTAGGTTTAGGGGCTCTTAGTTAGGAAGTGTTTAAGTATACGTTGATGAAAACGGGCATTAATAGCTCAAGTCTCGGGGTGACAATCGCAGTCCATTGCCATGCAGTGCTTTGTAATTAAAAATTCTGTGTTGGGTTCTGTTCTGTTTATGGTCAGGCCTGGCGATTACCATCAGCGAACCGGTTCCTTTCGTCATTCATACTAAAAAAAAAAAAGAAAAAAAAACATATTTAAAGAAAGACTGTTCAGCCGTTAAAAAATTTGCGATGTTATCTAATTGACGAGATGTTTTAACGGTTCAGTTAATGGTAATTAAAATACTACTTCTTCTTCTTCTATCGTGTCAATGGCTATAAATGTTGATATGTAGGTATATATTTAAAAAAATACTACTGTGTTTAATGCATAAGTTTAATACATAGAATAAAACAATCGAACAAACAATATATATATCGTAATAATATAGTTTTCTGAATGGTAGAGCCACGCTGTAGATAGTTTTGTCTACAGCACAAATGGGCCGCGTTGACCGGGCAGTTACCACTGTCTCATAGAAAGACGACGTAAAGTAGCGGCTTGCTACTGCGTTTCATACGGCGAGTCATCGAAATAAGATGACAAGAACCGTAACTCAAGCAAAAAAATTACCCCACCAAAATTTTGTGCAAGGGAGCGGGGCTATAAAAGCCTGTACAGCTCGTTCATTCATTTAAGGGTTGGAGTGTTGGGTTGGAGTGCCTAAGGATTGGAGTGCCTAAAAGCATTCACCCGAAAGCCCGGTGACGCTGAAAAAAGCCGACTCTCGTCAGGCTATCAGCAAGCGACCACATAAAAAAAAGTTCATTCACCAATTCATAAAGATTGATTCATGATCTCTAGTTGACAATTAATACGTCTAAATTTTTGCGCGGTGCTGAACCTCGTATCTTGATTTAGAAATTTAATATTTAGACATTAACTTTTATGAAATAAAGTAGATTTTTAACGTTCATTAATTTTTATTGCGTGTATGAGTGTTACGTGTGTTTTTACCTTTACATGTTTAAGTAAGTGGAGCCATATTTTTGGTAGATTCATATGAGAGTTATCGTTCTAGTTACCTTATTTCGATGCGGTGGGTGAGATATCTGAAGGGCCAAATCCCCCGTCCCTGACCAATCCCTTTCCAATTCCTTTTCTCTAAGGTCGGTAATGCGTCCATGACGTCGGATTTGGTCCTCCGAATATCTCACTCACAGTACGAAACGCAGAAGCAAGCCGCTTTATCAAACTTATTTTTTTATAAATGCTTAGGATATTACGACATAGAAGTCTCTTCAATTTCAATTTCAAGGGTATAATTTACGTTCTCTTTATAAAAGATATTGTAGGTTTGTTATGAAAGGTATTACATTACTATTGCTAAAAAGAATATAATATAGTCTTATGATATCATTATCATCTCAGCCTGTTGTCATCCACTGTTAGACAAAAGCTTCCCAAAGTGAGCCAAACTACATAAGAGAGTATATAATGTTTCTAAAATATAATTTTAAATCCTTGCTATATTTATTTATTTTAAACTCAAAAGTCAAAGTTATACGCATTTTGGCATTACCCTCTGACACATTATAATAGTCATTCTTCACAAAAAAACCTCCCTAAGCCTTCTCCACAGTTAGTCCTTTAGCTAGTAAATCATTATCTCGTCCTTTATTTCAGTTCTATTCAGTTGTTTTTATAGCTTTGTTTTTCTGCACAGAGTCCCTCCTAACCAAACATTATTTATTCAAAAACCCGAAGGCATTTCGGCTCCCTTTCAGGACATTATGCTTCGTAAAGATAAATTCACATTGTGGTGTGATTAAGCGTTTAGGCTTTGATGGTTGGCGGGTAAAAATCAATTAACCAGATGGACTGTGATAAACTCTTTTAATTTCTCAGTGCAGCAGTTTCTAACTCGACCACATTTTACATTTTCAGAGTACTTATCTTTAGAATATTTTTACTCGCTTTCTTCACAGTTTAAACCAATAATCATTGTATTTTAGTAAACCCGATAATAATCAAGACTTGGATTAATATATTATATAATTTTAATGACAGTATTGGAATTTAAGTTCATCAGGCGGATCCCACCATTTCCGAAAATCTTTATATATTGACGTAGTTTTCACTGCGTTCTGGTCATTTAATATTTCACAAAATTGACAATACCCATTTGTCTCTACGCTCTCCATAGTTCTGTGATAAGTATAATGATTTTTCCATTTAAAATATTCGTAGTATTTATCCGGATTTTGTATTAGTTCATTCATTTTTGCAGCCAATTTCTCCACACCCAGTTCCCTTGCATTGAGATAGATTTCATCTGGCATAAACCTGAAATTAAATTTATTATCAGCACATTCAATAAATTATACTGAAAGAGCTTAGAAATATTAATCATTTATCAACTAATCAGTGTCATCCAATAAAAATAAGTATTAGCATTTTCGGTATCAAGATGTCATTCGAAATATGGGCCAATAAAAGACTAAACAGAAAAGTAAGGCTTGGTCATTACATCAAGTATAATTACCAACTAATAAATCCCAAACTAATAGTTACCTAGTGTAGTTTCCTCCTCCATAAACAATGGGAACCGCATTATTCTGTAGGGCATGTATCAATTTCTCAGTCACGTAATCATCACTGAACGAGTTCTCGAAAGATAAATAAAAGTAATACGTATCCTGAATTAATTTATTGCACTTATCTTTGGTATCGCGATCACACGACATCAGTCCACATTTCCCATAAATATCAATAACCTGTTTATATTTCTGTAGCTCCGCTTTAAGATTATGAACGAATTTTTCTCGATTACTTTTAGTATAACAATTAGATACGAACCACGTGGCTGCTTTCTTCTTTGTCTTCAATTTTGTTTTTAATACATCGCTTATAGGATCCATATTATTCACATTTAACCAATGCATAACTTTTTTTGGCCCAATTATTTTTTTATCTTTATCACGTACGACAATATATCCCCATCTTACATCGGAGTCTAATTTATACGTCCAAGTCCAATTAAAATAATTATCGAATCTATTAGAGCACACAGGATAGTTGTGTGATGATTCTATACTTGCAAACACGTATTTCTGATGCACAGATCTTTTCTTTGGGAAACGAGCTTCAGACATCTTCACTACTTCAGGTCCAGCGAAGGCTATGACATCAAATTTTGTAATATCTCCAAGATAGGTTTTATTTGCAGTTACTATACAATTCACATGCGGACATTTTTTATCTATGAAACCTTGTTGGCCCTTACCCATAAACACAAATGGCACATTACGTGGTGATGTCCACTGTAAAATATATTTCATAGTAGGTTTGCCTTTTGTAAAGAACACTTTGTTGTAACTCTCGTTACCCAAGTCTTTGAACGTGACGTATACGATAGTAATTAAAAAGAACATACTGCTGTAGAACAGTATCTTTACATATTTATTTGCCATCTTTCAGCACTCCGCGACAACACGCGTATTTTTCAATTTCACCTCAGTGGCTAACTGTAATATTTTTATCGTTGACATAAGAGTGAACAAACATAATAACTAGTTTATCACAAAATTCAGGCAAGTAGGTCTGTCCTCAGATTTTACGATAAAGTATGTCCACAGCTATTAAAAAACAAATGAATTATGTTACAACAACAACTACATACTAATGTTCTATTACAAAGTTACATTTTCTTCGTCTAAGGATTATGGTGTCTTAGTATTTTTTACAACACCACAATTGGTTTATCTGGTTTAATGAGAATAACTTTTATGAATCTAATTAGATACGGAATACTTTATTAATTGCCGATGTCGTTATCACCTGATAAGACGGCGCCTCTCCGTGTATCTGTTAATTCCTTGTATTATAGGTACCTAACAGACAGAATAGATAAAATTTTGCTGCGATAGGGTCCCATATAAATTTGGTTAAGATCTGATGACGGAGTACGGAGAAAGAAAATAAAACTCCTCAACGGACAACAGTACACTCGTCGCAATTGTATTATTGTATTGAAATTTGCATGTTATTACTGTAACTACCACAAAAAATTAAAAATAAAATAACTTTTAACAAAACTTAGAATCCGACTTCAAAATAAAAACACTGAAAAGTCAAAAATAACAATTTCAATTGGTCTCTTTGGAGTTGGTGCAATTTTATTTGACACATTTTGCCACAAAGGTAAAAAATATTTACAAAAATATTCAAAGCTGTTTTCAAAGTCCAGCATAATTTTAAAGGTATTCGAATTTAAATAATCCTATCTCTTTGTGTTCTATCCTGTTAGAAACAATTTGCCAAACTTATATCGGATAATTTTCAAACAAATCCGACTGACACGCTGACCGAAACTTGAATCGAATTTTCGAATAACTTTTTTCTTCAAGTGAAAAATTGTGATTGTTTTTTAATATAGCAATTAACAGAATTGTAAAACAATTACTTTGCCACCTTTGGAAGCAAAGATTAGTAAATATGTACCAATAATTAATATGATGAGCCTTGTATTGTGTATCCCACTGCTGGGAACGGGCCTCCTTTACTAATGAGAGTGGTAATGGGCCACTACGCTACCTAAGGATTTCGTTTATTTTCTTGCATAGGCCGACAAACGAGCAAGTGGGGTCACCTGCTACACCGCTGATCACGGTAAGTTATCATCACCCACGCACGTATTATATTCAAATTCAAATTATTTATTCTGTAAATTGGATCATAAATATCACTTTAACATGTCAATTATTTTTTATGCTACATTACATTTACGACGATTATAATTTTAGTATGACCAGCTGTCTCTTACAACTTATCAGCTGATGCATTATGTAGCGTATAGAATAAGTGGAAATCAATTTCGGCATCTATCCATGAAGATAAATGGCATAAGATTTATAATGTTATCTATTGAAGTATGTACTTGAGGTGGGATTTATTACACTGAATCCTCTCATACGGCTGCGATATTATGGGTTAATATGATTAGTTTTTTTGCTATATGATTTAGTACAGTTTGTGTTGGGACATTTTTTATTTTTTTATACGAGCAAGTGGGTCACCTGATTGTAAGTGATCTCCACCGCCCATGTACGCCCACAATACTAAAATAATCATGGGCGCGTTGCCGACTTCAAAGGAAAGGGATAAGTAAGGGATTGGGAAGGGGAGGGGAATTTGGGCCTCCGGATATCTCACTCACCGTACGAAACGCAGCAACAAGCTGCTACTTTACGCCGGTTTTCTGTGAGACAGTGGTAACGACCCGGACGAGTCGGCCCATTCATGTTGTAGACAAAATTGTCTACAGCGTGGCTCTGCCAGTGAGTGGCAGAGCAGAGCACACCTCACTGTGTTATCATAGCAGCCGTGTAACATAGCACGCATCTTCATACAGAATGTATTAAAAACCTGCGGATTTAATATTCTTAGCCGATATAACCGCATCTATGGGGAAGAGGCTTTCTCAAGCACATTATACTCTACATTTACTGATAGTTTTCCATTGTGTGCCCCTAGTGCGAGTTTTGCGATAGCTGTCACGTTCTTATTTTTGAAAATATATATACATTATGCAGATCCATAGAGCCCTTAGTGGATTGTATTGAAATCAAATCAACTAAATATAGATACTACGCTGCATCTAGGCTGCGCGATACACCAACGTGGGTAATTTTTGTATGAGCACACAAAGCTCAAATCGTCTAGGCAATTAGCGTGGGTAAAAACCTTAACGACAGGTGCTACATGACTGACGCATTGGTTTATCTTCCAATGCACGTGGGCTGGCCCAAATCTTTACGAAAGTTCATTTACCTTTCAATGGTTACAATGGTTTGCGCTAATTGAGTCGAAACGTGCAAATGGAGTCATAGGCCACAAAAATACAGTTATACGTATTTACAATTGTAAACTGAAGGTCGAAGGTTCGATTTCCGAATTGGGCTGTCAGATTGTATTACGTGCCCAGCTTTGGAACTGTTGTCTGAATGCACTGTTACAGATCTATCTTTTTAACCAAGTTAAAAAGGAGGAGGTTCTCAATTCATATAAGTTTTTCTTTTTTGTTTTTTTATGTATGTACTTCGATTTGTCCGTCAATTGTGGACCGATTATATTGGAAAAATAAAATTCATTCCATAAAGTTTAGCTGCGATGTGGATCCATATAAATTTGGTTAAGATCTAGTAACGCAGTAGGTACGGAATATAGAAAACAAACTCCTCAACGGAGAACAGAGGGCCAATTCTCGTAATTTTAATTGTTCAAAATATCATTCCGATCTAATCTCAGCGACAAGAAAGTTGCAAATGGTATTCTGCTAAACCAATATTCAAGAACTTAGAACGCAATGATATCGAAAGTAGAATACAAGTTGACTGAACCAAAACGGCATTCTGGTAACAATAAATTTGACACTTAACTATCTTCTTCTTCTTTTAATTGTGTTTGGCTCCACCGTAGATTGGTGATTTCGCCAGTGTCCATTGTGAGACACTTAACTATATAAAATGCATTTCGTCTACAGACAAACGTCAAAATATGAGAACGAAATGTGACTGAAGGTGAAGCAGTGTTGCCAAGTGCACTGTAATTACAGCAGATCTGCCGTATTTTCATGCCATCTACTGGACACGGTATTTTTATAAATACCGTATATGGAGACACAGTATTTTTTTACAGTCAAAATTTCGTATTATTATTGTATACTACTAGACAGGTTATTTAGAAGTAAAACTGCGTCACATAACGCGGGAGTTTGACAGTTCACAAACAGGGAGCGCAATAGGGGTTCTAGTTGAGAGTAAGCGAGATGATAATATTGAGTTACGGTCAATTGACTGCAACTTAGTAATACAACTAATTTACTATACTACAATTTATTATACTACAAATTCTATGTTCCGCGCAGCTTGTCTAGTAGTATACATAAAACTCTTTGATTAAACACATTAAAAAAAATAAACCGATATCATCATCATCGCAGCCATCCATTTCTGCAGCGATCGATATATACAAATAAAATGTTAAGTTAGTTTAGGATATAAAGTTTAAAATAAATTTATATTTTATTTAATAATTTAATTATTTCCTTTTTTGTATGACATTTTATTGCACTGTAAAATAGACTGTATTTTTTCCCATCAAGCACTGTATTTTTGACGCAAATGCCGTATTTTAATGTGGACAACACGGTATTTTCAAAAATCTGACTTGGCAACACTGAGGTGAAGTGACTGTGAGTTAACTGCAGACAAATTCAGTTAACTTTATTCTCTTTTACTGCAAGCAACTAAAAGTAGCCAAAATTGTTCGACTTTGTGTGCTCGTTATTTCAGTAAAGTATTAGAAATGAGTTTACAGCCTATGTTACTCAGTGATAATGTAGCTTTCTAACGGCCAAATTATTTTTGAAATCGGCCCAGTAGTTTTTAAATTTATTTGTTACATACAAAAATACAAAAAAAAAATCCTCTCTAGAATATTAGTGTAGATTAAATTATGAGAGCAATCGCACTGTCAAAATTCCCGCCAAAACTCTCGCACAATTTTTATTTAGTATAGATATGTCCTCAGCAGTGTTGCAAAATAAAAAAACCGCAATTCGATAGTATTTCAAATTTCAATAAAATAATCGCGATTGTGGTTATTTCCGGAAAGGACTGCCGGAGTGGTGCTGTTATGCCATGGAATAGATAAATTAATGAAATAAATAAAATACATGGAATTAGTCAAATCAATTAATTAAAAAATCATAACCTCCAGTTACGTAATTTTTTAATCACTGAAATTAGTCATATTGTGGGTATTTTATTGTGAGTTGGTAACATTGATTTTGTCGCTTAGGTCATTTTTAATTTCTAGAATTTAGTCTATGGCAGCTGATACGTAAAATTCGGTAAAATACTTGTCATTGGCGAAATGCATAATAATGCGAAGCCATATTTTCAACAAAAGAAAGACATTGAAAGTTTATCGAATTGACAGTTTATATGCAATTTAACTGAGATGATATCGAATTTTTAAAAGAGCAGAATGCCATATTTTTAATTAATTCAAAATGTAATCTCAGTTCGGTTAAAATTCATTCGCAGTGTCAGTTAAAATAGCAGAATTGGCCCTCAGTGCACTCGTCGCAATTTTGTTATTGTATTTAAATTTGCGCGTCATTTCTGTAACTGCCTAAAAATTCAAAAATATAATAAGTTGTTCTGAATTAAGATGTTTCTGATATAAATATATGAGTTTTTTAAAAATATTAATAATTAATTTTTTACGGAATCCTAAAATTGTAAATAAGTTGTCAAACAAACCATAAATGTGATTTTACGCTTTGGCTTCACCTATTGCATTGTTAGTCAAGTGAATTACGCCATAACATACGTTATAATATTTTACATAAACATACATCCACGCGCTCATGCCTGTATTCTCCAACGGACACGTATAGCCAGTATAATAGTATAATATACACGTAGTATAATTAAAACAACAATACTAATTTAAAAATTACACTAGTTAGTAAAAGTAACATTAATTTATTTAATAACATGTATAATGTTAATGTTACTAATACTAAATTCATTAATAAAGGTCCTTTTTTACTATTATTATTTACAAAAAACAGCCTTATACTATTTTCATTTATGTAAGAAATTTAAGATATCATAAACAAATTCACTGCTTTCTACTATTAATTTATTTATAATTCTTTATTGTACAACACTAAAAGTACAAGTATGTAAAAAATAATAATTCAAATAATAGTACAATTGGCGGCCTTATCACTCAGGGCAATCTCTTACAGGCAACCATACTATCAATTTGTAATGTCGTTTTTTTGTTAATACTGTGTTATAGTATATGCATAATAAAATATAGGTGCCAGTACTTGATATC
The DNA here is from genome assembly GCA_905332985.1 of Mimas tiliae. Lineage (NCBI taxonomy): Eukaryota > Metazoa > Arthropoda > Insecta > Lepidoptera > Sphingidae > Mimas > Mimas tiliae. The sequence continues at coordinate 5,925,560 of HG995247.1, read as the reverse complement.
ACATGTAAGCACTTATTATTACTGTTCAATATTACTATACTATATTTTAGCAAAGTCCAGGTGGATCCCACCATTCGCGAAAATCTTTATATATAGACGTAGTTTTTACTGCGTTCTCGTCATTCAATATTTCACAAAATCGACAATATTCATTTGTCTCAATACTTTCCATTGTTCTGTGGTAAGTATAATGATTCTTCCATTTAAAATATTCGTAATATTTTTCCGGATTTTGTATTAATTCATTTATTTTTGCAGCCAATTTCTCCGCACCGAGTTCCCTTGCATTGAGATAGATTCCATCTGGCATGAACCTGAAGTGACGTTTATTATTAGCACTGCAATGTCTATATGCAGAAAGCATTTAGACATTCAGTCACAATTAGTAACACAAGCAATATCATCTAATAATAGTAGGTAGGTACTATAATAGCATTTTCGTTATCAAGATAGTTTTAGGCTCACTCGAAATATGGGCCAATAAAAGATTAAACAGAAAAGTAAGACTTGGTCATTACGTCAAGTACAATTAGTGACTAATAAATCCAAAACTAAAACATACCTGGTGTAGTTTCCTCCTCCATAAACTATAGGTACAGCATTATTCTGCAATGGATGTATCAATTTCTCAGTCACGTAATCATCATCGAACGAGTTCTCGAAAGATAAATAAAAGTAATACGTATCCTGAATTAATTTATTGCATTTATCACCGGTATCGCGATCACACGACATCAGTCCACATTTCCCATAAATATCAATAACATGTTTGTATTTGTGCAACTCCGCTTCAAGATCATAAACGAAATTCCCACGTTGACTTTTAGTATAACAATTAGATACAAACCATGCAGCTGCTTTTCTTTTTGTCTTCAGTTTTGTTTTTAATTCATCGCTTATAAGGTCCATGTTATTCACATTTAGCCAATGCATATCTTTTTTTGGTCCAATTATATTTTTATCTCTATCACGTACGACAATATATCCCCATCTTACATCGGAATCTAATTTATATGTCCAAGTCCAATTAAAATAATTATCGAATCTATTAGAGCACACGGGATAGTTGTGTGATGATTCTATACTTGCAAACGCGTATTTTTGATGCGGCGATCTTTTCTTTGGTAAACGAGCTTCATACATCCTCACTACTTCAGGTCCAGCGAAGGCTACGACATCAAATTTTGTAATATCTCGAAGATAGGTTTCATTTGCAGTTACTATACAATTCACGTACGGACAGTTTCTATCTATGAAACCGTGTTGGCCCTTACCCATATACACAAATGGCATATCATTTGGTGATGTCCATTGTAAAATATATTTCATAGTAGGTTTACCAGTTCTAGATAGCACTTTCTTGTAACTTTTGTTACTCAAAAAGTCTTTTAACGTGACATATATGATAATTATCAAAAACAACACACTGCAGTAGAACAGTATCTTTCCGTATTTATTTGGCATTTTTCAACACTTCGTGACAGCACGCGTCTCTTTCAAGTTCACGTGAGTGGTCAACTGAAATATTTTTATCGTTGACACAGCAGTGAACAAACACAATAACAAGTTTATCACAAAGTTCTAAAGGCTAAAATGCAAATAGGTATTTGATTGTCCTGCGAATTCACAATAAACCATATGCGTTTATTTTTATACAATCATTTTCCGTAACAAATGAAATATGTTTCAACAACAACTACATACGAATGTTCTAGCATAAGTTCGTTACACTTGCAAGATCAGGATGATTAGTCTTTTACAAAACCTCAATTGGTTTATAAGAAAACAAGATTTATGAATCTAATTATATGTGGATTACTTATTAATTGCCGATGTCATTATTGCCTGATAAGACGGCGCTGCTCCGTGGATCTATTTTTTGTATGTAATAGGAGTAGGTACAACTATAACATTTATTTTAATTCGATATATAGAACCATAATAATAGTCACATCACCTTATTAAATTAAAATTGTCTAAGGGACCTCTACGTGTTGGCTTCGGCCCCACGCACACCTCCCAAAGGCCTGGGACTCTGTAGTCCCGAGATTTTGGTATGACATAATAATAATAATAATACTTCCTCGGTGATGCAGTTATAATTCGTACGCGGTACGACTGATGAGCTGAGGTCTCGGGTTTGATCCCCGGGTCGGGTAAAAGTAGTATTGAGTTTTTCGATAACAAAATGCTTAGTATCAGCCCGGAGACTGGAACTGTGCCCGGTATGGCGATAGGCTCGCCCCCTATCACATCATGGGACGTAAATAAGCTCGGCGAAATGTGGGTGTACTGATTACACCTGCCTACCCCTTCGAAGATTACAGGGGAGAGTGCGTATGTATGTAATGATAATATATTCTAGGCCCACCTAATATCTTTGACCTTCCCCCTTAATTTTGAACCCCTGACAATAAAGAGAGGAAGTATATTTACGACCTCTTTGTCTGTGCCTGTATGTCGAATCGAAGCGTTAAACAACCTATATATATGGACCTGTTTGAATGTATTTTTTTTTTATCATAGGCCAGTAAACGAGCAAGTGAGCTGATGGTAAGTGATCTCCACCGCCTATGTAGGCCCACAATACTAAAAAGATCATGGGCGCGTTGCCGACCTTAAAGGAAAGGGATAATTAAGGGATTGGGAAGGGGAGAGGGATTTGGGCCTCCGGATATCTCACTCACCGTACGAAGCGCAGCAGCAAGCTGCTACTTTACGTCGGTTTTCTGTGAGACAGTGTTAATGACCCGGGAGAGCCGGCCCATTCATGCTGTAGACAAAAGTGTCTACAGCGTGGCTCTACCACTCTAAAGAAAAAAGGATTTATAGAAAGAAAAAAGGATAATACGGGTGTGAGCTTTTATTATGTTAAATAAATGGCAGTAATGGTTTGACTCATAGTCGCGCAGCCTAAACCGTAATAATATTAATGATAGAAATAAAACAAAAAATGGAAAGTACGTATTGTTTAAGAAGGATTTCCCGAAATTCAAACCCGTGGGAAAAAGGGGATTCCAACGTTTGTATGGGAAATACATTATTTGGTCATAGTTACTTCAAAGTCGGTTCAAAAGTTTCTTACAGCTAGATTTGAGATTTATTTATTTATTGCTAAAAGACACACCACCAGCTTAACACTAGACATTCATCGTAAGAAAGTACAGAGGAAACAAAGTGCTAAATTACTACAGGTGTATACAACATTCAAAACATGCATGCAATATTAAATTATAAATACAATTATTAAACAGTAATTACATTCAGACATTCAGATATTGACACCATAAACGTAAACAATAAATGTTTTATTATATTTAATTTAATATATTTGTTACAGATATTATATATAAATAGTATTCTGCTCTTCTCTATATACATTTTAACTATGCCAAATCTCACAGTGCACACAATATGCACATAAGGGGTCCGAAGTTTCTCTTCAAGTATTAATATATAGAATATTTGAACCGATTTTTCAATCTCCATTTAAATGTTACTTATAACCTAAAATATAAAACGGCATCATACTAAATTAACATTTTGTTAATAAATATACACGGAAAAGTGTATGTCAAATTTGTACTTACTAAATTGGCTATTTAATGCGGTATCTAGCAAATAAAATTTATTCGGACATTGTAAAATCGACCCTAAATAGAATAGGTTTTTTCTTGAGCTTAATGAATAATTTAGAGATTCACATAATTAATATAACTGGCTGTGAACTTTCAATTAATAACCCAAAGCTTTACAATTTCTTGAACACATTGATAATAATTTATACCTACAGTATTCTCTTTAAGTGTCATTTTATAAAAAAACCTTATCTACAAAAAGAAATGAAATCTATAATTAAAACATATTTGTAAAAAGGCGTCAACGTTCAGTTTAACATATTTGGGGAAAAAAGTAAGATAATAAAAAAGGTGCCATGTCCTACAGGCTTAGAATAATTACTTACAGAAGGCTGATGACCAATCAATGCATACTCACAATCGTAAGCTGAAAACTAAGTGTGATGTGTTTACTTGCAACTACACGCACACAAACACAAAAGAAATGTCAGTTAAAATGTATTTTCCTAAAATTTGGTAATTTGTAGATGGGCAAAAAGTGTTACATATACATGCACTTATTATTATGTACATTTCGCGTGGTATATATAAGAAACAATAATAAATATAAAAATTAATCACTTTTCATGTACGCTTTTACTTACTAACAATTTCTATTAAAAATATTAATTATTATATAGCGATAATTCAGTGGAAAATGTTATGTCAAGACTAAAGTAGCAGGTTCAAAACCAACCCCAAGTGCACCCTGCACCTCTGGCTTTTCTAAGTTATGTGTGTATTAATTGTTCATTATCGCTTTCTTTAACGGTGAAGGAAACATCATGAGGAATCCTGAATACCTAAGAAATTTCGAAGGTATGTGAAGTCTGCCAACTCGCATTAGGCCAGCGAGGTGCCTAAGGCCTAACCCCTCTCATTCAAAAGCCCGTGCCCAACATCGGGACTTGTGTCATATGTACAGAGCTAATATTCATTGTTATTCTATACCTACAATACTCTATGTACCTTTCCAAACTTAGTTGTTTCCTTGCGGATTACAGCATAGGGTTGATTTGATTGTGCAGTGAGAGATATCACGGTCTCTCTGTAATTTATCTGGCAAAGAACTCATCGAAAACTGTGCTTCATACAAGATGCAACAACTCTGTGGGACTTTGACGTACAGGTATGTTTTATGGGATTACTTACATTTATTTAAAGCGTGAAACAGCCTCCGTGCCGCAATGGGCGAATAGCCGGCTGTGAAGCGAGAGACCGCGGGTTCGATTCCAGCACCGAGACAAATGTTTGTGTGATCCAAAAATATTTGTTTCGGGTCTTGGTATTTCTCCTCAGAGGGGTTGTCATCAGGCAGGCGGCCGGTCATAAAAGCTACAAGCCAAATCTTTGTAACATGTGTTACAAACATGTTGCGCCGACCCCACTGCGATTGGGATTAGGGGAAAGTGGGGGACTTGCATTTATTTAAATATGTTCCGAGATTTCTCAGCATATGACACTATGCGAAAAAGCTTATTTTAAAAGGACAACCACCGGGTCTTATCCTTTCAGTATTCCACCAATCTTTTAAATGTTCATATACATTGGTGCCTTCCGTCACTTTCTGAGAATTTAATTTCTCGCACATTTTGCAATGAAAATCAGTCTCGGGCACTTCTTCGACTTCGTGATAAGAATAATGATTGTGCCATTTGAAGAAATTGTAATATCTTTCTTTGTCATTTATGATTTCTGCCATTTGTTTGGCTAGCTCCTGGGCGCCTAACTCCTTGGCATTTAAATAAATACCGTCTGGCATGAAACTGTAAAATAAAATTAAAAAATATACCATTATTTCTCTCTAAAGGGGTTAACGTTAAGCAGGCGGCCAGTCGTATAGATTAGAAGCCAAATCTTTTTGTAACATGTGTTAAAAGCATGTTGCACTGCGAATGGGATAAGGGCAGGTGGGAGAAGAAGAGTATAATGTACATTTGTGAGGGATAGAGTCACGCGTAGATTCTATTTTATACAGTACTGATCAACCACCTCAACCGGGTTAGTAACATTGTCAAACAGAAAACCGCCGTGATGTGGCAGCTTACTGTTGCATTCCGTACGGTGAGTGTGATTTCCGGAGGCTCAAATCCTCAATACCCCACAACCCTCCCCTTCCCCTTCGCAACAACCATTACGTTATTTAAAGGTCGGTAATACATCTATGATTCTTCTGATATGAATGCCATCGGAGGACCATCATGATATATTATATCATTAGGTAATCCACGTGCTTATATATCGGTCTCTGCGTTATAATAATAAGTTTTCAGATACTCAAATACAATAGTGATTAGTTTTCCCTATAGAATTCAAACGATTAGGCCTTGGGTCTGACCCGCAGTTGCGAACACACAAAAAAAAATGAGTTTCACCATTCGAAAAACACGCGATTAGCATAGAATTGCTTTTAACTTTTGTGCCTTGGTATAACGCCCAGGTCTTCGGTGATACAGGAATGCTGATAAATATATTATCAACAAGTTTGATTTCTTTCATTGACCTTTAGCAAGAAATAACAATACAAGTTTAATTGACTGCGTCGGTGGCGCAGTTGTAATGCGTACTTGTTACAACTAAGGCTGACGCTGAGGTCTCGGGTTTGATCCCCGGGTCGGGTAAAAGTGATATTGGGTTTTTCTATTACGAATCGCTCAGTATCAACCCGGAGTTTAGAATTGTGCCCGGTATGGCGATAGGCTCGCCCCTTATCACATCATGGGACGGGATACGCTCGGCGAAATGTGGGTGTACTGTTTACACCACTGCCTACCCCTTTGGGGATTACAGGCGTGAGTGCGTATTAGTATTTATTCATTTGACAAGTTTATTACTCACCGTGTGTAGTTAGCTGTGCCATATACTACAGGTACAGTATAATGGTTGAGACCATGTAGCAACTTCTCAGTGACGTAATCAGGAGCAAAAGAATTTTCAAACGAAAAGTAAAAAAAATACTCTCTTTCAACTTTATTCAAGCACATTGGCATGACATTTCTCTCACATTTTATCTTTCCACAATTGCCGTATATGTCAATGGTCATTCCATATTTATTCAGTTCTTTTTGGACTTGTTTCACAAATTGATCTCTTCCACTTGGAGCGTTACAATTTGATACGATCCATGCAGCAGTTTTAGTTTTGGTCTTAAGTTTCTCCTTAATTTTGTCATCTATAGGAGTCATGCTTTCTATTTTCTCCCAGTGCATTATCTCTTTTGGTCCAATAATTTCGCCTTCTTTGTTTCTAATAATCATGTACCCGTAATATATGTCAGAATTAAGTTTGTACGTCCATGTTAAATTGAAATAGTTGTCGAAACGATTGCTGCAAAGAGGATAGTAATCAGCGGATTCAATGGAAGCAAACACATATACTTGATGTGGTGAACGAGCGGGAGGCAAAACTGGATGTGGTTTATCATTAATTTCTGGGACATTGAATAATAAAGCATCGTAATCCGTTATTTGCATCAATGTCTTGTCTGTCGTCATATAACAATCGGTTACTGGACATTTCTTTTTAATAAATACACTTTGACCTTCACCTAAGTACATAAGCGGATCTTTACCCGGCAGCGTCCAAATTAATATGTATTTCATCGTGCTGTTTTCTTGCTTCACTGACACGGTGCGTCTGCTCTGTTTATTTAAATCTAACAAAGTATTTATTGCTTGGTTCCGATAGTCTGAGTAAGTCCACATTATGAACATAAAAAATATAATTAATCCTCCTAGTGAATAATATAAACCTTGTTTGGGTATCATATTTTTACAGACGCTTATGTTAATTGTTCTTACTCAACTATATTAAGTTCGATTGATTGTAAGTACTTGGAAATCATATATAATATTTCTGTCTTTTTCAAAATTCTGATAACTCTCCTTTTTCCTGTAATTAGTCAAAAAGATTAAATGATAATAAATTTAAAATCATTATACATGATATTATTACTAGTTACTACTACAAAATATCTACTAAATAGATAAGAATGTTTAAATAAATCCTAATCAGAATGTAATTAATTACCTATGTACTATCCTAGAGAGGATTTAACACAATATGTTGGGTAATTATGCATTTTACTCGATGGTACATAACGTGAAAAGTCCCAATTTGAAAGAGCTAGTCCCTTTTTTCGGCACTCCGTTCCGGTGTACCCGAGGAAAGCGTCACATCGGGGCGATGATTTGTCCCGATTTCAGAAAACCAGTCAAATCTATACTAATATTATAAAGCTGAAGAGTTTGTTTGGTTGAACGCGTTAATCTCAGCAACTACTGGTCCGATTTGAAAAATTCTTTCAGTGTTAGATAGCCCATTTATTGAAGAAGGCCATAGGCTATATAACATCACGCGCGGGCGGAGCCGCGAGCAAAAGCTAGTATACTAAATAGCGTAAAAGATTCAATCATAGCAATAGTCTTTAATTAATCATGTTTGAGCACGGGTTTAAAAGTGTTATTAGTCAAAGCATACCGATTTACTTTGCTATTAGATATACCGACAAACGTTAAAACTTAAAAAGGCGATATTTATGACATATTAATATCCTTCAGATAATAATAATAATATAAAATTATTTACTACCCTTCTAGTGTTTACTCATTGTAGCACTTTTACTGAAGCCGTAAATATGATAAAACCTAGTCCCGTTTTTAGAAAAAAGAATGGATCATACGTTATCGTCCATTATAAGAACTTTATGTAAAAATATGAAAAAATTATGATTTCTTATGTTTACGCGAATTTTATAGATTAAAATAAAACTAATTTATTTGGGATTAAAAGTAAAATTAAATCCGTATATATTTTTTTCAGTATGAATAGTAATCACTCATATTGGCGGTACGAACATCGAAATAAGATAACTAGAACTAGATCGAGATACGACGTTCTGCACCGAGCAAAAAATTAGACGTATCAAGTGTCAGCTAGAGATTATTCTGCAGACTTTTATAGCCCCGCCCCTTTGCACAGAGTTTTGTAGGGATCATTTTTTTGCTTGAGTTACGTATCTTGTCATCTTATTTCAATGGGTACGAACTAAAAAATATAGTAGGCACTTCGTTTTGAGATATAAAAATAATTAGTGAGAAAAATGTATAAACACTCACCTGTTCATTAAATTTAACGAAGGTCAGGACCTGGGCTCGGTAGCCCTGGATACACGGCTGTTTCTCGTTTAAAAGACCAATGAACATTAAATATACTTATTATGTAAAAACTCACGCGCAACGCCATGCAATGCATGTAATTTAATGTCGTTTTTTTCCTGTGTGTGATACTATTGTATAAATTATATCAATTATAATATTTCGTGGTAGCTTTTTATTTCATAAGTAAAGATTTAAGGATATAAAAATAGGAAATGATTGAAAATACGTGTATGAATGTATCGTAATACACCCTAACTAATACGAATCGATGTAGATAAGTGTTATCGGCGATAACCCTTACCTCATGCGATAAGTTCTTCTATTTATGAATCATGCTTTTTGTATGTATCATAAATAATTATTACGGTTGTCAATGGATCCTTTTTTGTTTTTTTTTATTAGCTTGAGTGACGAAACGAGCATGTCGCTCGCCTGATGGTAAGCGTCACGCCTGCCCATAAACAGAAGCAGCACCACACAGAACTTTGAATGACAAAGCACTGCATAGCACTGGACTGCGCTCGTCACCCCGAGACATAGATATTAAGTATCAGAATGGCCAGTAATTTCACTGGCTTCAATGTCCTTCAAACCGAAACCAATAGTGCTTACACACTGGTGTTTGACGGCAGAAATAGACAAAGCGGTGGTACCAACCCAGACGGCCTCTCGCATACTAGGGACCTGCCACCTTGTAAATTTATCCTATTTCAGTGGTATTTGGATGTGAATATATGTATGTGTATTTGACGGTTACTCGTATATATTATTACATGGTGATTTGTTTATTTCCATGATCGATGTGGGCTGTAGAGCAGTGGCGGATCCAGGATTTTGGTTTGGCGGGGCTTGACCCAAAATTAGAATTAAAAAAATGGAGAATATACTATACCTACTTTAAATGGAATAAGTATGGATAAACCAAAGACTTTAATGTATATGAAAGTTATATTGTAGGTAGTACTAAGAAAGTAGGATAATATCAAGATTAATTTCAGATTTGTCAGTGGCTTGAGCCCCTTAGCAATTAGAAATAGAATAACCCAATACCACTTTTACCCGACCCGGGGGTCGAACCCGAGACCTTAGCACAGTCAAATTAACTCAGGATGAGAGGCCGACTGGGTTGGTACCACCGCTTATTTATGCCACTAAGCACAGTGTGTAAGGATTTTTGTGTTGCAGTTTAACGGAAATTGAAATAAAATAAGTAAAATAATAGGGCATTATTAAAAAATGTTGGTCTTTCGTTAAGAGTCGCAAAGACAAAACAGGTATTCCGAATAATGTAACATATAACAATATAACTTCAAGTACTCCAGAAGAGATCTGTGGACTATTTTCTGAGTTCTTCAGCTCTGTCTACGAGAAGAAGGATTCCGACAATTTACATTTAAATTTACTTCCATCTTCGCCAAATAATGTAATTTTATCAGATATTTCTTTAAATAACACAGACATTATTAAACAACTTAAATCTTTGGATGTGAATAAGGGATCTGGTCCGGACAATATACCGCCATTTTTCCTCAAACATACAGCGGAGACCATAAGTGTTCCACTATGTTATATATATAACCTTAGCCTACACGAAGGTTACATACCTCAAATTTGGAAAACTGCAAATATTACGCCGGTATTTAAAAGTGGTGCGAAAACAGAAGTAATTAATTATCGTCCCATTTCTTTACTGTCCACTTTATCCAAGGTCTTGGAACGTTTAGTACACAACGCCATTTACCCCGCACTACATAACGTTATTATCCCGCAACAGCACGGTTTTGTTAAAAAGCGTTCGACAGTTAGTAATCTTTTATTATATACCAATTTTTTGTTTGAAAACATCGATAATAGATTTCAGACAGACTCAGTTTACACAGATTTCTGCAAGGCTTTTGATAAGGTGGATCACAAGATACTTCTTCAAAAAATAGCTTACAATGGGATTCGTGGGAACTTATTACGATGGTTCTCCTCGTATGTCACAAACCGAACACAACGTGTCGTCACGCACGGTTACTCCTCCAATGGCATCAGTGTGTCGTCCGGCGTACCGCAGGGTTCCATACTAGGTCCACTTCTTTTCATCCTATTTATTAATGACATAAACGAGTGTTTCAAAAATACATCTTTCTTGCTTTACGCAGATGATCTCAAAATTTATCGGACTATAAACAGTATGGAAGATTGTGACAAATTTCAACAGGATCTAGACCGTCTTTCCGTTTACTGCCAGATAAATAAGTTACAGTTAAGTATCTCAAAGTGTAAATCTATAACATTTTCTAAAAAAAAACACGACATTAAATTTACTTACCGCCTCTGCAATTCTCCTTTAGATTCAGTTTCCGTTATTAAAGATCTCGGCATTACTTTCGATTGTAAACTTCATTTCGATGTACATGTTACCAATATCATAAATAAAGCATTTCAACTGTATGGCTTTGTCATGCGAACGTGTAAAGATTTTAAGAAAGTTAATTCTTATTTAACTCTTTTTAAAACACTTATAAGATCTCAAGTGGAATATGCGACGCAGATTTGGAGCCCTTTTTACCAAAAATACAAGGACCAAATTGAGTCTGTTCAGAAAAAGTACCTTCGTTCTGTTAATTATAAATGTTCTCGCTCCCGATCTTCGTATCATAACCTTCTTCTGAAGTATTCTTTACCCAATTTAGATAATAGACGCATAATGCTGGATGTAATATTCCTTTTCAAAATCTGTAAAAACTACATTGATTGCAATCAATTAACTAATCAAATATATTTACGTATTCCTAGTAGTTCAAAACGTATTCGTGATGCGTACGTACACCGAACATTTGCCCCCAAACCATGCAGAACCAATGCTGGGGAACGTGCCCCCTTGCACCGTATGATGAAATCATATAACGAGTGTTTCTCTGATATTGATCCTTTTGTTATGTCGTTGTATAAATTTAAGAAAGCTGTACTACGTAAATTATCGTAATTAATGAAATATGTGATGTGATTAATTAGTCCTAAATATTATTATTGTTGCTTGTAGCTAGTTTTTGCTCTGTACTGCACTACAAAACTTACTTTGTGGATAATGATGCTGGTTATGTAATTAGTTAAGATGTCTAGATAAGTATTAATATGTAAATCATTTGTTATTGCATAATCGTTTTTTGTCCTGAATAAAATAAAATAAAAAAATAAAAATTACGAGACTTAACATGTTATGTATCGGGGTGACGAGCGCAGTGCAGGGCGATGCAGTATTTTGTAATACAATGTTCTGTTATTATCATATAGCGTAGCGTATGATCAAGCGGGCAACCTATATTGTCATTCTGATAAATATAAAAAAAAAGAAACATTCTTTGTAAAGAAATAAAAACAGGAATGTTGAAGAGTAAATTGAATAAGAAAAGTACAAATATATGTTGACACGCGGATATTCCCACGGCATCCAATAACATGTAGACTTACACAGCTTTCGACATGAGTCGAAATATTTGGTTCAGATGGTGGTAAAATTCGTGAACAGTGGGGCAACGCACACTGAGACGACTTAGAATTGACATTTAATAATGAGACATATTATTGCTTAAAAATACTCAAGAGTTTTTTTTTCATCAGCCCAGTATTTTTTTTATTACCTTGAATGACGAGACGAGCAGGTCGCTCGCATGACAAGCGCCACACAGAACTTTGAATTACACAGCACTGCATGGTACTGGACTGCGCTCGTCACCCCAAGATATACCTAAGTTATTAAGTCTTATAGTGACCAGTAATTTTACTAGCTTCAATGTGCTTCACAATGTGAAACACAACAGTGCTTACACACTCTGTATCTTCGAAGAGGTAAGCAGAGATGCAACCTGCGAGTGCAAGATGTGAGTTTATTTTCGTCACATGATATGATAGAGAGTGAGGTAATCACACACATGAAGACACATGAGTTGCCCAGAATTGAAATCACAAGCAAGTGGGTCACTTAATGGTAAGTGATCTCCACCACCCATATACGCCCACAATAATAATCATGTCCGCGTGGCCGACCATAAAGAAAACGGATAATTAAGGGATGGATAATTGGTCGCTACTTTACGTCCGATTTCTGTGAGACAGACGACCCGGAAGAGCCGGCCCATTCATGCTGTAGACAAAACTGTCTACAGTGTGGCTCTACCATTCAAAATACCTTAATGATGAAACTATCTGAATGTCGAAGGTTTACGCAACCATGATTCTTCTGGTGTCGTGACGTGGATGTTCATGGTAGAGATCACTTAGGAACAAGTATTCTGTGCCGGTCCCTGCTATAAAAAAGTTTCAACCAAACTTAAAAACTGACTTCAAAGAAACCTATAAAAATATAATTTTTGACTTTTCAATGTTATTTATTGAAGTCGGTTGTAGGGTTAAATATTTTTTTATTTTAATTTTTGAGTAGTAGGTACTGCTATGACATATAAATTCTAATACAATAACACTATCGCAATTACTGTGCTGTTATCCGTTGAGGTGTTTAATTTTTTACTCTGTACTGCTATCAGATCTTAACCAAATTTCGTTTAAATTTCCATTTTTCATTCCATCGCAGGAATATACTTAAAAAAACCTCCGAATTAAGAACCATCTCCTGTTTTTGAAGTCAGTTAAAATAGAAAAAGTAAGCCGCTAGCTCTTACCTCTGCCTCTGCTATAAAAATTAAAGTTCAGAAGAATATAATTTAGTGATGTGACCGCCCCAATGTGCGTTGAAGTTACTCAGAGGTTGGAGCGTCTCTCGCTCGGCTGATAATAAGCCCGTGCCACCGGAAACGTCTTTTATCCGCAACTCGTTGTCGTACCGCACTTCCTCGCGATACAACGCGAATGTGGGATAAGGTTATATACTCGTAGTTTGGGATGTAGCCTACTGTCGTTTGCAACATATAAGTTGGATATTATACGGCAACTTATTGGAATTTTTGTTATGTTAACTTAAATAAAAGCACGCACAGTCACACACATAGTCGTGACGTCACAATGAAACTAGGTTTTTATCAAGTGTATTATAATTAAATTAAACTAGTATCGCTCGTCATCGAAATTAGATCAATTTTGTTCGTGAAGTCGTAAAATTCAACTCATTATTTATACAGTATGTAACAAAAACCCTGTTATGTTGGCCCATTTTAAGTCGTGAAGATAGACATAAGACAGCTTAATAAAAATAGTTAAATTAAAAAAATAGTAAACAGAAGGGTGCCCAACACGGTTTTTGCTACATATTGTATAATTTGAAAAACCACTAAGTGGTAAAGCAATAGTAGTATTTTTAATAGTGTGTCTACATTACTAAAACGAATTATAACTTTTGATGTTTGCGTATTCATATGTAAATTAATCTGTATAGATATGAAGATTTAATATTTATTATATTTTTACCATCTAATGTAATGTAGTATAACGTCTAGTTATATGAATCCATGTATAACGTCGTAGTTAAATGAATCCATTTCTTTCTTTCTTTCATGTAAGTGAATTCCTACCTACTTATTGTGATGTTTCTTGAGAGATAAATAATCGAGGCTTAAGATTGAAATGAAATGACAAATAAATCAAAATCTTGTCAACGATCAGTAATAAGTCATATTTCACAGCCGAAACCTATCCATCAATCTTAACCCAGCTGGTAATCCTAAATGGATCATTAACTGTGGACAACATAGGACCAGAGTAATAAGACAATTAAATATTCCATTAGGCGTGCTAGACCTCTACTGAATTAAGAAAGAAATGTATTTATTACGGTATCTCACATTAATACCTAAGAGTTAAGACTAATACATCGCTTAGCTACAATACCTACTGTAAATTTCTAGATACAAAAAGAGAAAAATTTACAACACAATTAACAATAACAATAGGCTAACGGGTATAATAGGCAAATAATGCCTATTAATCAGTTGTGTGAGGTCGTAAATGGTCTCATCTCAGCTTATAAATGCTATACAACGTGTTAAGCGCTGCAGCGCTGGTTTTCAAATAGTAGCCCTGGGTGCTATCACGGTTACGGAATTAAGTCGTCAACTTAAAATAACTACTTATAGAAACTAAGTACACGCACGAAATTTAAGTCGTTCAATTGAAGCCATGTATGGCTCCAAACTACGACTACCATACTAATAACTACTCACAATATTATGTTTATGATCTTCATTTATAAATCAATGTATGGAACACATTTTGCCCATCTACAAATTACCAAATGTTTAAGAAAATACATTTTAGCTGACATTTCTTTTGCGTTTGTTTACTTGCAACGTACGCACAATTAGCTAATTTTCAGCTTACAATTGTGAGAGGCGTTGTTTAGACATCTACCTTCTGTAAGAAGTTATTGTAAGGTCATCAATGTTAAATTAGAATAGATGATGTTGAGTGGTTTTGAGTAGAGTTGACTAGTAGAGCCACGCTTTAGACAGCATAAATGGGCTGACCCCGGTCGTTACCACTGTTACACAGAAAATCGATGTAAAGTATCGGCTTACTGCTGTATTTCATACGAATAGAGATATCCGGAGGCCCAAATCCCCACCCCTTCCATTGGGAAGGAATGGAGATTTGGTTAAGGGATTGCCCTTAATTATCACTTTCCTATAAGGTCGGCACCGCGCCCATGATACTTCTGGTATAGTGGGCGTACATGGACGGTGAAGATCACTTAACAACAGGTGACCCAGAAAAGCTAAACAAAAAAAATTCGATAGGACTAAGTCACTCGCTCAAACATTAAACTCTACTTGTACTCTTTTTTTGTCTTTCGTCTTAACAGAAGGTACTTGTAGTACTCATAAAATAATTATTTCCATGTGTTTCATACCGTCGCGTCGCGTTGGTAAAAATGTGTACATCCATCTCTCTGTGTTCGCGTCTTGAATAAAGTCTATCGTGCCGGGCCTTCATCAATCACTTTGGAGGCAGACGCACCTTATAACAAGCTCACGCCGTGTAAACGTATATATTGGTACATGATATACATCAAGTAGTTAAGACTGGTGAACCATATTCGTAATGTTTCATTTAATATCATAAGCGCATTCCATTTGACCTAAACTAACACCGACTCCAAATAGATACTATAATTGTATACATGTTATGAAATAATTATCTTACTTTTAAGGTCATTATTCCGGTGGAGTGTTAAGTGGGCCACCAACATCTTAGGCCCAAAACCTTACCTGCACGTGGTTAACAAACGAGGTAATGGCGAAAATCGGTTCCCGTTGCGGGATCTGACGGCGGGTCGCCCCACCTAATAACGTTGATTAGCCAGGATAGCGTCAGGCAGAAAAAACGGAAGGAAGGAATTCAGGTGTTAATTTAATGTAAGTATTTTTTTTAATAATCTTATAATCTTTTCAATATTGAAAGAAAACCAAATTAATAGAATTCAATAATGTAGAAATGCCTTTCCAATATATCTTACTGTATAAAACTTAATACCACTTACAAAATATTCTTACTTGATTTATTGTATCATAAGTAGATAAAATTGGTAACATTTTCATTTTCGTGAAACAAAAAACTAATAAAATCGTTTTTAGCCATAATAGAGAAATAAATCAATGTGAAGGGATCGCACCGATCCATCATAGGAGATCCCACAGCCCGCAAGCTGTCAGGCTTGCCAGGGGAAATATTGCTAGTTTATTATGGATTTTAGTATGCGTAGGTCAATGGGTCTTATAAGTTGGCCTCATTTCTTTTTCGCCTCATTGTTCTAATGGCAACCTAGAAAGAGAAACCATGTGCTCCTGGGTTCAAATCCCAGGTCGGGCAATCACAATTTAAATACAAACAATTCTAAATACTAAAATCACACATGAGTTGTTAGGAATTGGAATTTGTGCCCGGTACGGCGATAGGCTCACACCCATTCACGAGTCATCCATTATGTTCAACAAATCGTGGGTTCAACACTCTTGCACCTCTATCTAGCCCTTCGGTGATACAGGCGTGAGCGTACAACCAATAAACCGAATGTTTTTTTCCACGAAATAAGAAACGCGAGAAAACCCCTTTACAAAGATTTTGCGGTCATAAAACATAGAAACAAAGGAGAATAAATACTCTTCGGAAACCAACAGAAGAAAAACAATGTCATCGGACATGTCACACTTGGTCACACTATGTTCACAAGTCAGTTCCAGTCAGTTCTGTCACTGCAATTATGCGTATTTGATTCGTGAATAAAATTAATAAAAACAACATACTATGCGCCCTGTTTTCGTTTACAAGCGATATTACTGTCAATACTTTAAAAATGTGAAAAGGATTGTGTGGTATAGCTTTATAGCCTCCTAGTTATTAGTTAGAAGTTATACTTCATAGCAACTTATAACGTTTGGTTATAACGTCCATTTCCACTATATATACATAGCCTCACTCACGCCTGTAATCCCCATAGGCAGAGATGTAACCAGTACACCTACATTTTGCCGAACTTATTTATACTCAGAAATACCTGCCTATTCCTATAGGAAATAGATGAGAATCTGATTATATACATAATATATTAATAGTTAGGTCAAATTTATAGAGCGTTACTGTGGTTTAGTAGTGCGGTGGATCAGAAGGGGAGCTCATCAGCATATTTGTCTGTGCACACTTCATTTCAGGTATATATACTACACATTCTAGAAATAGTCAAACAAATGTGCACAAACCTCGCTCTGGTGGACAGGCTAGAATGGTACATGGACGAGTTGGTCGGCAGCTTCGAAGATTTCGTCAAGCAGTCGCTAGTAATAATCACGATAGCTATCGGCGGAGTCATCGCTGTGCTGTTATATGCACTGAAAATAATAAATGATAGACATCTAGAACCAAGTAAATATAAAGAACTAGATTTATCCAGATAAAAAGTATGTCCTAATCCAGGTCATGGTTTACCTGTGTTGCAAATTTCATCCAAAACCGTTCAGCCGTTAAAGCGTTATTGACTTTATCTTCAAATCCTTAAGCTAAACATTGCATCATACCTAAATAAATTCAGTCATTTGACAACCCTAACACCGGTCCATCAAAACCATACTTCGAAACCGATATTGATACCATAACTGTATTAGTACAACGACAAACATCCAAATTTACAAACTCACAAATTTTATTGTCATACTAGCTTTCTGCTCGCAGCTCCACCCTCCCCCTCCCCCTTTGGCCCCTTAGGGGTTGAACTTTACGAAATCCCTTCTTAAGCGATGTTTACAATATAAAATCAACACTCCCTCAAAATTTCAAGTTTCTATGTTTAACAATTTGGGCTGGGTGATGATGAGTCAGTCAAGACTTTTTAATTTAAACTGGCTTTTGCTCGCAGCTCTGCTTGCATGAACGACTTTTTCTGGGATAAAAAGTAGCCTATCTTCTAATCCAGGTCATGGTCCACTTGTGTGCCAAATTTCATCCAAAACCGTTAAGACGTGATTGACTAACAAACATCCAAATTCACAAACTTACAAACTTACCAAGATGAACTGCCTAGCATAGCGTCTCAACTCTCAACGCTTATTTTTATTCTAGTTCCATCAAGATATTCCACACCATTACGTCCTAAAAATCCAAGTAAAACGAACAGGAGTAGCAAAATTTCCCAGAGTAATATTGTAGTACAAACTTCTAGAAGGAATCCTAAGAGTGATAAATCAGCAAATACGGAACCGATATCGCGTGAACCCAGTGATGATGAGACAATATTGAGTTCTGTTTCGTTGTCTACTTGCAGTAAGGTATGATCAATCAGCTGTAGTTACTACTAAATCGTTAAATACATTTTCGTACTAAATTTTGTTTTTAAAAGGATTACTTGGCTGATGGGAGGAATGCTGATACATATTTATATCCAACTCGATAACAACTATACGACACATGATGAAAAACTCGCCATAGTGGCTCGATCTGGTGAATCGCATTCCGGGGTCCCGGATCAGCCAATGTAACTCACGCTGGCATAACCCTGGCGACTGTTGAGGGACGTAAAGTCTCTTGACGGTCGACATTATGTTATTTGAATCGCACTGTACTTATTATCAGAAGGCCAATTCTCGTAATTTTAAATGTTCAAAATATCATCCCGATCTAGTCTCAGCGTCAACAAAGTTGCAAATGGCATTCTCTTAAACCAATAATCAACGTCAAATGCACCTAGCATTAGCAGTAGCATTATACCGTTTTGGCTTCAGTCAACTTTTATTCTATATTCAATCTTATTACGATCTATGTTCACATTTGACGTTGATTATTGGTTTAAGAGAATGCCATTTGCAACTTTGTTGACGCTGAGACTAGATCGGAATGATATTCTGAACATTTAAAATTACGAGAATTGGCCTGCAGGTTCAGTGTAGCCACATTGCCGCGCCATGATAAAAAAATAATAAACCATGTTGGCAAAATTATTAACAGGACTGTCACATGCAGTAGCTTCTACAGTGACTCTCAAGTATAGTGTCATATTTACAAAAACGAGACTGACGCCACCTTACCATTCTCTTTAGATGCCGCCTATTGTGTTTGTCCATTTTATTTATCTGACTTCTATCTCACTCCCTCCCGATATTGAGTTACGATTGGGTGTGATTGCAATAATCCATTAATGGGCTCTAGTCTAGCCTTAAGATTTAAGACTTAAATGAGTAAGTTAATACTATGAATTTTATGACCAATTAATCAAGATAATTACCTACAACAGAATTATCTTGTAATGTTAATGATAAAATTATCGAATTCTTTACTTTAGTCGTGATAATACTATGAAAAGGTATTCGATAATATCGATTGTACAGTACTAGGCTTAATGTTAGGCTCTTCGACAATCTATTTTGGTGATTTTGCTAAAATTCCTGCTACTAACGATAAACTTTATTTTGCAGAGTTGTCCTTCAAGTTCGAGATCGTTGGTGCGAAAAGGCTCCCCTGCCAAGCAAGTTTCTTTACTTATTAATAAATAAAATATTTCATTCCAAAGTTTTACTTCAGCTGGGCTCAGCTAGTCAAGTAAAGTTCTCAAAATTGAATTGTCTCCTGGATATATATTTTTATTTAATGTTTTCATTGCAGATTAATGATTCCCAGCTTACCCACCAATTATACCAACCGTTAGTATTTCATTTACCAATGTCTTCATTGGTAATCGTCAACCTTAAACGTTTTAGTGACATAATATAATTTACATGATGGAACCCTACTTCCTACTACAATTATAAATGTGAAGTTTGGATTTTTGTGAGGTTGTGAATTTGGATGTTTGTTAGTTAATCACACCTTAACAACGGTTTTGAATGAAATTTGGCACACAAGTAGATCATAACCTGGATTAGGCTTTTAATCCTGGTTTTCCAGGATTTTCCTTTTGGCCATTCACGCGGGGGGAGCTAGTATTCTATAATAGAGGTGGCCAACTTGATGCAATCCGTGATTGCCAAGAATGTACGCCATCTACTAAAAATCATCTAAATGTGAACATAAAAACATATGTATGTATAGAGCCTTTAATCCGGAAACGTGGAATAACTGGGTTATCTTAAAATCTTTTTCGTGGTTGAGTATTAGTGACAATAATGATTGATATAGATATGTATTATTATCGTTCTTAGCCTTGTCGCAATCGACTATCAGCTGCGGACGGCCAATTACCCATCCCTGCTCTAGAATATCGTAGTAGGTACATCTAGAACTTTTAGATTGTAAAATATGGTCGTCTCCTGTGGCTCCTGTACTTTACTCCATCATAGAGATTGCGATATTTTATCTTTTCGGTACAATAAATCCAGTTAAACTTAATTTATCCTTAGTGCTTCTCTAAACTCCAATACACGATGTTTTGTGTAAATCAAATAGGTACTTTTTAATCTACACTCTACGGACTCTAGATCCGTACTTTTATTTAATATATAAAAAATAGTGTACATGTGTACCCTTAAAGAAAGACATTATTTTATAACATTACAACTTTTGCTATAATCCCAATATAATATAAATACATACAATACAATGACTGCCTCGTTGGCGCAGTTGTTATGCGTATGCGTTACGATTGAAGCTATCGCTGAGGTCTCGGGTTCGATCCCGGGTCGGGTAAAGTGGTATTGGGTTTGTCTATTACGAAATGCTCAGTATCAGTCCGGAGACTGGAATTTGTGCCCGGTATGGCGGTAGGCTCGCCCCCTATCACATCGTGGGACGGAAATACGCTCGGCGAAATGTGGGTGTACTGGTTACACCTCTGTCTACCCCTTCGGGGATTACAAGCGTGAGTGCGTATGTATGTGGAAGTCGTGTTATAAATTTTAATCTCGTTTTCTTACATTTTCCTTATTAATTATGTAATTTTTTTTACTTAAATGGAGGTTGTAAACGTAATAAATTGCCCTTCGTCGGTGGCACGGCTCGCGCTAGCCCGCGTTATAAACTGCAACTTAAGGAATATATAAATCATTTCTTCATCAACAGGTCGAATCTCCCCATTAAGAGCCTGTCCAAAAATAATTACGACAAAACAGTCTTGCTGCTCTTCGTGCTGTGCAGATGACGACAGGCGGTGAATGAAGTTTTTCTTTTTCAGCAAGTTACAATCCGTGGCTTCAATAGTCATATTTTTAGTATTTAAAAATAAAATTGATATGTCCATTGTAAATATAAAGGTTTGGTAAAAGTCGCAGGCGCATAGAATGTTTAGAATATATGCCATTTTCGTGTTTAAGTCTTGAGTTAAAATTTTGTATGTGATATTGTTATGTAGAAAATAAATATTGTTCATTAAATAAAATCGAGCTAATCATTGAATAGATATAGAACAAAGTATTGTGTGTGCGTGATACACATATAGAAAAAAGGATAGATGGAACGGTAGGTTGCGGGCGGCGCAAGACATTCACGCGGGGACTAATCGGCTTAATAGGAAAAATGCCCTCGTAGTAAAACCAGCTACATGGTACCAATAGCAAGACACCATGATATCAAACTATAGAGGATGGGCATGCAACAAAGTTTAAAATTCTTCATGTAACATAGTTCGGAAAAGTAGAAAGTCTAATAATATAGTGCGAATGTTGAAAATGTATAGAATAAACTGTGAAAATTGGAAATCGGTTGTTGAATCAACTCCGCCGAAGAAACAGTATGAAGTTTCCGTATATAGTATAATACTCTTTGGTATCAAGCTTAGTTGTGTTGTTCAACGGTTTGTTCCTTAAGGAACCGGCTAAGATCAGAGACCATGCTGCCAAGTCATTAGTTATATTCTTTTCTTGATTCTCCAAGAACGATGAAACGGGGGTGTGGCCGATTTCAAGGTCTTGTTGGAGTTTTGGTGCTAATTCCTTTCAGTTCAATGCTTCTTAGACGACTTTCTTCAAGCGGATCGAACGCACAAGGTCGATCGAAATGGTCAAAAATCACCTAAATTCACTTATTTCAATGTTTCCATACACTAGTCATCAGCGTTAATGATTATTGCACAAAACCACACCACTTTTATACAACAAACACAACTTTAAACCAGTTCAGGAAATAATTAAAACAAGAGTGCCACCGCACTGTCAGAATTTCCGCCAAAACTCCGTATCAAGTACGGTATCAAGCTTAGATCTATCTAGCAACACTCAGCAGCACTAGTAGTGACTAGTAGCTTAGATTAATACTAGTAGTATCCACCAAAAAGTTTTATACTTTCCAATACTCCTTGATAAAGGTTTGTGACATATCCTCTTTGTTTGTGACTACATACCTACGGGATGTGTCACAAGACTTTTTCAAAATGCCTTCAAATAATGCAAATGTAGAGAAAAATATGATTTAGATTCAAATATGGCCAGACAAAATATTAATTACGGTAAATACAATCCTGTACAAATAACACTTAGGTTTCTTTTTTAAATATTGATATGAATCAAACAGATCAAGCTATTTATTAATAAAAATGCACCTACTGGCTTGGATTACACGGCCACCGGTTATTGAATATGGTTCAACATGCTCAATACTATTGAAAAAGTCAGCGAAGATATATAGAATGATAAACATTACATCTAATTATAAAATGTAACTTCTTCAGAAATAATTCTAACAGAAATTTCCTCTAAATGTTGTTGTTTGCATTTTAACTAACTCTAAATTATAAGATGCATTAGCAATTTTCACGGTTGTCTAAGGGATTTATGTGTTACAACTATTAATACATTAAGTTTAACTGAATGCAAACCCATGGTGGTCCCACCATTCCATACGTAAAGAACTTTCGAACGACTAGACCGATGGAGGATAAATTCACGCCATATATTTTTTTATTGAGACGATGGTTCATAGCTGTATAACATCACGCTACGGCCCATGAGAGTGGAACAGTAACATGCACGCGGGTAAACCGTGAGGGACAGCTAGTATTAAATAAAAATTAAACATCACATTTTAAGGATACTTCAATCGACAAGCCGTAGCAGCCGTTCAAAATGCATACTCAAGTTCCAAAAACCTCAAATGGCTGGCCAATATGATCAACCAATATTTCTGGATGGTTAATACTATCACGCACCAAAACTACTTAGCAGTGGCTACAATTTTAATTGTGGTAGTGCTGAGCTTCATCATACCTGACATATCGAAGAGGATACACGTCACCGAGGAGGTGGGGGATATAAAGAAAGTATTGGATTTGGTGTCGGTGAGGGCCTTACTGCTACATAATTATGATAGAATCTAATTCTTAAATATGTATCGAAATATTTGTGACTCAGACTTTTCTGATAAACATTGGTCCTATAGTTGGTAACTTTTGTTCAAACCATATCCTATAACTTGCTGCAAATACAAAATCGTAACTATGTTTTGTTACTCTTTCAACATTATAATTTCAGAGAGTTAGCAGTAAGTAAAAATATGGTCAAAGTTATACACCAAAAGAACTCGAAGTTAAGGTTTACCTTAAGTAACTTAATGCTAAGATGAACGAGTCCCTCACCTGATGAAAAGTGCTACGACAGTCCACTTCGATCATAAATATAATACCTATATCGGTGACTGCCCATGAACAGAAGCAATAGCAGCTCAGAGCTTTGCACTTCATTACGCTCGTCATACCAAGCTCATAATGCCCAGTAATATCAATAGCTTCAATGTCGTACTTACACTCCCACTTGGTAACATAAATAGACAAAGCAATGGTATTTACCTACCCAGACTCTTACACCTACATGACTGATCTACCACCAAGTAACATATTATTAAACAGATTCTTTAATAAAATTTATTTTATTAAATATTATCCGACGTTTGTACATGGCAGAAGGAGGTCCGCTTCGCGGAAGCAGCTTGTTTGACAGATGTAAATCAAATATGTTACCTGCACAGCACCATGCAGGACGACGCCACGGAAACTGTTAGTACTGCCGATAAATGTAAATGTTTTATAATTCTCAATATTATTTGTTTTAAAAACTAGAAATTTCTATTTATAGCTTTTTGGTGACAATTGTTATCTTATGATTAAATAAGCGGCGATAGCTTAGTGGGAAGTGGAACAGACACACGAGACAGAGGTAGCTAGTTCAATCCCAACTCCCAGGGTACACACCTCTGACTTTTCTATGTTACGTGTGTGTTAATTGTTACTTATTGCTTGCTTTAACGGTGAAAGAAACATCATGAGGAAACCTGCATACCAATGAATAAATATTTTCCATTAATTCCAGTCTAAAGTGCTACGTGATCTCTCACTACAAACCAGTGAAAAAGTTCGTAAAACTCGATCTGAACCTGTGCAAGTTGAAAATAAAGTTGGTTTCTTTCGCAAAATATTTTTTCCTACCAGGAATACGTCCCGTAAAGTACGTATAATGCTTATATACATTTAAACCATTTAAACCATTTGTTTTTTCTACACACATACATACATATAGCACAACAAAACAAGATGATAAAACATTCATTTATAAAGCATACATTTGCTACAATATATGCGGTGGAATATATTGTACATCCTTATTTCTTCGTGATATATTATTGACGCGAGCGGCTCACAAACTTGCAACAATCCGAGATTTATTGTAGATTCAGTACAATTTTTTAATAAAATGTGGAGGCCCAAATTGCGCTCGCCTTCCCAATCCCCTAATTATCACTTTTCTTTAAGGTCAGCAACGAGTCCATGATCATTTAGGGAATTGTGGTTGTTCATGGTCAGTGGAGATCACTTCCCATCAGGTGACCCACTTGCTCGTTTGCCGGCCTCTGCTATGAAAATGCGCAGTTCAGGAAAAAATAATTAGAATACACATGGATCAAAGCCATTGTATAATAACAGCTTATCACATTTTGGGTGTCAACCAAAAACGGACCAATCACGTCGTATACAGAAATCGGCACTTAGCAAAGAGCTCACTTGAATATTGTTCTATAATACGGGCCATCAATTGCAGTATAGGCATTTATGGGATATTCGTCAATGGGGACACATACATACGTACATACATACGCACTCACGCCTGTAATCCCCTAAGGGGTAGGCAGAGGTGTAACCAGTACACCCACATTTCGCCAAGCGTATCTCCGTGGGGACACACCTTGAGATTAAAATCTCTTGACATAATTTATAGAGATCCTTTAGGACCACCTTCATAGAGCTTTTTCAATTTTTGTCATTAGATTAGAATGATAGATTTTCCAAGACGTAACTTGAATTGTTTTTTTTTTCAGGAAGTAACAATCATGTCATACGTGTATACAGATTCATTCGATGCTCAACATAATCTTAAAAACAGTCATAAATTATATGAAAACTAAAAGCAGGTTTTGTAATGTAATGGTCATTTTTATGTAAATAAAAATACTATGTTATCTGAACAAGGTCAATATTATATTTATAAATAGTGATAAAACAAGATACTTAAAGTTGGTTTTATTTTCTTATTTTGATAGCTAGGTTCATATATTTAATATTTTACGTTGTAATCATAATAAGCGAATGCCATTAACGTTGGGGCTTCATAGCTTATGAGGATACTAAGGTAGGTGTCTCATATGGCATAGTCCGTCTGGATAAATCCTACCCAGACCATGGTACTACCACTAGAAAGAAAGAAAGAAAGAAAAACGTTTATTCGGCGTATACAAAGACACACTCCTCAAATTAACACAAATGGAAATAATGATAAATAACACATTACAGTAACATAACAAACAAGAGAAGAAAGCAAAGGAATTAAACACTACACTGGTACCTACTTTGTTTAATTACTTTGTATAAGCAGCGTGTGTCTCCCGAGTTTGCCGAAAAGGACTAGAGTTCAGCATTTTACCAGACATAACGTGCCTGGCGCTGGTTTTAGACTAGAACCTTGTAGGTGTGGCACACGGATTTACATAATAATTTATTCACTATAGATTTAAAAAAAAAATATTTAATATAATAACAGTAGAAAATATAAAGTCAAAAAATTAGCGTGTACACGAATACAGTTGTTACCACCTATACAATGAAATAAAAAATTAATAAATTGCATAATTTAAAATGCAATAATCAATTAATATTTAATTATTATTAACAATAATAATTGAATATTGCATAAAATATTATAATAATCTCATTGAATTAAATAATAATAATCATAAATCACATAAAAATTAGATATTACAAACAAATATAACTTGAATTAATTTAAAATAGAATAGTTGAACAATAGGCACCAAACACGAAAATCATCATAACAGGGATGGACAAAAATCAAACAAAAGACAAATCAATGTTAATATTACATGCGTCGCATTGAGCATCAATTAAATATTTTCGCAGCCTTAATCTAAAAGGAGCTAACGAGTGGACCTGCCTCAAAGGCGGTGGAATGTTGTTCCACACTTTCGATGCAGCATAACGAAAACTTTCCTCAAATGTCGCCGATTTCTGTTGTTGGATAGATAGCTGTCTGCTATGACACTATGTCTATGTGTGCCGCGAAGCAACAATGTGATAAACAGTTTTGTCTACACCATGAATGAGCCGGCTCGTCCGGGTCGTTACCACTGTCTCACAGGAAACCGGCGTAAAGTAGCAGATTGTTGCTGCGTTTCGCACGGTGAGCGAGATATCCGGAGGTCCAAATCCCCCTCCCCTTCCCAATCCCTTAATTATCCCTTTGCTTTGAGGTCGGCATCGCGTCCATGGGCGGTGGAGATCACTTATAATCAGGTGACTCACTTGCTCGTTTGCCGGCCTGAAAAAAAAATGCTTTAAAAGACTGGCTTCAATGCCACTTGCTTAAATTATTATTGGGACATGCAGTAGATATTTTGTTATATGTGTTGCTATTGTTTTTGGAATGGCGGAGCACTTACATTAGATGAGCGACCTGTTGTAAAAAATGATTATTTATTTGGGTACTTTATAAATAGCTTTTTGCCTGCGGCTCCGCTTTTAGGGAAATGTTTCCCTTTATATTTCCGGGATCAAAGTAGCCTATGATACTATTTTCCAGCCCAATAACTTTGCCATTACTTCCCATAATAAACAAACGCAACAAACATTTTATGACAGAATATCATACAAACCTTAGCTGCAAACGTAGTGTTATATGCTCTTTGAAAAGAACTTCTAAAAAAAACAAATGTCACTGTAACTTTAGCAACTGTCTTAACTGTTAACACCTTTATAGCAAAAATATAAATGAAACGGAAAAAAATGTAAAAATCACGTCGTCATTATCTAATTTATGGGTTTTAATCAAAACTAATACTGTCATACAACATGCCTCGGCGAAGTTCTCTGAAAACCGTATTAATTGAAAGCATGTTGTTTGTGAGTCTGTTTGCTTTAGTGGCACACCTGAGTATAAATTTCTGGGAAAGATACGCTTTACAAACGGATCTTTCTAACATGAAATACAGCCTACACTCTATGAAAGTAAGTATTTATATTTCTCTTAATTTGTGTAACTATTTCATTCCATAAATTCTTACTACTCAACTGGTTTTTGCGGTTCCGCCCGCGTTAAAGTCTTACAGAGTTGCCAGTTTTGGCGAGAAAAATTATTTCGCATACAAACTTTCCAGATGCTTCTTCCCTTCGGGGTTTAATATCGAGTTAATCGCTGCCTACAATATAATATCAACAACCCCTCAAAATTTAATTATTTCCTTATCGGTCTGGTCTCGGCGATGGTCTGGTCCAGATTTTGCCTTTTATTATATAGTTTAGCATACATGTATTGTACTGTGTTATAGGAAACAATCAACAAAATCGGAAATGCATACGATATTCTTCAGACAGACCTCAAAGGACTTATAAATGCTGCAGAAAACACAATTTCAATGGCAACACCTAGAAAACCTGAACATGGTTTTAAGGAACAATGCACATTAGACCGTCGGACACTTCACAATGTAAAAGTTCAAGCCATGGTAAAAGCTAAAAATGAAAGGGTTGGTATATCGCAATCGAAACCGAAAGAATTAACGTACAACAAAAATGCGAATCTCATTGCTGCAAATGCTTCTACTATAACTAAATATCCTCTAAAATCTACAGGAATGGGTTCAAACTCAAACAGAGAAGGAGAGTGTTGTGATCATACTTGTGGAAAGAAAACACATAAATGTGACAAAGTTTATAATTATTGTAGAGACCCTCGAGCTGTTTTTGAATATTGATTCTAAAATGTTAAAATGTTTCATGGTATTGAATACATCCTATTATACTCATCTGTTGTCTCAAATACTTCACAACTAATGTCCGATTTCTATAAACGATCTTATTTTAAATCTCCGGATCGATCCCACAAATCAGCCAACAAGGATTCTATGTGAAGTTACGGTTACAAATTACATATCAAGCTATGTTAATTGATTTTCAGAATCGATATGGAGAATCTGATCAAGATTATTGAAATCGACCGTAAATCGATGCTATCGCAAAATTTCGAGAGCATCAGTGATTGATGTTCATCTTTAACAATAATTTTAATCATAGTTTTGAAAATCATTATCTTAGTGTAGTCCCACTCATGTCTTGTTTCACCTTCTAATCATACTGCGAAAATATTTGGCATATAGTTAAATTCAAAATACATATTGTTGACTGAGAATACTATCTTAGTCAACCCAAAATATGTATATTATTATTTATTACAAATACTTTTTTTTATAGCAGCGATCAAACGAGCAATGAGGTCTCTTGATGGTGAGTGATCTCCACCGCAAATGAACACCTACAATACCAGAAAAACCAGGGTCGCGTTGCCGACTTCGATCATATCGATGCCGGACTTAAAGGAAAGGGTTGTGGTGGGGGATTTGGGCCTCCGGGAATCTCATTCGCTATTCGAAACGCAGTATCACGCTGCCACTTTTCATGGGTTTTCTTGTGAGACAGCGGTGATAACATGGTCGAGCCGGCCTATTCATGTACTGTAGACAAAAGTTTCTACATGGAGGCTCAAAAAAAACTACAATCTGCAGAGTTGTTAAACCTAAGTACATTTGGTCACATCTTAACTAATATTATAAATGCAAAAGTGAACTCGTTTCGCTTTCACGCCTAAATAGTTGAACCGATTTTGATAGAGATAGATGGGGATTTTATCTCAGAAAAGGCTGTTCACGCAGGAGAAGCCGCGAGCAAAAGCTAGTATCATATAAAAACCTAGCCATTTATTATGTGTATTACCAAATTCTGATAAAAGATTACCTACTTAATAAACTTCTCTCGTCATCTTGAATTTCATATAATCGAAGCACAAGGCTCAACGATCTTTAGAATAATATTCGAAGGACAAATAAAACAGGATGGATGAAATGGATGTCAAAGCGTCTTTATGGAAAACAATATTAGAATACAGCAAAACACATCTTCCTTTGTGCTTGATATTTTGCGTCTAGTCATGCTTGATTAGCAATAGTTGGTGTGAGATTATTTCTCAAACTGTGAGCAGTAAAATTACCAGCTTCACCATTAGGTCGATAGTTACGAGTAACGTCAACTGTAGGCAATGTGAAGATGTGTGGTTTCCATCCAAGGTTTTTCTTCTCCACGGTATTAGCGATTGCTTCCAATATGTCTATTTGTCCTTCGATTTTTGGCAACTCTTGAGAAAATTTTACCATCTTTTTTTCCAAATCGTAATAGCTGTCTCTCATGAATGATAAGTTCGTCTGCAAAATATAATAGAATTAATGAGACGAATTTATAGTAAAATTTAAGGAATTTCACACCAATAAATTCACAAAGACAAAGTTAGCACCAAAAAATCTTTACTTTGTGTAAATACATCTTTTGTATTGTTTATCATCATGGGTATTTCAGTAATATGTACGCTGTATATTTTTATGTAACAATATGATTTTAGAATATGCAACAGTTTATCCCACAAGTCTCTTTTTAAAAGGTTAAAGGTCATAAATATCCAGGGCAGGTCAGGGTCAAGTCGGGACCGTGTCGATTCCGAGCAACTGTAACCAGAGCGACCGCGCTCGGAGGCCCCGGCACCGAGTAACGCGATTTCACACAAAATGCATGTAGCCTCATTATTTTCCGTAACCTTGGCCTGATCTGGAAGTATACAAAACCTCAGGAAAATTATAGTTTATTATGATGAATACATAGTCTAAAACAAAGTCGCTATCTGCGTCTGTCTGTTTGTCCGCTTAGTTCTCCTAAACTATGCAACGGATTTAACGTTATTATTTCACTATAATTTAAGCTATGATATCAGCTAGTAAAGTTATAAAACATACATAATACAAGCCTTGTATCCTAAAGAGGTAGGCCTAAAGTGCGCCTCCGTCTCTTGATGTGATAGGGGGTGAGTCAATCGCCATATCGGGCACTAATTCTAATCCTGGGCGGTGTGATGTATCAAATCAAAATCTCAAAATAAATTTGCAATTGTTAGACCTGGGACTTGAACCCAGGACCATAGCCTAAGTACTTACGCTGCCACTAGACCATCCAGGCGATCATCCAAATAAATCGCGATCCATACCTCTATATAGAAGTTACCTATCAATCTCAATCCACGAATCCAAATATACTGCTCTATCGTGACTACCATATGCTCTACAGTCTTCTTCCACCTGCCCTTATCCCACTCGCAGTGGGGTCGGTGCAACATGCTTTTTAACATATATTACAGAAGGATTTGGCTTGTAGTTTTTACGACCGGCCGCCTGCTTGACATCAACCCCTCTCGGAGAAAACACCCAGACTTGAAGCAAATATTTGTAGTGCCTCGGTGCGGGCATCGAACCCGCGACCTCTCGCTTCATAGGCGGCTACTCGCCCTCTGCACCACGGAGGCTGTCTAGTATGCTCATATGCTGTACAGTCTTATATCCATATAAAATTTTACAAATGGTATTAGCACGCTGTAGACATTGCAGCAGGAATGGATCGACGAGACCGGGTTATTTCCACTGTTACAGAAAACCAATGTGAATTGGCAGCACACTGTTGCGTTTTGTACGGTGAGTAAGATTACTGGAGGCCCAAAACACTCCGCCCTTCCTAACCCCCATTCCTTCAAGGTGGCCAAGGCATTCATGATTCTTTTTTTTTATTAGCTTGAATGGCGAAACCAGCAGGTCGCACCTGCCCATAAACAGAAACAACACTACATAGAACTTTGAATTACAAAGCATTGCATGGCACTGGACTAAGCTCGTCACACCCAGATTTAAGATATTAATTCTCATGATGACTGTCTGTAATATAACTGTCTTCAATGTCTTTAAACCAAAAAGCACAATTATCTTCTTCTTCTTCGTCTGCTTTCTTACTAAGACGCTTCCATTTCACCCCGTTATGAGTATCTTCCGTAGTATTAGTATTAGTATTTAGCTCTCATATCTTTCTCTAATACTTCATACCTATGTTAGTATAGACTTGGTAAAGTCTACGGCCTAATTTCTATTCTATGAAATTCTATGATACAATTTATAATTACAAATTACCGATATATCCTCAATGCTTCTTGTTATATTACTAAGATCGCATTTAGCAGTACATGTGTTGCAGTGGTACTTTAACATGAAGTATATCAGTGCCAACAAGCTACTCATAACGATAATGCTATACAGTTCACTTAGAAACGACCATGGTTTCGAATAATGAAGTGAGTGCGGGAGATTTGGTACTTCAGTGCGAGAGTAGTTTCGCCTCCTATTTCTACGTCCACGGTGATCCATTTCTTATTTATCTCTTGAACCACTCCCGCTGCTGCTTTTTTATGTTTCCATATTTATTAATGGTATAATAATATATTCTTTGATACTTATTAATTTCAGTTGCGTTTCATTTTGTAGTTATGTGCCAAATTGTGATTTTCTTTTCTAACGTAATGCCTGAAAAACGCTTGCGTTCAAATTTTTACTGCCAGTAACAAACTTTCGTACTCGGTCATAATAAGATATTTTAAATATTTTCAGTTCAGTTCTATTTTATAATTTTATTACATTTTTTAGTGACATCTATATATTATTCTAGAAACTGCTACAAATACTGTACATTTGATATGCAACCTTCTTTTTCCTTAAAAGCCTTCTGACAAAATAACTTACTTTGTGTGTCATAGATGGCGTTGACTACCCTTTAGTTATAATTTCCTATATTTTAATACATATATCTTTAAGTTTTTATTATTTAATATTAATTCTACGATCTATTTTTTTTCATTTTCATACATTGTATCAATGAGTATCTCGTATATTTTCTTAGTTAGCTTGTCAAGTTATTTTTAAAATAAGTCTTAAATACCTACGTATCATTCCTTAAAGTATTTTTCATTCATACACATGATGTTAATAATGAATAGAAACATTCTTGTAATTACAATTCCTAATTTAAGTCTCCTAAGCAACTGTTATACCCTAGCAACTTAACTAGTTGGAGTTTCTTGTTCTCGGAAATAGCTTAGAAGTAACATGTTTGTTGTATACCTACATATAGGTAGAAGTTAATTTATATGGCTATACAAACGGCTCTCGAACAAACTTCCAATCTACCTTCGGTATACTCGGATCACTCCATGAGTTGCCGCCATCGAGACGGTAAGGAGAGAAAAATGATATTGCTAACCCGTTCGCTCTCATTGTAGTCCATACTTGGTTTTCGTTTTAAGTTTCGAACGCCTAGTGAGGGAACGTTGTAGTTTATCGATATATTTTTTAAGGACCAGCATTTTTAACGTGACAAATGTTAATGTTTCATTAGAACGCACGGTAAATCTTTATTTCAATTATCTATTTTCTGTCCTTGGGTAAAGGTAAACGTTGTTTTAAAATAGTGTATTGTGCGATGTTTGTGTTTACTTCTCGAAACACGATGTGTAGAATCGGTTCCTTGTATGCATACAGAAAAGTTAGCTATTAGTTTTTCAATATATTGGTTAATGTAGGTAACACTACCTTCTTTATAAAGCTACAGTATTACGATATAGTGTACGGAGGTAAAGCGCTTCGACAACATTAGTTTTTACAATTAATGCCAAGTCATCAAGAGAAAACTACGTTTAATATACACAATCTAATGTATTGGCACATAATTATGCGTTCATATTTACGAAATAGATAGACGAAGATTTCCGAAGCGCATAACTCTAATCGTATAATGTATGATTTATTTCCGCCTGACGTTATCCCAGTCTTATGTCACGGTTCGCCTACCCTTCATGATATGACGGTTTTTTTTTTATAGTATAGGCCGGCAAACGAGCAAGTGGGTCACCTGATGGTAAGCGATCTCCACCACCCATGTACGCCCACAATACAAAAGAATTATGGGCGCGTTGCCGACCTTAAAGGAAAGGGATAATAAGGGATTGGGAAGGGGAGGGGGATTTGGGCCTCCGGATATCTCACTCACCGTACGAAACGCAGCAGCAAGCTGCTACTTTACGTCGGTTTTCTGTGAGACAGTGGTAACGACCAGGACGAGCCGGCCCATTCATGCTGTAGACAAAATTGTCTACAGCGTGGCTCGGTGGTTTTGGTATTATACAGGACCCCGTCTGACCCCCACAACACGCAACGGGAACCAATTTTCGCCATTGCCTCGTCCGTTGCCTCGCCGGCTATAACCGCGACCCATTTGTTTCACTCTCTCAACTCATTTATTTTTACAATGTTTAGATAACATAACTTAACTAGTTCATAATGATTTCATTTGATTTATCTTATCAACGGACATTACCTAGCTTTAAGAGTGGCATGATTCTTACTGTATACTTAAAACTGTTCTGTAGACTCTATTTTAGTCCCAAAATGGAAATACCTGTTACTAAATCGCCAACTAACTAATAACTAGTAACTTAATAATTAGTTTTTAGTATAAAAATAAATTATCGACAAAAGCCTTGGCTGGACTGGCCTAGTCGAGAGTCGTGTACCGGCCGCCGGGCGGCCGCGCTGCATGATGTCATTCATCAAGTAAGCACACACTCACACATCGAACAGCGTTTGACTCGGACGTGTCTCGTTGACCCACGCGCCTGTTTACATTCTGTACACAGTGACTTCACGGTGTGCCGTGTTTGTGATTTATTTAATTTATTTATTATAAAATAGTTATTAGTTCATAATGGCCAACAACCGTGCAGCCAAGTCTGGATTTGCCGCCGAAGCTCAAAGAAAGGTAAGATTCCAATTTTGACTACCCGGCTTTATTTAAAAGTCGGATGTGAGGTTATGATACAAGCGTTAGTGGTGTATACTTAAATAGGTCGCGTTGCACTAACTTATCGATTCGGGATGCTGTGAGCTCCAGAAACCGTGTTACAAGGACTCGTCCATGACCTACATTTGGCACATGGCACTCCTATTACAAACTCGGGCGCCAGATGGTCGCCGGGGCTGAGATCATTTGCTCTAGCTAGGTACCTACCTACAAAACTATTGGGTACAGTCCAAAGAATGCATTCTTATTTGCATGGAAATGAGAACCTGCTTACATTTATGGCGAAGTGGACACTTTCTATTCCAAATGCATTTTGTCGCACACAAGAAACAAGTTTGTTGCGTTTGTGACATAATTAGATGTATTTAGGTGAAAATCGTTTAATTGGAAAGTTTATAAATAAGAGTCCCTACCTATTTGTGGAATAATTTAAAAATTCTTAGATGAATTTTATAGGATGTTTAAATTCTTATTAGAATATTAATATGTAAGCCAAAATTAACAAGTCGAAGTTTAAATCCTAATAAAAATTTAATTCGTGACAGGAACAAAAATTTACGTCTGGTATTATTTATTTATGGTAAGGTCAAGAAAATAAAATTGGAAAAAAAAATTAGCGTTCCAATTTTAAATACACTCTTCGGCAACCCACGGTTCGCGAGTTGCATGCGACTCTGGTTTCTTGAGTGCGGCTTTGCCTCAAATAATCTCTTCTTCCACCTGCCCTTATCCCACTCGCAGTGGAGTCGGCGCAACATGCTTTTTAAACACACGTTAGAGAAAGATTTGGCTTGTAGCTTTTACAACGGGTCAACTGCCTGACCTCAAGCCCTCTGGGGAGCCACAAATAACCAATTATGGAAATTAAAGCATGTTTATGTTTAGCCAAATTAAAACATAGAATAGCAAAAATAGTTTTTTTATTTGGCTCTTAAAATACTGCAACCGTTTTACCACGTTTTACTCATAAATGGCTTTTGACTACCGAGCTTGCCGATGATAGGCATAGACAGTTTAAGAAATATATTTCTTGCGTTGTCGCTAAACACAAAAACGGCCAGTATCAGACCCGAAATTCTCGATATAAAGCCTGCGGCCAAACGTATTTAGCAAGATAATGTACCGTACTGTGTGTGCCCAATACACATCTTCAAACAGATGCGTATATAGATGACCGCCAAAGTTCATTAACCCGCACAACCATTGAATAGCAATTGCAGACATTGGAAAGTCCATATTTCAAAGTCTCATTCAGATCTAGCATATAAACTGGATAAGTGTCTTCCACAGTCCACTATCGGTGTTGTAAACTTTATTAGGGTTGCCACGAGTATTTTTCTGCATCAGTTTTTTACATACATACACACTCACGTCTGTAATCCCCGAAGGTGTAGGCAGAGGGTTAACTAGTACACCCACATTTCGCCGAGCTTATTTCCGTCCCATGATGTGATAGGGGGTGAGCCTATAGCATACTGAAACCAACAATCGTGAATCCAAATTCCGCCATTCTCTGTATTTTCACAAATGTGGCAACCGGCAACCCTAACCAGCTACGTACATTTATATGTCCTAAACGGTCAAAACTGGTTTGGTCCAAAAAAAACTCGAGCACCCGCCTACCTAATTTAGACAGGTTATTTTTGACGTGTGCTTCAATGACTCTCGTAAAACAGAATTTTTATTTACGCCAGACGCAGTTCCAGGATTATTTTTGTTGTAACAGGCTGTTAGTTTAACTGTGCTCAATTAAAAAGATTTGCAAGGTGGAAGTTCCCTCGTATGCGAGAGGGCGTTGGGGTTGGTACCACCGCTTTATCTATTTCTGCCGCCAAGCAGTGCGTAAGCACTGTTATGTTTTGGGTTAAAAGACATTGAAGTGTAATTACTTATAAGGCTTAACAACTTATATCTCAGAGTGACGATCGCAGTCCAGTGCCATGCAGTGATGTAATTCAAAATGATGTGCGATCTTGTGTTTGTTTATGGGCTAGTGTTGCCCTTACCATAAATCGACATGATCGTTTCGCCATACAGGCTAGTTAAAAAAATATGGGAAGGAAAATAAACTCGGTGAATCGTGGGTGCACTAGTCTCTTTGGCACTAGCTGTACCTCTGCCTGGCCCTTCGAGCATAAAGGCGTGAGCTTATGTATGTTGTTTAAATAAACCCAAAAGTTACCTTTTAAAGAATTTAATGAAGATTACTCTTTTAAATTTACAAATCTACCTTTTTTACGAGTATTAATGTAAAGATACTGGATATTTCTGGTAAAAAGGCATGATACAAGCATCGGTACCTCTGGTAGTGTAGATGACAATGGGGGGGGGGGGGGGTTATCACTTAGCATTAATTGGCCCACTTGTACGTTTGACCTCTCATAAAAAATAATACGTGCGTTTTCATTACCAGAGTAGTAGGTATGTAACTAATGTAATTATGTACTTAAATCTGTCTTACAACTTACCTATAAACGTAACCTATCTAAATAACAAAACTCAAGTAAGTACTACGATTAAAGTTATGCATTGCGGGGATTTTCGTCTATTTTCAAAATACGAACGCGTAATAATGATGATCTAACGGAGACTTGTTACAAACTAAGGATATAATACTAGCCCCGTATTATACACGTCGAACATTATTATTGCTGGTTCTGTTGGGCACGGACCTCCTTTACTTAATGAGGGGTTAGGTTAGGTCTTACTCCATTAGGCCCAATGCGGGTTGGCAAACTTCACGTTTTGAAATAAAACTAGTTTATACGGTTGACAGCCTCCGTGGCGCAGCGGGCGAGTAGCCGGCTGCGAAGCGAGAGGCCGTGGGTTCGATTCCCGCACCGAGACAAATGGTTGTGTGATCCACAAAAATTTGTTTCGGGTCTGGGTGTTGTGGGACCGCAAGTCCCTCGTAGTTCCTGATACCCACGACACAGGTTTACCTAGTGTGGGGTCAGGACTATGTGTGTGACTGTTGGGTGTATTATTATTATTATTATTATTTTATCGCGGTTTAATTTTTATTTTAGTCCCGACGTTTCGAAAGCTTTTCAGCCTTCGTGGTCACGGGAGAGACTGAGGTGTAGGTCGTCTCGAAAAGTTAATGTTACAATACAAGCTTTCGAAACGTCGGGACTAAAATAAAAATTAAACCGCGATAAAATCCGTATAAACTAGTTTTATTTCAATGTGTAATATTCGCGTAAACTTCACGTTTCTTCGAAATTCTTATAGGGAACTTCTTAGGTATGCAGGTTCCCTGACGATGTTGCCTTCACCGTTAAAGTAAGCGATCATTAACAATGAATACACAATTGACTTGTATAAGTCAGAGGCAAGCTCTTGGGGCTGGTTTCTAACCTGCGACTTTCGTCTCCACAGTCCATGCCACTCCCCGCTGAGCTATCGCTGTTTATGTTTAAACTTAGGTTATATTTTTAATTTGGTTCTGAATGACAAACCAGGCACCAGATGACCAGTAATGTAAATCAATTATAACTTCTTATAGTTGTCTAATATTTTTTTACTTCTATTTTCTAAGTTAGCTGCAAGCATTTTATTTTCAAGGATATCGACTTTTCCTAACATTATGTCGCAGGACGAGATATGAAAGTGCGTAGAAATTCAACTGGCTCAACTACGTTCTAATATAAAGTTACATTAACAATGGAATCCGGTTCAACCCAGCACTTTGCATAGACAACCTTTCCTCTATCATTTTATACGACATTACGTTCATTTTATAGACATTCCAAGGAAATATATATACCTTTTTTTTTATAGTATAGGTCTGCAAACCAGCAAGTGGGTCACCTGATGGTAAGCGATCTCCACCGCCCATGTACGCCCACAATACAAAATAATTATGGGCGCGTTGCCGACCTTAAAGGAAAGGGATAATAAGGGATTGGGAAGGGGAGGGGCATTTGGGCCTCCGGATATCTCACTCACCGTACGAAACGCAGCAAGCTGCTACTTTACGCCGGTTTTCTGTGAGATAGTGGTAACGACCCGGACGAGCCGGCCCATTCATGCTGTAGACAAAATTGTCTACAGCGTGGCTCTACCACTCGGCCTACCATGTACCTACGGTTACATAATAAGTACTAATGGATAGATAGTTGATCGTATAGTAAAAACCAATGATATTTATACATACGCACTCACGTCTGTAATCCCCGAAGGGGTTGGCAGAGGTGTAACCAGTACACCCAAATTTCGCCGACCGTATCCGTCCCATGATGTGATAGGGGTCGAGCTTATCGCCATACCGGGCACAATTCCAGACTCCGTACTGATACTGAACATTTCATAATAGAAAAACCCAATATCACTTTACCCAACCCGGGGATCGAAGCCGAGACCCCAGTCAGCGTCAGTCGTAACGAGTATGTATTACAACTGCGCCACCGAGGCAGATCTGGCACCGAGGTGATAAATGATATTGATATTTTATGATATTATATTATTATATTTGAGTGGTAGAACCACAATGTGTCTATAGTTTGTATTTTATCTAGAGCATTAATGGGCCGGCTCGACCGGTTTGTCACCACTGTCTCACAGAAAACTGACCTAAAGTAGCGGCTTGCTGCTGCGTTTAGAACAGTAGTGAGATATCCGGAAGCCCAAACCCCCTCCCCTCCGCAATTCCTTAATCATTATTTTCTTATAAGTTCAGCTACGCGTCCATGACTCTTCTGGTATTATGGGAGTTCAAGGGCGGTGGAGATCACTAATCATCAGGTGACCCACGTGCTTTTTTTGCCGGATTATGCCATAAAATATTTTTTTTATAAGTGTACTCTTGGATTTCATGGCACTATTCCAAAAATAACAGTAAAACTTAACCGACTTGTATATACTATGAATGAAATGTGTTTTTTTTTAATTAAAAGATATTTAAGCAAGGTATAAAATACAAGACAAAAGTAACTTGCTTTGAATCAAAACTTAATTAAAATGAAACATTTAAAAAGTATTGTCTGGGATGTTAATTTATTACACTATTCCAAAATTCAAGTTTATACAACTCCTTATTTCTATAGGTTTACTAAGTTTATTTTTTTACTTCTTATTTAAAAAGTTTGATTTTATTGAGTTTTATCAATTATAGATATAATTAATCGAGAAGAAATCATGTCATGTGCTGATCGGCAGTAGAGCTCTAATAGAACACTAGACGCTTTCGTGATCGAGATGTGCAAAATCATGAATAAAGCTGAAATTAGAACAAACTATAGCCTACTAGATTATAATAAGTCGCTAAACACAATCATTACGACCTTCCAGATCACCGTCATGCTTCACTTGAAGGATTAAAGATTATACCTATATTATGCACTCAAGCATCATAAATCTATAAACAAATATTTTCGCGATTCTGCTCCATTCGTCTAGTATAATTTAAATTCCGAACGAAGTCGCGACTAGATTGTTAGTTTTATTAGTATAGCTGGCGCATCACGTTTACATTGAAGCAAGGTTATTGATGAATCATGTTGCTTATTCTAATGCTAAATATATTAAAACAATGACAATTGACAAGGTTCTCGTTAAAATGTGCTCACGTCTTAGACGAACGTCGAATGAGGTTATATTTTTAATTCATCTAACTGTTTAGATCCTTTCCTTTGAGTGTGTATAACTTCTATGTAATGCATCTAGTTTTGATCGATCAAATCTTCGAGGTTTGAGTAGTACCTATGGATCTAATGGACCATACTTTTAACTCGAACCTTATGGCTCGAGATTTGGCTTGCTTCGAATAGCTCGATGGGATTTGGATTTTCTAATATTTGTGGACGCGCTCACCTTTGCTCATACGAATATTTAAAATCATAAATGCGGGCTCATTTTTCAACCAGTTTTGGTTGTTTTGAAGGGTTTCTTTTTCGAATTATTTTTCGTTGCGTATAAAATATAAATATCCTATTACTATTTACTAATCAACGGCGCGACGTGCGGCGTCGTGTATAGGAATAGACTGCGCTTCGTCCGTGGCTCCATTCACGCTATCACGCGTCGTTTAAACAGCACTATTAGGATGTAAATATTATTATTTTCTAAGTAGATATAGTGAAGAATTTTGTACAATTTAAAAGGATGCTGATGGTTCTAAATATCCACTGTCATCCATTACAATAGGCCTTTGTTTTTAAGGCTAATTTACCTACGGGACGAACTCGGTATTGTGCGCGAGTCTCGACTATCGGATGTATTTATGTAAAAATAATATAATTTATACATGTATTAGTATCGTAAATACGTTAACGGATGAGAAGCGATAGATTATGCAGTGTATCAAGCTAATAAATATTTACTTGTCTGTGTAATTTGAATGTATCATGTATGAGCAGATATATATTGTGATTAATTAGAGCTACAAATATACTTTTATGGAATCTATCTAATAAGGATAAATTTTCAATGCCTATACTTTCCGGTATCGTAGGGTGGGGTGGGCCGGAAATGTTGGCAAAATGTGGGTGCAGGGTGCGTTAGCGACATTTTTTATTTGCTTGAATAACGAGTTGAGCAAATCGTTTGCTTGATGGAAACCAAGGAATCTAAGTTTATCTATAAATCGTTGCAGTACACCGAGAGCTCTATGGCACTAGACATAGTGATATTCCAAAAACCTACTCGGATTTCACACTTGCTTTTGTGCTCGTCTGCAGACGAACTGCTACACTCAGAAACTTCATTTAACTTAAATTGCCATTAAATCAGTTAGAATTCTGATATTTCCAAATTCAGTGCCGGTTTTAAGCTTGTCATTACTATATTACTATAAAATAGTATTAAGCAATATATTTTTCTTTTTTTTTTTAATATATTTTAAGCTTAGAATTTGGCAGTTGGGAGGCCCATCAGACCACGCGCCCTCAGTGCCCATAGGGCAAAAACGAACCTGCACTTGGACGTTTCCCGCCCTATGCAAAAAAAAAACTCCTAAGTGAGTATGGACTTGATCAGTAAGGTCCTTTCACATCTGTAGAGGAACTATTAAAAACGGATTTTGTTAGTTACTATACAACGGTGCTTTGTGACTATAGTACAGTGCTGATACTTATT
The DNA here is from genome assembly GCA_905332985.1 of Mimas tiliae. Taxonomy (NCBI): domain Eukaryota; kingdom Metazoa; phylum Arthropoda; class Insecta; order Lepidoptera; family Sphingidae; genus Mimas; species Mimas tiliae. The sequence goes on along the minus strand of HG995247.1, from coordinate 5,884,029 downwards.
TTACGACCGCCGGAATTCAGACAGGTACAGATAGTCTGAGAACAGCCTAAAAAGTATTCCTAAAAACGGTCACCCATCATAACATAACCTTCCAAAACATTGTAAATTTCATTATCAAGGTAAAACACAAGAAGCCTTATAACTGTGAGTAGCTCAATCTGTTAATCCTAGTTATGAAGATAACACAATGTGGAATGGAATGTATTATTCCAGTTTACAACAAACTATGTATCTCCATAATTATAAATTCAACTAATTCTTGCACGGTTAAGACTATGTCTGCGTTATGAGTTTGCATCGAGAATCACTGTATGTATCTGTGTATATTGACTTAATGCATGACGTCTACCACGTCACTCTAAAATTAAAACTACATATTATTTACAAGCTCACGCACACATAAAAAGACGTGCAAAATTAATCGATCTAGCTAGCCATATAGTACACAGATTGTATAGGCATTACTGAATTCTTGGTAAACTGACGTAACCATGTCCGCAGTAAAAATAACCCTTGTGTCATTAGGGACGTTCCCTAATTTATGAGGTAATTTGTTGGGACAATCCCTTAGCTTGGGCGTGGCTGGGTTCGGGTTATCAAATGTAAGGGTGGTTTAGGACAATAAAGCCATAATTACGATGAGAAATATTTTATGAATTAATACGGTAAGTACCTACAGGTACCTACATAATTTATCTGCTTGCACGGTCATTCGAGCGTCTATACAGTTGTGATTGTTGAAAGCTTTTTCTTCAAAACTCTTATGTAAAATAATAACTTGAGTGGAAAAAGGAACTTTTCTTCACAGACAAAAACGCAAATACTACTTAGAACACCTTTTCGGAATGACACAAAAGTCGTTACGTCTGATGCTAGCTCTGTTATGAAAAATATGGGCTTTTGAGTAACGGAGGTACAGTTCTGGGTTCAATTCGAATTTATCATCACTGAATGTAATGACTACGTAAAATATGGACCTGTTGTTTGTTGTATATTATTTATCTTCTAACAATTTATCAGTACATTTTATGGATAGTATTTAATTTTATCTGGAACATACAGATTTAATTTCAAATTCCGACAGGTTTTGCCTTTGTACTACGATTCCAATAGCCTTTGCCAACTATTCAGTTTAGTTTTAATATTCATCAAGGCGGATCCCTTTGCAGGTATCGTGTTTTGACAGCCCGTGATAATTTTCAACTTGCATGCAGCCTTTTTAATCGTACTTTAACACCTGGCGTGTAATTTTAATACTGTTATATTCTTTTTTGTTCTGTTGCGAAGATTAAAGTCATTTAAGTTCTGCAAATAAAATTAAATCGGCCTTGGGCAAATTCGATAGTTGTCGAGATCAATAAAATACTTGTAGCTGAACTTTGCTCAACAATTATTATTATTAGGGTATAGGGTATGCTCATAGTATTATCATAATTATGACGTTGATCCTTTTCAAGTAAAATTTCTTCTCATCTCTTCACGTCTTCCATAGATTTATAAATAAACTTTAATTAAAATAAAACTTATGTTTCGTAATATTCTTCATTATCATATTAATTAACAAGCACAAAACAATCAAATACAATAGCGTTTATTTCCAGACGAGAGGGCCTGTATCGTATAAGAAGGAGCTTGTAAAATTAATTGCTTAGGGTTGCTAGACTGGCCTGGAGTTCGACCGTTTTGGGATCATGTTTATACAATTGCTTTGTCGTTATTTGAAATTACTAAGTTGGTTTCCTGAACTGTCAACATTTTATAATTTTGCTATACTTGTAAAGAATTGGTAAAGTAATGCCAGTATTTTTATATGCACATATTAATAGGATATTAAATAAACCACAGTGAAATAATAACAATATTTTCTGCATCTTCAATCAAGTCATTAAGCAAGTTAAGTCATTGTAGTTGTTTTTTTAAGTTGTCAACTTAAACGTTTCTTAAACATAGTCCCAAAATAAAGATTTAACCCTTCTTTAATATCTAAATTACATTTCATTTTTGAGTATTAAATCCATTTCTTTGGCGATATTTTCTTCGAATGTGAATAGGTGCTTAATGCTGTACATGCATGGCAATCTTAATAATGTCACAATTTAAAATTCTGCCATTTCGCGGAGTTGCCATTGTACTATTTATAAAATCTCGTACACACTGCATTACAAGCAAGTTGATCCTTACTTTGAAATTTGCCATACCCAAACGGTCGTTGCCCTAACTCGCTTACGCTCCGGCAGCCAAGCCTACCGCCTGCAAAGTGCTAACTATATAAATATTTTGCATACATACCAAGTATATGCATGTAAAAAACTGTAAATTCAAAGTACAGATTTATATGTAATTCCCTCAAAGTAGGTTATCATCATCTTTCAATACTGTTATCTGAAAGATCGATGAAAATATACAATGTAATAGAGTAGTAGTAGTTTTTAATGATCAACGGTTGTGGTATTAATAATAGAAACATATTACAGTGTGACAACTATAAGTTAGATGAGTGGCACTGATGTCAAAGACTCATTGGTCGATTAACGAACGATTTCCAAATTTCACAGATTATTCTATACATTTTTAATTCGTTATTTTTAGTGCTCTATCAAATGTCATAGATGTCATCATACATTGCTTGTTACGGTAACTTTAATTTTAACTGACGCATGACGGCTGGTGCAATCCACATTTAGTATTTTTGTTTTTAAGCCAATAATAATTTCAGCTCATTTTGTAATATGTACTAATACTCAGTAAAAGAATGTAGAAAAAATAGTGTATGCAAATGAATTTTCCTTGCGGTTTTTTCAAGTGAGTACTTAAATGTTTGATTATTTAAGTATTATTTCTTTACTTGTAATTATTACTAATGTCATTGGTATTATGAACTTTAATACATAAAACTTAAACTAATAATATAAATAAAGAACGAGTTCATAATTTTAGTGGATATGCGATATGGTATAAAAACATTTCTGAATCAAGCAGGTGTTACGAATAAAGAAAGATACTTTGTATGTTAATTTAAAGATTATAAACATACCTTGTATTAAAATAATCATAAACTGACGCTCGCGCATATATTTTGATAATGCGGGTGACTTATTTTAAGTAACTTTATTAACTGCCTGCCTGACTGCCTCGGTGGCGCAGTTGTAATGCGTATGCGTATACATCTCGGGTTCGATCCCCGGGTCGGGTACCAGTGATATTGGGTTTTTCTATCACGAAATATTCCATATCAGCCCTAAGTCTGGAATTGTGCCCGATATGGCGACAGGCTTGCCCCCTATCACATCATGGGACGGAGATACACTCGGCGAAATGTGAGTGTACTGGTTACATATCTATCTGCCTACCCGTTCGGGGATTACAGGCGTGAATGCGTATGTATGTATGTAACTTTATTAAGTACCTACTGCAAATGATATAATAGATGGGTGTGACTTTTTCTATAATTTGAAAAATAAACCGTTACGATAAACTTCCTTGAGAGATCCTGACAACTAGGTCAAGGAGATACAGTCAATTCTTCCACAACCGGTTTAAATACGAGTTTTAACTGCGTTTGGGAGAAATGGTCGGTGGAAAAAGTTAAGCGGTTCCATAGCAGTCTCCGGTTTTAAAATTTTGGTGAGGAGCTACTCTCTTTTGAGTGCTTTTGAGTATCAGTGGTTATGGATGCTAGGTTGTCGTGCATAAAACTGATTTTATTATGAAAATTTCTTTCTTTTGTTTAATTATGGCTTCGCATTTTTATGTATTTCGCCAACGACAAAATAAGATATTTTCAAATTGTCACAAGACCTATGAAACACCGGCGTGGCGGATTTTAAAGTCTTGTGAGAGTTCTGGTGTCAATTCTTTCCAGTACGATGCTTCATAGACGATTTTCTCTATGTTTCTCTATGTCTAAGTTTTATAAAACTATCAACACTTGTACGAGGCCTACAGGTCGATCAAAACCCTTGTTCAAAAATCACATAAATTCACTTATTTCAATGTTTCCATACACTGTTCATCACTATCATTATTCATTGCACAAATCCACACCACATTTATTCAACAAACAAAACTTTAAACTAGTTTAGGAAATAATTAATATAAGAGGTCAACCGTACGGTCAGAATTCCCGCCAAAACTCCTATGTAAAAGTTTAGTTAAATTAGAAATTGTCAGTAGTAGTATACAACAACTATGTTTACCCATAGATATTTATTTTTCGACGGATATGATTTGGCAATCTTTGTCTGTTTTCCTATTTTGTCTGTGATTATAAATTTTAAACTGCATTCACGGCTCCCAGATTATACATTTAAATTGGATACAAACCTATATAGGTTGGCACAAGCTACAACCCAATTATATCATTGGGTTGTAGTTTGTGTCCTCTTGTATCGTAATTATTATTGTATTCGTTTTGACCTTTTTACCACTATTTGTTTTGTGTAACTTTTGTATAATTTTAGCGACACACGTAAATATAATCTGCTCGACTAGCACTCCTGTCGGCGAGGTTTAATCAGGTTCATTGTAATCGTTTTGGCGCGTCATAGAGTTAAAGTCATCACCGTGTAATTACGCTTGACGAAATTGATGATGCCACACCTATTTATATATTAAGTGTGTAATACAATATTTACGAACTAAGCCAACACATGTTGCACTGAAGAATTTACTAAGAGACGGTGACTCAGCCAGCGGTAACCGCGCCTTATATGGTCCGGCCTTTACTTTACGCGATTTTATATGGCTTAAACACGGACCACTTTCAAAAGCCATATGTTTCGAGATTGACATGTGAATTTCTCTTTGACATTTAATCAGCTTGAGTAATGTTTTGGTTATTCGTTAATATAACCACTGGCAAAAAAGGTGTGTTTGTGTGTGTGTGTATGTGTGTATATCGTGTAGTCATCGGTCTGTGAATGATCTGATTTGATTGAGATTTTCTTTGTTTAAAGCTGGAGATTTTCTTTGTTATAAGTATTTATAGAAAATCTGTTCAGCCATTTGTAAGTTACCTACATATATTTTTCTAATTGACGTTGGGGATTTTTAACGAGTAGGCTATTTTTTTTTGAAGACCTACATATAGTGTTTTGATACATTCTCCCCAGAGGGATTGACGTCAGGCAGGTGGCGCGGCAGGTCGTAAATATCTACAAGCCAAGTTTTTCTGTTCACATGAGTTAAAACCATCTTGCGCCGACCTCACTGCGAGTGGGATAAGGGCAGGTAGAAGAAGATAGTGTTTTGATACATAATTACGTCATTTTTAACGGGTATACGAATTTGAATTAATGCTAAGTTTACACCACGGATTAGCCCATTTAGTGACGATGAGCAAGTCGCTCGCCTGATGGTAAGCGCAAAGCCTGCAATACATGGCATTGGACTGAACCAAGAACATAAGATGTTAAGTCTCATAATGCCCAGTAATTATGAGGCCTCTCGCATACGAGGGGCCTACCACCTTTTAATTACGCATTTAAGCTAATATACAACAAAAAACCGTTTTCGAAGGCTAATAATACGTGCACTTCGAGTATTCTCGGATAATAATCAAGGACTGTTCTGTCATATAAAATGATTTTGCCTCACGCTAAGCATTAAAACAATGGCAGAGTGAACTTCCGCTATAATAACAATAGTAATAAACATTCGCATTAAATATCGTTAGTAGTCGTGCCGTATCGATCGTGAAATATTTATCCAATCAAATGAATGTGAGCTAATAGAATTTTACAAGTAAAAGTCGATGTTTATTAAAGACTACCGCTTACCGGCGACTTCCTTCGCGTTGCATTCCTTAAAAACATAAATTAATATCTAAAACTGCCTCGGTGGCGCAGTTGTAATGCGTACGCGTTACGATTGAGGCTAACGCTGAGGTCACGGGTAAAGTGGCATTGGGTTTTTATATTTCGAAATGCTCAGAATCAGCCCCGAGTCTGGAATTTGTGCCTGGTATGGCGATAGGCTCACCCCCTATCACATCGTGGGACGGAGATACGCTCGAAATGTGGATGTACTGGTTACACCTCTGCCTATCCCTTCGGGGATAACAGGCGTGAGTGCGTATGTATGTAATATCTAAAAAAAGGAATCGTTTGCGATCGTTTTTCAAAGCTGCGTGTGACGTATGATTCCTCCAGTTTCGCAATTTTTACGCAGGAGTCGGAAAGCTCGGAAATAACCTTTTACGATAGCCTAAATTACTCTCCGAAAAGTCCAGTCTACGGTTCAACCGCTTTACTCGTAGACAGACAACAATTTTGAAAAAGCGTGTTTGGATTTTTGTAATGCGCAACTAACCGTAAGAGCTTTAAAAAGCTTTTATTTCGAAATCACAGACAGCCACTTATATTTCATTTATATGTGTACAATATATAATAATGCAAATCACCTAAAATGTATATTATCGTAACTTTAAAATAACACAAATGTTGAAGTTTGTAAAATAATACCTAACTAATATTTCTTTAGTTTCTCATATTTAAAAAAACGTTGCTATGGACCAAAAAGAGGGCTTATTGCCACCGTCCTCTATACAAGACCTAGGTAATTCATGAAAATCGTAGATCAGTAATTTGTTTTCATAGTCGACAAGACATGTATGTCTATAAAATTAAAAATATTAAAGTACTCAAATTATACGTTATGGCAATCTATTCTATCTATTATAATCTATATATAATCAATGAATACGAATGTGTAATCAATATTGAGGTATGTCAGTCACTCAAGGGAAAAATAAATATACTTACAGCATCCAACTTTTGCTTTTCCAGCCACTTTTCTTTCTACCTCGCTTTTCCCTTAATGCCAGGGGCCGCCGTCTGACCCCCAAAACCCGCAATAGGAACCAAGTTTTGCCATTGCCTTGTCCGGTCTGTTAATTAGCAGAGTGTACTACGTGCCGGTGATGTTGGCTTTGGGCCTATTCTCATTGGGTAAAGTTTTTCGAAAAATAACAAGCCGATTTCCTCACTAAACCTGAGTGTACATGTCTTCTAAAATAAAAACATCATTGCCTGTGTGGTCCGGCATGAAATCTAATACCATACCTTAATGTTTTATTATCGGTCTATTGTTTCATAACAGTATAGCATTGATTGGATTACTAGCTGTGTAATAGACAAAATGGCCGTGTTGTTTAATCAGTTTTTAGAGTAGTTATATTAAACCAGTAAAAGGACAATATTTTTCTTTTTTATTCTTCTTCACCTTTGTCCATTGCCCAAATAAAAAACTATGGTCATTATTATTTCACCCAACTAATATAAAAAATATCGTCCTTAAATGGACCATTAGGTACCTATTAATATTAATTTTAACCGAAATTCACTGAACCGAAAAAATACCTTAAGCGTAAACTTCATAGATTCTATTTGTGTACACGTTATTTATAGGTTATAACGTAACATTTTCATTATTTATAATTTAAAATGTCACTCATAAAACATCTGGTTCTTTTTTGTTTAATTATGGCTTTTATGAAGTATTCTAAAGTTGTGCGTAGTTATGATCGGAGTTCAACTCCAATAATATACTATTTAGTATTCTTGTTATTGTTTATAATTCTCTCTTGCAATATTGTAGTTTTTACTGTGTAACTATGCCTAAATAAAATAAAATAAAATCAATTCACAACAACGACGAAACACCGGTGTGACTGATTTCAAAGTCTTGTTGGAGGGTTGTTGTCAATTCCTTCCAGTACGATGCTTCATAGACGATTTTCTCCAAACGGATCGCATGACCAAGGTCGATCAATAAAGTTGGTAAAAAATCACCTTAATTCACCAATTTTAATAATTCCATACACTGTTCATCACAGTCGATGTTTATTGCACAAATTAACACTTTTATACAATAAACACAACTTGAAACTAGTTTAGAAATTAATTAAAATAAAAGATCGACCGCACTGTCAGAATTCTCGCCAAACTCATCTGGTTCTTGTATAGATCGCTAAAAGTAAGTTGCCTGACCGCAGAACATCGACTCTAGAATAAAATCAGGAATGGAGTGTTCTAAAAAAGCGCCACCCAATTTTGCCAAGTCATACCTGTTGATTTATACCGAAGACACTATACAACTAGCAAATATTAGAAACACGATTGTTTTTGTTATTAAATCGTATTCGAATGATCAATGATTATAAAGACGCTTTTTTTGTGAATTATGATAGAGCAATATATGTGCGAAAAACCAATCCAACTTTATGTGTTATAAAAACGATGTCAAAGTCCTATAACCCGAACAAATTTAGAATATAAAATAAATACAGTTACTACACAATTTGTACATCTTTTTAAAACTGCTACGTAACCAGCACCTCTATATAAAGAACGTGTCTGGCTGATGTACGGCAAATTAACATTTAATGAGCTGTGTCAACATAAAAGCAAAAAACGTGCTTCATATGTTCACATACTTTCATATACATCCCATAGAGCACGTAATATTCCAAATACAATTTTAATATTTGTACGCGGATTTCATATTCAAAATCAATTAAAGCCTACTTTGCTTAGGGACACTAAAATCGAACGCGATATTAGTGTCGGGTTTGATTTTAGTTGATACGTTAATACACGCCTGTATACCCCCAAGGAGTAAGCAGAGGTATAACCAGTACACCCATTTCGCCGAACCTATTTCTGTCCCTTAAAGTGATAGGGGGCGGACCTATCGCCATACCCGGTACAATTCCATACTCCAAACTGGTACTGAGTTTTTCGTAAGGAAACCCAATATCACTTTGCCCGACCCGAGGATCGAAACGTCAGCAGGGTAGTCGTACCGTGTACGGATTACAACTACGCCACCGAGTCATTTAGTTAACCATCTGCTTAATCGCATGCGATTTGAACCGTCTGAACAGTTCAATCGAGTCGATCAACTAAAACCATACAGCTTTTCTTGATTCAAGTCAGTTGATCAATTAAAATCGATCCGTGTGAACCCGCTATCAAATCGACTGTGTACATAATAAAGTAAATCGAGTACCTACCTATTTTACTACGTATCTTTATTCGTGGTTATTTTTACTTATTGCCCTTTGGCAGTTGGATTAAAGTTAATGTCTTTTCCTTTGCAAATGGAATTAAAGAAACATTGGTAATTATTCGTTTATGTTCGATATTCAAAAATAGTGCACATTGCAAACGTTATTTCATTAGCAAATTAATGACACTGACACTAGTTAACATTCGACGCCACGCGATTTTTTTTTATTTTTTCCAGCCTTAAAATTATCCCCATTTTTTGCAAATAGCAAAATTGCACTCGTTACATTGCAGTACGGCGCGGCGGGCGAGGTGGCCGGCCTCGTGGCGACCGACCCCATTCCTGATTTCCTTACAAGTCACTACCAACCATTGTAGACGAGCGACCAACAAGGCTGCACGTTTCACATACGATTTACTCCAATACAAGTTTAATGTTGCCATGACATCGTTCCGCTTTTTGATACGGCCATCCTTAATGAATCATATTGTTTGCGAATACTGTCGAAAATTATGACGTCAGTTTATAAGAAGGGTCGATGTGTAATTCGCCCTGTTATTTTGCTAATAAACTATGAATCTTGATTGTAGATTTTAGTAAGTATTAGAATCAAGAGTAGTTACCGGTACTAGGTATGTAGTCCAGAATGGTAATTTCAATTTGATCGTCAAATCGTCGATGATTCATACACATGGCGAAAACCCGTCATAGCGGCTCGTTTCGAAGAATTACGATCCAAGGTCAGATAGTGTACCTATTTTGGCGACATTACATTTGGAATGCACTGACTACTTCCATCAGGTTGGTATGGACCAATATTTAAAAACATGAACTGGAGCCTCATTTTTTACCCAATTTTAATTCTGTTTTCGCATAACAGTTACTTATTCGTATTATTTCTGGTTGCATATAATAAAATGTATATAATTAGACTTAATCAGATACCCTATTTTCTGAAACTACAAATATTTAAAACTTAGTCAAATCATTGCAATATTACTATCGTTATAAAGTTTGTCTGTGCTGTGCTAGTTGTACCGTGTACGTGTCCGTCCATTTAAGGCAGCATAACTGATATCTAACCCATTCCATTTTAATCTTGCGAACCAACATTCTTATATACTTCAGTTATAAAATAATACTATTGACTATGTTTATTTAATTTGCTACGTCAATAGTATATCAAGTTTCTTAGGCGTAATATTCAATATTGGTATTAAGTGTCTATCTATACCTAGGTTCGGAATGGTACACATTACGACTACTGTGCTTAGGTCTCGGTAAAAGTAATATCACGAAAATGCTTAATATCAGCCCGAAGTCTGGAATTGTGCCCGGTATGGCGATAGGCTGGCTCTCTACCACATCATAGGACGGAAATAAGCTCGGTGAAATGTCGGTGTACTAGTTACACATCTGCCTACCCCTTCGAGGATTACAGGCGTGAATGTTTAGCTCCTTTAGAAGTCCTTTCTGCATTATTCAGTATCGCCTATGGTCGAAATTCAACTAAAATTAAAAACAATCGGAAACCACGCTACCTAAGTATTTAATTGTTATGAATTATATTTTTCCGTTCACGGTGCAGTAAAGGCAAAGATATCTTAGCCACGGTAAGATATCTTTGCCTTTACTGCACCGTAAGGTTTGTTATCTATAACATTACCGTGTCTTAACTCATACATCCATGAACGTGATCATAATGCTTTCATAATATGTTTTGTTAAACCATTTTGTATGGACATACATACATGTGTGTTTTCATACTTACCTTACCGGAATATGGGTACACGTGATTTTTTGAGCACATATATGGCACGGTACCTTTCGAATTATTTTGTTTCCCTGTTTATAATGAATGCTATGAAATGTAGGTTAACTACTTAAATTTTCGAGGTTCACATTGATTTAATAGATTTTTTTTTATTTTTTTTTTTTTTTTTATACTGGCTCGGCAAAGTGACTACGCTACACCTGATGTTAAGTGCAGCGCAGTCCAAGAATACTGTCGACCAACGACAGACGATTGTGTCTATCGTAGGTCGGCAAGATTATGCCGGCCTGCCTAATTGCTTCTTCACACTCCGTTTAAAGGACCCCATATTATAGGAAGGAGGGAACACGTGTGCCGGCAAACTATTCCACAGCTTGATGGTCCGGCAGAAGTAAGATTTTGCGAACTTTTTAGTTCTAGCCGAGATGGATGAGACCACGAAGCTGTGGTGCCGTAAGCCAGCACGCGTGGTTCTGTTAAGGAAAGGTGAGGATGGGATAAGGTCAAACAACTCTTCAGAGCATTCACCGTGATACAGACGATAAAAAGAACTAAGTGAGGCAATGTCCCTACGCAATTGCAGCGGCTCTAAGCTCTTAGTAACGTCTGCATCATTCACAATGCGAACAGCCCGTCGCTGCAATCCGTCCAAGGCATCGAGTAAGTACTTGCCGGAACCGTCCCAAAGGTGCGAACAGTATTCCACACCCGGCCGTGCCTGCGCTTTGTATAAGCGGTAAAGCTGACCGGGAGTAAAAAACCCACGCACCTTGTTCAGGATTCCGACCCTGCGTGAAGTGGCGGATATTACGCCCTCGATGTGGTTCCTTGGATTCAGATCGCAGCTTATATCCACGCCTAGGATACTTAGGCTATTCCGCATTGCGAGCGGGATACCCTGAAGATTGGGGAGGGGAGAGAACGGGGATTTTTTGCACGTGAACGCGCACACCTGAGTTTTCTTGGCATTGAACTCAACCAGATTCTTAGCACCCCATTCTGAAATGAGATCCAAGGTCCGGTTAAGCTCAATGACAAGATTTTCTCGCTGCCCCTCAGTGACTCCCCGGCTACCAGTGGGCCTACTGCAGTAACGCCCATGCACTGTGCTGTCATCTGCATAGCAATGAATGTTACCAAGTGATAACATATCATTGATATGCAGAATAAACAAGGTGGGCGAAAGCACCGAGCCTTGTGGGACCCCGGCATTAACTGACATGAGCTGAGAAGCATGCCCTTCAACAAGGACACGCATTCTACGCTCATGCAGAAAGCCAGAGATCCACGTACACAGGTTGTCGGGGAGCCCATATGCCGGAAGCTTGGAGAGAAGACCACGGTGCCAGACCCTATCGAACGCCTTAGCGATGTCGAGACTTACGGCTAGAGCCTCGCCATGCTTATCAACCGCCTCCCCCCAGCGATGTAGCACGTACGCAAGAAGATCACCCGTTGATCGCTTCGACCGAAAGCCGTATTGTCGGTCACTGATCAGCGAGTGATCCTCCAGGTAGCGGATCAGCTGTGAGTTTATGATCCGCTCCATTACTTTGCACAACACTGAGGTTATGGCGATTGGACGGTAGTTGTTAGGGTCCGACCGATCACCCTTTTTTGGGATTGGTTGCACATTGGCCTCTCTCCAAGATTGGGGCACAATACCGAGAAGGAAGGAGAAGCGGTATAGACGCGTCAGCACAGGAGACAACTCGGCCGCACACATTTTAAGTACCACCGCCGGTATACCATCCGGACCACTAGCTTTACGGGCATCGAGGAACAGCAACTCGCGCCGCACATCACACTGCCTGATACGAATATGCGACATTGAATATCCGCAATCAGGCACCGTGGGCGGCAGCGCATTGCCGTCCTCGAGCCGCGAGTTAGCCGCAAAGAGGTTTGCCAGTAGAGTGGCTTTCTCCTGCGGCGTATGGGCCAGGGATCCATCCGGATATCTCAGCGGTGGCAACGAGGGGCGACAGAAGTTAGATTGAACGGCCTTGGCAAGGCTCCAATAAGCACGACTGCTTGACGGATGATCCGCCAAGGCTCGTCCAATCCTATTGATGCGCTGAGCATCCGCTCTAACGTACGCCTTCTTACAGGCCTTGGTGGCTTGGTTATAGGCCGCTTTGAGTGAGCTTATGTTGGGATCCTTCAATGCGCGACCCCTAATCCACTCGCGATATGCAGCCTGTCTCTGACTAACAGCGTCTGCGCATTCGCGATTGAACCAGGAGCGTCCGCGCCCACCACCGACGACCTCCGAGGAAGGAATGTAATATTCCATTCCTAACTGGATCTCGCCGGCAATAGCGTCGGCAGTCGCAGAAGGATCGTTGCCCTCAAAGCAGCGCTGCCCCCAAGGGATGGATGCAAAGTACTCACGCATACCATCCCAATCTGCCGACGAGTAGTGCCAGATTCTGCGCCTGACCTTTTTAGGTGTGGTAGGCAGGGCACGAGGCACTGAGGATCCAACCAGGCAATGGTCGGAGGTACCCAAAGGGGCACCCACCGTCACATTGTACCCAGCTGGATGACTCGCCAGCAGAAGGTCCAGCAATGAAGGCGTGTGACTCGCCACATCTGGGATTCTGGTGGGCTGATTCACCAGTTGAGACAAGTCGTGAGTCAGAGCGAATGCGTGGGCAGTACGACCAGCATGGTCAGTCTTGGAGGAGCCCAACCACAGCTCGTGGTGCGCGTTGAAGTCCCCCAAGACCACCAGTTCCGCTGTTGGATACTGCTCCTGCGCATCATCAGTCGCCTGGCTGATATAATTGAACAGCCGAGTCGTCTCGTCATCCCCGTTATGGGATCTGTAAAGGCACACATAGATCCGGCTCTGAGCGCCAAGATCCACGTGTACCCACAGTGTGGAAAAGGAAGGGTCCTCCATGCAGCGCAGACGGCGACAGCAGACATCCGACCGGACATACAAACATACCCCGGCCTTTGGCCTGAAGTTCTCTTCAAGTAAGTAGCCGGGATAATGCAAATATGCCGTATCGGCCGGACGACAGATCTGTGTCTCCGTCAAGAAGAGCATTGCAGGCCGGGCCGTCTCAAGATGGTGGTGGACGGCACTAAGGTTCGAATGGAGTCCACGGATATTAGTGAACCCCATTGTGAACGCGGTGGTGGGGCTGTGCACCGCTGTTGGACCTGCTCTCTTAAATGGCGCTGTCATGGTGAAAATTTACTTTCTTGTGTATTTAACTTGCAGAATGCAAATATCTTATTAGATATAGGTAATAATAATAATCAACTTTATGATTAGATTTCAATGCAACATTTTATCCAACCGTAAACACATATTATATTTATTTTACTCTCATTTATATATTCTACGTCATCAAGTCTGATACTACAACACAAGGAATGCTTATGTGAGGATAAAAGTATATGACTGTTATCATTACTATATTTAATATTTACTTAAGGATAAGCATTCGCCGAAGGAGCAACCTTGAAACAAGAAATTTTCTACAGTCAAAACATACATCAAACATTCATAGACACATAAATACATATGATATGTATTATTAACCAATTTTAAAAAAGAGAACCTATAAAAACTGCAAAGTCGCCGAGTCTAAATTGGTTAGATTTGATTAGCGAGTTTTTTTTTTATCCTAGCTCGGCAAAGTGACTACGCTACACCTGATGGTAAGTGTAGCGCAATTCAAAAAAAACTGTCGACCAACGACAGACGATGTGTCTATCGTAGGTCGACAAAATTATGCCGGCCTGCCTAATTGCTTCTTCACACTCCGTTTGAAGGACCCCATATTATAGGAAAGAAGGAGCACGTGTGCCGCCAAACTATTCCACAGCTTGATGGTCCGACAGAAGTAAGAGTTTTACTAAGTTTAACTTATTTTTCTTAAATGACCCTAAAAACTAAATGCGATAATCGTTTGGACTTCCATAGCTTTGAATAGCCACTTTGTTATCAGAGTGACGTAACGTTTCGTTTGAACCGTTGACATTGGATCATAGTTATTTATGGCCACAACCGTTTTTGTACGCTGATCAGAGATAATCAGTGAATGAACGCTTTTATATCATGACCTATTGATATTCCGAGACAAAATTCGGTAGCTGTTACATTATGGTGATGCAATTGCTACGTTTATTGTTCGAGAATTTTCTTGAAGAGTTCTGTAGGTGGCAAGTCATTCGCGGTAATCCAAAGCAGTTGAGTTTTATATGACAGCCTCCGTGGCGCAGTGGGCGAGTAGCCGGTTGCGATTCGTGAGGCCGTGGGTTCGATTCCCGCACCTAGACAAATGTTTGTCTGATCAACAAATATTTGTCTCGCGTCTGGGTGTTGTGGGACCGCAAGTCCCTCGTAGTTCCTGAAACCCACGATACAGGTTTACCTAGTGTGGGGTCAGGACTATGAGTGTGGCTGTAAGATGTGTATTTATTATTTTTATAAAATACTATAAAATATAAAAATACCTACAAAATCAGAGCTATACTCGGCAACGGTTGTCCCACTGCTGGTCACCTGATGGTAAGTGATCACCACCGCCCATGAACACCCATAATCCCAGAGAATCATGAATACGATGCTGACTTTAATGAAATCAATTGTGATTGGGAATGGTAGGGGATTTGGGCTATCGAATATCACATTCATCGTCACGTCGGTTTTCTGTGAGACAGTGGTACTATACCGGTCAAACCGACCCGTTTATGCTGTAGACAAATGTGTCAATAGCGAGGCTCTACCACTTACATATTCCGCTTAAATTATAAAAGACATTCTATAGTAAAACCTATCCCTAAAATTAGGTTTTTGCCAACGCCCTTGGGAACAAAAACGTGACCTAATTAATTTAGTCAAAAATGCAAATGTATTATCAAATTAATTAATGTGCATGTGTCAACTGTTGCAAAACTAATGAGAATGATAACCCTTATCAGCAACTAATTCACCCAATGACCTTCTATTTTAATATTGTGATAACACTAACCACTATGTTAAATATATATTTTAGTACAATTTTCACAAATTTCGTTAGTTGACTCTGTTTCTCGACTCCTTACACTATTTCTCTGACACCTGTGAACAATATTACAACCTTTTTCGCAACATTGATACATACATTAACATACGCACTCACGCCTGATATCCTCGAAGGGGTAACCAGTACACCCACATTTCGCCGAGCGTATCTTCGTCCCACGATGTGATAGGGGGCGAGCCTATCGCCATACCGGGCACAAATTCCAGGCTCCGGGCTGATACTGAGCATTTCGTAATAGAAAACCCAATACCACTTTACCCGACCCGGGGATCGAACCCGAGGCCTCAGCGTTAGCCTCAATCGTAACGCGTACGCATTACAACTGCGCCACCGAGGCAGTCTAGTATGATCTAGTAGCATTTGTTATCAGACAATACTATTTCGTCATTCAAGTCTATTGATGGACTACCTAGACTGCTACTTCTTACTAACCTTAAGTTTTACAAAGAACCTACGCGATTAACATACAGCCTAAAAAAAACTCGTGGTATTTCTATTTGTCTGCGTCGGTGGCATTACAAGTTACAACTGCGTATCACGTTACGACTGAGGCTGACGCTGAGGTCTCGGGTTCGATAGGTACTCGGATTGGGTAAAAATGATATTGGAGTTTTCTATTACAGCCTCCGTGGCGCAGCGGGCGAGTAGCCGGTTGCGAAGCGTGAGGCCGTGGGTTCGATTCCCGCACCTTGACAAATATTTGTGTAATCCACAAATATTTGTCTCGGGTCTGGGTGTTGTGGGACCGCAAGTCCCTCGTAGTTCTTGATACCCACGATACAGGTTTAACCTAGTGTGGGGTCAGGACTATGTGTGTGACTGTTGGGTGTATTTATTATTTATTTATTATTACGAAAATGCGCAGTATCGGCCCGGAGTCTGAAATTGTGCCCGGTATGGCGATAGGCTCACCCCCATCACAATATGGGACGGAGATACGCACTTCGAAATGTGGATGTACTGGTTACACCTCTGCGTACCCCTTCGAGGATTACAAGCTTGAGTGCGTATGTATGTTTGTTTTTCTACATGCCTATAGAAGAATTGAACCTAAAATGCTGGGCACAGTATTCAGGTCATGAAAAAATGTTTTCTCTCTCTTTCTATCTTTTTGCATGCTATTTCTATAAATATTTATTATTATCTTTATTCTTACGATGCACATTACAGTACAAACGAAAAACTAGTGGAAATCGACAAAAGTTTCTCTTTTGCGTGCGAGATATCTTGTGGGCTTAAGCCGAGCATTTTATTTGCTAACATATTAATTGATTTAAAATTTTTAACATATTGTTCGAGGTATGTAGTCTTAAATGCGCCTTGCTCCCCATGCATGATGCATCTCCATCATTAACTTATCTGTTATTATTACCTATTTAAAACACTTCACTATTAAAGATTATTCGAGAAACTACTGTAGATTCATACTGTACATTCGAGGCTTTGCATTTCCTCTTTATCTCATTATTTTATACAATATGTGCGTACAAACATACAATTTATTTTAATATATAAACCATATACGGATTTCTTCTCTTTTGCATACAAAACATATTCTGAAAGCATTATGAATGTTAATCGTTGGCCACTTACTTTTATTCTAATTGTGCCTCTGCTGCAAGTATATCAATGATTACACAAAGTACGATTTTACACTTATGAAGTGCTAATTTTTGTTCGCGGCTTCGCCCGCGTGAATGGACTATTCCGAGATAAAAGTAACCTATGTCCAAATCCAGATCATGGTCTACCTGTGTGCCTAATTTCGCCCTAAACCGTTCAACCGTTAAGTCGTGATTGACTAACAAATATCTAAATTCAAAAACAAACATCCTAACTTAATTATAATAGTACTAGGATGTAGGATAATACGAGTCATAGATTGTAGCTGACTGGAGGTATTAGCAGTATAAGTCTAGCGATGGAATTCAATAGATTTGATGATAAATCTCCGTCGTCAACTGCTGAATAGTTTTTGTTCAAACATAGCTAAAACCATCTTGACTAGAACAACTTTAATTTTTTTTATATGTATAGCACAGGGCGGCAAACGAGCCAGTGGGTTACCTGATGACAAGTGATCTATACCGCCAATGTTCACCCACAATACCAGAATAATGGGTACGTGGCCGACCTTAAAGAAAAGGGATAATTAAGGGATTGGGACAGAGATTTGAGCCTCCAGATATATCGCTCACTGTGAGCTAATGTTAACGTCCCGGTCGAGCCGGCCCATTCGTGGCACTACCACTAGAAAAGAACCAAATAAAAACATTAAAACCGGTTCATTCGTTTACGCACTATGAAGCGATATGTAGACAGACAAAGGGGTCTTTATAACACCTCTCTAGGTATTTGACGAAGGTAAAAAATGTAAAAATAATATTACATCGTTGTTTCGAATTGAAGCCAATGTTACGTCAAAACTTCTAGAAGCCCATAAAAATCTACTATACTCATCGAAATAAGATGACAAGAAACGTAACACAAGCAAAAAATGACCCCACCAAAACTGTGCAAATCTCTAGTTGACACTTGATACGTCTAATTTTTTGCGCGGTGCAGAACGTCGTATCTCGATCTAGAAATTTAATATTTAGACATTAACTTTTATGAAATAAAGTTGATTTTGAACGTTCATTATTTTTTGTTACTTAAATCGAATTTCGTTACGAGAGTTATAATTCTAGTCATCTTATTTCGGTGACTTTACTTATTTGTTTCTTAACTTTTTTTATTGCATAGGCCGGCTAACGAACAGTGGGTCACCTGATGGTAAGTGATCTCCACCGCCCATGTACGCCCACAATACTAGAAGAATCATGGGCGCGTTGCCGACCTAATAGAAAAGGGATTAAGGGATTGGGAAAGGAAAGGGGATTTGGGCCTCCGGATATCTCACTCACCGTACGAAACGCAGCAGCAAGCTGCCACTGTACACCAGTTTTCTGTGAGACAGTGGTAACGATCCGGGCGAGCCGGCCCATTCATGCTGTAGACAAAACTGTCTACAGCGTGGCTCTACCACTCTGAAACTTAGATCAAAGCAGTAGAAATGTGTTCAAAGCCTTCATTTATCCGTGAGAAGTTTAAAAATAATACCGTTCGTTCGCTCAACGGTAATTACACACAACTTTCCCTAATATATTCCAACCCAAAAAACAGGTCCCTTATCGCGCCAAGGAACTTCCTTTCCAATTTTTATAGTGACAGGTGTAACGAACCGAACCGAAAAGGACACGGTACTCCTCACTTCCTTTGTCTACACACACAAATTAGATAACGCTTCGGAATAATTATGAGGTATGCGTTTGGTTTCTATCTAGTCGTACTTAGGATGGGAAACCTGGGCTCATCAAGTCGGGCAATCACAATTTGTGTTTGAGTGTTCGATATGAAAAATCACTCGAGTTGCCCAGGATTAGATGTTGTACTCGTATATGCTCGACACTTATCACATCAAGGGACGGAAATAAATAAATGCGTTTTAAAGTTTGACAAATTCCATAAAACCGAATGACTTGAGATTGTAGAAGACGTACACGAGGACAAGGATAAAGTAATTGAACGTTTTTGTCATAGTTTAAATTTAAAAGTATTTTTCAATAGGTTACTTAATTTTTATTATATCAAAAGACAGTATTATTTATACACAATGATCTCTAGTACCTAGGTACTTATCAACTCGTGAAACAGACGACTATAGTCTTGTTTAGCTAAATGATAAGGTGACGTAATATGTATAGATGTAAATGCAACTATGACTATTGACTATTTCTAACAAACATATAACAAATGTCGTTTGTTTTATGATACATAATAATATGCATGTAGAACATACGAGAATACATCTCACATTAGGCAAGTGTAAAAGCATTTCAGAGAAGATAATAAGTGGAAATGTCAATTAGTTTCTTAACTTATTAACTTAACTTATTAATTATTCCTTATTCTGAATGAGGGACAGTAACAAGATAATATGCATATTATATTTTTATGACACTTTTCATTCCCAGTAAAATGACTACAACTGAATTTTTGATAGTAAATCGCCCGTTATAGCTCGTTTCGGCAAGACGCGTTCCGGAGTCCGCAAGTGTATATCCAGTGACTTTAGGCTGGCATAATTCTGGTGAACGTCGAAGAATGCAACGTCTCTCAACATTCGACATTATTTGGGCTGTACCATATTTATTATAAGGTACAGTGTATTACTTAGCCGTGGTACGATAAAAATATTGTATTTTCAGTGCAGTCCAATCTTTAATAAATTTATTAGGTAGTACTCTTGACATAATCGCCATAAAGATTTACGAAACATATGTGGATACTCCGGATACGAAGGCCCGTTCCAAATAACAACTCATGAAAATAAGTCAATTGAGGAATTTTGTTTATATTACAATGTGTACGGCATTTACAATCAAGTTCCAACTACCAAGGTTCCGTGCCGGGCCTCAAGTAATTAATTAAAACATGTGTCCAACCAGTTCATTCCGTTAATTTAAGGGAACACTTAAATACTATTTATAGACAAACGCCACATTTGAAATAACACACTTTAAATCCGGTTGTGCAAAGCATTCTTTTGATATGTCTGGCAACGAAGGAGGCTGAGTCACGTCTGAATCTTTTTGAGGTGACGTCATTCATATTCGCACGATACGCTTTCTGGTAGTTCGATAGTTACCAAACAATTTGCATCGATTTTTCTCGCATATTATTGATTCAGTTCCTTTTTCGAATACATAGTCATAGTAACTAACTGACTGATTGAATATAAGTGAGTAATCGTTTCTTCGGGATAATTCCCATGTTTATTTAGTTTTGTCATTAATACAACCATAAACAATATAGTAATCACTGAATACTTTAAAACAATGACGGAGACTGGAGGTACGCGTATATTTATTCCATGATGAATTATGACTCCTAACAGGATAGATTGATCCGAAGTCAAAGAGTTGACTGGTTTTTAATCAACACCATTAAGCCTGTTTTCAAAGAATTCACCCAAGAAGGGGTGCTCAATTCGATTGTATTTTTAATGTACGCGATATCCGCCGAATGTACGTCCATTTTGATGTTTATTTTTGTATTCGTTAGGGTTTACCTCAAGGATGGTTTCATATTTAAGAACTGAGGAATGTACTGAAAACTGTGTATACCTAAGCGAAAAATAGCAAAGTCCTACATCGGTAATACGAGTGGATTTTGAAGTTTTATTTAAACTTACTTAACACTACTGACTAACGCTATACTATTAATAATTTACTACTAAATACAAGTTTTCAGTATTCCTTGGCATTTGACTAAACGATTGCAAACCAAGGATGAATAAGGTGGCATAATTTTCAGAATAATCCCATTTGTCAGGCATTCAATAACAATGACGCCATATTATAGGGCAGTGTTGATTCAATGGATGCAATGTTGAGGATAACGAATGAAGCGTTACTCTTGGCGATTCAAGGGCCTTTATTCGTATTAGAGGTGATTCTGGGGAAGGATAATAAAATCCCTAGAATGATTGTCCAATTTTAAACAAACAAATAATAACGAATGAGGAGTTTTACAATAACATACATACCTATGTTTAAGAATCGAATAAGTTTTAAATAACTCACTGTACGCATACGCACTGTAGGTAGCTTGACTGTGCCCCTGGCACCATTGAAGTCCATGGGCGGTGGTAACCACTTACCATCAGGTCAGCTCATCTGTCTTCAACGACAAATAAAAAAAAAACTGAACTTTTATAACGTAGACGGTACTGTTCTAACTAGCCATTATAATATAGAGTTTGAAGAAATAACTTTATAAGACGGCTTGGTAAATACTTCTACAATACTAAATACCAAAAAGATTAATTGGATACGAGCTCACAAATCAATGGCAATCCTAAAACCTTAGGAGTAAAAGAAAATATTTTGCCATATTTTATAACACGGAAATAAGGTGTTGAATCAATCTTCAGCATATCAGTGACTATGTTAAATATAGAAAGGTTTAAATTGCTCAAAATTAGGCATTCATCATAAAACTTATTATGGTTCCTTTTTTGGGAATGAACTATACTGTTAGCTCTTATGGCTTTTAATGACAACTGTACCTGATAACAAGGCCGGCGCTTAATGGCGCTCTAGCGAGGGTATGAGGGATTGTGCACTAAATCCGAGCTCCGTTTTCCGAAGTCAAGAATATCCCCAGTTCAGAGTATAATCTTGGATTCGGATCGGATGCAGTGTGTGAACACTGTGAATATACCTATATAGCAACCACGTCTAAACTAATGGCTATCATAACAACTTTCCATACGTCATTTGATATGACAAGAAAATGAATGCAAACAATATTATTATTTTATACATACGATATGACCGCATTTCATTACGTACGTTTAGTAACAGTGTGTCCTTTTGTGGAAACATTCTAGGTAAATAGAACAGGTATAAAATTAGGGGCACTTGTTAATTATTTTATACACGTTGGTACTGACCATATAAAGGGAAAATCAAGCTCACATGGTTCCATTTTAGTTAATCAACTAACTAGAATTAACAAAAGCTGTGTGGTTTTGTTGATAAATTTTATTGAAAGCGTTCTGACTGACTGACTGTTTTATTGAAATCGCATGTGATTTAGCAATTGATCAACAAATTGAATCGTGTGATGCCGCTAGGACGGTTGTCAGCGATTCGAAAAAATCTCCAAAAGCACACTCATTTGTCAGTTCTTCTCAAAATAAACAAGCTCACGCCTGTACCCTGAAAGGGTAGGTATAGATATCCGGAGGCCCAACTTCCCTTTTCCCATCCCTTAATCATCACGAGCAAGTGGGTCATCAGGTGACCCAATTGCTCGTTTTGCGGCCTCAACAATAAAAAAATATATGTTTGTATTAAAACTGTTACTAGCTTTGTCGTTTGAATACTACTAATAATCCGCTTTTTACCAACAAATCCAAAAACTCGTTTGATTAACATAACACATATTGAATCATATTTATTTTAGTAAATATCACAATGACATAATTTGAATTGTAATTTTCCGTATGTAACCTATGCTGTTGATCGTAAATTCACAAGTTCCTGAACTTAAATAACTATCTGAACAAATATAGAAAATATAGAATATGTATAAGACAGTTTTGTCTACCGCATGAATGGGCCCGCTCGACCGAGTCGTTACCACTGTCTCACAGAAAACTAACGTAAAGTCGCGGGTTGCTGCTGCGTTTGGTACAGTGAGTGAGATATCCGAAAGCCCAAATACCTCTCCTCTTCCCAATCCCATAATTACCCCTTTCCTTTAAGAACGTCAACGCGCCCATGGTTCTTCTGGTACTGTAGACATCACAGAACACTGATGTGTTCTGATGTGCTAAGAAATAGATGGTGAGTGTACATGGACGGTCGAGATCACTTACCTTCAGGTGACCCACATGCTCGTTTGCCGGCCTATGCTATAAAAACACGTGGCATTATTTATAAAAAAATTTTTTTACTAACAATAGGTACTCATTTAACAACCATATTACGTTCCATAACAAATTTTCATATAAAGTTGCATCAATAATCTTGAATACATCCACTGCTTTTTTCTTACAAGTCGACGGTGAGCCAACCAGGCTTTGTAGAGCCCCGGTTTGCCCCCCCCCCCCCTAGATTCGGGCCTGCTATTACGTCAGATGATTTGTTGGTTTTCCTTTGTATGAACTCTTTTGATAACCTTCGGTAAGATCGTAAACGTATTTACCATGACGAGTAGTAACATGATCGTATCAGGGATAATTGACAGTAATAATGACGTTGGATATGTAAGGGGACGTCTGCTAATAACATTTCTGATCATATATTATGTCTTATGAGGCTTGAAGATCTCCTAATAGATTGCACTGGGAAGCTGACTGAGAAATTGATGATTGTATTGTTTTAGAAGACTAGGGGCTTTGCCCATGTTTTTCCACAAAACATAAAATAATAAAAAAAACTTAAAGTTCGACGAATATGACACATATCTTACTTTCTTCCTCACATTATTCT
This sequence comes from Mimas tiliae, assembly GCA_905332985.1. Lineage (NCBI taxonomy): Eukaryota > Metazoa > Arthropoda > Insecta > Lepidoptera > Sphingidae > Mimas > Mimas tiliae. Next base: position 5,860,153 of record HG995247.1, on the reverse strand, counting down.
GCATCGATTGGTATCGGTCTCGACCCCATACCCCCAGCGGTTTCGGAGGAGATAGCGTGACAAGCTTTTGGCCGCAGCGGCGGCGGCGCCAGTTACTTTTTTTTGAATAGAGAGATATTATAATGAGAGCCAGTGATCTCACTACAGAGGACGCTTAAGAAGCATCTAAGTAGGAGGCAGTACCTAAGCCGAAATAACGCTAGACAAAAGTAATAAAAAAAAAACTGACCCTCTTAAATGGTGACTTCACAGTTCTCAGTAACAAAGTAACCCAGTTTTAAAGCTTTAAAAAATCATCGGTTTAGTAACATTAATATTGTTGGAAAATAACTATTCGATCATTCGTTATCAGTGACCTTCAGTTCCACATAGTGTTAATAAGTTACGCGCTGAACGTATTTACAATTTCCTCATACTCGTAGTATTTGTTTATTGATAACTTGATGCTATATTAGACAGGAATAAATTACGGATATGTATGAGGAATGAATGTTGGGCCTGGCCGAAGTATGAATACGCACTCACGCCTTTAATCGCCGAAGGGGTAGGCAGAGGTAACCAGTACACCCACATTTCACCGTGCGTATCTCCGTCCCATGATGTGATAGGGGGCGAGCCTATCGCCATACCGGGCATAATTCCAGACTCCGGGCTGATACTGAGCAATTCGTAATAGAAAAAACCATTATAACTTTTACCCGAACCAGGGATCGAACCCGAGACCTCAGCGTCAGCCTCAAGTAACGCGTACGCATTACAACTGCGCCACCGAGGCAGTCAAGAAATATGAACGTCGAGTAATACGGTGGGCATGGTCATCCTCGCTGACCGGATGAGGAATCACGAGATAGTGATTAAGTTAAAGAATCATGTGGTGACTGAGATCGAGAAAGATATGCTTCAGGACATGTGAAAAGGATGGTTAAAATGCGAATTACGAAATTATTGGGAATGGAAGGGTTCGAAGGCGCTTGAGTAGAATATATGAAGATCAAATAAATGAATCTTCTACGAAAATGCCAATTTCCTTAACTGATGGAAATATGTATGTGTATACCCCACATGAGATACAGGCGGGAGTATGCATGTATTCACGTAAACATAAGGGGATTTCCTTAAAGATTTAAAAACATATGTAATCTCACAATAAATTAGCAAACTAGGACCTTTCCTTTGCCACGTTTACGAGAAAAATAAACAAGCTTAAGTTAATAAACAAAGGCAGGCTTATGAATTTTATATTATTTTGTATTTCTGGACAATACAAACGTTATATACAGGGTTCTCCAAAGTATACCTATAAAAGGTACGGTTGCTAAATTCATGCATGTGTTTATTCAAAACCTATTTGCGTTATCTTTAGCCTTGAAATAACCTTGGCTAAAAGGAAGATGCTCCTAACTAAAGAATGCATGTTGTGCGAGTTACTATGTCCCATTGGAATGCGAAGGTCGCGCGGCAACGATTTTGTTGCTCAGAAAATGTTTGACGTAAAACCTAGATACCTAGATATAGTTGATAAATGATAATAGTTATAATATACCTAAACAATATTTTTTTGTAATTCATCTAAGACAATATAGACTTATTATAATCTGACTGGCGCCTAAATACCTTTAAGTAATTGAGTTTTCGGCTCATACTCTTGATCTCTAGGATTGAAACTCTGTCTCCCCTACCCTGATTTCTTTCAACTGCTCTTATCCCACTAGCAGTGGGGTCGGCGCAACATGCTTCTAACACAGTTACAGAAAGATTTGCCTTGTAGTTTTTACGACCGGCCGTCAACCCCTCAGGGGAAATTGAAATACTCTAATATTATGAATTATATAATTGTGTTAAAACACGTATGAACAACTATAACAGATTGGTATATACTTTGTAACTACAATAAAGTCCAATTTGGATGTACTTAGGTAGATCCACGCTGTAGACAGTTGTCTCACAGTAAACCGACGTAAAGTAGAGCAGCTTTCTGCTGAGTTTCGTTTAGCCCAAAATCACTTTTACACGACCCAGGCTCGAACCCAAGACCTCAGCACTACAGGCTTACTGCGTAGAATAAAATTAAATCGGAATTTTTTAATTTCGCGTCCATTTATTTGTCCATTACCACAATCTAGTGAATCGAGTGAAAAATCGTTTACTTTGCGCAAAAAATAGATTTTCGATTAATAGACCTGCATGCCTAGACACGAGTAGTTTTATTTAAGTAACTCTCGAAGACATTTCGTATGTATGCAAACAACACACATTACATTTATTACTATGGCAAATCGATTCGATTCACGCACACAGCTTCTTCTCAATTACCTTCACTCGGTTTTGTTATGTGTGTAAGCGATGTTATAAAGTTAAATAAAAGAAGGTATAAATACACTGATTTAGCCAATCACATATTATACTATAAATCGTGAGGCCCGCACGAATGTTCAATGAACTGTTAACATAAGCTCACGACGGTATTCACAAAAGGGTAGGCAATGCACCCACGGTTCACAGAGCTGATATCCGTACTACGATGCGATAGTGGGGCGAGCCTATCATCATATGGGCACAAAATGCAATCCCTGGCAACTCGTTTATTTCGTGTACCAGTTTCATAGTCTAGGTATGTGCTCTTCCACTAGAACTAATTATACGATAGCTTGTTATGTGAGTAAAAGCGCCCGTACCTCCTACTTTAATCAACACTGATTTTTTTCTGAGATAGGGGAGTTATCGGACAAATACTTGCGATAAGCAATTACATAAAAAAAAGTTGAATGCCATCTCGCTGATATCCAGTAGTTATAATTGTATTATTATAGCCTCTGATCGGACATATTAATATATAATGTTTAAGAATGTATTTGGCGTTTGCTTATTTTTTGTATGTCCGTTTGCCAATTGGCAAAGGCCCTCCTCCAACCTTCTCCATTCTGGTCTCTCTCTGGCTACTCTACTCCATGGTGTGCCTTTAGATATCTCACTCACCATACGAAACGCCACATCAAGCTGCTACTTCACGTCGGTTTTCTGTGAGACAGTGGTGACAATCCGGTCGAGCCGACCAAAACTAACTACAGTGTGGCTATACAACTTTCTTCTACTCCTCATCCCGAGCCTTATGATGTTAAGTCTCATAATGCCACATAATCTAGTTTATATTGTAAACATAATAATAATTAGTATATTTCTATTAATTTCAGATAAACAGCAAATACAGCGAAGAGCTGGCGCAGGAGTCGTTAGAATGGATCCGGCTGATAACCGGCGAGCCAGAGAACATATCCGGAGATATGGACAACTTCTATGAAGTGCTCAAGGACGGCACGCTGTTGTGCAAGTAAGTACCATTTATAATAGTCTTTATTTTATACTAAGGCTGCGTAGCTAAAGACCTTGGTATAAATTTTAAAAAAAAGTTACTGAGAATACTTACTTCCAATGCTGATGTTGGTTTTGCTACAAAACAGAGTCTCTAACAGTTGCTGAAAGTGCTATACTACTTGAGAAAACCGAAATTTAGTGTTTGTTAGCACCAATGGCCAACATAGTAACTCGTATGCGAGAAGTAATCTGGGTACCACCACTTCGTCTATATCTAACGGTAAGTAGCATTGTGTAAGCGAGATGAAACCAGTGAAATTACTGGGCAATAGTGACGAGCGCAGTTCAATTCCATGTAGTGTTTGTTATTCAATTGTCAGTCAGAATAACCTGAAAAATAATAAATCTATAATTTCCAGACTAGCAAACAACATCCAACCAAACCTGGTAAAGAAGGTGAACAACTCCAAAATGGCGTTTAAGTGCATGGAGAACATTAACGCTTTCCTGGAAGCGGCGAGGCAGCTCGGCGTTCCCGCGCAGGAGACGTTCCAGACAGTCGACCTATGGGAAAGACAGAACCTTAACTCTGTCGTCATCTGCCTGCAGTCGCTTGGCAGGAAGGTAAGGACCATGAATGGACACAATCATTTTTAATCCCTGACAAAAAGAGGCATTATAAGTTTGATCCCTTTGGCTGTCTGTCAGACTGTTCGTCTGTTGTGGTATCGTAGCACTTTAACGAATATACCAATTTGTAAACAGTTTTTTTTTTCAAATAAAATCTGGTTTTTTCTATATTTACAAAAAAGGTATATGTAACTGAACAGATTTTCTGCATTCGTTAGAAATTAACCAGTGGCTTACATGATGGTAAGTGATCTCCACCGCCCATGAACATCCACGATATCAGAATCATGACTGCGTTGCCGACCTTAGAGGAAAGGGATAATTAAGGAACTGGGAAGGAGAGGGCGGATGTGGCCCACCGTACCCCCACTCACCGTACTTTTGTACGCCACAGCAAGCTGCTACTTCATAGGTTTTCCGAGAGACAGTGGTAACAAACCAATCGAGCCGGCCAATTCATGCTGTAGACAAAACTCTACAGTGTGGCTCTACCACTGTTACTAAAGCATTGTTATCGCGTTCAAAATTAGACAATGAATTGCCCTGGTTTAAGAAGATTTGCACTTTTAAAATAATGTAATCGCTTAGAGCTGCGATCTCGACCATAACACAACTTTTAATAAATATAATAAAATATATGTACATACATTATTAATTTTATGCATGACATACTACGAAAACAATATTTTATATTGATACCACCCACAGCTATACATAAAGATTAATGTCCATTACAGTCAGCTTTGCAAAATGATATTACTTTACAATACAAGACTTTTAAATTAATTAAATGTTTAGTTTAGAAATCAATCATTCTCATCTTGACAATTTCAATAAATATAAAAATTGCTAATCGAAATGGTTACCTTCTAAAACTCAGTTAGATTTTATCAGAAAATACAGAATGCTTAAAATAAAACCCCAAATTTCAGGCTGGGTCCTTCGGCAAACCATCCATCGGACCTAAAGAAGCTGAGAAAAATGTGAGGAACTTCTCAGAAGAACAACTCAGGGCCGGACAAGGCGTCATCTCCCTACAATACGGGTCAAACAAGGGAGCCACCCAGAGTGGAATTAACTTTGGCAACACCAGGCACATGTAAACTGCCTAAACACTGCACATGTGCTTTTTAGTTGACAATTGATAAGACAGTTGCCATTAAACTTATTAAAAAAAAATTGTTAAGTATAATGGTAGCTATCACTCATCGAGACACAAATAAAGTAGTTCTGTACTTACTAGTTCCATATTTAATTAATAACGACTTATTAGAATAGAGGGAACATAAATCCATATATTCTTAACGCACGAATCTCTTTCGTCTTCAATATAAAATTTGAAATTATCGGTTCCATCATTCCGAATTCATTCCATTATTGGATTATTTAATATAAGCTTCGTTTATTTGCATTTAGCAATACTGAAACTAACTAATCCAAATTAATAACTTATGTAATTTTAATCACTTGGTTAAATTCCGAGCGTGAATTCCAATAAATATTCCAATTTAATGTAAGTCATAAGTGTGTAAGTCAACAAGCATTTGATTTTAAATTAACTAGTTTTATGTCAAATTTATTCGCTTATTTCGTATTATATTTTTGTAATAATTCTCATAATATTGTGCCAATATATCTCATCTTTTTTTTATAATAAAACAGTAAAACAGTACAATTATTAGAAATATAACTTCTTTTATAATATAGTACTATCGTGCCTTCAAGCTCTAAGAGCCATTAAATTGTTTTACAATGGTGTCTAACATAATATTCTCTTTGGAACTAAAAGGTCAGGGTTTTCCATTTTATCTTATTTATTAAAAAATTGTATTTAATCATTCCAAAATGTATTAGATAATATTATTATGTTAGTTCACTCTGTGATTAATGATTTTAATTCACGTAATTACTATATATTTTCTTATATAGTTATATATTATGATTCGTAATATTTAGTATTGTAAGTTTCGTAAAGTTATTACGGCTTTATGGAAGTACGAAGAATAAAATAAGCTAAAATATTTGGTTGTTTTTTATTTACATAAATCATTATTACCTTGGTGTTAAATATATTATGGCAGTCTACTTAGACTGAGAAACCGGAAGGTCCAGAGTTCAAACCCAATGTCTAGCCATCAAAATTTGGGTTTGAATTTTCAATACCAAATACCACACGAGTTGCCGACAATGGGGCGACCCAATACCACCACATCATGGGACGGAAAACATTAAGCTAAACCTGGGTGCAGCGCTTGTTGCCTACACCTTCGGGGATACAGGCGTGAGCTTACGAGCCAGTGTTGCCGAGTTAGCCATTTATTGACTTATTTCTATTTATTTATTTTCTTTGATAAACATCCACCATATAAATACATACATACGCACTCACACCTGTAATCCCCGAAGGGGTAGGTAGAGGTGTAACCAGTACACCCACATTTCGCCGAGCGTATCTCAGTCCCACGATGTGATAGGGGGCGAGCCTATCGCCATACCGGGCACAAATTCCAGACTCCGGGCTGATACTGAGCAATTTCGTTATAGAAAACCCAATAACATTTTACCCGACCAGGGGATCGAACCCAAGACCTCAGCGTTGGCCTCAATCGTAACGCCTACGCATTACAACTGCGCCACCGAGGCAGTCCATATAAATGAGATGTTTAGATTATTACTGCAGTTATCTTTCAGACCTACTGTTTGCATTTGTAGTTCCTACACACAACGAATAAAGTAAATTCAGTGAACCGATGAATATTGAATTTTTATCAACCCAGAAAACGAAACATCCAGCATTTATTGTATTTGTCACCCCTTCTGAGACCATACCTTTTCACCACATTACCGGTAGTGTCGTGGGGAATAATTTTCCTTTTGCGCTACTGTTTTTGCGAGTGGTACAGCCACGCTGTACACTTTTGTCTACAGCATGAATGAGCCGGCTCGTCCGGGTCGTTCGTTACCACTGTCTCACAGAAAACCAACATGACGAAAGTATCAGCTTGCTGCTGCGTTTCGTGCGGCGAGCGAGATATCCGGAGGACTAAATCCCCCTCCCCTTCCCAATCCCTTAATCATACCTTTCCTAGGTAAGGTTGGCAACGCGCCCACGATTCTTTTGGTATTGTGGGCATACATGGACGGTGGATATCGCTTGCCATCAGGTGACACACTTGTTAGTTTCCGATCTACGACATTACACATCTTTGTTCCCCGCGACACACTACTTTATTAACTTACTAGCTTTTGCTCGCGGCTCCGCCCGCGTGAATAGACTTTTCCGAAATAAAACGTAGCCTATAACCGTCTCCAGGGTCCCAACTATCTCTACATCAAAATCGGTTCAGTGATTTAAGCGTGAAAGCGTAACAAACAAATTGTTAAACAAGCAAAAACTTTGTATTAATAGCTATATTCATCAGAATAATCCCAACGAACAGTCATTTAGCGCACACCAGAAAACAATTGAAACCCCGTGCGACCACCGATTCGCCAGTGGCGTTGGCCAGTTTTGCACGGTGCGCCTGTGCAGCAGAGTGTAACCGAGCGCCCGAACGCAGCCGAATGTTTACGAAAATACCGCAAATAAACAAAATAGATAATAATACCGAAAATATGCAAAATAGATAAAAAAAAAAGTATCCTGTTACTTCTAAATACCTCCAAGAATATGTGTACAAAGTTTCATGATGATCGGTTAAGTAGTTTTCGCGTGAAAGCGTAATAAACTTACATTCACATTTATAATATTAGTATGAAGTATGATTACTAGGTGGTAGGTGTATACCTATGTTCTGTGAAATTTTGTATTTCTGTTCCCCACATTGAAAATTAGCTCTTCAGTGTGTCTAAGAGTTCTATACTGCAGCACGTAACTGAATGAAGGGTCCTGTTAGAGTGACATACTTATAACCTTTGATCTTATAACGCTATTTGTATTTTTTTATGGAACTGAACTGCAGTTGATGGAAAATATGGAGTCATAAAATATATAAAAGTATAGTCAGGATTTAGAGTACATTAAATACTTTCATTGCTATCAAACCCATCAGGACATATCATAAATCATTTGTAACTATCTGTCATTTACTACAACATTTTAACTTCTCTGAGCAAGTAAATAAGTAGGTACAAAAGGAAATAAAACATTGAACATAAAGTTAATATCTTTTAATAAACTACCAACATTTAAATATACTAGCGGCTTTGCCAATGTTTTTCCACAAAACGTAAAAAAAAAAACTTAAAGTCCGACGAATATGAGACATATCTTACTTTCTTCCCCACATTATTCTGCATCGATTGGTATCGGTCTCTTTTTTTTAGAATAGAGAGAAGAGAGATACGTGTTACAGAAAGGTTTCGACATACTGGAGGGTCGTTACATACACCTGACAGTCAGTGTTTTTGTACTGAATAATAAAAAATACACCCAACAGTCACACACATAGTCTCGACCCCACACTAGGTTCACCTATATCGTAGGTATCAGGAACTACGAGGGACTTCCGGTCCCACAACACCCAGACCCGATACAAATATTTGTGAATCACGAAAACATTTTGTCTCGGTGCGGGTGCAGGAATCGAACCCACTGGTACTCGCTTGCTGCGCCACGGAGGTGTCTATTACGATGATGTCTTGTTTATTACGATCGATAGATCACCTCAAGTGCGCGAGCGAGAATAACAATGCTGGAGGGAAACAAAAGCTCAGCTGTTTATCGTTCAGTGTTAGCCAAAGTTGCAAGTCGAATATCGACATGTTACTCATAAAAAAAAGAAAATGCTTTATTTATGTCCTAGCAATGTAATCGGATTTGGTACTACGGGGGTGAAATATTTATATCGTACACTATACATTGCTTAAATTCGACCACATGTTTCTGTAACACGTTGTATAACTGTGGGAAAAGAAGTGGTGGAACAAAAACTCATCCGTTTATAATATATATCACAATACATAATATATGTATAAACAAAACTAATGTAATACCAATACATAAGTCACAAATAATACTTAGCTTTAGGTAATCCTTCAACAATTACATAGGTATCCAATTGTTTCAATATATTTCATGGTTTATCACATCAGACTATTTTACTGCTTTATACCACAATTATTTACTAACTATTTTTTAAATTATTATTATATAGGTAATAAAGAGCTAACTAACAGAGCTTCGCCCTGACTATTGATAACAAAAAACTAAATCAGACTTCTTTCGAATGATAAGACCCTCTTTTTATCACAGTTTTCCCACTCCAAGAAACCACCAGATAAACAATATAAACCACCCTCAATTTAAGTAAATGAATGACGGTACACACAATATAAAATACATCGTAATATCTAGAATTTCAAGCCAGTGGCCGTATTCATAATCAATAGGTTTATAAATGATTTATCATGCCGTTGAGTGAATAATGTCAATACCCTTATAATTCTAGATTAAAATAAAATATAAGTTATAAATACATTTTACATTATTTGTTAAATTGCCATATTCGATTTTCCCATCACGCTCGTCATCCCGAGACATAAGATGATAAGTCTCATAATGCCCAGTAATTTCACTGGCTTCAATGTCCTTCAAACCAAAACACAACAGTGCTTTTACACACGCTGCTTGGCGGCAGATATAGACAAACCGGCGGTCACAACCCAGCCGGCTTCTCGCATACGAGGGCGAAGGGACCTACTCTATCTAGTCATGTATCATGTAGTCTGTATTATGTCTACGTGGTTTTGTTCCCACAATAAATATATTATTTCTATCTTTTTCTAGTATAGTTTAGTCGTGCTACATTACAATAAGAATAACTTAATATAGTAGTTTCTACAAATTTAATTAATTTACTATGTAAATAGGCAAACGTCGGCGGGTTTATAAGTCATATTTTTATAGTATAGTACTATAGTATGTTATACAATGTATTAATCTACTGGTGCGTCAGAAAAATCCAATAGTCTGAGAAGAAACACTTTCATAATTCAGCCAAATCTACATATTTTGTCTTATATAAACTTAAACAAACAATCAGTTTTGTCATATTGACAGAAAATACAAGGGATTCTACCGTATTATGTTGTAATACAAATACAATATACATTAATCACAGATTATTTAAGCAATTGCCATACCTATTAATAACACTAAATAATGTTGGAAAACCCAGATGGCCAAAACCATCAAGATGTTTTAAATAATATTGTATTACAGACTACTTTAAAACATTCAATTCACAAAACAAACGCCTGTGGCGAATACTTAGCAATTTATTATACAGTAGTCTTCTGACAGCAATCACACAATAGACAATATTGTAATCGGTTAATTTTATAACTTCATTGGATACCACGCTGAATAAACAAATGTAAATACGTTGTACAATAGGCGATGTTATTGCTAAAAGCGATCTCTACCAAGAAACCTTTCGATTTTGTTCGATTGAAGCGCTCGACAACTATTTTATGAATGGAATGTCGTAAAGAAGTGTGGAATTGAGACCCCGAGTGTTGAGAGGGGGCGGGGGGCGGCGGGGGGGTGTTGATATCACCTTTCATCCTGTACACATCTAGCATGGTGGAAGTTTAAAGGCGATGGAGATCACTTACTTACGGTCAGGTTACCCACCTGTACATTCGCCAGCCTGTAAATAAAAAAAAAACATTCTTACATTCATGCTACGAGTCCATCCATCTCACATTCATTCTCAATAAATAAGATTTACTCAACATACCGTCTTTTTCTTCGACGTTTTTCTTCCCCTTCGAGAACGTTTGATGCATGCCAGTTATGCCAACAGTCCGCAAAACACACGAATGCACCACAAGTAACACATGATGAGTTAACCATTTTATTTATGCCCCGTCGATAACAAACCACACAACGCTTTCGATTACGACTTCCGGTCTGGTACTTTGGCGTGTGTATAATATCCTTCCTCAGCCTTATGTTTTGGTCTATTGGCTGGATAATCTCTATTCTAGGAAGACGATGCTTTCTTGCCAAAGATTTAGCCAATTCATAGCGAAAATCACGATACGATGGCGGAACTTTATTACGCCGCTTCAAAGACTCCACATACATTATAAAAGCATTGAGAATACTAACATTCAACAATCTTCTGAACATTTTCATATACCATTTAAGTCCTCTCTTTCGTTCTAACAAGTACATAGAGAGTTTTTGATCTTTCAGAGTAACACCCCCCATTGTATGGTTATAATCTTTTATACACACTGGTTTCACATACGGCTTACCGGCCCTCAAACTAACGTAAGTACTTGTATCGTGGTAGGTGGATATAACAGGCACCAACTTGGCGTCTTTCCATGTTATGATGGAAAGGTCTCCGCATTGGCGAGCTATTATAGTCCCCCTAGGCAAGTCCTTTGGCAATTTAGCGATGTCTTGAGGCACGTTACGCCGGTTCGTCCGCAGGATTCCCAAACAGTCAAAGCCCTCACGCTTGAGATATCGTGCCAACGATGGGCAATTGTAAAAAATGTCCATCGTCACACAATGCCCCCGGTGTTCCAGGCCTTTAAGTAGTTCGATAACTATCTTGGTACTTTTACCCGCCAGATCAACACTAAGAGAGTCGACAATGTTCGATGAGTCGGACTTACCTGTGTATATTTGAAATCGTGCCACATAGCCAGTCTGTGATTCACAGAGCTCATATGACTTGATTCCAAACCTTGCTGCCTTTGTCCTTATCGTCTGGGCCCAAGCCAAGCGACTTTTGAATAAGGTCAAAGACTCATCCACACAGATATTCCGACCTAAATTATAAAGGGAATCGAATTTACCCTCGAGGTGTTCAATGATCGGCGCCAATTTCGCCAATTTTGGGGACATCGTGCTTGTTGAGATTTCATTTTGATTGTCAACAAAATGAATGAACTTAGTCAACAAAATGTAACGATGATAGCTGAGCAGTCGCTTGAACTTGGGCATATCAAGGTAATAGTCTGACCTCCAATATTCGTATTGTGATGATCGTGAATCAATTGCCATGTACATGAACACCCCGAAAAGTACCATAATCTCGTCTGCATTAGTCTCCTTCCAGTCATGCATACGAGACGATGGTGTCAATAGCCCTTTGTCGTTTAGCGAGTCGATAGTTTGCTTGGCATATCGATTTGTCTCCCGGGCAATTCTCGCTATGATGTCTTTATCCCAAATGTCAACAAAAGCATCATAGGGAGAATCGTAGTCTTTTACCGGTCCAGGTGTAGGACCTGAAAATTGTTCAGGAACACCCTTGAACGAATTGAAACCCTCGACCCACTGGAAATTTGACGATACACCAAGCAGACGATCGGCCTCGTCATCTATTGTCCTCACAATATTATTTAAAGCATTTAGGACAGGTTTCTCCAGCGCATCATCATCAAGAATGTGTCTTCCTATGCCAGCAACAGCAGTGGTTTCCATAGGGAAAATTTCGGAGTCGTCTTCAAAATCACTTTCGATATCACTGCCGATTCTCTGTAAGCTTCTACGCGCCTGCTCGGACGTCTTCACGCCGGAAGTAGATGGACGAACCTCAACATCGGCAATATCATCACTATCAGCAACATCGGCAATATCATCAAGATCAGCAATATCGGCAACATTGGCAACATCAGGAACATCGCCAACATCAGTAACGTCGGCAACATCATCAACATCGGCAACATCAGCAACATCGGCTACATTATCAACATCAGCAACATCGGCAACATCAGTAACGTCGGCAACATCAACATCGGCAACTTCATCAACATCGGCAACATCAGCAATATCGGCTACATCATCAACATCAGTAACGTCGGCATCATCAATATCGGCAACATCATCAACATCGGCAACATCAGCAACATCGCTAACTTCATCAACATCGGCAACATCGGCAACATCAGTAACGTCGGCATCATCAATATCGGCAACATCAGTAACATCGGCTACATCATCAACATCGGCAACATCAGCAACATCGGCATCATCAGCAACATAGACAACATCAGTAGCATAGACTAAATCAGCAACATAGGCAACATCAGTACCATATGCAACATCAGTACCATATGCAACATCATCAACATCGGCAACATAGGTAACAGCAGCAATATCTTCAACATCGGCAACCTCGACAATACCTTGGTCTACCTCTGTAATAATGGTAGCAATGAGAGGGGGGTTCGAATTAGGTTCTTGATTATGCAGCCCCTCCATCCGTTGCAGCATGCTCGACGGAGCCGGCGACATTATGTCCTCCGCTTCTTCCTCCATGTCCAAAGCCTCTACCCGCTTTAATACATTAGTACTGCAAAGAAACAAGCATTTTAAAAATAATCATCAGTTGGTAAAATATATCATGAGATATATGGGGGCAAGATATCCAAAATATTGATGAAATTATATAATTATACATTTATGCATATAACCTAATCATATATTACTAGAACCTTCCTAAATACATGTAAACCCTAAAAGCCTTAAGTAGTAACCACACTCCGATTCGGACTAAAATCACAATTTCAGAATTAATCACACATCATAATATGTTATGCGTGAACATGTTGATCTTAGCAACAAACATATACAATATGAATTAAACTTTGAATTGCTCGAATTAACCAATAAAATACAATATTTTTCTCAAAAACTGAATATTACCAAAAGGCATTTGCACAGATTACATATCGGAACTGTAAATTTTACATTTCGTATTGCTAATTCATAGTGATGGGAAGAAGTGAATTAATCATGATTTTAACATAGGATAAACAAGTTATGGAAATAATTAAATATTAATTTAATAAATAAGTTAAATCGTTATATTATTTCTGTTTTCTAAACAGGTCATAAAATAAAAATAATTTTTTTACAGATTTGACGAATGATCGATCCGGCCTAGCTCAGTATTGCCACTAATTAAATAAATCTTACTTTTGGCCCCTTTTGGTGTTTTTTTTCTGTCATTTTTATTTTGTTGTGTTTTATAGGTATAATTAAACTCAATTATTATCATACTAAAGTTTCTATAAAGTATAGGAATTAATAGGGCCTTTAAAAGTCGCGAAAAAGTAACGGAGCAAAATTAAATTTTAGACCACTATTTTTATTAATCATTGTATTGGGTCACCTGATGATGAGTGATCACACCCGAGAAATTGTCAATGCGTGGCCGTCCTTAACTTTTTCAAGTCTGATAAAAATACTATAAAATTATAGGTATTGATAGATGTAACGCACAACGGAAACTCAGAAAAGAAAACAATTTTACCAGTGGGGTATGGGGCTGGTTACATGTTGGAGACTGCCCCCAGAGGTAGATTCTACGGTGACATTGTCTTCAGCCACGTTTAAGGACTTCCTTGGCTTGCGAACTACACCAACCGCCTGTCTCTTGGGCCTAAAAAAGTCGGATGAAAATACTATAAAATTATAGGTATATTGATAGATGGAACGCACAACGGAAACTCAGAAAATAAAACAATTTTACCAGTGGGGTTTGGTGCTGGTTACATGTTGGAGACTTCCGCCAGGTGTCGATTCTACGGTGATATTGTCTTCAGCCACGTTCGAGTACTTCCTTGGCATGCGAACTACACCAACCGCCTGTCTCTTGGACCTAAAAATTAGATGCGAAATCTTATCAGTATCTAATCAAAATATAACAACTCGTACATTGTCCTTATGAATTAACGCAGTGACTTATTTTTATTTATAATGCTTCAGTCATCATCTCAGCTTGTTGCCAAGTGAGCGCCAACCATCCCGGTATTGGGCAGCCTTGCGCTACCTGCCACCTTTTTCAAGTCGTCAGTCCACCCGCCACCGCACAGCGGTGCAGCAGTGCAGCGGTGCAGCGGTGCAGCAGTGCAGCAGTGCAGCAGTGCAGCAGTGCAGCAGTGCAGCAGTGCAGCAGTGCAGCAGTGCAGCAGTGCAGCAGTGCAGCAGTGCAGCTGTGCAGCCGCACCGAGAGCCTACACCTCGTCTGCCTAAGTGTGGTGTCCACTCCAGCACATGTGAACATGTCTGCTCCACTAGGCACTGACCATCTGTCTGTCCACAGACATGAACACACAACTTCCACTTGATATCAATATATATTACTTTGGTTCTCTGGACTTAATTCCGAATTTTAGCAAACAGAGAAATTCCAAACATTGCTCGCTCCATAGCATGCTGAGCTCTTTGAACTTGTGGATCAGTCCACTATGCAGTATCCACGTTTCAGCTTCGTAGATCATTACGAGTAGGACGCACTGGTTAAAAACTCTCGTTTTTAAACACTGAGGGATCGACGACTCGAATATGTTACGCATGTTCCCGAACACCGCCCAACCGAATTCCTCAATCTGCCTTTTTAATGGCATAATTCGGAAACAAGCAAGTGGGTCACCTTATGGTAAGTGATCTCCACCGCCCATATACGCCCACAATACCAGAAGAATAGGCGCGATGCAGACCTTAAAGGATTAAGGGATAATTAAGGGATTAGAAAGGGAAAGGGGATTTGGGCCTCCGGATATCGCAATCAACTTACACCAAGCTGCTATTTTACGTTGGTTTTCTGTGAGACAGTGGTAACGACCCGGATGGGCCGGGCCATTCATGTCGTAGACAAAGGTATCTACAGCGTGGCTCTACCACTCAAACAGCCTCCTTCTTGAAGTTGTGCCTGCCGAATTGGATAATATGGCCAAATCCTGCAGATATTCTGCAATGATGACAATGTCCTCCACAAATCGCAGATAAGCCATGTACTGGCCGTTGATGTTGATGCCCCGTCCTTTCCAATTAAGCATTAGTAAAAAGTTTCGGAATGATTACATCTCACTGTGTTACACATGACGCAGTTGGATTGGCTTTGTTCTATATTCCTGTACTTGGACGATCATTGATGCGGCCTCATACAAATATCTCAGCACCTGGATATATTGATCATCAATGCGGCATCTCTGCATGAACTGCAGAACAGCCCAAGTTTCGATAGTGTCCATACAGTGCTTTGCAATTCAAAGTTCTGTGTGGCGTTGCTTAGGTTTATGGGTAGACAGGGTGCTTACCATCATGCGAGCGACTTACTCATTTCGTCATTCAAGTTAAACAAGAAAACCGGGCCACTAACTAAGCATAATTAAAACGTATTCTAAAGATCGTTATATTTACCGCCGTAGCGACGTCAAATCTACTTCGGGTTTCTTAAGCCCATCTCCCTGCACTAGACTTATTGGAAGGACGCGGCGAGCTGTGAATGACTGATCTGGTTTGGGCGAGATCGGCGAATGCGTCCCCTTGTCGCTACTTTGCATCCTTTTGTTTCTACTTTGTGATTTCTGGTCTTTACTTTGCGACCTCTTATCTTTACTTTGCAATATCTTGTCTTTACTTTGCAACTTTTTGTCTTTACTTTGCGACCTCTTATCTTTACTTTGCAATTTCTTGTCTTTACTTTGCAACTTCTTGACTAAACTTTGCAACTTCTTGTCTTTACTTTGCAACTTCTTGACTAAACTTTGCAACTTCTTGACTTTACTTTGCGACTTCTTGTCTTTAATTTGCGAACTTTTGTCTTTACTTTGCAACTTCTTGTCTTTACTTTGCAACTTCTTGTCTCTACTTTGCGACCCTGGTCTTGCTAACCTAAAAATGTAAAATATATTTATAATACAGGTAATCATTTTCTTTAGAGCCAAGAGAAGAATACCTATAAACAATAATATGACTTTACGAGCATGCCTGCATTGTGGACAGTACTAGTAATATAGTGGACTTTAGAGTAGGTATGCATACATTATGGACAGTACTAATAATAATATAGGGGGCTTTAGAGTAGGTATGCATGCAGTTCCTGATACCCACGACACAGGTGGTGTATTATTATTATTATGGACAGTACTAGTGATAATATAGTGAACTTTACGAATAGGTATGCATTGTGGACAGTACTAGTGAATACGGTACGTTATCAACAATGTAAATATTGTGCCAGTGTCGCGTATTGAAAATCGCTGAACAAGAAAAAAACATAACACGAAATTACCCATGTTCTGTACAGTTTTGGCAAAATAACATTATAATACTTTACTAGATGGCAGGACCCATTATGCGAAGCCGTATAGGTGATTACCACCGCTTAGTCTGTTTCTACGACTAGGCAGCAGTGTAAGAAACTATGATATATGACAGCTAACAAAAAAAACTGGGCCACTAACCATGGTGAAAACGTAATTTTAAGATCGTAATATTTACCACCATGGCGACGTCGACTGTACATTGGGTTTGTTAAACCCGTGTTCCTGCACTAGATCCATTAGAAGGTTAGGGCGTACTGTGGAGGGTTGATCTGGTGACGGCGGGATCGGCGAATGCGACCCCTTGTCTATACTTTGCCACCTCCTCTTTCTAAATTGCGACGCTGGTCTTGCTAACCTAAAAATGTAAAATATATTTATAATACAGGTTATTATTATTTTTGGAGACAAGTATGGACAGTACTAATAATAATATAGTGGACTTTAGAGTAGGTATGTCTGCTTTGTGGACAATATAGTGAACTTTAGAGTAGGTATGCATGCATTCTGGACAGTACTAATAATAATATAGTGGACTTTAGAGTAGGTATGTCTGCTTTGTGAACAATATAATGGACTTTAGAGTAGGTATGTCTGCTTTGTGAACAATATAGTGGACTTTAGAGTAGGTATGCATGCATTCTGGACAGTACTAATAATAATATAGTGGACTTTAGAGTAGGTATGTCTGCTTTGTGGACAATATAGTGAACTTTAGAGTAGGTATGCATGCATTCTGGACAGTACTAATAATAATATAGTGGACTTTAGAGTAGGTATGTCTGCTTTGTGAACAATATAATGGACTTTAGAGTAGGTATGTCTGCTTTGTGAACAATATAGTGGACTTTAGAGTAGGTATGCATGCATTCTGGACAGTACTAATAATAATATAGTGGACTTTAGAGTAGGTATGTCTGCTTTGTGAACAATATAGTGGACTTTAGAGTAGGTATGTCTGCTTTGTGAACAATATAGTGGACTTTAGAGTAGGTATGTCTGCTTTGTGAACAATATAGTGGACTTTAGAGTAGGTATGTCTGCTTTATAAACAAATGTTATAAGTGCTGGCAGTACTAAATATTAACACAACGGTTATGACGTCACACTATTATTGTAAAACGTTATATTGTCTGTTAATCCATAAGATACTCTGACTTATTTAATTATTCAATTATAAATAATATACACGTTATTTAGAACGATCTAACATGTTCAATAATAAATACAATTACTAATTTGAACTATTTGTGAAAAGGTATAAATAAGGTGGAATAATTATTGTCGGCAGTCAGTTGGTTGCAAAACGGAATATAAAGTGTTACTCTGCCCAAATAAATGGAGAAGGTCGTGTACATTGTGTTTCAATTGTTCTACTTCGTTACACAATATAGTGGACTTTAAGAGTAGATATGTCTGCTTTATAAACAATATAGTGGACTTAAGAGTAGGTATGTCTGCTTTATAAACAATATAGTGGACTTTAAGAGTAGGTATGCATGCATTCTGGACAGTACTAATAATAATATAGTGGACTTTAGAGTAGGTATGTCTGCTTTGTGGACAATATAGTGAACTTTAAAGTAGGTATGCATGCATTCTGGACAGTACTAATAATAATATAGTGGACTTTAGAGTAGGTATGTCTGCTTTGTGAACAATATAGTGAACTTTAAAGTAGGTATGCATGCATTCTGGACAGTACTAATAATAATATAGTGGACTTTCGAGTAGGTATTCGTGCATTGTTGACAGCACTAATGATAATATAGTACGTTATCAACAATGAAAATATTGTGACAGTGTTGCGTATTGCAAATCACTGAACAAGAAAAAAACATAACACGAAATTACCCATGTTTTGTACAGTTTTGGCAAAATAACATTATAATACTTTACTAGGTGGCAGGAATTATGCGAAGCCGTATGGGTGATTACCCCGCTTTGTCTATTTCTGCCAGCAGGCAGCAGTTTTAAGAAACTATGACATATCTCGGGGTGTCGAGCGCAGTCCAGTGTCATGGAATGCTTTGTAATTAAAAGTTGTGTGGTGTTGCTTCTGTTTATGGGTAGCCGTGGCGCTTACCATCAGGCAAGCGACTTACTCATTTCGTCCTTCAAAATAACAAAAAAAACTGGGTCACTAACCATAGTGAACACGTAATTTTAAGATCGTAATATTTACCACCGTGGCCGCGTCGACCGTACTTTGGGTTTCTTAAAAATTATTAAGAAATTATAATAACTAAATAAAACGTAAACTGACCAATAATTAAAATTTGCGTTTTTTTTTAATTTACGATTTCTGCAAATGACGCTCCTCAATGATATTATACATTATAATTAGCGTATAAGAACCATCGTGATTGGCTAAAATAAACTATTTTTAAACACAATATGTTTTCATTTATCACAACGTTCATAAGACACTTAAATATGAGTGACGAATGATGACTCAGAATTCATTACAAAGTGGATGAACAGGCCAATCATTGTCAACGACTTTGTTTTCATTTACCATAGCGTAGCAATTTCTCTGCCTTTTAAACGTCGATTTAGTTACGCCATGTGCAACTAGATGGCGTGTTTTTCAATTCGGATTTTTCTTCTGTTTGAAAAATATGAAATTTTATTCCGTTGTAAATTTAGCGTTTTAAAATTCTCCATATTAAAACTATAGTTATTGAAAAAAAAAACCTAACTAATAAAACTATTCGTTATATTAGCTACCTCTAATAATATAGTGGACTTTAGATTAGATATGCCTGCTTTGTAGACAGTACTAGTGATAATATAGTAGACTTTAGATTAGATATGCCTGCTTTGTAAATAGATATGCCTGTTTTGTAAGCAGTACTAGTGATAATATAGTGGACTTTGGATTAGATACGCCTGCTTTGTAGACAGTACTAGTGAGAATATAGTGGACTTTAGATTAGATATGCCTGCTTTGTAAATAGATATGCCTGTTTTGTAAGCAGTACTAGTGATAATATAGTGGACTTTAGATTAGATACGCCTGCTTTGTAGACAGTACTAGTGAGAATATAGTGGACTTTAGATTAGATATGCCTGCTTTGTAAATAGATATACCTGTTTTGTAAGCAGTACTAGTGATAATATAGTGGACTTTAGATTAGATACGCCTGTTTTGTGGAAGTACTAGTGAGAATATAGTGGACTTTAGATTAGATACGCCTATTTTGTGGAAAGTACTAGTGAGAATATAGTGGACTTTAGTGACAATATAGTAAGTTATCAACAGTGTAAGTATTGATCCAGTGTTTCGTATTAAAGAATCATCCAGCAAGAAAAAAATATAACACGAAATTACCTATGTTCTGCACAGTTTTGTCAAAATAATAACGAAATACTTTACTAGGTAGTAGGTCTGCCGTATGCGAAGCCGTGTGAATGGTTACCGCCGATTTGTCTATTCCTGCTACCAAGCAACATTGTAAAAGCACTATTATGTTCCGGTTTGAATAACGTTGAAGTCAGTGAAATTACTGGGCATTATGACATATCTTAGGATGTAGAATGCAGTCCAGTGTCATGTGGTGCTTTGTAATTGAAAGTTCTGTGTGGTGTTGCTTCTGTTAATTGGTAAGCTTGGCGCTTACCATCAGGGGAGCAACTTAACTCATTTCGTTATTCAAGCTAAACAAAAAAACGGCCACTAATTAACCATAATGAAAACCGCTTTTATAAGATGGTAATATTTACCGCAATGGCGACATCGAGTTTACTTTGAGTTCGTTAATCCCCTTAATTAATTCTTCCTCAACTGGGCCCATTAGAAAGGTGGGGCGAGACGCGGAAGGTCGATCTGGTGAAGGCGGGATCAGTGAATGCGACCTCCTGTCGCTTCTGTGCGACCCTGGTGTTACTATGCTTAAAATTTAAAATGTATTTATAATATTATAAATTTAGCTAGATCAAAGAGAATACCAATTACTTCTATGATGACTGATGTGTGCATTGTTAACAGTATTATTGATAATATAGTGGACTAAAGAGTAGGTATGCGTGCATTGTGGAGAGTAGGTACTGGTAATAACATAGTAAGTCCGCATATTGAAGACCATAATATTTACCGCCGTGACATTGTCGACTGTACTTTGGGTACCTTAAACCCGTGTCGCTCCAGTAGGCCCATTTGAAGGATGGGGCGAGATGCGGAAGGTCGATCTGGTAAAGGCAGGATCAGTGAATGCGACCTCCTGTCGCTACTTGGCGATCCTGGTGTTTCTATGCTAAAAATGTAAAATGCATTTATAATATACTAATTTTAGCTAGAGCAAAAAGTATACCTATAACTTCTACATTGACTTTAGAGTGTGGGTGCATTGTGGACGGTACAAGTGACAATATAGTGGACTTTAGAGTAAGTATGCGTCCTTTATGGACCGTATTAGTGATAATATAGTGGACTTTAGAGTACCTAAAGGATTTAGCATTAACATTTAGCATAACTATGCGTGCAGTGTGGACAGTAATAGTGATAATATAGTAAGTTATCAACAATTTAAGTATTGTGCCCGTGTTCCGTATTGAAGAAATTCAAGCTTCATTTAGTAATTCAAGCTAACAAAGAAACGTGGCCACTAACCATAAAGATAACGCAGTTTTAAGACAGTAATATTTACCGCCGTATCGGTGTCAATTGAAGGGCGTGGAGAATTGCAGGGGAACGATCCGTTGAAGGTGGGATCGGCGAACGCGACCTCCTGTTGCTATTTTGCGACCCTGGTCTTTCTAAACTAAAAATGTAAAATGGATTTATAATATAATAAATTTAGTGATTTCTTAGGTTTACGCGAATATTACACATTGAAATAAAACTAGTTTAAACTAAAATAAAAATTAAACCGCGATAAAATCCGTATAAACTAGTTTTATTTCAATAATAAATTTAGCTAGATCAAAGAGAATACCAATAACTTCTATGTTGACTTATGTGTGCATTACACTCGTGGACTCAAGAGTAAGTATGCATGCATTGTGGAGAGTAGGTACTGGTGATAACATAGAATTATAGATATTGTGCCTGAGCGTATTGAAGAATCATCAATCAGAAAATAGCGTGTTTCTATTTAGCAGGGGCCAATGGAACCGAGTTGAGCCAGAGCGACGAAACTGGGCCCTTATGCTATAAATCCGCAACGCAACAAAACGAAGTTCGGAACATACTTAGAGTATAGAATAGCCATTACAGTAATAGTATTTTTCATATAATTACTACCACTAAGATGAATTTTTAAGTAAAAACGTATATGAATAATGATTGATGAATAACGATTAATAAAATACATAATTCCAAAATAACAAGCTGCAATAATAAAAAATATTCCGTCAGCTTTATTTTAGTTACAATATTTTATATTACAAATATTATCAATGTGACGGATATTCTATGCTACATGAGGTCTATGTTTTCGAACTTCTTCACTTCGTATCGTATTATAGTCCTGGTGTAAAGAAGTAGTTTGAAGTACAAACCAATCAAACAAGATTATTCAATGTACCTCCATAATAAAAACTGAAAAGGCGTCAAAAAAAAATTTGCCACCAGCATGGCCCTGTTATTTTAGTGCCAAGAAAATAAAAACAAAATGGGGATACGCCGGCCAATGTACCTCTCAAATCATGCATTCATTTAAATGATTTTATTATTGCATAGGCCGGCAAACGAGCCAGTGGGTCATCTGATGGTAAGTGATCGCCACCGCCCATGTACGCCCACAATATCAGAAGAATCAAAGGCCCGTTGCCGACCTTAAAGAAAAAGGATAATTAAGGAATTGGAAAGGGGAGGGGAATTTGGGCTTTCAGATAACTGAAACACAGCAGGAAGCTGCTACTTTACGTGACAGTGGTAACGACCCGGACGAGCCGGCCCATTCATGCTGTAGACAAAACTGTCTCAGCATGGCTCTACCACCAAGCAAATAATCTTTGATATTTAATATTTCACAAGGTGGTAGGTCCCTCGTATGCGAGAGGCCGTCTGGGTTGGTACCACCGCTAGGTATATTTCTGCCGCCAAGCAGCAGTGTGTAAACACTGTTGTGCTACGGTTTGAAGGACGTTGAAAGCAGTGAAATTACTGGGCATTGTGAGACTCAACATCTTGTGTCTCATGGTGAAAAACGCAGTCCAATGCCATGCAGTGCTTTGTAATTCAGGATTATGTGTGTTGTTGCTTTTGTTTGTGGGCAGGCGTGGCGCTTACCATCAGGCAAGCGACCTGCTCGTTTCGTCGCTCAACCATATAAAAAAAATTAAGACCATCATATTTACCACCGTGGCGACGTCGACTGTACTTTGGGTTTCTTAAACCTGTGTTCCTGCACTAGATCCATCAGAAGGGTGCGGCGAGGTGTGGAAGGTCGATCTGGTGAAGGCGGGATCGGTGAATGCGACCTCCTGTCGCTACTTTGCGATCCTGGTGTTTCTATGCTAAAAATGCATTTATAATATTTTTAGCTAGAGCTAGGAGAATACCTATAACTACTACGTAGAGTGTGCGTGCATTGAGGACTGAATAAGTGATAATATAGTAAGTTGTCAACCGTTAGGTATACAAAATAAGCCGGGCCACTAATTAATCGTAATGAAAACGCATATTTAAGACCATCATATTTACCACCGTGGCGACGTCGATTGTACTTTGGGATCCTTAAACCCGTCTTCCTCATCTAGGCCCATTGGAAGGGTGGGGCGAGATGCGGAAGGTCGATCTGGTGAAGGCGGGATCGGTGAATGCGACCTCCTGTCGCTACTTGGCGATCCTGGTGTTTCTATGCTAAAAATGTAAAATGTATTTATAATAATTTTAGCTAGAGCAAGGAGAATACCTATAACTACTACGTAGAGTATGCGTGCATTGAGGACTGAATAAGTGATAATATAGTAAGTTCTCAACAGTTTAGCTATACAAAATAAGCCGGGCCACTAATTTACCACAATGAAAACGCATATTTAAGACCATCATATTTACCACTGTGGCGACGTCGACTGTACTTTGGGTTCCTTAAACCCGTCTTCCTCATCTAGGCCCATTGGAAGGGTGGGGCGAGATGCGGAAGGTCGATCTGGTGAAGGCGGGATCGGTGAATGCGACCTCCTATCGCTACTTGGCGATCCTGGTGTTTCTATGCTAAAAATGTATTTATAATAATTTTAGCTAGAGCTAGGAGAATACCTATAACTACTACGTAGAGTATGCGTGCATTGAGGACTGAATTAGTGATAATATAGTGGACTTTACAAGTAAGTATATATGCATTGTGGACAGTATTAGTGATAATATAGTAAGTTGTCAACAGTTTTGCTATACAAAATAAGCCGGGCCACTAATTAAACATAATGAAAACGCATATTGAAGACCATCATATTTACCACTGTGGTGACGTTGATTGTACTTTGGGTTCCTTAAACCCGTCTTCCTCAACTAGGTCCATTGAAAGGGTGGGGCGAGATGCGTAAGGTCGATCTGGTGAATGCGAGATCGGTGAATGCGACCTCTTGTCGCTACTTTGCGACCCTTGTGTTTCTATGCTAAAAATGTAAAATGATATAATATTTTAGCTAGACCAAAGAGAATACCTATAACTACTGTTTCTATGCTAATAATGTAAAATGATATAATATTTTAGCTAGACCAAAGAGAATACCTATAACTACTACGTAGAGTATGCGTACATTGAGAACAGTATTAGTGATAATATAGTGGTATATATTGCTATATTGTAGTTATTTTAATATGTCATAATTGCGGGTGGTTGTAAATCTTCCATTAAAAAGTCAGTCTCGTATTGCGTGTTTCATTGCCAACACATCGTCTTCCAAAAACATTATAATATAAACTATTTGGCGACGAAGAACTCATTGATTGCGTGCATTTTAAGTGTTTACATCATGGGCGAAAATGGAAAACCCGATATTGGAAGTTTGAAGGAATTCAAACCACACGTGGACCGGTGGTCGACGTACTTGAGCAGATTGAAGGCGTGGTTCACTATACACGATATAAAAATCGCAGAACAACCTAGATATCTCGTTGCAATAGTGGGAACTGAAGCATTGGATCTTATCATAGATTTGTGCTACCCCGAAGAACCTGAAAAAGTATCAATCGACAAGATCGAGAAATTAGTCGAGGAACATCTGTCACCGAAACGTTCGATAATCGCCGAAAGAATACTATTCAGATCATGCAAACAAATCGACGGCCAGTCCATTAACGAATATTTAGTGCAACTTAAAAAACTTAGCAAACCGTGTAAGTTTCCAGGTACGGATAGTTTGAAGGAGAACCTTCGAGATCAATTCGTTTATGGACTGTACAACGAACGAATTCGACAACGCATTATGACGGAGAGAGACGACGAGTTGACATTGACGCGAGCTACTGAAGTGGCGCTGTCGCTGGAGGCGGCGATACGGGACTCGGGGTCGGCAGCGGAGGCCGGCCGGGCTCGCACGGACGAGCCGCTTCACGCGGTAAACAAGCTGCGCCGTCCCAGCGCTGGGATGCGAGGGCGCGGCCGCATGCATCGAGATTTCGGACAGGGGGCCAGCAGCGCTGCTGGCACGCCGATACATCGTTGTTACCGGTGCGACGGGAAACACCAGCAGAACAAGTGTTCTTTTATGAACAGTGAATGTTATGTTTGTGGCAAAATAGGGCATATAGCTAAAGTGTGTCGATATCGTAAACAAAAATCTGTTCATGGTGTGAGTGATACACTAGAGCCGGAGTCATCGTCATGCGACTCCGAGTGTGAGTGTGCGTTGAACGTATACCAGCTCAGTGACGACGAAACGGACGAAAAATGGACGATCAAAGTGATAGTGAACGGGGTACCGATGATGTTCGAAGGTGATACCGGGTCAGCAGTCAGTGTTATTTCCTATAAGACTTTTAAGAAATGCCTCGATAAATACATCTTACAGCCGTGTAAATCAAATTTAAAAATGTATAGTGGTCAAAAGGTGATACCGAAAGGTAAACTAATTTGCCGCGTTCAAATTAACGGGTTAGTTAAGAGAAATTTATGTCTTATAGTGATAGATAATAATTTTAGTCCGTCGTTGTTGGGACGTGATTGGATGCGGGCGTTCGGAGTACTTTTTCCGTTATTCAAATTAATAATATAGAATCGCAATGCCCTTCGAACTCCAAGGATGCTATAGACACATTGATGAAGCGTTTTCCCGACGTGTTTAAGGTTGGTATAGGAACATTTAATAAAGGTGAGATTAATCTGGCGGTGTTGGAGGGTAGCGTGCCGGTGTGGCGGCGCGCGCGCCCCGTGCCGCACGCGCTGCGCCCCGCCGTGGAGGCCGAGCTGCAGCGGCTACAGCGCGACGATATCATCACGCCCGTCGAGTGGAGCGAGTGGGGCACACCAGTGGTGCCAGTACTTAAGAAAAACGGACAGTTGTCCACCATCGTAACGTGCGACGCATCGCCGCGTGGAGTGGCCGCCGTGCTGTCGCAGCGTGCCGCCGACGGACTCGAGAGGCCGGTGCAGCACGCCTCACGCACATTATCGGCTGCGGAACAAAACTATGCACAGATTTGTCGCGAGGGTCTTGCGGTAATATTCGGTGTCACTAAATTCCATGACTATATTTACGGTCGAGAGTTTACATTAGTGACGGACTGCAAGCCCTTAGCTTGTATTTTTAAAGAAAACAAGGGTGTTCCATTAATGGCTGCGAGTCGCCTTCAACGATGGGCAGTCATATTAGGTGCTTATAATTACCGAGTAAAATGTATTGATTCCAAACATAATTGCGTGGCGGACTGCTTATCTCGGTTACCAGTTCCGGAGAAACAGGAGGTTACGAGGATAGATTCATATATAAATTTTATAGAAAATGTGTGCCCGTTGAATTTCAAAGAAGTATGTAAGCATACAGCTGGCGATAATATTCTACAAAAGTTAATTAATGCAATTAAATCTAATTGGATATATTGTAAGGATAGTGAATTAAAAAACTATTACAAAATTAAACAATTCCTGAGTATGGAACAAGGATGTCTATTGTATGGACATAGGGTGGTCATTCCAAACAGCTTACGGAAAACTATATTAAATCAGATACACGATACCCATCAAGGTATTGTTAAGTGTAAGAATTTAGCACGTAGCTATGTGTTTTGGCCGGGTATCGATGCAGATATTGAGCGCGTATGCGGGGCGTGCGATGTGTGCGCTCGACAGCGGGCCGCGCCCCGTGCCGCTGCGCTGCACCCCTGGGTCTGGCCGCAAGAACCTTGGTATCGACTACATGTTGATTTTTTCACTATTTCGGGTAATTCTATATATTATTTGGTTATAATCGATGCGCACTCGAAATGGATCGAATCCTATAGAGTACCCAGCACTTCAGCCAAATCAACTATATCCAAATTATTTCATTTATTTGGCCATTTTGGGTTACCGTATGACTTAGTGTCTGACAATGGTCCTCCATTCAATGGCAAAGAGTTCAAAGATTTTATGATTGAATTTGGTATATCGCATATCACGAGCTCACCGTATAAGCCTAGCAGTAACGATGCGGCTGAAAATGCTGTAAAGGTTACAAAAAGTGCATTGAAAAAGGCTTTATACGAAAATAGGGATTTAGGTAAAGCATTGGAGTATTTCCTATTCATATACAGGTCAACACCACATAGTGTAACCGGGAAATCACCAGTAGAATTATTATTAGGTAGACGAGTGCGCACCACATTTGATTTGTTACGGCCAAGTACACATGAATTTATTAAACAAAAACAAATGAAACAAATTAAGTATAAAGGCGGCAACGAACGTGAATTTAATACGGGAGATGAAGTGTATTTCAAACTATTTAGAAATAATAAGTTTACTTGGGAGAAGGGTCAAATTACGGACCGTATTGGTCCATTAACTTATTATATTAAATACGCAGGTAATTACTTAAAGAAACATGTGGACCAGATTCGTAGAGATAACGGGCAGCCTGAGCTAGATATCGTTTGTCGTGACGATCGCGAAACATCGAGTTCATCCGCAACTATCGACCGTAGCGAGGGTGAGCAGCATGATGATGGTTCGACCAGTCTTGAACTTGAGACCGAGTCGCAGCCAGCAGAGTTAGTAAGCCCCCCGCCACCTCTTTCTCAGGATCCTTCGACAACAGCAGGAAGGATAAGTTCTAAACGAATTCGAAAGCCAGTCAAAAGATATGGTCTAGACATAGATTAAACGACTAGTTTTCGTAGCTTTGCGGTATCACCTCCTTGCCAGCATTTCCATCTTATGTTGTATAAAGTGTTAAATTGTAAGCATAGAAGTAATATGTACGTGGTTTACCAACCAACGTTAGTAAATAAGTTAGAAATATTGTAATTATTATATAAGTACTTCTATATATTCTATATATTTCATAGTATGGTATATATTGCTATATTGTAGTTATTTTAATATGTCATAATTGCGGGTGGTTGTAAATCTTCCATTAAAAAGTCAGTCTCGTATTGCGTGTTTCATTGCCAACACATCGTCTTCCAAAAACATTATAATATAAACTATATAGTAGGCAACTAATTAATCATAATGAAAACGTATATTTCAAAATCATGCACTCATTTTAATTAATCTTTGATAGCTAAGCAGAAATTATATTCTAAAGTTTTATCCATCCAGCGACCTGTTTTTGTGTGCGAGCTAAGTTGAGCCAAAACGACGAAATTGGTGTAGATAATGAGGATGAATGTACCTATTGATTGAAATAAAATTATTCAGTGTAATCACTTCATAAAAACTGAAAGAGCATCTTAAATTAGTTTCCAGCCAGCGGGGCAATCTGGTATCCTACTGCAAAGAAAACAAAAAAAAAACAGAAATATACCACAGAAACACGCGAAAGAAGTAGAGTATTTTTTTTTATTCATCGAGACTGTCGTTTGGACAAAAAACAATGAAGTTTTATTCGAATAATAATTTAAATCTTATTTGTCTTGATAACGTAATGTAAAACGAATGAATTGAACAGTTGATGCTAGGAATACCATGGCTACCATGAATAGCCAAGGTTAAGGTTAGTGATCCCTCATTCTAAAGGGCGAGTGAGAGAGTATGCAGGCAATTGCCAAGCAGCAGGTAGGTAGAACATACAGCCAGAGCGCAGTCCGCCCTGAAGGTCCTGACACAATGGTCTCCAATATCTAAGTAAAAAAGTGCCAATCTAGAAGGTAGCCATGATGCCCCAAAGGCCTGCCTGAGCTGCAGACAAAACCCAATAAGTGGAGTCTATATCTCAGAGGGATGCTGGGAAATCAAGGGAATAGGTAGTGCCACCCAAACTGGGATTAAGGATGAAATGGTTCCACTTAAGTGAGCTGATCACCCCTTTGTGCAACTCTCAGACATCCCCTTCATAAGTACAATAAAATTCACCAGTTTTGTCATTTTGGCAAAATTCAGTTGTAGTGACCTCAGTAGACAGACAAATCTTAATATCTGAATGATATAATATCTACTATCAAAGACTAAATAACATATATGCATAATGTGAGAGACAGAGAGCATTGGCAATAAATTTTTGAATTCTCTTTGCAGTAGAATAACACGAGGGCCCCACTGGCTGGAAAATAATTTAAGATGTAATTTCCGTCTTTTTAAAGGAGGTACATTAAATAATATTGTTTCATTCAATAGATACAATCATAAAACTACTGGTTGACCAGTTTCATCTCTTTTGGTCAACTTGGTTCAAGTTGTCCCACTATATAGAAGCACGCACACCACAACATTGTGTGCTACTAATTTTGTTTAACTGTTACACATAGTACTTCTATGTGTAACAATAACATCAATGGCATGTACCTACTAATATTATCTGAAGTATGTACCTATCTTAGACTCTCAGCCTAAGAGATTACAGGGTCACCTGCCTCGTTATCTACTTAGGTAAATCTTCCTTGGCGCGTCCAAGTCGCGGGAGTCGGACACCACATTTACTAGTAGGCCGGAATATGTAGGTGGCAGAGTTCAAGGCAGGACCCAGTGCTGCAGGGTATAATGCGGTTCCTTGCCCAGTGATATGGGTGAAGTCCTCAACAGCAGTGAAGGCAGAGATTACAGAAATCAGAATGGTGACACTGGCGGAAGAGGCAAGCTAAACTGTCATAGATCAAATGGTCAGTCTGGTGATAAGCAGTAGTAACACCAGTACATGTCTAAGGCTGAAGGTGGACATTACCGGCAAAGCTTAAACACATATATTTGCACAGGTGGAGCCACATTGGCGGTACGGCGGCAAACTGCGATGACGGAAGGCAACGGTATACCACCATCATTACTTTTCCCTAATCAGTCAAATCTGACCATACCACTATGAATAGTACAAAGAAAGCCACAGCCCCGAAAGTCTCCAGCGTCCCTTTAGTGGGATAGGGGTGCTAAGAATCTCCAGAGGCAAAACTAAAAACAAAAATGTGATTAAACAACTGAGAGTAGGCACATGGAATGTGAGAAGAACACTGTAAACTACCCAACGTTATCAAAGAGATGGAGCACTTGCAAATAGATATACGGGGTATTAGCGACATTAAATGGCCTGGTATGAATAGATGCGTTACAGGTGAAGGAGCAGTTTATATCATTGCGTTAATGTTAACAATGGAAAAGAACCTAATGAAGTCGCAGTGCTGCTTAACAAAGAAACATCTAAAGCAGTGTGTTCTTTTGTACCGTATTCCAATCGAAGCATGTTATTATGTTTGGCAGGAAAACCCTAGAACATTAATGTCATACAGGTATATGCCCCAACTGCCGATAAGCCGCAAGAAGACGCAGAATTACTTTACACTGAAATAGATAAACTATTTTACAGCGTGTTCGAAAATCCCGAGAACTAGTCTTGACCATCAAGAAACGGAAAATCTGTTTCCTAGGGTATATGCTCAGGCATCCTCAGTATCGCCTTCTACAAACAATTGTAATGGGTAAAGTAGAAGGAAAGCGACACGTCGGTAGAAGAAGGAAATCGTGGCTCAGGAATATAAAAGAATGGACAGGAATCACCAGGGTAGAAGAGCTGGCAAGAAATAGAAGGAATATTCGGAGTTGACAGCCAACATTCAATAGTGAATAGGCAACGCAAGAGAGAATGTGTAGGTACCCTACAACTCGAAGCCTACAATTACAATAAAGGCAAATAAAGGTTTAGATAATCATCAACCGATAATAACGAACAAAATAGCTAATTCGTTTTAGAATTAGTTAAAAAAGTTTCATATTTGATATTACCTATACAAAAACACCACGCAGGTTTTTACACTTTGGTTGTTGATGCCCATTGTACCTACCAAAGAGGTACTTAAGAATAAAGTAATAAGATGGCGGGCCGTTGCGGCTATTGCGGTGTAAATATGAAAGCAAATAAGTACAATAATATCGTTTATATATAAATGACGAAAACTTAAAGTTTACGGACAATTATAGAACATACGAGTTATAACGTTTCTCACTGATCATTTTGGCACTTTTTGAAAGAACACCACTTCGCACTACATAGCTACACTTATTTTTCATTGATTCTACGCAAAAATCTTAGAACAATACTCACTGTGACTAATTTTTATCTGGCAGTGCACCTTAGAATTTAAACCAAAATGCTCAAATGACGGCTACGCAGAAGCCTTTGCGTGAGTCGCGCTGTCCGCCACACACCAATAATAAATGTCCATCCGCGATTGTCCGGAATCGATTCGCGATGCGTCTCGCCTAGGGATAGTCTTTAACACCATAATTAGAAAAATATCGATATTTTCTCTTATAACTATCGATATATATCATCGATATTTTTAACTGCGATTTATCGATATTCAATAGATTTCTATTTAGATTAGAGTATCCAAGTCGTATCAATTTTGATATTTTTTTTAACGAAACTCTGGGTTCGTTTAGATTAAAACTACTCCTTGCTCTTCGCGTATCGTTCATTTTAAGCTTCTAACGCACTGCCGCGATCTATAATCGCGTAGTTCTGCAGGGACCGCGGCCGTCACTCGGACTCTTCAGTCATCTTATGTAGGGTTGCTTAGAAATCGGCAGTTAGAATATTTTTCAGAATTAAAAACAAAAATACAGCTATACAACATATATTTGGTTTTTTCTTAAGAGACAAATATGGCGGTATGTCAACCGATGACAACTGACAGGGTTGGGAAACGCTTGAACGAACTACTGAACTAATCAAACCTGAATGGAAAGTGAATGATTTTACTGATTAGGTAATAAAAATTACTTCGGTCACGTGGCGAGAAATAAAACTAACTGTTCCTTTAGTTTATTTATTACGTTTAATCTTTAATAGATGAAAATCATTTTTAGTCATCTGACTTTTCACTACTTGAATTGTCACTTTCTGATGCATGTATTATAAAACTCGGGGTCGGTGTTTCAGTCCTGGAATCTATAAGTCCATCAAGCTGCATCATCATAGCCTTCTTTTTTCATGTTCGATACACCGCACCCAAGACTACGTACCAATTTTGCGTAAGCTTTCTGTTAATAACTCCTAGACTTCCACCATTTTCAAACTTTTATTATTTTTGTCAACATATTATGACTTCAGCTGTGCCCATATTAACTCTATTGGATTTAACTCGCATATAGAGCGCACTTTAACTTTGCTTAGCTTTTATCTTACTCTAAACTTTGCCGAGTTTATTCTTAGCACAAACTGGGATTTCATATTTATAGATATTTGACGTTGATATTACCGCTGAGCATATGCTAAGATAACCAATACCAATGCCAATGCTAACAGACATTTCTTTTCACGTATATCCTTGATTTATGTTTAAAAAGTTTAAATGAATGATTATCAGAATAGTAGACAATGTAATAAAATGATTAATAAAAATAGTGGTCGAAAATTTAATTTTGCATCGTAACTTTTTCACCACGTTTAATAAGGCCCCTATTACTTCCTATACTTTAAAGAAACTTTAGTAGGTATGATAATAATTGGGTTTAATTATACCTATAAATTGCAAAAAAATATAAACGACAGAAATAAATCCCTAAAAGGGGCAAAAAGTCGCCACTTTTATTGAAAACATCGCTAAGGTGGCAATACTGAGCTAGATCGGCGGCATCATTTGTCAAATCTGTAAAATATATTTTTATTTTATCACCCGTTTAGAAAAGAGAATTAAAAATATATTGATTTGTGTAGTTATTTATCGAATTTATTATTACAATTTATTAAATTTTAAAATTATTTCCAAAGCTTGTATATCATAAGTTAATATCATTAATTCATTCACTTATTCCCATCACTAAAAATTAGTAATACGAAATATCAAATTTACAGTTCCTCTATATAATCTATGCAAATGCCTTTTGGGATTATTCAGTTTTTGAGAAAAATATCGTAATGTATTGGTTAAAATTGAAGCAATTTAAAGTTTAATTCATATTGTATGTGTTTGTTGCAAAGATCGACACCTTCTCGTATAACTTATGATGTGTGATTGATTCGGAAATTGTGATTTTCGACTCTCTCCATTAGACAACAAGGATAGAGCGTTACACCCTAAGTAGTATAGTAATTTATGGAAAGATTAATAATTAGGATAAAGGTTGAATTGAATTTGCACAATAATAGGCACAAAGTACTTAAACAAAGAGTAAAATTTAGAATACAGTAGCTTTTATGTATATTTTGTGATAAGAGAAATAAATAAAATAATATTATGTAATTAAGTCATAGAGTTAATATGTACGACAGATTAACTATTAGTTACTACGTAAATATGTACTACGTAGTACATAATAACTCCATGAATTAAGTATCAGTTAATTTATTATATTATCTGTAACACCATAGAGTAATACCCACAGAGTACCTTGTTGTACCTACACCGAACATCAATGTCGTTTACATCAACGATAAATAGATGTCGCTAACGTAAAAGTAGATCGTGATACGGTCTAAACGGTAACAGGACCTCCAGCAGGAGTTAGAGTTGAGGTTAGTACGAGGTGCAAGCATAGTACTTGTATTTGCTAGAGTGCACGATACCGCGCCTCTATACATTTATACATACATACACGCCACAGACTACTATAGAGATGCTACGCAATACACGCATAAGCACTTATTCAATTGTGTACGCATACGCAGACCTCTTGCTAAGTGCGCCGTACACAGTACTCCCTGTTACACCTGTATATTTAGGTATTTTGTATTTCCCCATTTTAAGTGGCATTTCTATTTTTAGCTATTTTTAACTGACTTCAAAAATGAAGGAGCTTCTCAATAGGGTATTTGACTATATCTAATTTTATACGTTATTTTATATGTTACCAACTGTAGCGGTACACAGCGTCGCACCGCAAATCGTCAACGAATCCTGAATAGCGCTAGTAAAATTTGCGCGACATTTTGTATATATACTAGTTCCAAACATCATCCATTGGAGGGGCCGCGGCCGGTCAGGTACAACATCCGGCTGATTGAAGATCTTCCCCTTTGTTAGAGGAACGTTTACCACCCGTTCCTCCACAGTGGTGACCCCAGATGCTGAACAACATCGCACCGACATCGGAACTTGATGCGTACCGCTAAATAGACGCAACTCGTGGAATTGTCGATTCAGCGGGTGCTGAGGTCTTGCGGCGAGAGCAATTGCAGGCGCAAGTTTTGTTAAGTTGATTGTAGCAGGCGAAGACTCGATGACGCGAGGTTCCGCTACACTATACTGTAATTGAAGCTGTTCTTCCGTAGCGGGCGACGGCTTGATAACACGCGGCGGCGCTACTTTATTCTGTTGCTGTAATTCAGTAGCAGGCGGTGGCTCGCTGACACGCGGTGGCGCTACTGTATTCTGTGGGGCTGGGGGGCGTGGCTTCTTCCGGGTACGCGTCTGTAACCGCTGCTTCGTTTTTCATCGGCAGAACGAAATGCGGCTGCGCCTCAATGGCCAACACTTCCCGTTGGCTTCGATTAAGCCATTTTGTGACTCGATGCGTTGTCTGGCGATCCGATATGGATTCTTCACTATCAGATTCAGACTCTGCTTCGATTGCTGCAATGCGGGAGACGGCAAGATCGATGCGTAGGCGAAGGAGTTCTTCTTTAGCTTGCGCCAGCTTGACTGTACGCACCGACTTTTCAGTTCGGTGCGATTTGCAGCGTTCTGTGTGAACGGGCTCTTGAGGGGCGGCCGTGACTTCTGCTTGAACGGCGATTTCCTGTTCTGTGATGTCTTGTGACCCCGTCGCTTGTATTGTCGCGGTGGCGCTTGTGTCTGTGGTGCCTGTGCTTGCCGACTGTTCTGTGGTTTCGGTGGCAGAGGCGGACGCAGAAGCGGTCGCCGAACGTTGACGCTATACGTTGTTGTGACGGGATCTTGTTACCGATTCGATTCTGCAGAAATTCGGCGCTTGGAATACGTACCTGTCTACCGGTTCTTCAGTTATCCGGCGCTCGAAGTGACCAAAACGTACAGGTTTTTGCTGTATCCCGTACGTTGTCTGTGTGTATGTGTGTGTTTTGTATGCCTTTAATGTACTGGTGGTTCGCAATGAAAATTGTGGTACATATACCATGCGTATATTTACTTACATACCAGAGGGCCAGTACAGGCGGAAACTGTATCAGCAATACTGCTAAATACAGCGCAATGAAAATTGCTTGTGTATATGTGGACTGTATTTGACGCCTGAGGTTCGGAGAAGAAATACAGAATTTACACTTTAGCCACGCCCTACCTAGGGAGGCGAATCAGAATAGGGTTTAGTTCAATGCCAAGAAAACCCAGGTGTGGGCGTTCACCCGTGCTGTCTTGCGAAACCATAGCTTCGTGGCCTCTCCATTTCGGTTCAGATCAAGAGGAATAGTTTCTGTGGAATAGTTTGCCGGCACACGGAGTGTGAATAAGCAAGGCCGATTGTCAGACACGCATAATTCTGCCGACCTACGATAGATATAGTGTCTGTTGTTGGTCGACACTTTTCTTGGATTGTGCTACACTTACCATCAAGTGTAGAGTAGTCACAATACCGAGCCAGGATAATAAAATCTCAAAGTACTGTAACAGCCGAAAAAATCTTAGAAACCCTACATAAGACGAATGACAGGGGGATGACTGCCTCTGATTGGTGGACGCTGAACAGGTCATGTCACACGTGTGTACAGATCGCAGATCACAGAATCGCGGCCAGAGATCGCAGTCGCAACAGTGCGTGGAAAGCTTTACAAATAGGCTAGTTGACAAATAGGCTTTATTTTGTTAATGAGGCTTTTTTATATCGTTTTTTTATTTTATCGTATTTTTCTGAGGCTTATAAAACAACAAAACTTGAATTCAAATTTAATTTTTTCATGAACTAACCCCCCTAGAACGGCGGACTAACCACAATGTGGTTGTTTTTTAGTTATGCAGAACCGGCGGTCACCACAATGTGGTGACGTCGTTATATATGGCGTTTCGCGCCTTATTTAACTGCTAAAACAGTTCCGTATATTGTTTTGACTTAGATAACTTTGGACTATATAGTATAAACGACTATAGAATACGAATATATAATATAGTATTATAATTAATTAGTAATCAATCGCCAAAGTCAGCGCGCGACGTGCGTCACCGGCTATACGTAAAGACGAATTTCGAGGCGGTGTTCTTGAATGATTTTATAAAGCAACATACCTTCCAATGATTTATTTCGATTACATATTTAAACGTCTTATCATAGGTACATTAATATTTAGAATTGATGCAAAACATTAAGAAAACGCCGTCGGCCATGTTTGCCTATAGATTATCTGTGCAATGACGACACATATTAGTAAATAAACACGCGAAATATCATGCGAGATATCGACTGTAACTCAAAATTTTTGCGAAGATCACTTCGATGTAAGTACTTACCTACATAATATCTTATTATTTTTGCTACAAAAGACCACAACATGCGATTTGCGAATGGCATTTAGTTGTTTACATAGTGACTGACGTCACGATCATGGCGGTAGCGTTTTCGAAGATTTCAAATAGAGATAAAAAAATATATTTTGTAATTTGAATTTTAAAGACATCTTCTACTTTTATGTATTGAAATTGATATATTTGGGTTCCATAAACCAAATACTGTAGGAAATAAACAATTATTTATTTAATTTTGGTATAAGTCAATTAGCCTATTACAGTGTACGACACGCTGTATTATTTTGAATAACTTTGACATAATCAGCTGACACCTTCACACCTGACAACGTCAAAAGGAAAATGCCAAGGTCGCACTGTTTGTTTAAAGAAAAATTCACTACAGTGATGATTATCTATAATTTGTGCATTAATTATCACAGATAACGTTGTAACTGTTTTGATTCGTCACGCTGTAATTCATAGCTAAACATGTGATTGCGTAGATACTGTGTAGCCAAACGGTGTGAAGATGTTTTACAAGCTACGACGTAAATTTGCTGAAAAATTCTCATTATACTACGAATATTTTGGATATAATGTCGCAATCGCTGGAGACGTTTTCAAACGGATGGGCGATTGATACGACAGCGCCCGTTGACCTCAAGAATTCTAAAGATAACGATGTAAGTGATCCCCTGCGGAGTTGTTTGTGTGTTTGTCGATAACAAGTCCTGTCATGACCCTTGGCACATCGCCTTCAATGTATTTGTTCCTTTATCTAGCAGTCTTATTTTGTGACCACTACTTACATTTCATCATGAAACGATTTTAAAACAGCGTCGTTAAATTTTTCCATGATCTGAATCATAAAACCTGTTTTATGACAATCTCGCGATGGTTTTTTTTTATTAACTGAATATTTAGCTAAAACCTGTTAAAAGAAATGTATAGTGAAGGGAAACATTGTGAGGAAACTTGCATACTTACCTGAGAATTCTCCATAAGAATTTCAAAGGTACCTTTTGTAGGTACCAATCCGCCTGAGGCCAGTATGGTCACCCTTCAGCTTAATCCTTGTTACTAGGACAAGTTTCACTCCGCAGTGGAACATTATAAAACTGAATAATTTTGAATACCTAATGCTAGTATTGCACAACTAATATCTGCTATCACATGAAAATCTTTATTTAGATGTAAAGAAGGAATAATTTAAAGCACAGCTACATAACGTTTTTTTAGTAGCATAAGCCTGCAAAGGAGCTAGCATGTCACCTGATGGTAAGTGATCTCCACTACCCATGTAAGCCCACTATACTACTTTAAACGAAAGGGATTGGGAAGGGGAGGGTGATATAAGCCTCTGGATATCTCACTCATTGTATGAAATAAGCTCGGCGAAATTTGAGTGTACTAGTTACACCTCTGCCTACCCCTTCCGATGTTGCCGTTAGTGTACAGTGTCAGTTACAATCAGTCTATACATATAAACTTTGCATGAAGAGTAAAAAAAATGATTTTTTTGGAAAAACAGGTTGAAGAGATCTGCAAGGTGTCTGATCCGTGTTGTCAACATTTTTGTGCACTATTTTAATAATGATAAAATATGTCATAATAAGCAACAATATTTATGACACAATAAAATAGGGTTGACGATAGGCAGGAAAAAAGACAAGTTTGAAAAATAAATATCATCAAAATATTATATTGATAACTTTTTTAAATGGGCCAATTACTTTGATACGCAATATTATACTTGAGTTATCTTTATAGTTATACATTTTAACAGATATGGATTTTAAGGGTTGGCCCAATTCAAATGAAATAAAAATGGTTTAATTTTTCAATCTTTGAAACAAAAACCATAGTGCATAGATTAAGATGAATATAAAGTAACATGTATACTTCCAAAAAATATGAGAAGTATAATTGTCAGCACAAGTTGTGAGCACTGACGGACATTATTGTATAGACAGACGGTATCGACAAATGATTCAAGTGCCCTGCGCTCCTGCATTCCGCTAATCAGAATTGCTATAAATTAAAGTACTGCGAAGGTGAAGTTTGGGATTAAGACTCGAGCCGGTACCTTAGTTTTAATTGAAAAAATGCGTATTATTAATTTGTGTGAGGTAAAGTGTTGTCTTTATTGTAATATAATCATTCAATATTGCTAACGTTGAGTGTTTTGTATGTTTTACTCTACGACATTATACCTAGCTAAAAAACAAAGATTTTAATGTATACTACTAGACGGGCTGTTTAGAAGTACAATTGCGTCACAAAACGCGGGAGTTTGACAGCTCACAAACAGAGAGCGCGATAGGGGTTCTAGTTGAGAGTAAGCGAGATGGTAATATTGAGTTACGGTCATTTGACCGCAACTTAGTTGTACAATTTTTATGTACCGCACAGCTTGTCTAGTAGTATACTTACATAAAAGTCTTTGATTGATTTTTACGAATATTTTAAATTTATTACAACATACGTATAATCAATCGATTCATATGAAGCAAGTGTTATTTGAAATATTAACATTAGACATATTTTAATCTGCAATATGCGCAAATCGATGTTACGTAAACAAACGCACGAAGATAATATCTGTTATTAATTGGTTCTCTGAATCTCGATCTTATTATAAAATAAGTTTAATTAATAATATTCGATATCTCTTCCGCGATAAGAACATGAAGCATTTAGTTTAGATTAAAATATGTCTTCTAAGCAAGAACGGGCGCTATTTTTAACTACGCAATTAAATATGGGTGTGACAGACGACAGTTCCTATTTTCTACATTAATTATTGTCTAACCCTTCGGGGATTACAGGCGTAAGTGCGTATGAATATTATGGGTGTATTCTTATAAGCAAAAGCAACAGTTTACCTTTAAATAATTGATTGTTAACTATTACCTACAGAAGATTTAATACAACCTACACGTTTTTCAAGTGGTAGAGCCACGCTGTAGACAGCATGAATGGGCCGCCTCGTCCGGATCGTTACCACTGTCTTACAGGAAACCGGCGTAAAGTAGCAGCTTGCTGCTGCGTTTCGTACGGTGAGTGAGATATCCGGAGGCCCAAATCCCTATCCCCTTCCCAATCCTTTAATTATCCCTTTCCTTCCCATGATCCTTTTAGTATTGTGGGCGTACATGGACGGTGGAGATCACTTACCATCTTGTGACCCACTTGCTCGTTTACCGGCCTATGATATAAAGTATGTAGTCTAATCATACGATATTACTAATATTTCATGTTATTGTACATTGACGCGCACTTAAAAACACACCAGTTGTTTTTTTGCTAGGCTTGTGTAACAAAAATCTATAGATGTGATAAGAGGCTAGGCGTGTTAAAAAATCATGGATGAGTCCTCACACACTTGTTGTGTTCGGTGGCACGGCACTACACATATACTAGCAATCATATGTACTTACCTATATATATTTTTTTTAATTGAATGACGAGACGAGCAGGTCGCTCGCCTGATGGTAAGCGCCACGCCTGCTCATAAACAGAAGCAACGCCACACAGCACTTCAAATAAAAAAGCACTGCATGACACTGGACTGCGCTCGTCACCCAGAGACATAAGGTGATAAGTCTCATAATGCCCAGTAATTTCTACGCTCTGACGCTGTATAGAGTTTGTTTTCGTCACGCGAGTGCGGGTAACACGCTTAGCGTGAAACGAGCCGGTAAGGCTTACAGATTTTCAACCTGAACCTGAACTATGTACTAGACCACGGGAATAGGCCTTATTTATGTTGCAAATGCAGCTATACATATTATATATTTACATATGCGTGTTCCCTTGTTAAGTTATGAAACCGATTATTAAACATTCTGATTCAAACGCGACGACCCTAACTTATCGCGCATACCTCATTACCCCCTAGTCAGTGAGCACGGACAGTTATCAGGCGGGGTTGATGATCACGACCTCCCACCTCGCCTCCCCGCGCAGTGCCCGCAGTCCTCTGTCTGTCACTGATAACAGAGCATATAAATTAGCTATTATTATCGCTCGGCCACTCATTAATCGTTCAGTTCACATTCAGAAATCTATCAGTGCGCACGTCGTGACGCTTGTCTTTAATAATAATTAAGTACTTTTTCGTTTGTGTATATCACTTTCGAATTCCAGTTTCGTTTCCGTGTTACTAATGGCTAAGTTCGTTAATTGTGATTTCCTATCCCCATATTAGTGCATTTTGTGTATTACTAGGCAGCCTCTGCCTGCTACGAGTTCTCACGTCTTTCGTGGACTTAAATTTTCTACCATTCGTACTGGCAGCAGCATACATGCATTATTCGAACGAGCTCATGCAAAAAATGACCATTTGTTTAATGTTCCGGATCAACCCTATCTACTATTCAGATTATTCGGATACGATTTAGGACTATACTTAAAGCTATTTCAACCTAAACGTGCCTTTTGCCATTGGCTTTACCTTTTCGAGTACTATAAATTTGGCGTATATTCCAAAGATATTACTTGACGATAAGTTTGGTGTCAATCAAGAAGGAATTGACGTTGCATCATAATGGATATTGTGGCAAATGTAAGTCTCAATATTGATACAAACATTCATTGTAAAACTAAAACATATCATGAGCAGGTCGAAGTTTATCTTGCTTCGGTTTGATTAAGTAAAATGAGCGCGCTGATTTCTAACTTTGTTCACAGTATCATCCAGTTCTCAAAGCGTTCCTTGCGGGATCTTTCTCCGGAACGTTCAGCACCATACTGTTCCAGCCTTTGGACTTGGTGAAAACGCGGCTTCAGAACCCGAGTCACCATGTTGTTGCGGCGACTGTCAAGTACGTTTTTAGGTTTAATTACATACATACATACGCACTCACGAAGTGGTAGGCAGAAGTGTAACCAGTACACCCACATTTTGCCGAGCGTATGCCCGTTAGGTTTAATCGTTTAGTAAAATTTAGCAAATACATACACTCAATCTATACAAAACTGGTAACAATTTTGCACATAGGTACCTACATACAAACAAACGACTTTTTTTATTTGCTTGAATAACAAGACGAGCAGGTCGCTCGCCTGATGGTAAACGTCACGCTTGCCCATAAACAGAAGCAACAACACATAGAACTGAATTACAAAGCACTGCATGGCACTGGACTGCATCTCGAAACATAT
The DNA here is from genome assembly GCA_905332985.1 of Mimas tiliae. Classification (NCBI taxonomy): domain Eukaryota; kingdom Metazoa; phylum Arthropoda; class Insecta; order Lepidoptera; family Sphingidae; genus Mimas; species Mimas tiliae. The sequence goes on along the minus strand of HG995247.1, from coordinate 5,818,035 downwards.
TATGTTAAATCTCATGATGCCCAGTAATTTTACTGGCTTCGATATTCTTCAAACCGAAACATAACAGTCCTTACACACTGCTGATCGGCGGCAGAAATAGACAAAGTGGTGGTACCTCCCAAATGGCCTCTCGCAGACAAGGGACTTACCACCTAGTAAAATGTCAAGTATTTTTTGCTTGCAATAATTACCAGTTAGAACACTTTACCTGTATTCTATTAGTTTATTGTTCAGAATAAAGCAGTATCATTAATTTGTTGCTAAGTGGTAGATAAGGTCTTTGTATGACATGATCGATTGAGTTATGTATATGAGTGTGACGTGTTTAATCACTGAATTTATCATTAATACAAAGTTTATCCTTAACATTGACTTTGATAATTGTTAATTGTTTTGTCTGTAATGTTATAGTTCATTGAAACCTTAATATCGGTTTCGCGGATATATGCTTTATCGATATTAATTTTAAAAAATCATTGATTGTTCAGTACGATATTTCCTATATCTTTATTCATATTCATCTATTTCAGTTGCAGTTGAATGTGTGCTAATATAGTTTATACAATGATGATGTATGATATGCAGGTAGATCTAGTGCTTTGTCATTGTTGTAATCCATTACATACGCACTCCTATTATCCCCGAAGGGGTAGGCAGATGTGTGACCCATGATGCCCCCTAGGGCGAGCTTATCACTATACAGGGCACACTTCCAGAGTCTGGACTGATAATAATGATTTCGTAGTAGAAAAAACCCATATCAATTTTACCTGACCCGGGAATCGAACCCGAGACCACAGCACAGCAGTCGTACCGCGTACGCATTACAGCTGGGCCAACGAGGCAGTCCATCCATTATCATTTCATTTGTTGGATTACCTCCACCAATGACTCAACATTTCTACTACATCCATTACCTGTACCAACCAACTCAATTAAAATAAGTAGTTAAAGTTCTCAGATCCAAAATACTCCTTAATAGCATCAGCGACTAACATTTTCACTCCATATTACAGCAGCCGAATTCAACCCGGCATGATCACAATCTTCGCCAACATTGTTCGCCAAGAGCATATAGCTGGACTATGGCGTGGGATGGTGCCTTCTATAGCCAGATGTGTGCCTGGAGTGGGACTTTACTTCTCCTCCCTGCACTGGCTTAAGGCCAAACTGGGAAAAACCAAGGGAAATTTGGGACCGATGGAAGCGATTATGTTGGGTGTACTTGCGAGGACGATGAGCGGAGTAGTGCTGATACCTATGACTGTGATAAAGACTAGGTGAGTTTCAAATACTTACTAATTATATAATTACTTTCCCATTATTATCTTTATTTTGGGTTTGGCGCATAATTCCCTTCTCTCAAAATATCCTCCAAAACCGATTTATTTATTATTGATATCGTAATAAAGATGTTGCAAGGAAACCTTCAGAAATAAACCGAAAAAACATCGATCCTTTGTAACATAGTACTGAATCGATCATTTAGAGAAAGGAAATTTCGAGAAAATGTCGTTTTGATAAAAGTAGGTACATTTTGAGAAAAGTCCATTATGCGCCTAAACCCTTATTTTGAGTTCTGCGTTTGTTTCTTTGCATGCTCTACAAGATTTTCCTTTTCGGCTTAGAGCTATACAATGTTATTATCTAATAAGATGAAAAGTTACCTTAGGTCCTTTCGAAGTAAAATATATAGTAATAACAATGAAAATTAGCATATAAGGTCAGTCCGTAATATAAAATATTCAGTCATGTTATAACAGTACCTAAGTCATCTCGGATTATGGAATAATAAAAATAATTGCTTTGCTAGACTTGTTAGATGACTTTTTAAAAGGTCGGTTCTGCATGTTTAATATTGTGTAACTATATTCATTATGATTTTAAAAGAGGACTGTACATTTTAGTACTATCTCGGTACTTTATTATTATTACTTTAATTGTAACATTATCAAGAACAGGAAAGCCCTTTTCCGTATTGCAAATAATCTGTCAGACTAATTATTAGGATAAAGGCCACGATATCACATGATCTTTGATCTATGAGCGTATTGCAATCAGAATAGGAAGAATTTGGGATATCGGACGATTTCACAATACGTTTTTTTCCTATCAGAAGGCATGTCATGTGCGTCATATCACTCGACATTCGATATAGTCTTATCGATATTGATAATAAAATACCTAAACTTGTTTTTGATTAAAGCAAATGAAATTTTGATAAATTATTGTCTTTACATGGCTAATATTGTATGCAAATTCGAGGTCGATGCGCAGTGGGTTTTTGTAAACAATGATGTAGGTACAGGTAGTACACACCTATATACGCGTAAAAGTCGCCTTTTTACATTACAATAAATTAATATGTAATTTCTGTGTTTGTGTTTGAATATTTATTAAAATCAATGAATTGAGGTAGTTTCTCATTTGAAAAATAAATTAGACAAGCATGTAGTGCGAATACAATAAAATCTAAATATTTATCTAAGTATACTAGCTAGTTAGCTACCCTAGGGAAGTAGTAATTGGTCCAGTCATTTAATGAAATATATATTATAATAGATTTAGTTCGGTTTTAGTACAAAATCTAAATTTTACACGATGAACTTAACTAAAACTAAGTTCATTACGTGTAATTTGAGTCCTGTCAAACTAAAATTATTTAAGTCAGTTCGTCACACACCGAATCGAATGTTCGAATCGCAAAAGCAATCTGTAGGCACGTTGGTTTTCTGTAGGCAATTGTGACGAAACTGGTGGCCCATTTATGCTGTAGGCAAAACTGTCTACAGCGTTATTGACATAGCAAAATAAAAACTTAATTCGGTCTTATCTACTGAATTCCTAATAGATGATAAATATATATTAATCCCTACTTAAAGAAAGTCTACAATCTTGTTATTCTGTCACTGTCCTGAAATCGCATTTAAATGATACAATATCTTTACAGATACGAATCTGGAGTGTACAAGTACAATAGTTTGGGCGGGGCTCTGAAGGCTATTTATAAAGCTGAGGGCATACGCGGCTTGTCGTGCGGTCTTGGACCAACACTAGCTAGAGATGCACCCTTCTCCGGGCTGTACCTTATGTTCTACACTCAGACAAAGCAAGCCGTTCCTAAAGGTAAGCAAAATAATACAATCCTACTAGGTACTATTATGAATATTGTCGCCTGCTCTTCTCATTAAGTTGTATAAAACATTACATTTATTGTTACCGAGTCGATAACAAAATGTTTTCGATAATTCCTATCGCTGTAACGTTTATTCGAGAGTGTTCTTTATTTAAAAGTTTGTACCTAAATGTCATGTTAAGAACAGTGGACCTAAAACGGCCGCTTCTGGGGGTTAGAATGTGGCGTAAAAACACGACACGAACGTTCGTGTCGTTTGGTTGTGATTGGTCAAGAGACTAGTCACGTGACGTTTTCCGATACAAATCTGAGACGGCGCGATGGCACGTTTCGTAAATTTGTGCATTCTAAGAGGTCTGAAACTACACCCACTTATTCTAAAAAAAGCTGAAAATTATGTATTTTGTTAATTAAGTATTAGTGCATAATAAACGTAGTATCATTCTCTTTATGACGATATCAAATAAAGTAGCTTTTTTATATTAACTACGGAGTTTGATAGACTTATTGAACATTAACACGTTGTCTGCGGCGCTATAAATGGATTATCAACTCTTGTGGCTCCCTACACATACACGCTAGGTGTGTCTTCCGTATGGTATGTAGTAGTGTACTGGACGTATATACGACGAGCCTCCCAGGCGTGTGCGCCAGTGAGCGTGTTCAAGCGGACGAAGCATACTTGCACAGTAATATTTTAGCTAGAGCGCGACAATTATAAGCTGGCGGTGGCAAGTTTTGGAACTAGTTGAAAATGTATAGAATAACTTGTCAAAATTAAAAATTGTCCAAATGAGAGTTTCAGAACAGAGCCACTCATCGCGCTTACATATTATGCTTGTCACACTGTACGTTGTACATCATACATAAGCTGATGCTTGTATCCTCGAAGGCAGAAGTGTAACTAGTGCGGCTATTTTTTGCCGAGCTTGTTTCCGTCCTATGATGTGATAGCGGACGAGCCTATCGCCTTAAAATATGTTTATTACTATTTTCATGGCATTATTAAGTAAAAAAATCCATACAGTCATATTATGTAGATATGTTCTTTCAATTACTTACTCAATTTAAAGCTATTTTTATGGTTTGTATTCGAGAAGATTCTTATGTAAGTATTCGCAAATTATTATCTATACATCAATCTAATACGTTAGATAAATTAATTAGGTATGTTGGATGAAAAACAACCTACGTTATCATTATCTGAATCTGATAATAAGGACAGATTACAAATTATATTTTTTATCTTGTTTTTTTTACCTAGGTACCATGATATTTTTTTATCTTGTTTTTTACCTAGGTACCTATCTTGTTTGCTCAAACCTTTCTTGATAACTGTATGAGATATCTTAAAGATAACATAGTGTTTTTTATTTTTTTCCATCTCTATGATAGCTTCATCCAGATTAGTCAAGCAGTTGTTTTTGTCAGCTGCCATTGAATGTCTCTAATGATGTTCTTTAAAGTAAAGCAAGCGTAAAAGCGTTATTATATATTTATTTATTATTATTAAATAATAATACTCGTCGCACACGGATGACGACACCACCTTTATAATTACCATACACGGAACAAGTACTTCAAATACTCGTTGAATTTTTCGACACTTAGATATTTGTCATTATTCTTAATTTAATTATTACGATATATGTATGCTTGTTTAAGTACTCATTATTCTTTATTTCGAACTACCTCGGTGGCGCAGTTGTAATGCGTAGGCGTTACGATTGAGGTCAACGCTGAGGTCTCGGGTTAGATCCCCGGGTCGGGTAAAGTGGTAAGTATTGGGTTTTTCTATTACGAAATGCTCAGTATCAGCCCGGAGTCTGGAATTTGTGCCCGGTATGGCGATAGGCTCGCCCCCTATCACATAAGGGACGGAAATACTTTCGGCGAAATGTGGTTGTACTGGTTACACCTCTGCCTACCCTTTCGCGATTTACAGGCGTGAGGGCGTATGTATATTCTTTATTTATTGACTTATTGACAATATCTTGGCAACCTCGGCTATTTGCGATACGGTCGTATAAATAAGAGACCGCAGCAGGTCAAATGCTCGATTCAAGGTAACTTGGTTGGTTCATGTACTTTCATTGTAAATCCTTGCCATTGTGGCCCTATTGTAATTATTTACATAAATACATACGCACTCACGCTTGTAATCCCCGAAGGGGTAGGCAGAGGTGTAACCTGTACACCCACATTTCGCCGAGCGTATCTCCGTACCTTATGTGATAGGGGGCGAGTCTATCGCCATACCGGGCACAAATTCCAGACTCCGGGGATCGAACCCGAGACCTCAGCGTTGGCCTCAATCGTAACGCGTACGCATTACAACTGCACACCGAGGCAGTCAGTAATTATTTACCTTATGATTATTTTACTGAACTGTTTTTATTTGTATTTCGTTTTTAGCTTGAATGACGAGACGAGCAGGTCGCTCGCCTGATGGTAAGAGCAGCGCCTGTCTATAAACAGAATTTTAACTTGCACTACAAAGCACTGCATGTCCGATGGCTCTAGACTGCGCTCGTCACCTCGAGACACAAGTTGTTAAGTCAATGCCCAGTAATTTCACTGGCTTCAACGTCCTTAAAACCGGAACACAACAATACTTACACACAATTGCTTAGTGGTAGAAATAGACAAAGCCGTGGTACCAACCCAGACGGCCTGTGGATCACTCAAACATTATCTCGGTGCGGGAATCAAACCCGCGGCCTCTCGCTTCCCAGCCGGCTACTCGCCCACTGCGCCACGGAGGCTGTTGGAGGCATGCAATTGCATAAGCAAAAAAAACAAAATAAGTTTTATGACAGACATACATACTTGTATGTATAAGCTCACGCCATTATCCCCGGAGGGGCAGACAGAGGTGTATCTGGTGCACTCACAGTTTTGCCGATTTTATTTTGCCCCACTTCATATGGGGCGAGCTCATCGCTATATCGATATCCTGGCGGAAATTCCAATCCCATACAACGAATGTGTGATTTTTTGAATCACAGTTTGTGATTGTCCTACCTTGGGTTTGATTTAAAATCAGTACCCTACGGTTTCTCATCATATTTTCCTTTTTTTTATTCATTTGTTTCTTTGGCCCACAGAATGGATGCAATCACCCAGTGCAGCGAGTGCGATACACTTCACAAGTGGCATAGTGGCCGGTATATTGGCTTCGTTAGCGACCAACCCGGCGGACGTGCTCAAGACTAAAATGCAACTTTACCCGGACAAGTTCCCCAATGCATTCAGCGCGGCCATATATGTACATCAGGTGAGATTTCAATTTATTTTTTCTACTTACCCTCTAACGGTGAAGGAAACATCGTAACAAACAGCTTACGTATGAGACTTCAGCACAGCAATCGTTCCTCGTACGGATTACAACTGCGCCACTGTGGCAGTGAAAATATAAATTTCATTATAAAAAAATTATAAATATCTAGTGATTTCGTAGGTTTACGTAAATATTACACAATGAAATAAAACTAGTTTATACGTGAGTCTCTCCCGTGACCACGAATGCTGAAAAGCTTTCGAAACGTCGGGAATAAAATAAAAATTAAACCGCGATAAAATCCGTATAAACTAGTTTTATTTCAATGATAAATATCTATTAAAAAGACCTACCGGCTAAGTTTGTTGGTTCTTCTTTTCAGGCCTGAGGGCATTTCCGAAGCACCGACAGACGTTCAAATGTAATATGTTTAAATTTTGACGTGTGTAAGAATAACATGCAAATTAAATTTTGGGTTTTAAAGAACGAAGGTTTGAAGGAACTTAAGATTTTCATCCAACCCATACTAAACTGGCGGGCCGTCTAGTGGTTCAAAATACGGTCTTCACTGCACCGGTTATTGATAAAAAGCTGGCCTGGAAGGCTCGATCGAGCAAAACTCGAGCGAAACATAGGATCGGTCGGTCTCTGAGAAATATAATAGGGTAGTTTCCTATATTGAATTTTATACATTATTTTATAAGCAAAAGAAAATGGATACGCAAAAGAAATCCTTTTATTAAAACACAATCAAAATTGGTTCAGAAATGTGCCCGCAGTTATGACTTTGTTGGTATGAGGAAAAGTGGGTGCGTAGTAGGGATATCTCACTATCTCGCTTGCACGCGTGCACCATAATGAACATTTTACACAGTGACGTCAAAGTTTGCGTCGTCTGTCTTTTGACAATTACCCCTTCTACAGGATTTGAATGGCTTTTAACTTATTTATTTTTGGTCCGATTGATAAAATACTTTCTGCAATAGATTTTGAGTAACGTAACTTATTAATTTAAATAATAAAAAATATCTAGTCAACTACCCTATTTAAAAAGTGTATATAAAAATTGTTGCTCATTTACCTACTTAGACGACGACTTTAAACGCGACAAGCTAAATTGAGTTTCTCAGTTAATGATCTTTTACTACATGTATGGCAAAATGAAAATCCTAAACAATTTGGTGCCAAATCTGCGCATTAAACGTTATCAATAGCATGATTTGCACGTTTCCTTGCGTGTTCCGTTTTACGGGGTCATAAACATGTCAAGTTTATATTTTAGCAAATAATTAGGTATCCATTATCTGGACCATAATGAAGATTTAAATTTTTACATTTTAATTATGTATCAAGAATTTTTTAGTTACCCCAACAACTAGTACTCTGGATATTTGCATTTTAAAGTTATTTGAAGTTAATGACACTGTTTATTACTTTTTGTTTTTATTAGATTATTTTATAGTTACTAGGGGCGTTGCCCATGTTTTTCCACAAAATATAAAATAGTAATATGAAGTCCAAGTGTGGCTTTGTGTAGGTAACCATTTTACCGACTCTTGAGTCATGACTCATGACCTGAAAGTGTAAAATTTTTGCACAGTGCTGATTAAAATGTTATTATCATTTCATAAATAGTCATAATGATTAGGTATTATTGTTATCTTATTTATTTTTCACTAACAACTACCTAACAGCTAATCTGTCGCTAAGCAAACTACTAACTTGTTTTATTATAATTATCAACTCTTATTTGCTTTTAGATAAGGTGAACCTCTTGTCTGAGTGCCGAAACGCTCTGTTTGTTTATATACGTATACTTCTGACTAATCTATACCTATAAATAAACACAATATATCACTCACTCATTGATTCTGGAAATCTCACAAATTACTAAAGCTAAGCTTCTTTCTTTTCTTCTAGCTAGTTTTTGTAATGTAGGGGTCCGTTTAGAAAGGATTTTTAGAAATTATATTTTAGGGGATAATTTGTAGCTTTGTTACATACTCGTACAACCTACCTAACGTTTTTAGGCTGCCTAAATATTCTTCTTCTTCCACCTGCTCTCCCACTCGCAGTGGGGTCGGCGCAACATGCTTTTTAACACATGGTAGAAAGAGTTGGCTTGTAGTTTTTACGACCGGCCGCCTGTCTGACGTCAACCCTTCTGGGGTAAATTGGAAATTGAGTACAAATATTGCCTTATCAAAATAATGAGACACGAAATTATTTCACAAATTGTCCCGGAGACTTTTAATCGGTCAAGTGTGAGTCGAACGCGTGCATCGAGGGTTACGTACCTACGCCTTTAGGTTTTTACTTTGTAGGTATTATTTGTTAAGAAATCTACTATCTTAAAATTCTGCTAAATTTCATCTGGCTAACGGTCCGAGAGTTCTTTAAACTTAGGATAAATAAACACAGACGGCGTAGACTCTGTATTAGGGTTCCGTTAGTACACTTTGGGTATCGAACTTTAAAATCAAATTCTTCATAAAGATATTTAATGAATCATTAAAATATTTCATCCTTTTTTTTCTGCGTGGTGTTATCCCGGTTTAATGTTAGGGTCCGCGTTCTCGTAGGTACGACAGATTTGAAGGTATTTAGAATATGGGGCGACCTACAACCCGCAAAGAGAACCAAGTTTCCGCTATTGCCTTGTCTGTTAACCAGCAGAGTTGTACCACGTCCAAGTGAGGTTGGCTTTGGACCTAAGATCGTAGTGGCACACTTACACTTCTAAAAGTATTTATCATTGGTAATGATTAATATTACCTATACCTAGTATTTAACTTTATTGCTATTTTATCTGATAACTTTTCTGTGACATAATATATTTTAACTTATGTTTATTTCATTTTGTTACAGACATATGGATTAAGGGGCTACTTCAAGGGTGCAGTACCAAGAATGCTTCGCAGGACATTGATGGCGGCGATGGCTTGGACAGTTTTCGAAGAAATCACTAGAACTATTGGCTTGAAATGAAATTTCGAATATTAATTTTCTAAAAAATACCTTTAATTGTATGCCCACTGAAAGTGGAGATGTGCTGTTCATGTTTTTGGTACAACGTTCCTGTTTTGTGTTTTAATGAATGGATGCTTTAATTTTAGATCTTTTGTCAGGTATTTTATTTAATGGGTTAGTCTACATATATTTTTATAGTCTTTTTCTTGTTTACTTTGTTTAGTATAGGGGCAATAGGTTAGGGGCTTATAAGCGGAATATTTTTTAGTCTAAAAGAATCTAATAGCATACTGTTAATATTAGTAATGTGATTATTGCAAATATACTTTGTTTTTTAATTTTATTTATATTCTTTCTTATTTTTTGACGAAATGACGAAACATGTAGTACGCCACCCTGTCCATAAACAGAATAAACACCACACAACTTTGAATTACAAAGTACTGTATGGCGTTGGACTGCGCTCTTCACCTCAACACCTAAGCTGTAGCTGACATTATTATTAAAGATGTAACTGATATCCGATATCCGGTCTACTATAACCGGATAGTAGATAAATATACGGCCGGATGCCGGATATTCGCCCAACTATGAAGATTCCATGATTAAGTGTTAACGCATCGAGCTATTATAATATTACTAGTTTTTGCGCGCGGCTCCGCCCGCGTGAATGTCTATACATACATATATAGACTCACGCCTGTTTCCCATAAGGGTAGGCAGAGACAACGGATTACCAAATAAAAAAAATAATTGTCTATTTGCAGGGATAAAAGTAACTAACCAATGTGGAAATTAAAAAATGAGAAACATGTGTCACATTATATTTAAAGTAGAGCATATTATCCATCTACCTAAAGACAACAGTACTTCAAAATTTAATTAATTTAACTAAACGGCACTGACGCCATTTATCAGTTACCAATGTAACCATATTAGTTGGTGTTCCAATGCTGCCTATACAAAATTTCATACCAATTCGACCTATGTTTTAAAAGATAAAAATCACTGCCACCAGCGCCACCTATCCGGCACTAAAGTAACTATGTTCGTCGGAGTGATCATGCCGTCTTTTATATGTTTGCAAAGTTTCATATCAATTGGGCAACAGCTCTCGAGTTTTAGGTGAGCATACATACACACATAAATTCTCTTTTATATATATTGTTATAAGTGCTGCCAGTACTAAATATTAACACAACGGTTATGACGTCACACTATTATTGTATAACGTTATATTGTCTGTTAATCCATAAGATACTCTGACTTATTTAATTATTCAATTATAAATAATATACACGTTATTTAGAACGATCTAACATGTTCAATAATAAATACAATTACTAATGTGAACTATTTGAGAAAAGGTATAAATAAGGTAGAATAATTATTGTCGGCAGTCAGTCGGTTGCTAAACGGAATATAAAGTGTTACTCTGCCCAAATAAATGGAGAAGGTCGTGTACATTGTGTTTCAATTGTTCTACTTCGTTACATCATATAGATTATGAAAGGGATGTCGGGTCAATACAACTATTACGAAAAGAGGATCTAATATAAATCCAATATGTATAGAATTCTAATTTTTGGTGGTACCTATCTAGTAACACTGTTCGTCTCTTTTTATATCATAGGCCGGTAAACGAGCAAGTGGGTCACCTGATAGTAAGTGATCTCCACCGCCCATTTACGCCCACATTACCAAAAGGATAGGACCTTAAAGGAAAGGGATAACTAAGGGATTGGGAAGGGGAGGGGCATTCGGGCCTTCGGATTTCTAACTCACCATACGAAACTCAGCACCAAGATGCTACTTTACGTCAGTTTTCTGTGAGAGAGTGGTAACGACCCGATCGAGCCGGCCCATTCATGCTGTAGACAAAACTGTCTACAGCGTGGCTTACAGGTCGGCCGGATATCCGTTAACCGGTATCCAACCCAACCAAACCACTAACCGTTTCATCTCTAATTATTATTACCTATATTGTGTTAATTTACCCGACCACTTGTAACTGAAACTTCAAAAAGTGTAAGTAGCTATACAAAATCTTACGCCCGGTTTCTGAAAGGCTGATCAATGTTAAATTAACTAATCACATGTCAAATCTCATGTAAAGTCGAAATTAAGTTGCTAGGAGCATGATTAACACTTTTGATTTGACACACATGTTAGATAACATAACATTCAAATTGATATAAAAAATCGTATATCAAACGGTACTAAAGAGAGATCAAATATTATAATTTTTTTCACTATAACGTTTCACAATAGCGTATCAGCAACTCGAATTGATTTGACAGTGATGTCAAATCAAAATTCTGTTAGTTGAATGTTGATTTGATCAGCCTTTCAGAAACCGAGTGTTAGTATGGAAGGGCAGAAATAAAACAAAATTTGGACATAAAATTTATATATGTACACAATGATCTATATTGATTTATGACTTTTTGCTATCATATAAACTCGATGCCTTCATATTTGAGGTTCTCAACTATGGTATCAGGCATTAATAATGTACCATCAGTTTTAAATGCAGTTATGTACGTGGCAGTTTTCCCTTCAAACTCTGTTGTCTTTAAGGCGACTATTGCTTCGTCATTCAATCCAGGTATGAACTTGAACGATGAGAAGCCGTGTTTCGGTTGAAGTTTTGTAATCTGTAACAAGGATAAAATGCTGTACCGTAGTATGTAAGGTCGTCTGGAAGAAATCGCCGTTTTCGATAAGACCGCCCATTGTATCACATTTACTGTATGCTCCTTGTTCACCTACTTTATTTGCATGCTACCTACTTTATTTGGTGTGCAATAAAAAATATTCTATTTTAATTAGATATTTATTTATAACCATACAAGTATGGTAATAAATAAATCCTACGTATATGTATCATATTTATGTATTATAAATAGGAATATATACTTCTTTTAAAAGAGTATTACCATAAATTTAAAAACGTTCGCGAACGTTCGTGCCGTTCGATTGTGATTGGTCGAGAGGCCAACGTGTGACGCTATGCGTTACAAAGTTGAGACGACGCGATGGAACGATTTTTTGCACTCTAAGGGGCCAGATTATAATAATTATTACTTCCACCATCCCACACAGCCTCGCGCGTCAATCTGCTATCTAATGCGCAGTGCGGTTGTTGGGCCGGCTCGTCCGGGTCATTACCACTGTCTCACAGAAAACCGACGTAAAGTAGCAGCTTGCTGCTACGTTTCGTACGGTGAGTGAGATATCCGGAGGCCCAAACCCCCTCCCCTTCCAAATTCCTTAATTATCGGCAACGCACCCATGATTCTTTTGGTATTGTGGGCGTACATGGGCGGTGGAGATCACTTACCATCAGGTGACGCACTTGCTCGTTTGCCGGCCTATACCATAAAAAAAAGAAAAAAAACAGGCGCCCGGCGCATGGGTCAGTGAGCGGAGACGTTAAACGATTATAGTTCTCTTTAGAGTGGGTGCAATTTTATTTGCCCGGCAGCGACACAGGCACCGAATCCAAAGACACCTATAGAAATTGTTATTTTTGACTTATCAGTGTATTTTTTATGTTTTATTAATTTTGAGCAGTTACTCTTATTTTAATTCATAATAAAACATATATATTTATTCAATACAATTATTAACTTCTTACCTCAACAGGCTTGACGTTTTTAAAATTTCCATCAGCCATTATCATGTAATTGCATCCCATTATTTCATCCATCGTCTCATTGTAAGGCTCGCGACTGCATCTCCGCGGCAAGAAGTACCACATCTGATTGTGTGGTGACCACACGCCTGATTCGTGGATCATGTATCCCGGCCATTGTATTCCTATAGAGCTTCTTATTGCTTTATATTGGTTAACCCATGATAAATGTTGGACCTGTAATGTGTACACAGGTGGTATAAGTTATGTATATACTAAACAGTATTCAATTACAGTAGTCATTTCAATAGAACTAACAGACAATGTAAAGAAACTGATATGAAATTTTTATAAGTTTTACATATACATACATACTTATGTACCTACTCACGCCTGTACTCCCTGAAGGGGTAGGCAGAGGTGTAACTAGTACAGCCACATTTTGCCGCATTCATGCTGTAGACAGATTTGTCTACAGCATGAATGGACCGGCTCGTCCGAGTCGTTACCACTCTCTCACAGAAAACCGGCGTAAAGTAGCAGCTTGCTGCTGCATTTCGTACTGTGAGTGAGGTATCCGGAGGCCCAAATCCTCCTCCCCTTCTCAATCCCTTTCCTTTAAGGTCGGCAACGCGCCCATGATCCTTTTTATATTATGGCTGTACATCACTTACCATCAGGTGATCCACTTGCTCGTTTACCGGCCTTTGATATAAAAAAGAAGGGTATCGATAAATTGCCACTGCACTGCCAAAGATGCATCGATAGCATGGGTACTTACTTTGATTAATAAAAAAGACAGGGAAAATACTTTAACTTTTTTCGTACAGAACGTAAATTTCATAAGTAAAGACCTATTACAATAACAACTTACCTCTCCATGCATATTAATTGCTTTTACCCACATTGGATCAAAGCTTTCAAATGCACCACTGCCCGTGGTCCACTCTTTGCCCATTGACCCTACATACAAAATGTCATCTTTGACAGTAGCCCATTCTGACTTGAAACCCTTTTCCACATATCCATTACCATCTACTAACACTACCCATGGCACCACTTTGTTATTGATGATTTCAAATATCTGGAAATGGAAGAATTTGGAATTACAATATTATTGATAATGAAATAACTTCTTACGCTAAAACATTTTATCGTATTTTGTTTTTTATTTCGTTATCAATGTAATTAAATCGCCTTGTACTTTTTGTGACTGATGATAGGGAAATCCACAAAAGTATCTGAATTGGTTTTACCAAAGACTAATGGCCATTCCCAATATTCTGCCTATAGACAGATGTGCTTACTGGCAATAAATTTTTGACACATTATGTATGGAAGATCTGCAAAACCGTATTGATAGTAAGCAAATCTGTCGATGCGACAAAATATAGGGAACGGCAAAATATATACTATGGGTGGTCAGAAGTAAAATTGTGCTCCACATAACGCATGAGTGACGTGTCAGGGGAGCTACTGCAGGGAATAACCGAATTCTAGTTAAGAGTAAGCGAGATGTTAATATTGAGATGGCTGTTTTGTTCTATATTAATTTTCACGATAAATGCCATTTACGAAGAAAGTCTAGATATAAATATAGTTACTCAATGTTTTATGTATCACACTCATCGAAATATGACGACAAGAAACATAAGTCAAGCAAAAAATTACCGCTCCAAAACTCAAGGGGGTAGAGTTATAAAAGCCTGTGCAGCTCGTTCATTCATCAATTCATCAAATTGCATGTGTAAGTAAGTGAAGCCGTATTTTTGGCAGATTCATATGAGGGTTATTGTTCTAGTTATCTTACTTTGATAATTAATACATAATATTATAATCATAATAAGATAAAGTCCCATATGTGTATGCATAAGGTTACTCCTGTATCTCCTAAGGGGTACACAGAGGTGCAACTAGTACACCCACAATTCGCTCAGCATATAATGACAAAAGCTTAAGCCAGGATTCCTGCAACCCAATTTTTTGTTACAGAGTTTTTCTTTTTCAATGGTTTAATCGAAAGACCACTCTTGTAAGGTTTAAATGAATGGTTGCTGTCTCTTGGTTGATTTTTTATTACAAGTGGTGCAGGAGACCTGGCTTTAGTCCAACATAATTTATTTGCACTAACCATGCCAGACCTATCGTCAAAGGTAAGTAGTCTGCCATCATATACAATCAACTCGGATAGCTCCATGCCTCTTCCTTTATGTGAATAAGTGGAAGTCAACATAGTCGGTGGCTGTGTGTCCCACGACACAGATACATATTTCTTTACACGATTGTAACTTAAATATCCCTTTTTCAAAAAGCTATAATAAGTGTGTTTAGCCATACTACTCTTAGAATTCTTGTCTAAATCAGACACAATACCAATTCGGAATGTTACTAAATCTTCAGTCACAAACGGTAATGTTAAAGGGTAGGTTTTATTGTATTGTCTAGTTGTGGAGCTCCATAGAGTTGTGGTGTGCACCTGTGATGTCTGCCACCAGTTATAATAGAATAACATTAGGAGACATAAGCCTATAATTATAACAAGTAATATAAACTGAGGTTGTATTCTCACGGCGTTACCGACTCTGTATGTGGCCGGAGTGCGCAACGCCTTACGCCAGTCGCGGAAGGTGCCTCTCATTCTGCCTTCGTCCTCGTAATAGTCGTACATATTTTATTTCATTATAGCACTATTCATTCTTTATGACTAGCAAGCACAAATATACTCCCTGTTAAAACATTGATAAAACGATTGACTTTACGATATTCCAAATACCTATATTCATGGTATACTAATTAATTCAAAATTTTCTAAAATGATCACTATATTGCTTCAATTTTCTAAGGCAAGGCTTCGATATGTTAAATGATGCTTGTGATGAATTGAAACGTGCAATTTATGGCATTTTCGAATGGATCTGTAATGGGTACCACATTTTAGTAATATATCTGTTATTATTTTATAGACATATTTTATTGAAATGATACGTACCTAGTAATGAGAACTCGTTCATTTCCTCTTTTTTTATAATATAATAATTAAGTCCCGGAGAAAGGGTGTTTGTGCGGTTTTATCGCTTTTGTGTCTGATCATAGACTATCATTAATTCGATTACTGCTTTTATTTTAAATACTAGCTTTAGATACAACTACAACTAGAGATGTTTGATTTGACGTCAACTTTTTTTTTTACATAGCCATGGAAAGATATGACAACGTCAGTTAACTGACAACTCCGTGTTGCCAGATGACGATCTCCCATACCCCCCAGTCTTACGTAGATTCCCCCTAAAATTGCTCCCCAAAAGTGAACTATTTTTTTTTATTCCGAATTGAAAATGTATGTGCCTCAAACAATAAAACTAAACACGATACGACCAGTATACTACAGTTGCGTGGAAGAGGGAGGGGTAGAGTGGTGGGCGGGGTGAACATGAAACAATAAAATGTTACACTAATTTCGAAAAACCCATACACAAAACTTTGTTTTCTTTTTCATTTTTTCTGACAATGTATGTATGTGCACATGTTAGATCACGTCTTTGCCCTCCAAGGTGATGGAGCTAGTTATTTATTTCAAACTTATTTATGCCTGGCAGTCTTGTAGTACCTTGAGGAGAACTTGACTGAAAATACTAATAATCTTAGATTTTATACCTACTAAAAAGCCTATTATTTTAATAATATTCTCAGTCAATGCGTGAACACTGATAAACATTTTTTTAAATTTATTAGAAGTTATTTGCTTCATTAGTGATGACATCTAACTTTTATTCTATGAACTATTTTCATAGAGTCGTAATCATGGTAGGATCTGATTCAAAAATTCACGCGACAATTATTTTAGATGGCGCGGTGAATTACCGCTGGACCTGCCATGTTCCTATTAGCATGTTCTTACCGGTTTTTACGTATTAATTTAGTTTTTTATTATTAATTTAGCACATAATTTCGTTACATTCTTCCAACAGCGTTCATTTCATTCCTCCAAAGTGCGAAAAGAAAATTCCCATACAAATGATAAGAACACTATCACAGTGGCGCCATATCATCGAGCGATAAAATCATTTTATGTATGTATATTTTGCAAAAAATGAGCGAGAGGCTGAGCCTTATAATACAAAATGAAAAACAGATAACACCGAGATATATTTTTGAATGATCCACAAATATTTGATTCGGGTGCTAGTTTTCTCGTTATCGATGACATGACAGCCTGATGACAGGTACCTATTGAAAAACTTGCAGTAGACACAGTAATCACCGTACTTACTAAACAAAAGCGCCGTGGTCCGGGTGGTAGCTTTACTCCAAAGATTTTATTGCTATTACTATCTCACTATAATTTTGAGATATTTTCGTGAGGCAACTTCAATGTAGTGTTTACGTACATAAAATACATTTATACTTATTGAATGTAAAAACAAATTTGTGCCAGGAAGAAGCCGGGTCGGGTTACTAATATCAGCCTTGTATTATACTGTCCCACTGCTGGGTCCGGCTCTCCACTACAATGAGAGGAATTAGGCCTTAGTCCACCACGCTAGCCTAATGTGGATTGGCAGAATTCACACATCTTCAAAATTCTTATGGAGAATTCTCAGTATATAGGTTTCTTCACGATGTTTCCTTCACACTTAATTTACAAAAGTTAGAGCCGCATGCTCCTGAGGCTGGTTTTAAATCTGCGACTTACGTCTTGGTAGTCCGTACCACTCCCCGCTGAGGTATCCCTGCTTCAGCAGGTTACTAGTATTATATTATAATCTTATGTTACAAGATAATAACGTACGAATGTAAAATTACCGTGGCTGAATTACTTACCATAAAAACTTAAGTTTTTATAGATTTCATAAAAAAATTACGTAGGTAATGATCACTTTGTAGTCTGTTGGCATAATGTGCTCACACGACTGTATAGGTATAAAAAATGTTACTTAACTTTCACTGAATGAAGAAATCCAAAAGTGATTACACTCACGGACGGACATCCTGTACAAAAAAGGTAATTGAAATAAAATTAAAGTGAACCATTTTGTAGTTTGGCAATTTAATCTTTTTTTTCTCTTTTTCGTCTTAAACATCCGTACTCAATAGCCTATGCATTTATCAATCTCACACTCTCACTCATTCCATCTGTATTAAATTATTTGAAATCTATTGATTAGCGAGCTGAATATCTACATTCTACACATCCTTTTTGTCTGTATCCAACACAAAGATAAATCTGGGTAGCAAGTTCAAAAAAAATTGCTTTCGAAAATCTATTTCATTATCAAGCAGGCTATCTCTGAAATTAAATTGTTTGTGATGAATTGTAAACTGAAATAGATGTGGGAAGTTTCGCGGGTCAGATTACTGCCACTTGCAATCAATTACTAACTTATTAATCGACGAAAAAAACACAGGAGGTTCTTAATTCGATACAGTTTTTTTTGTATGTCCACGCATAACTTTGCCAAATGTGGACCGATTTGGATGATTCTTTTTCATTCGAAAGAATATAGAAATTCGAACAATAAGAAATCCTTCCTACTATTATTAAAAATGTGAAAGTTGGGGTGTTTATGAATTTGGATGTTTGTTAGCCAGTCACATCTTAGCGGCTGAACGGTTTTAGATGAAATTTGGTAAAACATGCTCTGGATTAGGATTTAGGACATAGCATTTTTAAATCGGAAAGGGCCGTTCACGCGGGTGGAGCTGCGAGCCAATGCTGATGGGTAATACCTAAATACTTAAACTTATTTGTTGACTCTGAGTACGGCAGTTAGTACATAGCTATTAATAGTGTTAGCATTAGTATGCCCATATGCACTTCTAGGTCCGGCCCTGCACAAATCTAAATAAAAAAGGTTTTACTATGTGTAAATGTAAATATTTATACCATTTATATTTTTTTTTAATAATGTTAAAGAAATTGTCACAAAGAGTATTATAATTGTCATTTTATTGTCAATGAACGAGAAGAGAAAATGCAAGGTGTATTTACAAATATTCTGTGGTACATAGAGTTTTTTGCATTTGCAGCGACACTGATTGCTTTCTTCATTTTCTTTTTATACTTGGCGGACCTCAATCATATGTCATACAATATTAGGTTCGACATGAGGAAAAAGTAAGTGAGCTTTGACCTTATAAATTGCGGTCATATTATGGTAAAACGTTATGATTATTCTCCATCCAATGCCATGCCTAAATCAGCTATTCTATTATTTTCCACTTTAAATGCCCAACTTTGGGCTTTGTTCTCGTAACCATTACATATTAGGTAATTTATTTGCTTTCCAAAGAGTAGGTATATTCTTTCTTTCTGCATGGCCCTGTCTTGGCTCGATGCCAGGGTCAGCCTTCCCATCATGATCTGATGGTTGATCCGGTACTATGTGGAGCGACCCGCCGCGCCGTTTGATCCCCAAAAACCGCAACGGGAAAAAGTTTTGCCATTCCTTCGTCCGTCAATCAGCAGAGCATATCATGTGCAGGTGAGGTTTGCTTTAGGCCTAAGATGTGGTGGCCCACCTATTACATCATTTATTATCTTCGAAGGTTTCATTCATTTCACATAATATTCTAAAAAAGGATAGAACAACTTTGTAATGATAATATTCAGATACCCAGGTATACATCAGGGATCCGTTGCTATTTCGTTGAAAAGTGCAATACTTTTCCTGCAATTCTTGTAGTGTTCCGCCATTAGGTACCATTGAGTAGGTATGTCGTCGGCCAAGCGAATGTATGAAATGTACTTCTCCGTTTACGTTTATGCTACGTCTTTTCCAGTTTAGGTAGTATCTTGAAAACGTTGGGAAATAACGTCCCTCTGTCGCATACCACGCTGAAGATGTATTGGTCTTGGTTGTACACTTGGACGGACATCGCAGCTGAGTCATATAGACATTTCATCACCTCCACATATCGCCAGTCAATTTGACATCGTTGCAAAGATTGAAGAACAACGCAGGTTTAAATATAGTTGGGGGCTTTTTCTTAGTCCACAAACGCTAAGAATAAGGGCTGATTATATTCTCGGTTTTTATATAATCTGCTTATGTGATGAGCGTGTGGGTGTGTTCTAAGGCACTGTAGCCAGTTGAAAACCAGCCTGTTCCGGAGCTTGAAAATCGTCGAAGCGTTGGGTGAGACGATTTGTGATAACTGAAACAACTTGTAGGTAGCTCAAAAGTTCCTCAAAAATGTTTTCTCTTCTTTTTTAAAGAAATATATTTTCAGGGTCCTGATCCACTCCTTAGGCGTTGTTCTAGTACGAATGATGGCTTTAAAGAGCTGCTGCAGCTGTTTGAGTATAGGAGTATCTCCAGCTTTCAGCACATCTGTTGTGATGCCGTCTCAGCTCAGTGCCTTGTTATTTTTAACTGTTCAAGCGCTATTCTAATCTCACCCAATTCAACTTCCCGGATTTCATCATTGTAGTGATGGATTAGAGGAGCTTGCTTGTCGTCTGCATTATATCCAGTTGGTTTTGGAGCGTGTAAAGAATAAAGGAGTCCATAGTGATTCTCGATTTCTGCGAGGACACATAATTTGTAAATTATTACTTAGTTTACGAATAAAATTACTGTACATTCATACGCACTTACATCTGTAATCCCCAAAGGCATGTCTCGGGTTCAATCTCCGGGTCGGGTAAAAATGATATTGGGTTTTTCTATTACGAAATGCTCAGTATCTGTCCGGAGTCTGGAATTAGCGCCCGGTATGGCGATAGGCTCGCCCCCTATCACATCATGGGATGGAGATACGCTCGGCGAAATGTGGATGTACTGGTTACACCTCTGCCCACCCCTTCGGGGATTACAGGCGTATGAATGCATGTATATGTATATGTATGTGTATGCGTATATTTAAAAACTATTTCGGTATTAATGCGAGAAATTCAATGTTTCAGGTATATGGCGGACGGTAATTGGCTACTACAAAATTGATTCACCACGTTATAAAACAAAAATTGTAATGTAAGTGCATGTTGACGCGTTGTTTCTACGAGTATATTCGTTGCCGTCATCGCATAATATTTTTACGATGCCACTGTTTTTAATGTTGATGTCCCTGTCGAACCCTTTGAGTTTTAGAGTTCTGCAAATAGAAGACTTGTGTTTGAAATACGGTATTTTTAAATGTCATAGTTACTAGTAAAAATTACAACATTCGAATGGTTTTGGATTAAATTTGGCACACAGGTAGACCGTGCTCGGATTAGGATGCTACCTTTTATCCCGAATAAGGCCGTTTACGCAGGCCGAGCCGTGAGCAAAAACTAGTATTGTATAAAAATATCTAATATTAATTACATTTATAAAGAATATGTACAAATGCTCTACTGCATAAATATTTATTTCTTTATGCTACCTATGCTATGGTATAAAAGAAGTATATTTGTATTTTTTCAATAACTATTCTCATATAACATTTATTACGGTGTTTTTTATATTAGGAATTTTTAGCTTATTTAATTACCTACATTGGTAAAGTTTAGTACTGAACTCCAAAACAAGCAATAGTAGCGGGAGTTTTATTTCGCTGGTAACTGATTATAACTTTTGTAATTACCATATAAATTACAAAAGTTATATATTTTTTTTATCCATACCAGCATTGATTTTAATCTATTTACGTGTTAACAGCACATCCCAAAAAGTGTGGTAGGGGGACGTTGTATACAATTTTGTCTACAGCACGAATAGATCAACTGGGTCGTTACCACTGTCTCATAGAAAACAGACGTAAAGTAGGGGCTTGCTGCTGCGTTTCGTATGGTAAGTGAGATATCCGGAGGCTCAAATCCCCTCCTCTTCGTAATCCGTTAATTATCCCTTTCCTTTAAGGTTGGCAACGCGGCCATGATTCTTCTGGTATTGTGGGCGTACATGTGCAGTCGAGATCACATACCATCAGGTGACCCACTTGCTCGTTTGCCGGCCCGTGTTATATAAAAATCTATCGAAATCATTTTATGTAGTTGTATAACGCTAGAATAATTATTTCCAGAATACAAAATGCTCCAAGGCCGAAGTTAAAGATTCGTGTTCGGGAACCAAACCAAAGACCCGTTTGTTGTGATTTAGAATGCATTTGGTTCTGCCGTCTCGTATGCAGCATAATTACTATAGCCGTATGCTACTATTTCGCCTATGCCCTTATAAAAGATACTAAGTTGAAATTTGGAATTTTTGTACCCTAACGTCTTCGTCCAAAGGAAACTCTAATCCTAATGTACCTAGTATTTATTTAAATCAATTAGTACTTGATCATTAAAACTATAATTTAGGACATGTTGTTTGTTTTTATACTTATCATTGTTTATCATTAAAAATATTAAGCACGCAAAGTAGCTTCATTTCATATGGTTTTTGTGTTGTTAACACAACAAGTGCAAGTTTTATTAGTTTTCCTAAACGATGAAAGTTTTCGTTTTCTCTCCATACGTCAAATATTAGTAGCCACTAGTGGGAACTATAATGAATTAAAATTAATAATATGGTTAATTGTATTTCATATTAGTCGACTAAGAAATTTATTTACAAGCGATTATTTCCTTTATTACCGTATGAATTACTAGTTTGACACTTCGGCGGTAGTAAATTTATACGAATTCGAAAACTGTGAACGGATTTGTAACTTGTACTAGGCCTATAGAAAACTATGAAAACTGTTGTATTGTAATAATTCTTAATACTCATAATTATTTACTTACGTTACATACACCAGTGTTAAAATTGTAGTTTCCCACGAACAAAATTGTCTTTTGACAATCCAATAGCCCTCGGTGGGTTCTCAGCTAATAATTGCTATGCTAAAGAGATCATTACATATTTCAAAAAGTAAAATATTATGAAAAAATTTAATCACTAGTAAAACAGTAGGATAACACCTAAATACATAATTATAAAACAGTGCCAAGTAGACAATTAGTTGATGTGATTTTTTTTAAGACAAGCATGATCTAGTTGAAAATATTTTTTTCTATTACCTAGCTTGAGTGACGAAACGTGTAAGTCGCTCGCCTGATAGTAAGCGCCACGCCTGCCCATAAACAGAAGCAACACCACACGGAACTTTGTATTACAAAGCACTGCATGGCATTGGACTGCGCTCGTCACACCGAGACATACGACGTTAAGTCTCAAAATGCCCAATAAAATTACTGGCTTAACTGGACATTGAGTCCTTCAAACCGAAACACAAAAGTCCTTACATACTCTTGCTGGGCGACAGTATGTAAGGACGGCGACGCCCTCTCGCATACGAGGGACCTACCACCTTGTAGATGTTTTGATATCTTTTCATATAGCGTTAGCGGACTAAAGCACAGGTACTTACATTATAATGTGTCTACGTGTTCGTGCCGACGCATATGAGTAATACGGACCACGTTGAAACACACTGTTCAATAATTTATTGATTTCGAACTATCCGACTACAAATTAATTTCATCTTGTGTACGGACACATGTAATAACGGCATTGACGGCCTATGAAAGACTGAGAGTAACTGGGTTAGACTAGTCGAAGAACAACCTCTATTAAATATATCCCTGTATATCTGAGTATTGCGCACAATCTATTGATGATTAAACATGATACATCAATGAAATAAAGTAAATAAAGATACATATGTGACTGATGGGTGTATATTTATGTGTAGCAATTATTAGCTGAGAACCGACCCAGGGCTATTGGATTGCCAAAAGACAATTTTGTTCGTGGGAAACTCCAATTTTAACTCTAGTGTATGTAAGATAATTAAGTATGATTGATAGATAAATAAATAAATACAACCAACATTCACACACATAGTCCTACACTAGGTTAACCTGTATTGTAGGATATTAGAAACTGCGAGGGACTTAAGGTCCCGTAACACCCAGACCCGAAACAAATATTCGTAGATCAAACAAACATTTGTCTGTGCGGCAATCGAAACCACCTTCTCTCGCTTCGCAGCTGGTTATGCGCTCATTACGCCTAGTACGTCACGGAGTTTATATCGTTTTTCTGTTGAACAGAGAGACATTAATGCTATAGAAAAAGTGTTCTACAGCGTGGCCCTACCACATAGCACTTGACTTGATACATTGATCGGATCCTGGCTCAGTACCTTGACAAACAAGAATGCCATCAGACCCGTTAGACAAATCGTAGGAATTTAACTCACTTTTCTAGTTTATATTTAAATACAGTGCATTCCCTACTTTTCCTTCCTTACCAGAAACAACTTAATATTAGGTTTGTAGAGGTGTCTCTGAGCTTGTTACTTCATGTACAGGTTGGGACGCCTCAAGCGGTACTTGCTGTTGTAAAATTCATTGAACACCAATACTAATATGGAAGGAAATATTCCCTTAAGGATTATAGGCTAGCTGTTGGTACTATGCAAAGTTGTATGACGACTTGTTCGTGATTATACGAAACTGATCTGGAGTACATCAGATATTATACGCGATATTTGTTACCACTGGGGTCTTAGCATATGCAACATCAGATAAATTTGTCGACACGTTATAGTTATATCTATGTATCTATCGAAGCTAACATGGTTGCATAGACTACTCGACTCGTTATGTCAAAAAATAGTTCTTTCAACCTCTCCGTGGTATTTTGTCTACGAACATTAACATGACGTAATTTTATCGAATGTTGACACTTTGTTTGTCGTCGATAGTTATACAACGTGTTACAGAAAGGTGTGGTCATATTTTAGGGTCATTACATGCACCTTACAATGCGTACTTGTGTACCGGACCTTTTCAAAACCAAGACATCCAAAAAATTCACGTTAATTTTAATCACTCGTTTATTAAGATCGATAAGATTGATGACATCACTATTTATTATTATGAAAGACACTCACTAAACTGGAATAAGATTTACGTAATTCTATGGACATACGTACATAACTTGTAATTTAAACACAAATTAACACATGAAAGAGACTGTGTGCTGAAAACGATATAGGTACCATCGTCTAAAACTTCATTCTCGGGTCTTCCATCTATGAATTTGGCTTAATACAGTCTACGATCCTCTTAAAAACTTTTATCAGTTACACCAACACAAAGTATCAATACATAATACTTGTTTTTAGTCAAATACAACATATTTTTTGAACTCGTAATCGTACTTCATAAAATCAGAACTTGCCGAACTAACTGCGTCAAATAAATATTGACATTTGACAACTGTTTAATGTTTTTTTAATTATAAAATAATTAAATGAAAGGAGGTCTATCGTATCATTGTTTATCATTTAGTGTTGTTCAAAGTTGAAAGTCGATATCGACATGTTACTCATACGATAAAAAAGAAAATTCTATAATTATTGTACTAGCAAAGCAATCGGATTTGGTACTATGGGAGATAAAATACTTATACCCTACACTATACATTGCTTAAATTTGCCCGCCCCTTTCTATAACACGTTGTATATCTCGCGCGCGAGACATGTCGTGTTGCATATGTTGAGCCCCCTGGTTACTACTTTTTTTTATTGTAGGTATAGGCCGACAAACGAGCAAGTGGGTCACCTGATGGCAAGTGATCACCACCACCCATGTACGCCCACAATCCAAAAGAGTCATGGGCGCGTTGCCGACCTTAAAGGAAAGGGATTGGGAAGGGGAGGAGATTTGCACTAAGTGTGGATTGTACCATTCGTCGGTTAATGTTAACTTTATTCTAACATGGATCATTATATTTTCATACGACGAGTATCAAAATGTCCATATATTGTACATTTGCTTGTTACAATACCTTTAACCTTATCTGATGGATGGTGTAAACCATATTATTATTTTATTTTATTTAATAGGTTATTAGTGATCGTCAACTTCCGTCACAAAAACATGTCCGCTAGAATGAACTGAACGCATTTCTATCGATCATGTGATACTAAATAAAAGAGTTGTTAGCAATCTTAATAGAAACAAACGGGGCTCAAATGAAAGTGAAGAATCAATGAACGGGTGCCAAATAAAGATATTATCTGAGATACTTGTTGTTCGAGATAATCTGTCTGAAGTCGTGACCGGTGTCGACACTACACCTGCTAATGATAGTTTCCTCTCGTCTTCTCGCCGTTTTGTCAGTTCACAATACAAATGGAGATATTTGGTTGATAGTACCGTAATTATTTTACGGAGTTGCATGTTTTGTATTTTACTGATCTAGTTTTATTTGTGAGATCTAATGCGGTTTTGATATTGATTGTATCGTATAATTATTCTCCAAAAGTTTTGATTAATTTAACTATTGCCACATACTTAATTAATTTTGAATTAGAAAATGTATCTGTAAATCATTTACAACTGCGCCACGGAAGCAGTTAGGAGATAGGTACCATAATTGTCATTTGCCAAATTGTCGCATCCGGACTTTGACACGTTAATCAAAGTTTTTTAAATAGCATAGGCCGGCAAACGAGCAAGTGGGTCACCTGATGGTAAGTGATATCCACCACCCGTGTACGCTCACAATACTAGAAGAATCAGGGACGCGTTGCCGACCTTAAAGGAAATAAATAATTAAAAGATAGGGAAGGGGAGGGAGATTTGGGTTTCCGGATATCTTACTCACCGTAGAAACCACAGATTAACTAATAGTTACTACGAAACGCAACAGCAAGCCGCTAGTTTATGTCGGTTTTCTGTGAGACAGTGGTAACAACCCGGTCGAACCGGCCGGCAAAATTGCGTGGCTCTATCACTGAAAACATAAGCTCACGCCTATATCCCCGAATGGGTAAGCAGAAGAGCAAAAAGTGAATCTATAGTGCACAAATTCCAATCTCGGTCAACTGATGTCATTTGCGAATCGGAAAACTCGACTCAAATTGTGTTTGCACGACCTGGGATTTGAACCCAGGAACTCATCCGTATCTCAGCCTAAGTATGCTGCCACTAGACCAATCGGACAATCCGTAATTTAAACGAGAGAAATTTTAGAAAACCCCGTTTAGTGTTAATTCACGCACAGAGAGGAAATTGTGCGTAGCTCAATTAGTTTGAAAATCACCAAAAAATCTTTGGTTTGCTTTGCAAGTAGTTGCTTTGTTTTAACTTGTTTGTTTATCAAATGGAAAGCAGGTAGAAATTTGTTTGCTCACAGGGGCTAAGTAAAAAGGGTCGGATGCATGAAATAGCCTAGTTTTAGGTAATGGGTAAGTCAATACTTAAAGTAAAGGCAAGGTTAACATTTTTATCGTAGGTAGAGAAATAGACAGTCAATAACATGTACGTTAAGTTAAAATTAAAAGACATAGTTTACACATATAAACGCCGACGAATCCTGAGCTGTTTAGACAACACTTTTATACTAAGTACTGATTGACAAGACGAGCGCTGGCCTGCTGGTAAACGCCACGCCTGCCTATAAACAGTAGCATCACCACTTGGAACCTTAAATTACAAAAATACTACATGAAAAATAGTTTGGATACATGGAGAGGATGGATAAAAGTCGACTTACGAAAGGTGTTTATCGTGCGAATGTGAATAGAAGGGTCAGAAATGGGCGCCCGACGGAGAACTTATGTCGATCAGTTTGGGTATGCCATGCTCTCTAAATTGTCTGTGCTTGCGGCGGCGTCGTGTGCTAGGTCGGTCACTTCCCTGTAACATGGTTGAGGAAGACGATGGCTGGCACATGCTTCATACTCGTGAACGGGTGCTGCTTGTGCGGACTGGTCTGCTCAAACTGTTATTTATTGTTATAACTTTTTTACTTTATAGTCCTAATTTATTCATCGTGGTCCTAATTTGGTCATGCTCAATAATCATTATTTTGTGTTATAATGTTCCTCTTGTCATAAACTGAGCTGCTTTAACTCAAATTAAATTGTATTAATGTCGTATCAATATTGTAAATCAGTTTTGAAAAGAACAACGTTTGAGTTTATTTTCTGTTCTTCTCTAGCGAAACAGCATTCCAAACTGGCGGTAGAGTTAAAATTTGACTGAATCTAAATGACGTATCACATTTTATGAATTGAATAAATCATTTGAATTTGATCAAATAAATAAACTCCAGAAAAGGCACGTCACAAGTACCCTAAACCGGCGAAAATGTAATAAAAGATTGAATGAATTGAATTGAATGTGGAAGAGGCGGAAGAAGTGTGTCAGGATCATAGCTTATGTCACTGATTACTCTGCTTACCCCTATGAGATATAGGGGTGATGGTTTATATATGTACTACTTGAAACTGCACTGCAGTCATCATCTAGAGTTACAGGGTGTTAAATTACATAATGTCCAGTTAATTGCACTGCATTTAATGCCTTCCAAACCGGAACACAACAGTTCTTTCACACTCCTACTCGACGGAAGAACAGTAATAACAAAAACAGTGCTACTTACCCAAACGAACTCTTGCATACGAGAAACCTACCACATACCAAAATCGAGATAATATTTACAGATTTAACATTTTCCTTTAAATTAAAATTTGAATATACATAATTTAACGTTATAAGCGCACGCGTGTGCAGTGTTCGGTTAATGCCTGCTCCCCGTCACGCTCATTGCGAACAGTTTTATAATGATAGTTATTAACTAAGCATTTGTTATAAAGCCACTTTTTATTCGCGATCTTATTTAGTTAAATGGGATATCAATTATGTTACAATGGATTTTATCGGTATAGCGTTACCTACGCGTTGATAACGTTTACTATTGTCATTACTGGAATTCTCCAGTTCCAATCCTCTACATTCGTAGATAATCTTTTTTTCTGCCTGGCGTTATCCCGGCTTAGTGTCTGGGTCTGAGGTCGTAAACGAGCAAGTGGGTCACCTGATGGTAAGCGATCTCCACCGCCCATGTACGCCCACAATACCAAAAGAATCATGGGCACGTTGCCGACCTTAAAGGAAAGGGATTTAGGCCTCGGTCGTCTAGTCGGTTTTCTGTGAGACAGTGGTAACGACCTTGGTGGAGACAAAAGTGTTTACAGCGTGACTCTACCATTCGAACTCTGTCTCTCCTACATTGTCCGACCACAAGCACCCTTCATAGTGAGACCATTGGTTCTCAATACGTCAGGCTAACGCGTTTTGACCGGCCGCGGAAATTTACCCCTGGTACGATCTGGCTCAGGCATCTGCGATCGACGTACTCCTGTGGTTTCCTCAAAACGTGACCAAAATACCTTAAGTGATTTTTCTGAAGTTTATCTGCCACGTCGTGGACACAAGGCTGCCGTGGATGTACACGTTACGTGTACGATCTAGTCGTGTAACGTTGCAAATCCAACGCAGCATCTTCGAATATAGACAATATTGCTTATTATTAGTTCTTTATTCACATGACCTTTTGCGAGAAAATTAATTTGTTGCAGGTACTGCAACTGCGTGTACTGTTCATTTATAGGTCTGATTTGTGTTTTTTTTATCGGCTTGACGAAAAGAGCAGGTCACTCGCCTGATGGTAAGCGCAATGCATGCCCATAAACAGAAGCGAAACCACACAGAACTTTGAATTACAAAGGACTGCATGGCATTGGACTGCACTCGTCACCTTGAGACATAAGATGTGAAGTCTCATAATGCCCAGTAATTTTACTGGCTTCAATGTCCTTCAAACCGAAACACAATAATGGTTACATACTGTTGCATGGCGGCAAAGCGGTGGTACCAACCCAGACGGCCTCTCGCATACGAGGGACCTACCACCATGTAAATGAATGAGGGAACGCAGGGTGCTGACGCTTGGTTCATCTGTTGATATTCATCGTCTCTTATACTATCAACTGCTCCCACTACTGTCCACCTGATGTCAAGACTCGCGCTAGTAGTTATTTAAATAAATATAAATCAATAGTGGCATGTAAGATCATCACTTGAGAACGGCTCGACTGATTTGTTATTTTGGTTGTAATCGTAATTTTATTGTAAGGAAAAGATTGAATTTTTGTTGGGAAATCCACCGGAAAAGTCGAAAACTTAAATGATATTTTGTATGAAAATCTCAATAAAAAAATTGACGTTCAGTATGACAGTTATGTTATCCGCATTGAATATTGATACTTTGCGAAAAAGCGATTTGATTTGATTTGAAAGCGATAGTTCGGTGTGATATCTCAAAACTACTAAAGCTAGGATCATGAAATTTGGTCAGATGATTTGTGTAAAGTAGGCCCCCTTAAGATAAGATTTTTGGAAATTTACAGTTTATTTACAGGTTAATTTACAGTTTAAGAGGGGGCTGAAATTTGTATGAAACACGCGCACGGAGCAGTAATATGCACGCGGGCGAAACAGCTCGGGACGGCTAGTACTTGTATAAATACGTATTGATAAAATGTGTGAAGGGCTGGACCGTTATTTTATTGTGTTAACAATTTTGGGAAAACATTTACAATTGTTATTATATATATATAGCTCATCCCGCGTGGGAGTTCCGTTGACCTCAACATGTCATTTACTGGTCAAAATATGTAAGAATGTACTCAAGCAGTAGTTAAGGCAGAGGTAAAATTTTAATACAAGTAGTCACACATTTTAATTTTATGTTTAAAAAATATTGGGAATTTGGCGATAGAAACCTCATACAGGTAGTTATAAATCCAGAAATAAAAAATGAATTTTCGATTTGTCAAGACAATTGTTTTTATGACCTGAAACTAATTTAACTAAATCATATTATCTCTGTGTCTTCCCAGAGGGGTTGACGTCAGGCAGGCTGCCGGTGTTAAAAACTTCAAGCAAAAACTTTCTGTAACATGTGTTAAGCATATTGCGCCGACCCCACTGCGAGTGGGATAAGGGCAGGTGGAAGAAGATATTATTTCTGGTCTAATATATTTGAAAGGTGAATTGTTAATACGCACTCATAGGCACTCACGCCAGTAATCCCCGAAGGGGTAGGCAGAGGTGTAACCAGTACACCCACATTTCGCCAAACGTATCTCCGTCCCATAATGTGATAGGGGGCGAGCCTATCACCATACCGGGCACAAATTCCAGACTCCGGGCTGATACTGAGCATTTCGCAAATAGAAAATACCAACATCACTTTTACCCGACCCGGGGATCGAACTTGAGACCTCAGCGTCAGCCTCAGTCGTAACGCATTACAACTGCGCCACCGAGGCAGTCTGAATTGTTAATATATAGTAATAATATTATTATTCTTAAATTATTTTCTAACAAGCTTTTCATCCATTTACGCTTGTTCTTAAACGGCAGCGCTCATTTAATTAAAGATGTTAATCAAAAGTTAATTAGCACCATGTTTTCTGTAGTGTGTTTTCTTCGTGTGAAATTCAAGGCATGCTTTATAGTATTTTCGCTGTGAATTCACAAGATCAGAACGATTAGACCGGCTGAGAATTAGAGTGTGGCTGTCTGTAAATAGATCGCGGTAGCAACACTTTCCACTACGGAATATAAAGTTGATAGTTACTGACCACTTTTTTTATTGGCTTAAATGACGAGACAAGCAGGTCACTCGCCTGATGGTAAACGCCATGCCTGCCCATAAACAGAAACAATGCCACATAGAACTTTGAATTACAAAACACTGTATGGCACTGGGCTGCGTTCATCACCCCGTGATATAAGTACTTAAGTCTCATAATGCCCAGTAATTTCACTGGCTTCAATGTCCTTTAAACCGGAACACCACAGTGTTTACACAGTGATTGGCGGCAGAAATAGACAAAGTTGTGGTACCAACCCAGACGGCCTCTCCCATACGAGTGACTTATCACCTTGTAAAACATGTTACATGTTCTAAAAACTTTCATGACCGTACATCAGTCGAGCTAAATTCTAACAGGTGCTTCGGTAAAATACTTATAATGATTCCCAATTTTTTATAGCATAGTTTGGCATACGAGCATGTTGGTCACCTGATGGTAAGTGATCTCCACCGCCCACAATACCAAATGAATTACGGGCGCGTTGCCGACTTTAAAGGGAAGGGATAAATAAGAGATTAGGAAGGGGAGGGA
Source organism: Mimas tiliae (assembly GCA_905332985.1). Taxonomy (NCBI): domain Eukaryota; kingdom Metazoa; phylum Arthropoda; class Insecta; order Lepidoptera; family Sphingidae; genus Mimas; species Mimas tiliae. The sequence goes on along the minus strand of HG995247.1, from coordinate 5,786,046 downwards.
GATTTGGGCTTCCGGATATCTCACTCACCATACAAAATGCAGCAGCAACGTGCTACGTTTACGTTGGTTTTCTGTGAGATAGTGGTAACGACCCGGACGAGCCGGCCCATTCGAGGGCCAACAATAAAGGGAAGCCTAAGTGCACATGCACTGACAAAACTAGAGCTTTTAAAAGCTTGTTTCATCAACTAACCGTATTCATGATATTGTAATTATGCAAATGTCTTTAAACTGTGCAGCCAATCATTACCATATTCGTTTCAGCATTTGAATTTATATACGCTGTCACGAAATATTAATATGCATGGATTTTTGTTTTGCATTTCAATTGCAATTTTTTTACGACTACTTGCATAAGGAAAACAGTATTATCAGTAGTAGTAAAAATAGTCCTTACCTTGATATTTAACAGACTTCGTGGCACAGCGGCCGAGTAGCCGTCTGCGAAGCGAGAGGCCGTGGGGTCGATTCCCGCACCAAGACAAATGTTTGTGTGATCCACAAATATTTGTATCGGGTCTGGGTGTTGTGGGACCACAAGTCCCTCATAGTTCCTGATACCCACGACACAGGTTAAACTAGTGTGGGGTCGAGACTATGTGTGTGACTGTTGAGTGTATTTATTTATTTATATTGTTATTATTACAAATATAAACAAAGTGATTATGTTTTAAATAATTACGTCTTACTGGTTTTTTCCTGGCTGGCATATTTTAGGTGTCTATCTTAGTCATATTCAAATAAGGAGAGTTATAGGCATTGTTTCATTCCTAAAATTAATCCACTCTTCGTGATGGGAACATCTTTATTTAAATATTGTGTTTACTGTTTATCAAATAGCATGGGAATTGAAGGATAATAAATAAATGTGAATTGTGAGTCTTCAGAAACATTAAGGTTCTCCAGCCATTGGTATGACATTGAAAAAATTTGAACTTTTGATTACGGCTACTGCCTTAAAGTGAAACACTGGCTTTCTTAGAACGTGGCAACATAAATTGCAGGAGCATTACTACCTTAAGATTGCAATACTGATTATAATAAAAACATCGTCTCGAGGCTGTCTAAAATTGATAGAAAGGCGCTAACAGTTCTATCATTTTTTCTACTGCAGATATTCTATTCTCTTCATTATATTATTTGAGATCGCCTTTCATTCTATGCAATTTTGTAAATTGCAATTGATTTTCATCACGCGCCATTGTGTTTTACCATAATTTTATTTTTACAAGAGCAATTTAATTTCAATAAAAAGTGAAGTATTCTATTTGCGGTTTTTTGTCGAGTTGTTCACTATTTTATGCAAATTTTGCACGCGGCTTTTTATCAATACGTTTAATGTTATGAATAACGAAAGTATTTTGGTTATTTTTGTATTTCTCCATTATATTAAAATGAATGAATTAATCTCAAAAGAAACTGTGTCGAGTGACACTTTAGATTCGGAGCTATCTTCAAAATATCTACTGAAATTAAACAGGAAATTTGGTAACTATGTTGCCATTTTGACAATGTAAAAACTGTCCTACTTATTTGTATAGCTGCAAAGAATTATATACACATATACAAAGTTATAAGATGTTGACAGAATGAAGAATTGTTATTCTTTGAGTGTTAGTTTCCGTCAAAAGGAATGTCCTTTATGCTAATTCAGGACATGTAAGCAATTAAAGTAATCTATGTTTTCCGTGGACTCTACCATTGTGTTAAGAACATTGACTTTATAAGGGACAAGGAAAGCAAAGAAAGACGAATAAAAAAGTATGTGTTGACTACACGGTCTGGCTAACCACAATTTATTAAAATGTTTTAGTAATGACTAAAAATTAAACAAAATCCATTAAATTATTTCAATTTGTTGCGGATTACTTCACCTTCACGGGAATAGATAAAGGAACAACATTAATAAATACAACTAGTCATTAAACAGGGACAACACTGACCCCAAACAGTATCAGTTCCTTATAGGAGAGGGTCACGTTCCTTCAAACTGAAGGGAAACAATAAGACGTATTCAGGCCAATAGTGAATGAAGCACAACGCTCTGTTTAAAATTTTTGATTGCATCTGTTACAAGGCATTTGAATCGGTAGATATTACCGGTAATAGATTATTGATGCTGCCGATGAAATGTATGGCTTACGCAAGTATTCACGCCGTCACGGTTGCGTGTTTTACAGTTTATATTTTTTTTCAATCTCATTAATTACACATAATGTTATGAGTTTGTTCAAGACTGTTAGTTCAATCGTGTATCATTCTTTAGTGTAGTTTTCTTCATCTATTGCGTGGTAATTTAGGTGGTATAAATTAACCATGTAGCAATTGTAGAATAGTGTAGAACATAAATTTGATTTCTTTTTTGTTATATAGTTTTTATTTTACAATTTTTAGTAGTATAATCGTCCATACTTACCGTAGTTATGTGTAAACATATACAACGTGTACATTTTCTTTACTATCGAATGAGTAACGTGTCGACACTCCACTTGCAACTTTGAACAACACTTAACGATAAACAGATGAGCTTTTGTCTTTTTTTAATACCCAATAGTCACACACTAGTCCTGATCCCCACACTAGGTAAACCTGAATCGTGGGTATCAAAAACTACGAGGGATTTGGTCCCACAACACTCAGACCCGAAACACACACTTGTGGATCACACAAACATTTGTCTTGGTGTGTGAATCGAACACACGGTCTCTCGCTTCGCAGCCGGCTTCTCACCCACTGCGCCACGAAGGCTGTCTCACTACAGTATTGTTATTCTCGCTCATGCCCTTCATTTAATCTAAAGGGATCTTATTGATAGTAATAAAAGAATAATTAAAATTAGCGTAAAATTTAAAATGTCTAGATTTTGGTAAGATCCGGTACATAAAGACAGTGAGTCTTTATGTACCGGATCTGTGTAACGCTTCTTAAATATGACCACACATTTTTGTAACACGTTGTATAAAAACATATATAGATAAACCTTCTGCGTTTTCCCGCTCGGTTAATAAACAAGCCAATGCATTAGATTATTTAACTAACTTCAGATTTGATGACCAGTTCACATCAAAGCTAATGGTTAAAAAGATGCTCTCGGGGAAGAATGATGACACCGTCGTTAAGGAGAAACCATATACCATCTGTTATTGTCATTCCAACTGGTGTGAAGATTAAAGTACATTATACAAGGTTGTACTTTCTATGACGTGATTTATATAAATAAGTCATCGCTAGGCTCACGTTCAACTTAGCACTAAAACGTTCTGATAATAAACTTGACAAACTGCTGTAATATCTCGAACACAAAATTGCAAATAAGTCTTGAGTAAGCTATGTGTAATCTGTGTACGTGAGGGCGACGTTGTGCTGTGATATTACGAGAACAGGATGAATCGGGAATAGACTGGGATCGGATGGACTGACTGGAATATAAATTCGCTTATGGTGCTAACATGTAATATAAAAGCACTGTAAAGGGACTCAACAAGGTATGCGAGAAGCCGTCTGGGTTGGTACCACTGCTTTGTATTTTTCTGCCCTCAAGCAGCAATGTGTGAGCACTGTTGTGTTTCGGTATGAAGGACATTGTAATTACTGGACATTTTATGACTTAACATCTTATTTCTTGGGATGACGAGCGCAGTCCAATGCCATGCAGTAATTTGTAATTCATGACTCTGTATGATATAAGCTTCTGTTTATGGACAGGAGGGCGCTTATCATCAGTGCAAGTTCGTTCATTCAAGCGAATAAAAAACTCTCCATGGTAGGTTGTTCTGTACTTTTAATATATCGAAACTGAGAAATTATGCCAATCTCCGACGGGCCACATACTCACCCCATTCAATCCCTTAATTATCACTTACCTTCAAGGTCGGTAACAAACCCTTGATTTTTCTGGTGTTCATAGTGGGATCATTTATCATCATACGACCCACGTGCTCGTTTGCTGGTCTGTGCTATTAAAAAACCTGCTGAATGTAAGCTAAAACCTTCACAACTAGCCTGATGACTAAAGGGCATCTTTAATGTGATAAAGTAGCTTGATTAAAATCAAATGGGTGGTACATATTCAGTATAAATGCCGCGGATGTTAAATTAAAATAGTCATTTGAGACTTACAACCACGTTTTCAACGTGGACTGAGACTTCAACTAGTTTAGATTCTTAGGAGCAGCATTTTTCACCACAATTTGTATTAAATAAATAAATACACCCAACAGTCACACACATAGTCCTGACCCCACACTAGGTAAACCTGTATCGTGGGTATCAAGAACTACGAGGGACTTGCGGTCCCACGACACCCAGACCCGAGACAAATATTTGTGAATCAGACAAACATTTGTCCAGGTGCGGGAATCCAACCCACGGCCTCACGCTTCGCAACCGGCTACTCGCCCGCTGTGCCACGGAGACTGTCGGATATTGTTACGGATATTGTTTTTAATATCGAGTTAGCTGGAGGGCTATAGCTTGCCAAGCCATTCTTTATTTATCTTGTTGGGGTTTGTGTACAATCTGAACGCCGCGGGTTAATATTGTGACCATTGAATCAATGTAGGCTTATTGCTTCTAATTAAGAGAAGGCATGTAGTGTGGTCTAACTTTCATTTAGTAATGAAAAATTGTTTATGACTTCGAGGAAAATTGTGTGACATTCGAAATACATTTACATGTTACTAGCTGTTGCCCGCGGCTCCGCCCGCGTGAATGCCTATTTCCAGGATTAAAGTAGCCTAGTGGGCGCATCAAGCGAGTCCCGGTGAGAAACGCGCTTGATAAAAATACTAATGTCGCTATAAAAAAATAGGGGTTGATCGTAAAGGATTGAAAATTTAGGGTTGTATGTATTTTTTAATGCTGTATCATAAAAAAACAAAAACGACCCCACTGCGAGTGGGATTAGGGCAGGTGGAAGAAGAAGTATTTGGACGCATAACTCCGACAAATATGGGTCAATTTGGATGATTCTTTTTGTATTCGATATACATATTCGGATATATACGATCGAATTGGTCTCATTTGAAGAAAATAAAACACTCTTAAGAGAGTGAAATCGGGGATAAAAGGTTAAAACTTCGACATTTACGCACCGATTTTAATGATTCTTCTACTAAAAATAAAAAAATATTTTTTTTAACAACAAATATAACCGACTAAAATACTAACAATAAAAATCAATTTTGAGTCGGTCGTATCAATCATTAACCAACTGTAATAGCAACAACTGAAAATTCTATAAGTTTATTTTGAATTTTTTAGTATTTTCAAGTCGGTTTTATTTTCTGTTAAAAAGTTTTTATTTGAATACACCTATTTTGAATGTGGCGCAAACACTTCACGGAATAATAACTGCTCATAATAAGCGATCGTATATAATTATAATAACTTAATACGTCCACGCTCTATAAGGGAGGTTCAATAAAGATTTTTTATGAGTATATTGCGAGCATATTTTGCGGTCGACATAATGTCACACGTAGAGTTAATCTCCGTAACAATGAAGGTAAGTTAATAGCAATCCACATATTCACATCTCATGCACAATGCAACGTCAGTTAATTCCAATTGTTTTTTTGTTTTTGGATAGGATATAGGACAATTCAAAATAAACAGTAAACCACAATTTTATTCAGCTAGTATTTTTTCTTTATCGTTATTTTGTGTATCTTTGCTGAAAGAAAGAAAGAAAAAAAAGAAAGAAATTCTTTGGCAAAGAAGTTAATATTTTTACATCAAAGCTACTTAAGAGACACTAACATATTTATGATATTCGCAAGATGTTTGACAGCAAATGAGTATGTTTGATCGAGGATATAAATATGCAGTATGAAAAGACGTAGAAAAATGGTACAAATATAAAAGTTTCAGCATGTATAAAACTAATATATACCTTATAATAAAATGACTGAATAGAGACTGCCTCGGTGGTACATGATGCGTATGCGGTACGACTGCTGTGCTGGGGACTTGGGTTCCATCCCGAAATGCTTGGTATCAGCCGGGAGTCTGGAATTGTGCCTGGTATGGCGATAGGCTCGCCCCCTATCACATTGTGGGACGGAAATAAGCTCGGCTAAATGTGGGTGTACTGGTCGGACCTCGGTCTACCCATTCGGGGATTACAGGCGTGAGTGTGTATGTGTGTATGTACGTATAATAATAACCAACCTGTATTAATTCACCGTTGAAGCAAGCGATAATTAACAATATACGAGTACAACGATACTTTTCTCCCCTCCTCCGAGGCCGAGAAGATATCCGTAAATGGGATTTTCCCTGCGAAAAAAGTGGCGGTTCATTGGTCGTTTTTTGTGATATTCTAAAACCTGACGAGTTGAATTAAAATTTGTTGTTTCTCAACAAAGTCCGTCTTAAGTTTATTTGATCTGATTCGAACTTCTTTGATTTAATTGAATTGTACTGTAATACCTTAAAAACCGTTAATTGTAAGCCAGTTTTTTTATATCTTGAATGACGAGACAAGCAGGTCGCTTGCTTGATGGTAAGCTCCATGCCTCCCCATAAACAGTAGCAACACCATACAGAGCTTTGAATTACAAAGCACTTGACTGCGCTCGTCACCGCGAGACATAAGATGTAAAGTGTCATAATGCTCAGTAATTTAACTGGCTCCAATTCCCGCAAACCGAAACACAACAATGCTTACACACTGCTGCTTTGCGGCAGAAATAGACATAGCGGTGGTACGAACCCAGACGGCCTCTCACATACGAAGGATCACCTTGTAATTTAGTTTTGGAAAAAGTAATGCCAGAGCTCTTTGTTTCGCCAGTTCCTCTCTGGCGAAACTTCCGAACTGGCGGTACAGTGAAAATTTACGGAATATAAATAAAATAATTTTTTACCAATATATTCAAAAATATTCAATAAATATTTTTGAGTTTTGAAATTGAAATAATATGAATACGGATCTTCTGAAAGTGACCAATTATTTATACATATGTATTATGTAGAATTATAAAATTTATCCTAAGCATGGAAAATGGATACATCTGTAAATAAAGCATTTTACATGGCTAATAGACAATCTCTAAGCAAAAAGACACCAAAAGTAGATAATCTGTAACTAAACCGTGTTAATATAAAGTATGTCAGGTTTACCATGGGAACAAACTATCGAAGGCGGCTCAAGAGGAAGTCCCACAGGACTGCGTCATAAAACTATCCGCTCCAACTCATTAAATGATACACCAGTTCCTTGGGAAACTCGTCTACGTGCAATTATGATGCATAATTTTAAAAACATCTATCTGAAAGTAAGTAGTGTGAGAAATAATGTATGTAAATCTAATAACCTTTTTTTAATGGTATAGGCCGGCAAACGAGCAAGTGGGTCACCTGATGGTAAGCGATCTCCACCGCCCATGTACGCCCACAATACAAAAGAATTATGGGCGCGTTGCCGACCTTAAAGGAAAGGGGTAATAATAAGGGATTGCGAAGGGGAGGGGGATTTGGGCCTCCGGATATCTCACTCACTGTACGAAATGCAGCAGCAAGCTGCTACTTTACGCCGGTTTTCTGTGAGACAGTGGTTATGACCCGGACGAGCCGAGCCATACATGCTGTAGACAAGTGCTTACAGCGTGGCTCTACCACTCAAAAAAATAACCTATAGATCACATCTTGGCGAAGGGTAAATATTTTCAAAACATTTTTACGCTATTTAACATTTTAACGAATGTAACGATCGCGCTACATTTGCACAACTTTTGTTCTTCTTCAACCTGATCATATCCCACTGAGGTCGGCGCAACATTTAAACACATGTTACAGAAATATTTGGCTTTTAGTTTTTATGACTGGCCGTCTACCTGAGGTCAACCCCAAGAAAACACCCAGACCTGAAACGTATATTTGTGGATCACACAAGCATTTGTCTGGGTGTGGGAATCGAACTCTTACAGTAGGCTACTTGCCCAATGCGCCACTGAGGCTCTCAGCTGTCATTTTCACAACTTTTTGTTACTGAATGTTATTTAGATCAATCAAGATATCATGACGTCCGGAGGTAGGCTTCAATCTTCTCTTCCTTTCCCAATCCCCATTCCCTTTCAAGTTCCGTAACGGCCCATGATTCATTTGGTATTATGGGTGTTCAAGGGCGGTGGTGATCAATTACCATCAGGTGACTTACTTGCTCCTTTGACGGCCTCTGCTATAAATGAATGATAAATCACCTTATTATGAAGATAATACGTTTATAACTCTATCATACAGTAATCATAGAACATTTTTCAAGTCTATAAAGGTAATCCGGAAGGAATCGCGCTCTATGGAGCATTCGTCACTGGTGTACTATCAGACATTTTAGGTAGTAGAAATTGGTGTTAATAGATTTATACTATATTAGCTAAAAACATTGCGACGAAACGTGCATACCTGAGAGTTTTCCAAAAAGTATTTTTAAGGTATGTGACATCTATCAACTGGCATAGGCCAAAGCGTGGTGGATTAAGGCTTAACCATAATACATGACCCAGCATAATATAATACATAATATAAACAAAGCATATCATAACGATAAAGGCGTGATCTTGCCTTTATCCACGAAAGGGTAGGCAGAAGTGCAATTAGTGATGGACTCACTATTCGCCAGGCTTCTTTTCGTCAAACCCGGACCCTGGTCTGATTCAAAACGAAAAACTCAAACACAAATTTATTGCCCGATCTGGGATTTGAACCAAGGATCTCACAGTTTCATCCAAGGTTACTACTTAGGTTAGGCTGCTACTAGACTAATGAGGCGGTTTTACTGTTATATGGGCTATTTGTGAGTGGTAAAGCCACGCTATAGACAGTTCTGTCTACATCATGAATGGGCCGGCTCATCCGGGTCGTTACCAAACCAGCGTAAAGTAGCAGCTTGCTGCTGCGTTTCGTACGGTGAGTGAGATATCCGGAGGTCCAAATTCCTCTCCCCTTCCCAATCCCTTACTTATTCCTTTCCTTTAAGGTCAGCAACGTGCCCATGATTATTTTAGAAATGTAGGCATACATGCTCGGCGATGATCACTTACCATCAGGTGACCCACTTGCTCGTTTGCCGGCCTATACTATAAAAAAACTCAGCTAAAAGGGAAAATAACCTGTGCTTTCATCACGCGAGTGGAGCAGCAGGCAGTAACTAGTCTTACCTTGGACTTTATTACATGAACGCGAACCTGTTGTGTTGATTTCGTGAAATTGGCATAATATGATGTTCTCTAAGCCATTGTCGAATTTTATAAGCGCATTATGTTACGAACATTGGACATTCTCTTAAAGAATGCCATTCAGTGCTGATTCCGCGAAATTGGCGTAACGCGGTCGCGCTATGAGTTTGTACGGTCATAGGTAATATAGCCCCTGATTTCACGAAGTTAACTTAAAACATGCGCGTTACGTGTTTGTGCGGTTATACAGAATAAGGCCTCTTGATTTATGGATTGAGAAAGATCGGTTTTTGATTATTCATAAAAATCGTAGCCATGGAAGACCGACTTTATATTGATAATAATTGTTCATCATTTAGTAATAAACTATAAATTGAACGATAACATTTTATGTGGTGTTTTACGACTTGCTAAAATGCATGAAAAGAATTTAATATGAAGTACTAATAGTATTATAGTAAATTGTTCTGTTACGTAACAAAAATAAACTTTTATTTATTTATAAACTATTTATTGTACATCTTAAACAAGAAAATTAAATACAAAAGAACCTTAAAAATATAGCGAAGTACAAATGGCGGTGTTATTTACTTCACTTTTACATGATGAGTGTTAAGTTTAGAATATTTTTTAAGATAAATAAGGTATGTAGGTGGGCCACTAATATCTTAGGTCCAAAGCCAACCTCACCGTGGTACACTCTGCTGATTAACGGACGAGGCAATAGCGAAACTTGGTTCCTGTTGTGGGTTGTGGGGGTCAGACGGCGGTCTCATATGGTACGAGTAAGTGGACCCTGGCATAAGCCTGCCATCTAGCCAGAAGCAAGAGTTGGTGCAAGATTCCCTTTTTATAGCATAGACCGGCAAACGAGCATGTGGGTCACCTGATAGTAAGTGATCTTTACCGCCCATATATCTCAGCCTGTTGTACCTAAGCCTCCCCAAGGGAGCGCTAACCATCCGGGTCTTGAGCGGCCCGCCATCTTTTTCAAGTCGTCTGTCCACCGCCCATGAACGCCAGAAGAATTATAGACGCGTTGCGGCCCTTAAAGGAAAGGGTTAATTAAAGGATCGGGAAGGGGTGGGGAGTTGGGCTTTTGGATAGCTCATGGTACGAAACGCAGCATCAAGCCGTTACATTACGTCGGTTTTCGGTGAGACAGTGGTAACAACCCGGTCAAGCCAGCCCATTCATGCTGTAGATAAGACTGTCTACAGCCTGGCTCTACCATTTTAACTGACCACTTCCCTCTGGATAAGGACCACTGCTTTGTCTATTTCTTTCTAAAGTAGTATTATATAAGCTACAGAGTAAGTACTTATATACAAACAAACAAGTGTGTAAGTACAAGAGTACTCTTGTACTCCGCTTTGAAAGATTGAAGTCAGTGAAATTACTGGGCATTATGAGATATAACATCCTATGTCTCAGGGTGACGAGCGTTATGCCATGTCATGCAGTACCTTGTAATTTAAAGTTCAACGCACCCATGATTCTTGTGGTATTGTAGATGTGCATGGGCATTAATCGCTTACCATCTCCTCTGCTATAAAAAATCCAGCATAAAACCTGAGTCATCTCTAATTACGGGAAATCCCTTCGTGATTTTCCATAAAATTATGACTGCATGAAGGTATGATTGTAAGATATTATTATAATTGAATAACTTTAGTAACTGTTTGTGAAAATTGTTCCAGTGCGGGAATCGAACCGGCTACTCGCCTACTGCGCCATGGAGGCCGTCGGATTACTTTAATCCATTCTACAAATTGTAAATGCGAAAGTAACTCTGTCAGTGTGTCTGTTACGTTGTCACGGGTAACCGGCTGAACGGATTTTAATGATATTTGCCAAAGAGATAGATTATATCCTGGGGTCCTTACTAGGATACTTTTTGTCCCGGAAAAAGCCATTCACGCAGGCGGAGCCGCGAGCAAAAGCTAAATAAAGTCTAGACTCTAGATACAGTATTAAACGGCTAGAAATTCAAATTGTAAGATAAATTTCAACCAGTTTAGTTCTTGTATAGCTAATATACTTTGCATGAAGTCGAAACTAGAAATCATAAAGAGAAAATTTAAATCGTGGAATAATTTCAGCCTGGCCTAGATTTAAATACGCGTAGTAGCCATACGTAATCCTGATACAGCATATCACTTTTTTCAACCAACTTTCAATTGGTCTGTCTCTTTCCACCTTCCCTTATCCACTCGCAGTGGGCTCGGCGCAACTTGCTGTATAACACATTTTACAAAAAGATTTAGCATGTAGTTTTTACGAGCGACCACCTCCCTGACGTCAACCCCTCTGGGGAGCCTAGTCTTATAATGACTATTCCAACAAAATGTTAATACATTACTTAATTCTAAACTAAACTAATATTATAAATGCGAAAATGAGTTTGTATGTTTCACGCCTAAATCGATTAACCATTTTTGAAATCAATGAAGTTTGGTACAGAAATAGGATCCTGGAGACGGTTATAGGCTATTTTATATCTCGATTATAGGCTAATTTATATACCGGAAAAGGTTACATTTATCCCGGATAAAGCTGTTCACGCAGGCGGAGCCGCGAGCAAAAGTTAGTTAGTTATATTTTTTTGTAAAGAACGGAGTTCTAACGCATAATATTTTGTTTCTCAGTATGTTATCACACACTCTACGCCGTAGAGTCTACGGTACATCTGAATTTATTGCCAAATAAAACATAATTATAACTCTGAATACACTCTTAACTTTGTACGATCGCGATGACTAAACTGTCATAACTATCCGACTAAAGCTGGTGAATACATTTTCATAAGTAGTAGAGCCACGTTGTTGCCAGTTTTGTCTACAGCATGAATGGGCCGGTTCGACCGGGTTGTTACCACTATCTCACAGAATACCGATGTAAAGTAACAGCTGGTACGTTTCGTATGGTGAGTGAGATATCCGTAGGCCTAAATCCCCTTCCCCTTCGTAATCCCTTTATTATTCCTTTCCTGTATGTATATGATACCTCAGATGTTGTGGATGTTCATAGGCGGTGGAGCTCACTTACCATCTGGTGACCCTCTTGCTCGTTTGCCTGCCTCTGCTATAAAAAGGCAATAACTACCTATTGGGGAGTTCTTGTTTGTATGTAAAAAGCCTATATGTGAAATTACAAAACCAATTTTCAGTATCTAGTATTATATACCATACTGGTCGGACATACCATGTGTCAATTTAGATCTCGGCTTCACAGGTCCTTAGCAACAAGGCACATCAACCCTCAAATGCCCAGCCTCCCTAGTCGTAAAGCGAAAGTGCAACAGCCGTCGGGGCCGTATAAGCAGGTGCTGTGGTCGTCGCGCGCCACTCGGACCGAGCTCGGCGCAGCGCACGCGCGCACCTGACCGCACGGCTCGCACGGACCGCACGGACCGCAATTACCGCACGAATGCACACGCAGTGCACGCGCACGGACAGTGTATAGAGGAAGTGTTGATTTTTGTGATTAGTCCACATATTTTTTTAGGTGGCAGACTTCTGGTGTTCTGGAGGTGAGTCTATTATGTTTTTTTGGATTATATTATTTATAATTTTGAAGATTATTTTGTTTTAATATACTGTATCGAAATCACCAAAGGAGTAAAACTGATTTTTTTATTAGAATTTCTTTTTGAAATAATAATGAAACTATCTTGAACAAAAAATAGATTAATTCTATGAGTAAATTATAAGGTCATTATTATACTATGGGTTAAGAAAAAAAATATAATTACCTGACACATGCTGCTTGTCTGGAATGTACATAAAAAATATAACATATATAAATATATTTTTATAGTATAGGTCGATAATAAATTGCTTGATTACCGGCCTATGATATAACAAAATAAAATAAAAAGCAATTCCAAAATATACGAAAATGCGCCTAAAATAACCTAAATATACGACATCTACATAATATCCAAAATTCATGCACTGGAAGGTTTAATTGTTTATTTATTACAACAATAATTACTGAGTATAAATTTTAACACTCAAATGCAAAGCCTTAGCATAAAATGAATATCTCAATTATGGTAATTAGCTTCGGCTACTCTTGGTTTATTAGACGAAGGAGCAATTTTAATGATCGTAACTCCGTAGCAATCTTTACGAAAGTACATGTCAGGCTAATCAAAATTATGTAGTTCCTCTTTTAAAACATTTAATGGTTTTCTAACTAGACAGTTATGGCGTATCGATGTTTTTTATTTATAATCGAAAATGTAAAAAGAAAATACATTCATTTGCATAGTTAATTTTTCATTTGTGTAATCGTAACGTACGCTTTAAAATATTACAATCAAATGCTGTATTTTGTTACGTAAATGGGTAATAGTTTTGGGCTTAGTTATGGGGTTTAAAAACTAATAAAATATCTTATCAAGTAGATCCGGTTATTTATTTATTTAATTCATTCTTGGAATATAAGTAATTTTTATTTAAATCTAATTTAATATTCGACGAAAACGAAGTAGATTTTGAATTCATTGTAACATTTAATTTTCACAAAATAATCTATAATCCAATTCAACGCCAGCGCAGATTTATAAATGCTGAGAATATTATATGAACGCCATAAAACCTTTTATAATTCTGTATAAAATGAATTCCTTTTACATTACTAGCATACTTAATTAAATTCCGCATGATATTTAGTTTTACACTATAAAAATATGCATAATATTTAATGCAAAGCTTCAACGTGAATGATCTAGTTCATCTGCTGAAATGATTTCAATCGATTATCTTTGCTTTGTGAATGAAAAAATTGATTTGAATCAATTATTCTACATTCATGAACGTTACCGTTTTGACTATAATCGATTAAGAAATCGTTTTACGCGCGTTTCCGTGAAAGTGGGTACGGTGGGCGCGGACAGCGGAGTGGCCACGTAGAAAGTGATGATTTTGTGAACCATACCGATATTTGCGAGGCCATGCAAATAATTACTCGTGTTACTGTAGTTTTGTTTACGGTACACGTTGAGTTTACCCTCTTTTAACCGACAAAAAAGTAGGAGGCTCTCAATTCGACGCGTATTTTTTGTATGAAAAGCCATGCACTACTCTGTCAAATGTCAACCGATTTGGATGATTCGTTCTTCATGCGAAAGAGTATAGCTCAAAGTTGATTCGATTTCAAGAAGAAAATTCACCTCTGAGGGAATGAAATTGGCGATGAATGATTAAACTTTGTCATTTACGCACCGATTTTGATAATTCTTTTACTAAAATAGTGAAGTAAAAACTTTTTAACAGAAATAAAACCGACTCATTTATTAGCCTTAATGACGAAACGAGCAGGTCACTCCCTGATGGTAAGCACCATGCCTGTCCATAAACAGAAGCAAAAACACAGAACTTAGAGTTCCAAATCAATGCATCACATTGGATTGCGTTCGTCACTCCGAGATATGAAGTGTTAAGTCTCATAATGTTCAATAATTTTACTGGCTTCAATGTCCTTCAAACTGAAACACAAAGTGCTTATACTACTTGGCGGTAGAAATAGAAAAAGCGGTGGTACCAATACAGACGGCCTCTCGCATACGAGGGACATATCACCTAGTAAAATGAGATTATTTAAGACTTCATTTAATATTATAGCAAAATATTCTATAACTTTCAGACAAACTTCGATAAGAACTTAACTCCTATAAACTTCTTTACAACTTGTGCCCTTATTGAACAATCTAAACTAAAGCTTCAAAACGAAACTTAAAACTAAAATGTACATACATACGCACTCACGCCTGTACCCCCCGAAGGGGTAGGCAGAGGTGTAACTAGTACACTCACATTTCGCCGAGCGTATTTACGTCCCATGATGTGATAGGGGGCAACCCTATCGCCATATCGGGACCAATTCTAGACTCCGGGTTGATACTTAGAATTTCATGATAGTAAAACCCGACATCACTATACCCAACCCGGGGATTGAATCCGAGATCTCAGTACAACAGTCGCATCGCATTACAACTGCGCCACCGATGCTTTCCAGTGTCCTCGGTAAAACTAAAATGTACCGCCAATATTTCATGTTTTGTAGTAACAAACATTAGTATCGAACATAGTACTCGCGAGTTAACTTAACCGGTAGTCAAAAGACTGTGAGCGACTCGATAATGTCGTACAATTAATCAATAATGTTAATATACAATATATTTAATGATTAGATACATACATACAAATCCCTGTATTCCACAGGGGTAGGCAGAGACTATGGATTTCCACTTCACGCGGTCAATGATGACAATGATTAGATATTAGTTGGTGGTGGGTGTGGTGGCGGGATATTCAATATATTCCTAAAGGAATTAATAGAAATTGAAAGTCTTACTAGATGGTAGGTCCCGTGAGATGCGTCACAGACACACGAAATATACAACACATACCAACATGTTCCAACGAACTTGTACTCGTATTCTCATTATTTTAACAATTTATTAATTTGTTTATACTCTCGATGAGTACCTATAGGGGTCAAAATAAATTTTCTGTATTAATTACAAAATTCAGCAGCATCTAGGGTCAGTGTATTGCTAAGAAGCCGGTGAGGACCCGTGTTCAAATCTCAAGTCTGGCAATCACAATTGTGAGTGTGAGAAACTACACTTGAGTTGTACGGGATTGAAATTTGTGCTCGATGATGGGTACCTATCACATCATGGGACGAATATAAGCTTGGCAACCTGTGGGTGCAGAGGTACCTCTTCGGGAATTCAAGCGAGAGCTTATGTATGGATGAGAATATTAATTACAAAATAAAGCCTCTCTATTTAAGTATACACCGGATCATAAGCTACTAAATTTCTCTGACGGCTCTATATTTATCTCGTCACTATATTTAAATAAAGTGACGTATCATTTGTCGTTATTTAATAACCAGCTATTAGCTTTACCTTTCAACACATTCGTTCCTTAATTATTTTCCTAGTAGAACTGAGCGGTTGCCCGATTTAGACATACTACGGTATCAAGGACCGGGCAATAAGGACAGCGGGCTCAGGGTTGACAGTAAGCATTTATTTTAGGATATTGTACTAGTCAAGTTAAATATTGTTAAATAGGTCCTAAATTATATAAGTACGTTCAGCAATAAACTTTGACTTTATTTTTATTTTTTCACATAACTTGATTAGTATACATACATACGCACTCACGCCTGTAATCCCCGAAAGGGTAGGCAGAGGTGTAACTAGTACACCCACATTTCGCCGAGCTTATTTCCGTCCCATGCTGTGATAGGGGGTGAGCCTATCGCCATTCCGGGCACAATTCCAAACTCTAGGCTGATACTGCATTTTGAAATTGAAAAACCCAATATCACTTTTACCCGACCCGGCGAACGAAACCGAGACCTCAGCACAGCAGTTGTACCGTTTACGTGGTAAATACATAATATTTATAATCTTATTTACTTGAAACTTGCTATTGCCCTTCGTAGGTACAACGAAAATAGTCTTTCGGCGTTATCCAAAATTAAGCCTCTAAGAGGAAAATGGGGTAGAAATTTTGTATGTGAAGCGGGCGGAGGCATGAACGGAAAGCTAGATTTCTATATTATTTAGAAGACTTCATTTTCCATGGAGAAATGTGGCAACCCTACTCGCAATACGGGACACCGTCATCACGAATCCACCTAATGGGTGCTGAGTGGTCATAAACAGGGTGTATTAAATTTAGTCGACTTGCATGCCCAGGAATTTAAATGCGCATATTGCTGACTTATATGTGGCCCGGCAAATTATTATAACACTATTTATAAATACTTGTTTTATAAAAATACTTGTTTCATTTAATGGTTATGCATCAACATATTTGAACATAGATAGTAAAAATATTGTGGCAATTTTAAATTAGTAAGTAGCAGCTTCAGACATACCTGCCGTAGTTTAGTATATCAAATTGATTACGAGATTTCAGTCAGTTCTTTTATTTGTTTCTTTAAAATAGAAATGAACCAGAACAGGAGTTTTTGTGGCATGTAACATCATATGTAACTAATTGAGTGCGTGGATAAATGCTTTTTCTAGAACTTTTCCATTCTCGCGAGGTATAAAAGCTCTTAGATAGGTTCATAAAGTTATTTTCCAATTCCAATAACACAATCTATAATTGTATACATTTTAAGTATTTATTTGTAACATTTCCTATGGTCATAAGGAATACGGTCTTTTTTATAATCATAGCTTTAATTGCAATATCAGGTCTCTTTAGACAGCCTCCGTGGCGCAGTGGGCAAGTAGCCGGCTGCGAAGCAAGAGGCCGTGGGTTCGATTCCCACACCGAGACAAATGTTTGCCTAATCCACAAATATATGTTTCGGGTCTGGGTGTTGTGGGACCGCAAGCCCCTCGTAGTTCCCGGTACCCACGATACAGGTTAACCTAGTGTGGGGTCAGGACTATGTGTGTGACTATTGGGTGTATTTATTTATTTATATAGAGAATTAGTCTAACATTCACAATCTTGTTAAACTTCCTACTGTTGTTTTATCAATATTGATCCTACTTTCATCAAGAAATTGTTAGAGATAAAACCTATTTGCGGATTTGAAATTACTATCGTAAATATTTTATTAGAACTCTGTATGCTCTAAAAATCACTAGTTAAGTATAGAAACTTTATGACTGCGCATGATGTACCAAATAGATTCGTACACAATATTAAAACGATCGATAAACCAACATACCTAGTATACTATACCGTAAATTCAAAACGTAATTTTTAATCGAACTCATGGTACGGTCAACACCAAAAGTCAATAAACATAATATGCAGATTACCAATACTCTATACATCGTAGGATACATATATCACTTAACAAGGCTAGCGCCAAAATTGGATGATTTTCTTTAAAGGCCAAAATCGCTGAACACCAGTCTATCAAAAGTAAATCGTTACGCCTAGTTATAGCTTACCTTTTCTTAAGTGGTAGACAGATTTGTTTACAGCATGAATGGGTCAGTTCGGCTGGGTTGTTACTACGGTCATAGATGTGGCTATGCCACGGTTCACATAAAACCGACGTGAAGTATAGCAGCTTGCTGTTGAGTTTCGTGCGATGGCTGAGATATCCGGAAACTCAAATCGCCCTCCCTCTCCCAATACCTTAATTATCCCTTTCCTTTAAGGCCGGCTACGCATTCATGATTCCTCAGGTGTTCTGTTCTCTGTTGATGGGCGGAGGAGATCACTTGCAATCAGGTGACCCGCTTGCTCGTTTGCCGGGGCCAACTATAAAAAAACGTTTCTTGTGCTCATAAACTCAATGTTCAGATACTTTTGACAATAAAGTATTCAGCTAATTTCGACCTTTTACGATGTTCATCTAATTTGGCGCTAATCTTGTTGAGTGTTTTATACATTATACAATGTATAAGGGTAATGATTTGGATGTGCTCATCGACTTTAGATGTTGACTGTACGTGAGAACATGGAGTCTATTCCACAAAGGTGTGAAAACAGTGGACGTGACTTTCTTATTTCTGAACACTAATCCAAACATTTAGGATCCCATCGAGATAAACTCGAATAATATTCGAATGAGGAGGACATTGCGAGATTCGGTGGTTGAAGATTGGGTTGGAGATTAGTATAATTTGGTTGAAAGTACAAGTCATAACGACTGTAAATATTGAGAATGAACGCAATATGTCACCCGGCAAAATAATAAAGTAGGTACTGGTTTTCATATAATTTATGAAAAAAATCGAGCATCGCTGAGTCGGACTCGCGCACTGAGGGTTATGGAACCGTCGATGGTTAGATAAACTATAAGTAAAAATTAAAGCAAATTGTTTTCTTTTATTATTTCTTAGGATATCAGCGATAGTAACACGTATTTTATCAAAGTGCAAAATATATTTACAGATTTTTGTTATGTTTTCATCAATCGAGGGCATTAGCTTAGAAGTACGTATCAAAAAATAGCCAATTATTTACATGAAAATAGTCACGCCGAAGCTATAAACCAAAATCAAAAGCATCGAAGAAGAAACTGGTCATACCAACGACACATCGAAAACTAAAACAAACAAACACACTACCACGTTTAATGTTACTATAAGTACGAAAGGAGCTAACAAGTTATAAGAATATAGTAACGCTATGCTTCCCGAGTATGATCTTGAAGCGCACGTGATAGGTGGTCGTGTAAATAAATCCTTCGGTAATTGGACGTGGAATGGCAGCGCTTTACGATGTCGTTAGAAGTACCAAGATATCCACACTAAACGAGGCGATCACGTCAGCGCTGCAAGCACTTTCGTGTTCATTTTCACGGGAAGCTGTTATGCTATAATGGGAAAGGTTAATATGGATCATGGTATAGACACACATAAGGCTTGTGACGTGTTTAGAAGCTGTTCTGAGATGCTTATTTTCGAATACGAATATGCTCAATATGAAGAAGAATATACTCTAATGAGAGGTGTTTTTTGATAGAAATTAAGTGTGTAAGTGAATTCAGATTTTCTTAGGAAAAATAATAAACAATTTAACAGCAGTGTTTGAATAGTATTTGAATTATTGAGGATAATTTTATACCTTGTGGTTAATAGAAGATCCTCGCTAGAAAACACACCATACACTCACAATCAATCGAAATATAATTGGAGATATACATAATTGTAAATCAATTGAATTAAAACCTTTTTTCAAAGAATATCGATTGATTGATAAAATAAAGCCATGTCGCATCCAGTATCCGAGGCAATAAATATAAAATCCCAGGCCACTGTATAAAAAATGTACCTGTTGAATCCGTTCCAGTTCTCTGATAAAAAGAATTTGAACCGGATTCAAATATTTGGTAGTCAATCTAAGAAATTTAGTATTCGTGATAAAAGAATCGTGTTTGGCACATCATCAATTAGAGAGTAAGGTATGTTCAATACTAATATAGTTGATCAGGTTGTAACTGTAAGAAGCTTTTGTATTTACTTTCCAAGTGTTGCCATATGAATATATTCTATTTTCGTGAAGAATATCAAAATTATTAGGCGCATAAATTTAAATTCTCTTGGTTATTGCGATATTCAAGCTTGGCCAAGAACCAACTGAAAGTACATTATATATTATAAACGTGTGAATATGTTAACCTAGGATCCACAACAATAAAATAATATTCATAAAATCAAATGTATCTAGATTAATATAAAAGTTCTGATTATTTTTGGAAATTAATCGTTGTTTCATAGAAACAACAAATAATCAGAGGTGATAAGAACCTGTGAAGCCTATAACAGTTCTACAGAGTTTAGTATAAAACGACCTTAAAAAATCTTCTAATATTAACCCAATAATAGCAACCAAGACCGGTTTCATTTCCAATCACATAAACCCTTATAAATCGTATTTCACATACGAAACAATAACGGTGCGATTTATCTCACATTCGAAGTCACACGATCAATAAAATGAAAGTGGCATCGTGATTACCTTAAAACAGATCGTCTGGCGATCAGTCTGCTAGGTAATGATGCATCGAATTCGGTACTCTAGTTTCACGTAGTTAGTACTATCACGCGATTACTATAACGGAATTGAGATGTATTGAGCTGTTGTCTGCCTGTTGTTTTGGGTGTGATATTAATGTGATGAATATTTAACTACCCTATTTAAATATCCTTGGATTGTGACATGTTTGGGGGACCGTGTTTCGACTTAATTTTAAAGCCACAAATAACTGTGTTTATATTAAACCACAATCCAAACCCAGTTGGTACGATAGAAACATTTTGGGTTTTTAGCAGAACAGAGAAACGAAAGACCCACATTCATAATTTTCAAAAAAAAAATAACACCGGATGTATCTGATCTTCTTGTCTTCCAAATTCTTGCACGTTCGTAAAAGCTATTATCCACGCAAATCCAGGGGCTACAATCAGTTCCAACATTAAGTGAGATATAAAGATTCCACTTTCGATTTATTTATGGCTTTTTAATGACAAAATTGATGTTTTATTGAAGTTTTGACCGTGACTTTTGACACATAATGATCGTAGTTGCATCGTAATTGCTTCATAATCTTATTAACACGTACATATCGTTATCCATACAGGAAATGGTGGTTAAGTAGTAGCTTCATAGAGTTCAAGTTTTGTACAAGAATGACTTTCTGTTTAAGTAGTATTTTCGGTTAGTAAGAGTAACCTCGTTATAGTTTTGGGTATTATGTTCCAGTTTCCTTAATGATGGCTCACTCTTAACTATAAAGTCAATATGCGTTAGTGTAATTCCTAAACAAAGTTTTAAACATTCAGACATTCCCCAATTCATCTATTGCTGGTGGGTTTGATATTTTTTACGTTTCGTTAACAGAAGAATATTGTAAGTAAAAGGTAAAGGAAAGAGAAAGAGTTGAGCAGGAAGTACATTTCGAAAAGAAATAAATGCAGGCAGATTACTGTTAATCGATTAAATTATATTAATCATGAAGATTCGAGACAGTGAATTGAAAGTATTACAGCAAATGAAGAGGATAATGTACTCCTAAGTCACTGCAAAAATTAAAGCATAAATTCTAGAAACCATTACATCTGAAATACAAAATCACGTATAGCATATAGCACATATTAATAGCATATAGCACTTAGCGTAATTATTAGCTATTAATGTCATTATGGAAAGTAATTCACGGGCCATTACTTTCGGAGTCGTTCATTCTACCGTATTGTCCGGTAACGGTGATAGAGGTGTTATTTGCATCAACAATTAGTTTTGATTTATAAATTGACTCATATCTGTTTGTTTTCCTGTAAAGTATGGTTTATATCACTTGTCATAAATTGACTATGCCTAATAATATCTTAGTAGATTCCACCAAGTGGAGTGAAAAAACCTTAAATATTTGAGGCTATTACGTAATATTGAAAATTATTAGAGTTTTGAGACTGCCTCGGTGGCGCAGTTGTAATGCGTACGCGTTACGACTGAGGCTGACGCTGAGGTCTCGGGTTTGATCCCCGGTCAGGTAAAAGTGATATTGGGTTTTTCTATTACGAAATGCTCAGTATCAGCCCGGAGTTTGGAATTTGTGCCCGGTATGGCGATAGGCTCGCATCACATAGCATTAGCCTAACACATAATGGGACGGAGATACACTCGGCAAAATGTGGGTGTACTAGTTACACCTTTGCCTACCCCTTCGGGGATTGCAGGCGTGAGTGCGTATGTATTGGAGTTTAGTCATATTATACGTAGGCTAAGAAACCTTTGAGGTCCTGGGTTGAAATCCCACGTCGGGTACCTACTTACAGGTTTGTGTTTGAGTAATTCGATTTAAAAAAATTACATAATATTGGTCGGCAGTAGAGTTGGTAATATGTTTGGCGTCTATCACATCATGGCATGGAAATAAGCTCAGCGAATTGTAGGTGCAAACCTGCCTACCCTTTTGGGGATACAGGTGTAAACTTGTTTTTTTATTTTCGCTCGTACTTTATAATTTTGGGGAATGTAGTACATCAAATTTGCAACTAGTAAATCAATCAGTTGGTCTTATCAGTAGTGGTTGGCATCTACAATTATTATTCCATCGAAGAGATAACTTCAAGTCCGCGGCATATCGTAAAATGACTGAAGCATATTACGACGCTGCGTACTTGGATAAGGGCAGTAACATACCGGCATCCTATTGTCTGAAGACTAGCGGTACTGAATATAAGATCTTGTACACACGCTGTCTTATCCCTGACGACATGAACGTAACCAAGTACATGGTTATTAGTATGCAAAGTCGCTCCAAGTGAGCAAGCTACAATGTTAAGTAATAACATAAATCTGTGTAAGGCGGCGGCGGTTCTAACAGCGTTTAATTAGTATTTATTGACTACGAAATTACAATCGATTATTATACTCGTTTACGACCGCCGTGGTGAGCAGCCGGCTGGGAAACCAGAGGTAGAGTGTCGAATTTCATGAGATGGATGTTAGTGTAAAAAATATTTGGTTTGGATTTTAGAGTTTTTGAAAAACTATTTCTTGATTACATACTCTTTCTTCTTTCTATTTCCTATGACAAAAGGAGTCTCATTGCCACTATGAGATGCTAATTAACTTTAATTGTCGATTAGTCGTTTCTTAGGGAATCTATTAATTTCATACTTGGAGCCAGATAATACTCTATGCTCTAATACGGAGTATAGAAATACGATTAACGTCTCTGAGAAATAATTGAATCCTAAAATATTACTTATTGACAATTAATGTTTATTGATGTCTCTAAGTGCGGCAGCTAATGTGGAGTCAGAGCAATTTATATCTATTAGAGATGGTAAGTTCGTGTCGTCAGTGTAGTAAACGACATCAAAGGTTAGGCTGAAAAACAAATATCGAATGTAATCGCCATATTAGCCAACAAGACACGTAGATATAAAGTCTGGACCAGTATGAATGCGACTTACGGCAATGGGGTATAATATTCAACAGCAAAAAAGTCAAAATTAATAATAATTTAATCTATAAAAGGTAATAAGCACTTTATTGAGACCGTCACTTTATGACCGCAAACACCAGTTCGGAAGGTAATTGAGCCAGAGAAAATCGGACAAGAAAATCGAACATTGGTCTTTTAATTTTTTTTATTTTAGTCTAGGCGACTGCAAGCAACCATCATTCTGTTGGTGACCTCTTATAATGTTTAGTATTCCTAGGTTACCTTCTCTGTGATACTTTTTCTCAATGAAATCTTTGTCGATATCTCGTGGCGTCCGCCGTTCTACTGGCCTTAACTCGACAGTTACACGCTTATATAGCCGTCTCACGTGCACCGCGTTACGGATGTTTTAATTTTCAGTTCACACGCCTGCCGCGGCCCGCCATCGTGTCGCGGGCTCCTATGGACGTGGACAGTGTGGTATTGAATGGGAGACTAGTGGCGCTGATTACCCACCAATCCATAGGCAGATTATGCGTAGATAAGATCGGAAATCGTTTTTAAATAATTTAAATTGATTTGGAATACATCATGGCGCGAACAATTTCGATGATAATTAGGTTGGCGTAATAGTTGATGAGATATTGCGCCTCTCGACGGTCGGCAGTATTATACCGGCTTGAAGTTACTGGATATTCACTGGCACCCGTAAAGCGACTCGCTTGAACGAGCTAATATGGCCGGTGTTTCACCACGTGTATATAATAGTTTTTATATCATAGGCCGGTAAACGAGCAAGTGGGTCACCTGATGGTAAGTGACCTCCACCGTCCATGTACGCCCATAATACCAAAAGAATCATGGGCACGTTGCCGACCTTAAAGGAAAGGGATAATTAAGGGATTGGGAAGGGGAGGGAAACGCTGCTGCGTTTGCTGCTGCAAGCTCCTACTTTACGCCAGTTTTCTGTGAGATATTATTAACGACCCGGACGAGCCGCCCCATTCAGGCTGTAGACAAAACTGTCTACATCGTGGCTTTACTACTCAAACTTGTTGTTGTCTTACCAAAAATAATTACTACCTGATCAAATATAACAATATTTTTTCTCTTAACTTTTACTCATGCTAGAGTAAATCCGCTACTGTCTCATTAATATTAATAATGACCAATGTCTATCGCCACATGCGTAACAGTAGATGCGCATGCCGCATAACGTCATCGTCACATACCGTAATGTCTAAGATGCTCTCGCATTCACCGCGCATGTCTATAGAGTTTTCTATTTAACTGGATTACGTCATGGGAACAACAGAAATTTGTGAAACATTATCAATGGTTTACGAGAAGATAGGTAACTTAAGTAACTTCTGGTTTGAATGTTAAAAATATGTGCCACGAAACGAAGATCCACATTATCATTATTCAATTATAATACGGTCTCTCTCACGCCTATAATCCCCGAAGGGGTTGGCAGAGGTGCAACCAGCACATCCCCATTGAGCTGAGCCTATTTCCGTCCCATGATGTGATAGGGGGCGATCCTATCGCCAAACCGGGCACAATTTCAGACACTGGGCTGATACTGACCATTTCGTAATAGAAAAACCCAATATCACTTTTACCCGACCCGGGGATCGAACCCGAGACCAGTCGACTGCAGCAGCAGTCGTATCGCGTACGCATTACAACTGCGCCACCGATGCAGTTTATTATAGTGATGATTAAGGTACCTAATTAGAATTTCTTAACAATTTAACTATTTGTTCGCAATTGTTTCATCAATATTAATATTCTTATAATTTATGTCTTAATGCACTTAAACTAGGAATGAAGGGCGTAATGAGGGCCCATTATCCTTTTATACGTGACTGGCTAAAGGCTGTTATTTTTAAGTTTATTTAAGTCTTTGGCGCCGGCGGAGTTATTTTTACACACTATACATTTCTATAGAGTACCTAGAGATGTTTCGAATAGTTGCTCTTGATTTAACAAGTTATTGATATTTGTTTTTATTCTGGCACTACTAAGTGACTTTTTTATTAGCTTGAATGATGATGATGGTGATGGTAAGCGCCATTGATTGAAGGATTATTGGTAGATCACCTACTCAAAATAGGTTAATTTGTGTGTTTTAGTTTTTATGAGACGGGTTTATTTTTTACATTTAATAGCAGGCTATGAATGTATTTAAACTCAATATTATTAACAATGGAGACGAATTACAAGACAATATTAATTGTCTAAATACTTACTGTTCATGAAGACTGACACAAAATACTGCAAATTGAGGTGACGCTCGAGTATTTTTTTCCGGAACATTCTTAAACATAAAAATAGCTATTAATCACAGATTAATTGCTGTTACAATTATTAACCTCGTTTCATTTAATTGATAGAATCTGAAACCTGAGAGTAATGTCTCCTTTTTCTATTAAATTCTTAAGTAGTCATCAATTAACAATAAAAAGCTTAATTGACTTCGTTGATCTAAGTGGTAGATGTGGACAGTTTTGTCTACAACATGAATGTGCGAGCTCGACCGGGGGTAGTACTTACTGTCTGACAGAAATCCGATGTGAAGTAGCAACTGGTGTTGCTTTTCATACAGTGACTGAGATTTTCGAAGGCCCCAATAAAATTCAAATACAAATTGTGATTACCCGACCTGAGACTAGAAAGTATTCTAGGCTGAGAACTGTGAGTCCTGGGAGAACCCACAAATAAGCTTTCACTAGACCAATGAGGCGATTTATCTGTGGTGACTTTTCTATTTATTTTAAATGAGTGTTTAGAGATTTAAGAGTTCAAATGCAAGATAGCACGTGACATTTATTCAATCCTATTATGGGTTTACAAAGCACCTTTGACTTTGATTGTTTGCGTTAGGATCATTAGCGTTTACTTACAAGGGTTTAGTACTTCATTCTTCTCAGATTTATCGCAGTTTTCTAAGTCTTTATTAGTAGGAAAGTTCATGTCTCATTGCATATAAAAAATAGTGTCTTACACTACTTAGATGGGCGGACGGTCTAAATTTCAATAAGGGCTGGCTTGACGTATTAAAAGGAAAAAATAGGAGCGAATGTTCTCACTGTGAATGAAGCTGAAGATCGGACTTAGTGGAAGCGTCTAAGGCCGCTATTCCAATATCATATTTGCATCATAGATATATGACGTCATATTTGTCATCATAGATCCTTATATACGTTTTATATCACAGCATGCTGTGAAATAGGACCATAGAAATATGATCATAGACAATATGAAGTTTATGTTGATATTATACACTGTCATACATTTATCATATTATATCTATGAGCTATAGAAGTAGAATCAGTTTTATATGATAGTAGAATAGCGGTCTAAGTAAGAAGGCGGACCTTGGCAATAAGTCACAATAACGCTAAGCAGAAAAAAAGATTTAGAAACAACAATACATTGGTCCCAAAATTTTGTTTAATGTTTGATTAAAAAATCATTTGACATAATATCTAACATTTGTTACGAAACACAGACATCTTGCATCACTAGATAAAAATAAAAAATAAAAAATTATAAATATTACTAGATATTGTCCACTCCAACTCCATTTTATCACAACTGTGGTTCTTCTTAGATTTATTTTTTGCTTTAAAAAAGGTTTGCTTAATTCAATTCAAGGAAGAGATGAAAATAAATGATCTCTTACTCATTGATGAAAAATGATTCGATAAAAAAAACATCGATTTACCATCAGTGTTGCTAATCGATAATTGTAAATCTATAAAGTTGTTAACAAGCAATTACTACTGTTACATATCAGTTTTATAAGTCTACATTGTCTTGATTGGCAGCGTTATAGGCTTGAAAAGCTTGTATCCAGAGTCGTTAAAACATTTATAGATATCTTTTGGCATAAAAATAATGAAAATTTAATTTACATTTATATGGTGCGTAAAAGAGAACAAATTCGCCAAGGATTTTATGATTTTAAAGTACATAAAGTAAAATATAATTATTATTATATTAGTTAGATTTCCATCTTCTCGACATAATATGTCTGTGTTAATATATACCCCGTCCCGATACCTACAGAAAAAAAGGTATTAATGCCCCCTTATATGGTAGTAATATTATAAAGCAAGGAAAACTATCAAAATATAATATATTCAAGTAAAGGATTACTACGATGATATTTACATATTTTTTCATACTAGAAAATCTGTGTTTTTTTATAGCAGAGGCCTGGGTCACCTGATGGTAGTCTCCTCAGTCCATAAACATACACAATATCAGAAGAATCATGGACGCTTTAATGACTTTTAAGGGAGAGGATAATTAAAGGATTTGGAAAGGGATATTTAACATCCAGATATCTAACATACCATACGAAACGCATCAGCAAGGTACTACTTCACGTCATTTATTAAAACGTGTACTTATAAAACGCCTTTCCCTATATAACTTAAGTCTGTACAACGCTTGTATAGTGTGTAGGCTGGATTATAACAGGTTACTGGTATGATAAATGATATTTATTGGATCGTATAACCGCGGTGATCTTGTCGACGACTTTCGCTGTCTTTTTGTCGTTGTTTTTCATCTATTTGATAGCATTTACTAGCGAAGTTTTTCCACACGTATAAAACATGCACATATATAACGTATTTCTATTTTCGATTGCCTGGTGCAGTTGTAATGCGTATGCGGTTCGACTGCTGTGTTGAGGTCTTCGGTTCGATCCCCGGGTCGGGTAAATGTGATATTGGGTTTTTCTATTACGAAATGTTCAGTATCAGCCCGGAGTCTGGATTTGTACCCGGTGTGGCAATATGTGGCTTGATCTACCCACATTATGAGACGGAAATAATTTCGGCAAAATGGGTGTACTGGTTATACCTCTGCTACCCCTTCGGGAAATACAGGCATGAGTGTGTTTTTATGTATGTATCTCTATTTTCAACTGACTTCAAAAAGAGAAGGTTCTCAATTTATCTGTCTGTTTAATGTATGTTACGCAATATCTCCGCCAGTTATGAATCGATTATGATGATTGATTTTTGTATTCTATAAAATTTTCCCTGAGAATGGTTCCTTAGATTTGTTTAAGATCTGATGATGGAGTAAGATGATTATAACTTACTATATAATTTTATTTTTATAATATTTTTTTAAAAAAAATTAAGCGCCTATTATGAAATCAGAACAGTACCTATAACTCGCATTTGTGCCATAAATCATAGTATAAAACAAAGTCTATTTGTCCGCTTATTTCTCCGAAACTATGCAATGGATTTAGATGCCTTTTCACTATCATTTAGTGAATTTATTCCGGAAAGTTTAAATGTAAATTACGCTATGAGGCTAGGGGGGCAGGGCAGTTACATGCAGGGTGAAACCGCGAGGGTCAGTTAGTAACGTTATAATCGTTCGTATAAACAGTTATGGAATTTAAAGTCAGATGACAATCTAGTAAAAAAAATATTATATTAGTTAGATTTCCATCTTCTCGACATAATATGTCTGTGTTAATAAATACCCCGTCCCGATACCTACAGGAAAAAAGGTATTTATGTTAAAGCCGATAGAAAAATTGTATTTTAGGTCTTACGCTGATTAAGTAACGGGCCTCGTCTATTAATAATAGCAATGAAAATCTAAATTTAATCTAAATAGGCGGTTACTTGATACTGTGTCGACTTAAAGTTTAACGAACTTAACCGTAAAAATAAAATTAAGTAGTGTTTACGATCTTCACAATGCAGTAAATAAGTATGGCTAATTGGATACTGAAGTAGTAGCAGAAAAAAAAATGCGGCGGGATAACTATTTCACACCAGTAAAATATACTTATTTGAGCTTGAAATAACAAGACTTATAAATAAAGGTACGTGTTTTGAATCTTTCAAGGAATGATACATTTATTTTTGAAATTTAAGTAGAATCTTTGTTATTCGTCTGGCAACGCTTGACACTTTCTTTATTGCGTCTACCTAGAACGTAAATAGCTGTCATTTTTATTTTTATGGTCTGTTCTATTTGGTTGTCTTTTTAAATTATTTTTATAATTGTGGTTTTACAGAGCCGTACGCAACGTTGTTAACACACTGATCTAAAAGTATTTCTCGCAATTCTTTTTTTTATTGTTGAGCCACAAGTTAGTCCAAATTGTATAAATTACTTTAGTTTAAGGTGAAAGATATGCACTAGCCGGCGAAATTAAATTATATTTAAAAAAAAATTAGCTGAATCCTTCGATTAAATATGGATAAAAATGTTTTTTTTTGCAAATAGTCATCATGGATATACGGAATAATAGCAATGAACACTATAAATTTTGGTTCTAGAGTTAATGAATGTCCTACATGACTAATCCGAGAAAAAAAAGATTTTCTGGCAATTTACAAAAAAAAAAACAAAATCATTACACATTAAATTTCACGGGCTAGTGCTGATCTTTCAACTTAATTTACTTTTAACACCAGAATATCACAATATTGTTTTTTTTAACTCTCGTATGTCCGTAAAAGCTTAGTAAAAGTAACGAGAAAACCTAAACATGATTATTGGTCATTCAGCGACGCTATTTTATATACTTCAACATTGTAGTAGTATTGAACAGTCGATAGATGAAAATTTACGTGCCATAACATACACGGCGAAGTTGGCCGGAACTGCCTATAAACATATGGAAAGTATTATAGCATTAATATTAGCTTCCATATATATTAAACAATATGAAAATTACTAGTTTCATCAGGCTCTTTTTCACGCAGATAATAATGAAAAGGATTTTAGAGTAATTTATTTCCTAATATGTTATCAATTGAATAATTTAATTTTAATTATGAATTGAGGCGCTCATAGCCAGTTGCACTCACTGATCGGTAAACAATTAGCGAGTTAAGCAAATCTTGGCGTGGTCAGTTTATGGATTGGTGACAGTCTCCGTGCTTTGGAGGGCATGTAAAAAATCGGTCTCGGGTGTTATTAACTGACTAAAGTCGTTAAGCCAAGTCGGAGGCCTTCGAGCGGCTTGAAAAACTTTGACACTAGGTTAAATGAAGAAGACTTTATAGTTAAACCCAGAATATCGAACCTTTTGAGGTTCCATAAATATTTATTTTCCTTACATATTTTTTTTTAATGCATGATTAAAGAAATATTTTTTTAACCGACGAAACAGAAACAGAAGAAGGTTCTTAATTTTATTTTATGTATGCTCAAGCATAACTCCGCCAAATATAGATAGGTTTGGGTGAATATTTTGTTTACGATAGAGTTTACTCCCAGGGTGGTCCCAGTTAGATTTGAAGAGGGTGAATCCTAGAAGGATGAAATCGGAGATGAAAGACAAAATGTTCGACATTTATACACCGATATTGATGATTTTATTAAAATAAAAACTTTAAAAAAACCGAGACAAAAAATCTATAATAATAAAGTAGCTAAATATAAAACTATTACTAAAATTTTGAGTCGTTGGTATCAATCATTGACTATTATACTACAGTAGCATCAACTCAAAATTGTTTAGATTTATTGAGTTTTTTTGAGTCGGTTTTATTTTATAAAAAGTTTTATGGTTTAAATTGTTTACATTTATCAATGCATTTTTGAGATGGTATCTCAAATATCTGAAAAATGATTATTTGTAATGCATCGTTTCATGGTGTGTGAAAAAAGATGTAGAACAATGGCATACTCGAGTTAATTATTTTTAAATTGGCCAAAAGTTATTTATATACCTCGTTGAACTGAGATCGAAATAGTATTCACGTTTAAGTTAAATGAACTTAATTGTAATTAATTGCTGTACTGTTTGTAATAAAACTTCGCCCATTTGATATGCTTTGCGGCACTTTGAACATTTAAACGCTATTGGTAACTTATTGGTACTCTTGTTCTTACACCTGCCCTTTTCCCTCTCGCAGTGGGGTCGGTCCGCGCAACATGCTTTTTAACACATGTTACAGAAGGATTTGGCTTGTAGTTTTTACGACCGGCCGCCTGTCTGATGTGAACCCCTCTGGGGCGAGGTAATTTATTGGTACCATTGATACGAATCATACATTAATATTATATTTAATAATAATAAATTCTCCCACACATAGTTCTGACCCCACAATAAAATACGAGTCTTGTGTCGTGGGTATCAGGAATTACGAGAGATGTTCGGTCTCACAACACCCAGACCTGAAAATATATTTGTGGATCACACAAATATTTGTCTTGGCGCGGGAATTGAACCAACTCTCATTTCACAACCGGCACCTCACCCACTGTAGAAACATCCTAAGGTACTACTGGAACAGATGGAAACTAAAAATAAAAGTTTTAGTTGAGTTTTTTTATTTTGTATTCTATCTGCATCAAGATTTCTAAATAGATAAAATCAGATAAAAATCTCGTTCTAAAATAAAACACCTATTGCTATTACTTTCTTTGTAGAAAGACCAGGGTGTACGTGCCTTTTTTACAGATAACTTTCAAGTCTAGTTCAGATGCCAGACTAAATCAGTTATTTTTATTACTAGTCTGAATGACGAAACAAGCAGGTCGTTCGTAGCATACGAATATGTTGCAACATTTTATTTATATAGGTTTTCCAGTAGACGTAAGATCTATATTACACCATTTGTTATATCTAGATATAACTTACATACACACTTACGCATGTAATCCCCGAAGTGTAGGCAGAGGCGTAAAGAGTCATTTCGCCGAGCTTATTTCCGTCCAATGACATAATAGGAGGCGAGTCTATCGCCATACCGGGCACAGTTCTAGACTCTGGGCTGACACTAAGCATTTCGTGATAGAAAAACTCCATATCACTTATACCCGACCCGGGGATCGAACCCGAGACAGTACAGCAGTCGTACCGCGTAGATACACATTACAACTGCGCCACTAGGGCAATAGCCTATTTACTAGGAATAATCTATAACACGTCGTAATATTTTAATCCTATTATAATAAACAGGGAAATGATCTTATTATCTCTCAAGATTGATTATACAATGTTGCAATTCCGCTCTTTAATCAAACGTACTATTATATTCCCCGTTTTCCTATGGGTGGCCACCGATCGGGAACAAATAGGACGACTACTTCAATAATAATTGGAGTAAAGGCAGACTTCGTATGGTCACGTCAAGGTAGAAACACGCGCGTGAGTCACAATGCGTCACTGCCGTCGAGTCTGTGCGTTATACTGTGTACTACGTAAAACTATGGTATTTCTTAATAGCGTCTCTTAAAACCCTTTTTATTAGCTTGAATGACGAAACAAGCAGGTCGCTCGCGCAACGCCTGGCTGTAAACAGAAGCAATACCAACTAAACTTTGAATTACATAGTACGTGTCAGTGGACTGTGCTCGTCACTTCGAGACATAAGATGTTATTTTATAACACCCAGTAATTCCACTGGCTTAAATGCCCTTGAAACCGAAACACCACAGTGCTTACACATTGCTGCTTGGCTGCGAAAATAGACAAAACAATGGTACCAACGTACCGTAACGTACCAACCCGTACCTCTCGCGTACGGGGGACAAACCGCTTAGTTATTTACACAGAGAGAGTTTATCGCACAGAGACGAGAATAAAAGAGAAAATTCTTTTACGAGGCCCAGTCATGCAGATGGACAGCAAGAATCGCATGTTGCAAGCTCACAAAGAAGTTTTCTTTCTGTTATATTCTCGCTTAGGTATGTCGTACGAGGAAGTTTCTCCGAGTGTGTCATTATATTTGGACTGTACCAACATCGTAGGCCCAATGCCAACCTCACCTGCACGTGGTACTCTCTGCTGATTAATAAAAGAGGCAATGGCGATACTAGGTTCCCGCTGTAGGTTGTGGGGTCAGGCGGCCGGTCTCATAATACCAAATCCACCGTCAAATCATACGGGAAGGCGGACTCTGGCATTAAGCAGAAATAAAAAAGAAGGACTGTAGTTAATATCAGATCCAGTGTAGTCACTTTACTATGCCAGGATTAAAAGGGATCAAAAGCACGTAGTCACTGGTTCTTTTAGAATATTGTTGACAGACGAGGATGTCACTGACGCACGCGTCAAGCGCTTGATGCACCATCAGAAGTTCTCATTAAACCAACGCGGAAGCCGACGCCGGAGGCTGTTGGATGATTAGCACATTCCGATGTAGAGACAAATTACATCTGTAATTTGATTTTATTACTGTAATCTGAGAGCCACTTGACACTTTCCGATAAAGCCGTATTAAAATG
Source organism: Mimas tiliae (assembly GCA_905332985.1). Classification (NCBI taxonomy): domain Eukaryota; kingdom Metazoa; phylum Arthropoda; class Insecta; order Lepidoptera; family Sphingidae; genus Mimas; species Mimas tiliae. Next base: position 5,752,228 of record HG995247.1, on the reverse strand, counting down.
GATGGTATGAAGCAATCATAAATGTTAGAGCTCTTTCGATGTTCAATTTAAGTTGTGAATCATACTTTCTTGGTTTATTGGTAGGGAAATAAATACGGCACTAATTTAACTCCATGCTTTGCTTGGTAATTGCTTGATTGGTGAAATGGTAATTTACGTAGTTTGCGAACGGGAAGATTCTTGGTTAAATCCGCTACAGTATGTTATTTTTCTGGTATATTTCGACTTGAAAACAGGACGGCGATATTCTTACCTCCTGTATCAAGTCTCTGTCTCTCTTTCCTCTCTCGTTCACTCTCTCTTGGCTATGGTGGCTATGGTCACCACCATAAGGTGACCATAACCTACTACCGTATTAGTCAGTAGGTTAGTAAGGTAGGTTCGGCACCGTCAAATGCAGCTGTTGTCAGTTTTCGTTTCTGATGGCGGTATCTGTTCTGTTAGGTAAAACCATAAACCATTTACTTTTACTACCCACATACATGCAACCAAGGTACCAGGTTCAAGGGACCAAAACTCAGGAGTTTTTCTACCTTTTATCATATCAGGGGACGGAAATAAAACTACAATGTGAATACAATGACACCTCCATCTCTTCCATGGATACAATCACTATGAAGACGGTATGTTTTTTCCGAAATTCCAAATTAATACACGACCAAACTGTACACAAAAACTCATCAGTTTACTGAGTAACAAAGGTGTACAAACTTTGACAAAAAAGGACCAAGCAAAAATACACTTTAAATAAGAGCATACACAAAATTGAGAGAGCAAACAATGAATAAGCATTATGAGACAGAAAGTTCGTGAACCGTTAGCCGCCTAATTTTATCGCTTGAACAAAAACTAAATATTTGCATCACAGTATACAAACATATGTAATCTTACGTGCAAACAAGTAATTTGAATTTTTGTACATTAAATGTTGCACGGGCTTCACCACGACTCGATGTAAAGGTGGAGACGGACTGAGAACATTAAAAAAAGATTTAATTTAATTTTGTATGTTTAATTCCTATAAAAATATCTGTAAAAAGGGGTCCAAGTGCAGTTTAACATGGTACGAAGGAAAAGAAGCGGAATAAAACAAATATACATGTCGAATTGAGAAATTCCTCTATATTTTTATCGATTAACCAAACCAAAGACCTGCGGAGCTTGTATGAAGCAAGTTCGATGAGCCTTTTGGCAGATAAATTGTAGAAAAACTGTGATATATCAAGTGCAATCAAATCGACTTGAACAGTGCTTCACATCGAGTCTAATACAGCAGCTATATTAATAGGGAACTTGGCCGCGATAACGATTTATCGATTTCCAATATATGTAGTAATCTTTCACATTATGGTCTAAAGACATTGTCGTCACAAGAAGAGAAGTTCTATATAAATTAATTTCGTTACTTAAATCGCGGCCGAGTGTAAAACTCAAATCCACGTTAAGTACTATTTACCAAAATGTGCCCGATGAGTGCCCACCCTAAGATGCCTTTTCCCATACAATTTATTATTTTCATTTCGAAGATCGTCACGTAATGTGAAGCGATAGGAAGAGAAGTGAATCCTTAATCTGAATACATTATTGAATTGAGTTTTTGCGAGCGTACGACATTTTAGTGGCGCCCGCGACGTTGCATCTCATTAGATTCCAACACGCGAACACGCGTGGACTAAATGATAAGAGTAAGCGAATAAAACAATAATAATATATTGAGATTGGCACACATTTACATGTTGAGTAGGGTTGTGAGAATCAATTCTATAAAATAAACTGTACCTAGTATGAAACGCATTAGCTTTTAATACTTTTTATGAATGTCAATAATGTAGCTATTGTCATACTGTTGTGTGAAGGTAACATATAAATTCCGCCAGCGTAGCTTCGGGACCGCCGAGGCAGAGACCTGAACAGAGAGCAGCAATGCACTCAGTTGTCATTGCCTCGGTGGACCAGAACGAAACTGGCGAGCAAGTTTTCGAACAAGTCCGGAAAGCAGTTAACGCAAGGCAAGAGGGTCTAAAGATTGATAGAATTAGGAAAGGTAAAGATAGAAAGGTGATCTTAGGATGTAACACAAAAGAAGAGCTCGATAAGATAAAAAAAAGGATCAGGCCAGACGGAAGACTCACCGTCGAGGACATAAAAAACAAGGACCCTTTGGTCATACTGAGAAGCGTGCTGAACCACAACTCTGACGAAGAGATTGTGCAAGCAATTAAATCCCAAAACCGCCATCTTTTGGGAGATGTGAGCGCCGAAAACGCTCGCATCGCGGTGAAGTACAGGAAGGGTGCAAGAAATGCGCTGACAGCGCATATTGTACTTCAACTGTCTCCGGTGCTTTGGAAACGCTTCCTCGACCATGGGTCCTTGTTCATAGACGTCCAGCGTGTTAGAGTCGAGGACCAATCTCCGTTGGTCCAGTGCTCTGGCTGCCTCGGTTACGGCCACGGGAGGCGGTTCTGCAGGGACCGGGCTGAAGTATGCAGTCACTGCGGGGGTGCTCACCTTAAAAAGGATTGCGCCGACTGGCTCGCGCAAGCGCCCCCAAAGTGCTGCAATTGCGTCAGGGCCGGTCTCGACAGAGCCGACCATAATGCTTTTAGCGGGGAATGTCCGGTGAGGAGAAAGTGGGATGCCCTGGCGAGGTCTGCTATAGCGTATTGCTAAGGTGGCCTCGGGGGTAAGTGGACACCAAGATCCCCCAGAAGGAGCACGGCCATTGCTCGTGGCCCAGGCTAACCTCCAGAGAAAGCAACTTGCTACTCAGGAGGTTATGCTGGAGGCCGTGAGCAGAAAAATGGCGTTCGCTCTACTCCAGGAGCCATATGTGGGAGCTCGAGGTAGGGTTAGGGACTACGGCGGGACGAGGATTTTCCAACACACAGGCATGGACAATACTACCGTAAAAGCTGCAATTGTAGTATTTGACTTGAACACCAAAGTCATACAGTGTCCAAATTTCACCACGCCTAACATCTCAGTGGTGAAAGTATATGCCGGAAACCGAGAAATCGCCGTGGTCTCTCTCTATTTCGAACCAGACAAACCCATAGGGCCATACCTGGAGCAACTGGGGAGAATTGTGTGCGAACTAGGGCCCACAAACATCCTCATCGGCGGAGACTTCAACGCTAAGAGTATGTGGTGGGGCAGCGGGGTCACTGACCGGAGGGGAGAAGACCTTGCTGATGCAATAGGAGAGTGGGGCCTCCAGGTGCTCAACGACGGAGACACGCCAACTTTTGACACCTTTAGGGGTGGTATACATTACAAAAGTCATGTGGACATAACACTATGCTCAGAGGACCTTTTCGGCCTGGTGAACGAGTGGAGGGTCAACGAAGATCTGGTGAGCTCAGACCACAACGCAATTTTGTTTAATATTAGACTCGGAAAACTAGAAAAATTTGAAATTAAAAGAACTACTCGGATTTTCAATACCAAAAAAGCGAATTGGGCTAAATTTAGTGATAAATTTACCCAATTAACTAACACCTGCAACGTAAATTCAGAAGAGATAGAGCGCATACAAAACAAAATAGAAATAGACAGGTTTGTAGAAAATTATAGTAAAGTAATAGTAGAATCATGTAGCGACTCTATCCCAAAATTAAAAGCACACAAAAAATTATCCACACCGTGGTGGTCTGATGAAATCGCCGCGTTGAAAAAGGCCATGGTCACCAGGAGGAGAAGGATCCGCTGCGCAGCCCCAGTCCGCAGAGCGTTCGTCGTCGAAGAGTATCTGAGAGCAAAAGAGAAGTACGAGACAGAATCTAAGAAGGCCCAAATAAACAGCTGGAAGACCTTCTGTGCAAAGCAAGGCAGGGAAACCGTCTGGGATGGCATTTATCGAGTGATAGGGAAAGTCACGAAGAGGCAGGAGGACATTCCCTTGAAAAGAGATGGATGCATCCTAAGTTCAGAAGAATCGGCGAAGGTTTTGGCGGAAGTCTTCTATCCGGACGACCGGATGGAAGATGATAACGCAGAACATCAGCGTATACGGGCTGAAGCTGATAGCATAAATGACGGTACGGATAATGACCATCAGGACCCGCCATTTACAATGGATGAAATCCTTGCAGCTTCAGACAGCTTCAACCCCAAAAAAGCCCCGGGAGCAGATGGCCTAACATCAGACATCTGTAAACAGGCAATCCGAAAAAACCCAGAGTTATACCTGTCACTGGCTAACAAGTGCCTCGAATTAGGCCACTTCCCGACCATCTGGAAGGAGGCCACGGTCGTAGTACTCCGGAAACCCGGAAAGGAGGACTACACAGACGTAAAGTCGTATAGACCGATAGGACTGTTGCCCGTGATGGGGAAGATTCTGGAGAAAATAGTGGTGGGAAGAGTAAAGTGGCATTTACTACCTAGGATGAGTACTCGACAGTACGGCTTTATGCCCCAAAAAGGCACGGAAGACTCCCTCTATACCCTACTCCAGTACATCAGGAGTAAATTAAGTGAGAAGAAAATCATCACCATAGTCTCACTGGATATAGAGGGAGCCTTCGACAGTGCTTGGTGGCCAGCGATCAAGGTCAGACTGTCTGAGGAAGGATGTCCGAAAAATCTGAGACGGATAGTAAATAGCTACTTTGAGAGCCGAAAAGTAAAGGTTCGCTACGCCGGGGTAGAGCACGCGAGGGGGACCACCAAGGGATGCGTTCAAGGATCCATTGGTGGGCCCATCATGTGGAACCTGCTCCTCGACCCATTGCTCAAGGGATTAGCCAGCCGGGGCGATTATTGCCAAGCTTTCGCCGATGATGTCGTTTTAGTGTTTCACGGGGATGAAACACTCAAGATACAGAGACAGGCCAACGAAGCACTGGCCTATGTGCAGGATTGGGGAGTCAAGAATAAGCTGAAATTCGCTCCAAAGAAGACGAAGGCTATGGTCGTAACACGACGACATAAATATGACTCACCAATCTTGCGGATGGGGGGTGTAGACATTGGCTTGTCAAAGGAAATAAAGATATTGGGCTTGACTGTGGACGAGAAGCTAACGTTCAACACGCACGTCTCCGAAGTCTGTAGGAAGGCCATAACCTTCCACAGACGACTGGCAACTGCTGCAAAGGTGCAGTGGGGGCTGGGACCTGAGGTGGTAAAAATGCTCTACACCGCAGTTGTTGAACCAACAATATTATACGCAGCCAGTGCCTGGGCGCCTGCAAGTAACAAGATAGGCATACGTAAAAAACTTGCAGTGGTTCAACGAGGCTTTGCACAAAAGATGGTAAAAGGCTACAGGACCGTTTCGCTACACTCGGCCCTGCTACTTGCTGGGATCCTTCCGCTAGACATTCGTGTCCGAGAAGCGGCGCTTCTATACGAAGTGAAAAAGGGACACACTCGGCACATAGTGGGCGACTGGGACGTGGAATGTCCTGTGCCTTTTGCCAACTTGGAACATCCAGCCAGGCGCAGAGCTTTGCAGTTCAAATGCGTGGTCAACGACGCAGAACTTGACCAAGAGGCTGCAAATACCCGCAAGGTATTCACCGATGGCAGCAAAATTGGTGGCCAAGTCGGAGCGTCGGTATCCCTTTGGGATGGCGACGCCGAGACGAAAGCCACCAAAATTAAGCTGGAATCGTTCTGCACCGTTTACCAGGCGGAGCTGCTGGCCCTGCGCAAGGCCGTGCAAATAGCCTCCAAGGAAAAATACCACCAATACAGCATCTTCTGCGATTCACGGGCCGCTCTCGAGACGGTCGCGCGCGGTAACTCCCTCCACCCCATAGCATTCGACATTTCAAAAATGTTGAATGAGATCAAAGAGCGCGGAAAAACCATTAACCTCTTTTGGGTTAAGGCGCACGTGGGGTTGGCAGGGAACGAGCGTGCAGACGAGCTCGCGAAGGCGGCGGCTACCACCCTAAAAAGGAGGCCCGATTACGACGGATGTCCCATTTCGTTCGTCAAGCGACAGATCCGTCAGGAGTCGATTGACGAATGGAATGAGCGATACAGGGCTGGAAAAACAGCATCGGTAACGAAGCTGTTTTTCCCTGATGCAAGGGTAGCCCATAAAGTGATCAAGAAGATGCCGGTGGACCCGGTCCTTACGCAAGTTTTCACGGGCCATGGGGGATTCTCCGAGTATTTGAATCGCTTCAAGTGCAAGGAGAGCCCCTCATGTATCTGTGACCCAGCAGCCACAGAAGACGTGGTTCACGTGTTGACTGAATGCCCAATATATCTGTATAAACGAACAAATCTTGAAATAGAGGTTGACCAAATTGTTAAGAAAGAAAACCTGAGCGGTATGCTGGAAGATAATGTTATTAGATCTAAGTTTTTAAAATTTTGTAAAGATATAACGTGTAGCGTAATAAAAGGAAATAAATAGAAAAGGGCAACTACAGTGTGTAATATAAGATTATATGTTTCTAGTTGCCACGAACAAGCTGGTTTCATGAGGAAGACACGTTATTACTAAGATCGCATATATGTACATTTTAAATAAATCAGATAAAACTCAGTTTTAAAAGTATGTCTTATGTATGTAGTTAGTTTTTATTTTTTCAGGCATACAAAATGTTGTAAAATCCACTTTTTTATATTGATGAGTTTTTAAAATAAAGGTATGTGAATTCTTCAGGTAGACATACTCTGAATTAAAAGTATCAGAGGGAGCAGCCGGGGGGGAGTCCCCCCATTAAAAAAAAAAAAAAAAAAAAAAAAAAAAATATAAATTCAAGGCAAAATAATCTAAGCTCTATATAGAAGTTATATTATCTTTACATACATACACACTCACGCCTATGTCCCATGGGGGTAGGCAGAGACTATTGAGTACCACAAGCTACGATCCTGACACACCTCTTTCGCCTTTTCCACATTCATACATCTTCTCATAAATTTTCGTCGGTTGAGGGTACTCGTGACGTGCCCTTTTCGGAGAATATCATTTATTTGATAATAATATTATAATATAATATTATCTTTATATGGAAAATATTTATAATTAAATTTCGTTACATTGTCTGTAGATTAATTGGTATGTTATAGTTACTCACTTTTATGCTTGATTGGTTTACTTTGTTTAATATGTATAAACGTTTAAGTACTAAACTAATAGTCTGTGGGAATATACACTAAAACATACCTACTCTTATTATGCACGGTTGTACTACAAGCTATAAATTGTAGCGGAACTATATCTGAATTTATAATTTATTGATTAATTTTTTATTACCTTTTGGACTGGATTATTTATTTAACATTAAGTATAGTTAATTACTCCGAGTAGAATAGAGAGTTTTCCGCTATTTGCACAATTTTAAATAGTTAAACTACTTAAACTTTGCAAATGTACTAATACAATCGGAGTCACGGGTAATATTCGTTTATAAACCAAATTACGGCTTATTTACGGCTAAATAAAATACCTCATGATAATTACTGATGAACAAAGCTCGTTAAGAGATACGGCGCTTTTATGGCATTATGGCTACGAAAATTAATTCAAAGCACACACCTTCTTGATTTAGAATGCGTCTCGAACTTTTTCGCTAGTCTATGCTCCTTAACGGTAACTCTGTTTACATTTCTATGAGTGTTTTCGGACAATTGTATGTCCTCTTGTCTTAAAATTGTTCTCGTGGAAAAGAAATATTTGCTTGGCACTTTATTGGTTTATTTTATATCAACGAATATTCAATTATAAGGAATAATCTATGGGCATGCATGCGATAAAAACTTTATATCACGTTATAAAAGTGGAAAACAATTATCGCTTCATTTGCTTGGCGCTTATTGTATGCGTGCGTGCGTCGAATGTCAAGACAATAAATAAGGCGTGATTAGCATTCACGATACGTAGGACCAAATTTATTTGGCGCAACTATGCACGTGGGAAATAACTTTGCTGCGTTTTTCGGATCAGTAGGGCTGGTTCGTTGAAAGAAAACTTTGATTGATTTTAGACGATCTTGACTAAATGAAAAATGAATTCTATATTAGGTCTATAGTATAATTATAGCAGTTATACATACATATCTCACGCCTTTACCCTTGAAAGCAGGCAGAGGTACGACTAGTGCACTGGGATTGCCGAGCTTATTTCCTTACCATCATGTGCTAGGTTTAGCCTATAGCCAAATCAGGCCCAAATTCCAGTCCCTTGCAATTCTTGTCTGATTTTGAGAATCGACAAACTTTTACACAAATTGTGTGATAGCAGTCACTAGGCATTTGTACCTATATTCTTTATTCTGATTCAATGGTGTCTAAAAACCAGAACCTGCTAAACTGTGATGTTTGAGTTTGCTACTAATATAAATGTTTCAACTCAAGTAATTCCAACCCTAGCAGTGTATTCGAAGTGTAATTTTAGCTTCGTTCCATAGAAGCTTCTGAGGCTTGCGTGATTAACAATGGCTCGTCTTTTATTGTATATCTAGACGATTTTGAAAAGTGCCATAAGGGAGTGAGTCTCTGAGACGTTTAAATTATGAGTACTATCTTTCCACTTAAACATATATAATATACAAAATTGAAATATCTATTTGTGATTTCAGAATCAAGTGGTCTTTGTTAAGCTCCTAAGATTATTTGCACGTTATAAAAACCCAAACACGCTATTTAAATTTTTTTCGGTCCAGGAACATGTCAGAAATGTGGTCTGGACTAATTTCCAAAACTGATATTGATTGTTTTCATTAAGAGTTTTAGAACCTTTCAAAGAAAGTTCCAGTTACCATTTTTGCCTTGGAAATATTGCGAGCTACCGCGGAAGCAGAGCAGTAACATGCACGCAGGTAAACTGCGAAGAACAGCTAGCACATAATATATTGTATTTGCTCACGAAACTAGTACACACTGTCATGTTGAATAGATGGTTGCTTAAGGCGTGTTTTGAATTATGTGACCGAGGTAGTATATGTGCGACTTTTTCCTCACATTTTACACAAATTGGACGTATCGCTATCGTCATGCGTCGCGGTCTTCTTATCTCGGTCGCGTTCCTCAAAACAGCCCTTCCTGTTATTTATTGACAGAGTAACTGTTGTCATAAGTCATAGAGGTGGTTTAATTGCAACCTCGTCGGTATTAAATCCTGTTTTACGTAGGCGTCTATAAATAGAGGAAATACATGTCTACAACGTGTTACAGAAAGGTGTGGTCATATTTAAAGGTCGTTACATACACTGACAGTGAGTGTTTATGTACCGGATCTTATCAATATCTAGACATGCTGAAATTTCACGGTAAATTTAATCACTTGTTTATTATGATCGTGATCGTGATCACTATAAAATATTTGAGTTACCTCTGCGCGCCTAGCATCAGTTGTTTATTATTTAGGTTTGTCCAAAATTGAAAGAAGAATATTGACATGTTACTCATTCGTAAAAAAGGAAAATGCTTTATTTATCTCCCAGCAATGCAATCGGATTTGGTACTACTGGGGTGAAATACTTGAATCGTACACTATACGTTGCTTAGATTTGACACAATACCACTAAAAATCGCGCAAAACGTCTACATATTTTTAATTTTTACGCACAGTTTTCTTTGGACCAATAAATACAATTATGTTTTATTCAAATAATAATTAAAATCCAAATTTTCATAATATGATATTAAGCAAATAAAAAATCAAGTGCGGTGGCGCGATGTACCTACCGAGTATTGGCGCGTGGGTCATTGACCCCGTGTTTAGCATTAGTACGCGTTACATTATGCAAATGAGAAGTAATAAGCAAAAGAATAGTGTTTTCCATATATGTAAAGGTAGTGTTTTATTACCATTTTGGCTTCGGAAGCGATCCCCTTACACTCGGTAAATGAAGAAGTGTATTTCAAATTCATATTTCCTAAATTGGTTGTTTGATTCGTTATCTGGCAGATACAATTTATTCGGACATTGAAACGTCAGCCTTAAATTCGGCCGTAAATAAATGTATAGGTTATATTCAAATAACCACTTTAATAACTTGATTCTATAATTTTGCTAGTTATTACTAAATAGTGTGTTATTATGAAAGTTAGGCACTAAAATTATTAAGCGTTGTAAAGAGTTAATGACGATAGGCATTATACAATTAATTTACAATACCTTTACCTTATATATACATCTCACTACTGGGCACGGGCCTCGTCTACTGAATGAGAGGGGTTAGATATTAATCCATCACGCTGGTCTAATGCTGGTTGGCAGATTGCCTTTTTTATTCTGTCCTGGCGAATTTACTACATTGGATCTGATATAAAGTCCTGACCAAATATAATGTCAACCGTCAATAGACAATGCATCCTTCGATGGACGGATTGTCTGCCTGAATTTACTGGATGTAGCTGAAACCGGAACACGGCTCGCCCGAATGTGCCATTATGGTTGGATTTTATTTTTGTGTACGGTGATCGCTATGATTTGTTTATCTTTAAATTTAATTTGTTATTTGATAAAAAACAAAGCAAGCAAAGCAGTGGGCGAGCCGGCTGTGAAGTGAGGCTGTGGCTTCGATTCGTTTTAAAATGTTTGTTTCGGGTCTGGGTGATTTCTCCCCTGAGGGGTTGATGTCAGGGAGGCGACTGGTCGTAAAAATTACTACGCTGGTCGTAACATGTGTTAAAAGCATGTGTAAACCCCACTGCGAGTGGGATAATGGTATGTGAAAGATTTAATAAAAAATAAATTAATATACTGAATTTACACATTTTAATGAATAATCCGAGAAAGTAATGACAGGCTGCGTTTATCAGTGTCGTATTGTGGATAACTAAGCGACTATCAAATCTGAATATCTAATAAACGTGACACTGATTGTGGGCCAAACTGATACCAACTCCGCAGGCCACAACTCCTGATAATCTTATACCTTCGAAGGATTTTCACTGGGGATGTTTCATTACGATAACATCCCCGAAGGGTAGACAAAGGTGCATCCAGTCCACCAATTCCAGACACCGGGCGGATATTACGCATTTCGTGATTGAATAACCCAATACCACTTTTACCCGACCCGGGGATACCGCGTAACATAAATAAAAAAGTACACGTTGAATTGAATCTTTTTTGAAGTCGATGTAAAAGGAAGGCATTATATGCTCGTGTTAAAGAAATGCTTAATTATTGTAATGCCTCGATGGCGCAGTTGTAATGCACACGCGCACACGGTGAATGAATTTGGTTAAGATCTGATGATGAAGTCACAAACAGCAAATAAATTTAAAGTGGGTTTTTAAGTTTTAGTTGTTAAACTTCATAATTCTTACTTATACCATGAGCTGAATTGAGGAGTCTATCATGATATTCCAGTGACTCTAAAATATTTTTATTCATATAGAAATTGACTTATTGACGTGTTTTCAAATTTAAATTCAGTAAAACAAATAATAAAATGGTTCATAAACCACTCCGTATACATCTTATCCCTAGTTCTAACTAGTCTCGTGTATTTCCTAGTACGGCATTTGACAAGTTCAAAATATTCCGCACATTGTACTCACGATCTTGCTTTGATAGTTTCATGAATAATTTGTTATTTAATAGGATCTTGTTGCCCTACTGCCTGTAACTGTATCTTTATGTATGAAATGATAAATAGAAAACGCAGAACAACTGGTATTCATTTAGCATGTAGTTTTTTTTAGAAAAACTGATCGTGGCTTTACATGAAGTGAATTTGACCAACGCTATATTAATTCCCATACAAACTTTGCAATCCTCTTCGTGGGAGGCCTGAATACCTGACAAGTATGAAGAACATGACAAGTACATAAGAATTTCGAAGATATATAAAGTCTGCCAACCCGCATTAGGCCAGCGTGGTAGACTAAGCCAACCCCTCTCATTCACTAGAGGAGGCCTGTGCCCAGCAGTGGGACGTAATACAGGGCTAATATTTTTTTAAAACATATGTACAGTACCTACTTTGATTGAAAGTGGTGTTTTTTATTAGCTTGAGTGACGAAACGAGCAGGTCGCTTGCCTGATGGTCGTCGTCTCCATCCCATAAACAGAAGCAACACAACACAGAACTTGCTCTGCATGGCGTTGGCCTGCGCTCGTCACCCCGAGACATAAGATGTTAAGTCTCATAATGCCCAGTGCTTTAATGTCCTTGAAACCGGAACACAACTGTGCTTACACACTGTTGCTTGGCGGCAGAAATAGACAAAGCGGTGGTACCAACCCAGATGGCCTCTCGCATACGAGGGACCTACCACATTGAGTTTCGCCAATCTTAGTTATATTGGAAACATGACAAGTTATGATAGTGCGATATGCATATCGGACAGTCATCGCCTTTCATGTTCCCCAATATAAACTAAGATTACCGAAGCGCATAAAATAAATTATAGTACTGTATGCTAATGCACAAAACCATTCACAACACAAATATCGAACGTGTTTTGCCCACATTCGCGATTTGAATGCAATGACGACATTGTATTGAATTTAATATTCCTAACACCATGGGAATCAGAATCTCACGGAACCCCATACACTCGTATTTGCATCAATTTAACGCCTCGTAAAGTGTTTCATGTACGTTCAAGAATGTTCCCCAGTATTGAACATCGACATTGGACGTAGCTTCTACAAACATACACACTCACACCTGTAATCCCCGAAGGGGTAGGCAGAGGTGTAACCAGTACACCCACATTATCATCTTATAAATGTGATAGGAGGCGAGTCCATCGCCATACCGGGCACAAATTCCAGACTCCGGGCTGATACTGAGCATTTCGTAATAGAAAAACCCAATACCACTTCACCCGACCCGGGGATCGAACCCGAGACCTCAGCGTTAGCCTCAATCGTAACGCGTACGCATTACAACTGCGCCACCGAGGCAGTCACGTAGCTTCTAAACACGCTTTTTATTGACGATACGAGCAAATCGCTCGCCTGATGGTAAGCGTTACGCCTGCCCATAAACAGAAGCAACACCAATCAAAACTTCGAATTATGAAGTACTGTATGGTAAGTTAGAACCATGGACGCGTTGCTGACCCATAAAAAGAATGGTGATTGGTAAGGGGGGGGGGATTTGGGCCTCCGGAAATCTTACTGTATGAAATGCAACACGAGCTGATACATGTCGAGACAGTTTTCTGGCGAGACAGTGGTAACATGGTCAAGCTGGCCCATTCATGCTGTAGATAAAAGTGTCTATCTATCAGTTAAATAGTTAAATGAAATAGAATTGGATGCTTAATATGTTCATAATTCTGCCGATCTGCGATAGATTCAGTGTCTATCGTTGGACGACAGAATTCATGGATTGCGCTACACTTACCATCAGGTCACATTGCCGAGACAGGACAAAAAAAAAAACAATGCACCACTACTTACCATTAAGATGGCATAGCAAATCTGATGGCGATTCAAGTCATCGCCTATATAAATCTTCTTCCACCTGACCTTATCCCACTCACAGTGGAGTCGGCGCAACATGCTTTTTAACACGTATTACTAAAAGATTAGGCTTGTAGTTTTTAAGACCAGCCACCTACCTAACGTCAATCCCTTTGGAGAGAAAACACCCAGACCCGAAACAAATATTTGTGGATCACACTAGCAAATACTTTGTCTCGGTGTGAGAATCGAATCCGCGCCCTCGCTTCACAGCACGGAGGCTATCCTTATCGGCATTATAAATATTGACCATAAACAATTTATAACCAATATTACAATTAGGTATTACTCGCAATGCGCTAACTGTATTTATTAGATTCGAGTCTCAGTGTGACAAAAGGCTTACTTACGATATGCCAATAATTCATATGAAACTGAAAGGCTTCTGTAATATAAACTTCAATTTCCAATGACATGTTCTGTCTAGGATAATCATAAATGTTTTCAAACTGCATCGGATAAGATCATAAAAGCGGTTGCTGGTTATTACCGCCGTTAGAAGTTATAGACGTGAACAAGCCACAGGCCTTTATCCTGCGGGATGTTTACCGTTTGGATGCCAGGTTTTAAAGCGTTTTATAGCAGGCATACCAAAGCCTGCCTACCTACCAATAATCACCAGATTACTAGGGTTTTAATTTTCCCTCCTTTGTCGTATTCCCGGGACGAATTACCGGAAATTTTCAGATTCAGGTTACTGAGAAATCTTTATGAAATGTTCTATTTATACCTACATTTATGCCCGCATTTATTATTGTAGGACTAGCTTAATCAAAAACTAATATAATGTGAAAACATTGGAGGAATTCAAAAGGCAAAATCGCATTTCTTATGATTAGCAATGACATGACGCAATGTACTGATGTAACATAATATTTAACAATCGACCACAAGCTTAAAAAACATTTCATTACATCGACATTATTTGACTTCATAAGATACTTATAGAGGTTACTCATTATAATTACCTCGTAATTTATGTAATTTTCAACTAAGTTTGTTTACGAATCAATAGTCGAATTCCTGTGATTGAGTGACCTCCATTTCTGAGAAGAGACTTTGATTTTTGCCAGGAAAAGAACCCTGAAATAAACTTTTAGTACTACCAACCTTAGAAATTTCTATGGACGAGGTTGAACGAATAGCTTCCTTTGCTTTGTCATAGTTACTACAACAAAATATTTATGGAGGTAGACGTCGCCGATTGAGTAATTTTCTTTCTCTATTTCCATAAGGAATGCAAGTAATGAAATAAATATATATCAGGTCTTATAAAATGCATATTGCAGTTTTGCTGTTATATCATTTTCTAGTACAAATGATTGTATTAATTTATGCATGTTGTGTTTACCAGGTAGTCTGATTTGCAATAGCTTCAATTGTTATTCGTGTTAACATTTAAACATTGTTGATAATCTTGAATAATAAAATTGAATGCCCTTCCTCGGTGGCGCAGTTGTGATGCGTACGCGTTACGCCTGACCCTGACGCTGAGGTCTCGGGTTCTATCCCCGTGTCGGGTAAAGGTTATATTGGGTTTTTCTATTAAGAATTGCTCAGTATCAGCCCGGAGTCTGGAATTGTGCCCGATGTCTGGTATGACGATAGGCTCGTCACCTATCACATCATGGGACGGAGGTACCCCCGGCGAATTAAAGGTGTACTGGTTACACGTCTGCCCTTCGGGGATTACAAGCGTGAGAGCGTATTTATTTATGAGTGCGTAAAAATGCTATTTTTATGGATGGGTTGCTTCATACTTAGTAAACATATTATCTTAATTTATGATGTCCATTTTGTAGAAACATTTTCGTTTTGTAATTGTGGTGAAAGTCAAAAACAGTTATATTGAAGTGCCAAAGTCTTATGTACTTAATTAACACTAATTAAATAAGTATTTCACGGCTCGTCTGCCATACATTAAAATAATAAGGCGCAACAATGAACGCTTTGTTATGCTATATAAATTAATTATGTATTTTTTGCTAAGCATAATGTCTTTAACTTACTATTCATAATTAGCAATTAAGCGAACATTTACGCATTTGTAGAATGTGTTTTTTAGATTTAGATAAGAAGAAACATCGACTAGATATAATTCTTAACATTAATTATGTAGTTTATTATAAAATATATAATATACACATAAAATAAAGATAGAAGATTCGTTTTGGAGGACATAGAAGCCAGTGAAATTCTTGGACATTATAAAAAAAAAAAAAATGTTTTGTTTAAAACAGAGGCCGGCAAACAAGGCAATGAGTCAGCTTGCTGTTACGTTTCGTACAGTGAGTGAGATATCCGGACGCCCAAATCCCCCTCCCCTTCCCAATCCCTTAATTATCCCGTTCCTTTAAGGTCGGCAACGCGGCCATATTTTTTGGTATTGTACATGGGCGGTGGAGATCACTTACCATCAGGTGATCCACTTGCTCGTTTGCCGGCTTATGCTATAAAAAAACATGACTCAAATTTAGCATATTTATAACATAATGCATTAAGATAATTATGATAATGATGTTGTTCTTCCTTTGGAACGGTCAAGGACTAAGTATGCTGCCAGATAGTACCTACAAAAGTATTCATATATTTATCTTAGAACACAGACAGAAAATATATAAGAGAAATATGACAAATAAATCATTTCATTTTATTCAGTAACAGTTATTCAGTTTACATAAAACAATATGTAGGTACCAACGGTCGACAATCAAAGGCAAAAAGCAGCTATTTGTATAAATTTATTAAATTAATAAAATTTATCAAAATTTTGTCACAGTAAAAGCAAATGACGTAATAATAATAGTACCAGTCCTGTATCATATAGATCCCACTGCTGGGCACTGCCTCCTCTACTAAAGAAAGGGGTTTACACCATAGTCACCAGGCGCTGGCCAAATCCCGGTTGGGCTACACACCTTCGAACTTCTTATAGAGATTTCCCAAGTATGCAGGTTTCCTCGCGATGTTTTCCTTCAACGTTAAATCGAAAGCATAAATATAGTTTTAATATTTTCAAAGTTTTTGCAAGGATATTTATAATCTAATTACAAAAGTAACTATGAAAGATTTTTTATTATAAAGCGTAATTAATTTTGAATTACAAACGATACTTTAATTACATCAAGTAACCAGTGCATGATGACATTAAGAACTAATCTGTACATCGAAATCCACATAGAAAATGTGATGGTAACTTAATCTCTCGGTTGTGGCACGCTCGAGTGAATTCATGTAATTGCTAGAAAAATAAAATAATTACGATGTATAAGAATACAATAGTATTCTTTAATGTAATTACAATAGTGGCTATTATTGCGAATGGACTAGTCACATTCATGTTTGATAGCGCATTGTAAAGTTCTTTCACACGGGCTTTAGTCTTAGCAATTTATCTTCACACCCTTTATAGCATGAAAAACCATATAATGTTGAGTCTGTATGGCTATCTGGCTAGTTAGAACCGTATATTTTTCCAGACAGCGTAATTGGTGAAGACGCTGAATTAGCATGGAGCGGTAAAATGTTCTAAAGGCTTTGCTAACTGCCTCTGATGTATTATGCAGAGACGAGTAAAGCATGTATGAAATATTATATTACATGATACAAGACATTTGAAAAAGTTGTGATATACTACAAAAGGGATATGGGTTTAGCATTTATTTTACCACGTCTGAGCAAACATAAAATATCAAAGTAAATAGTACTCACCAAATAGTAAAGTATGACACGTTCAAATACAAAAATCACTCTTACTATTTTTATATAGGCCGGCAAACGGGCAAGTGGGTCACCTGATGGTAAGTGATCTCCACCACCCATGTACGCCCACAATACCAGAAAAATCATGGGTGTGTTGGCAACCTTAAAGGAAATGTGTAATTAAGGGATTATGAAGGGGTGGGGGATTTGGGCCTTCGCATATCTCACTCACGGTACGAAATGCAGCAGCAAGCCTCTACTTTACGTCGGTTTTCTGTGAGACAGTGATAAATCGGCCCATTCCCTTTCATACTGTAGACAAAACTGTTAACAGCATGGCTCTAACATTCACAAGTCAACTAGGTTGTCAACTAAGTACTTTCAAAACCAACTGTCCTATATTTTAATGCGCATCGTAGTTGATATCTGAAAATTTTCGCTGTACAATTAAAAACAAATGTAGAACAATCTAATTCTTTGAAATTATAAATCATTGACGCCAGGCAGGTTTGTCGTAAAAACTACAAGGCAATTCTCTGTAACATGTGTTGTACCGACCCCGCTGCGAGTGGGATAAGAGCAGGTGGGAGAATGAGAGGAGTAAATCAAACATATCTATTCAAATATTGTATACGTGCCACATATAGCAGCTATGTGAATGTACATAGCAAAAAAATAGCACCGCAAACTATTCCGCACAGAAACTATTAGTTTAGTTAACATCAATCATAAAGTCGTTTTGTTGTAAATTATCGAAAGAGAGCATTAATTTAACACAATACATACCCTGAACATGACCGAAATCTGACGTACTAATGCATGCATTTGGCTATTGAAGGACTTGAATGGCAGTTGCTTTATTAAATTAAAATAACTCGTCTATTATTATTAATAAGAAATAATAATGCATTTGTAACAAATGGGCTAGACAGGATGTTATAAATAACTCACTGGTTTTAAGGATGTTACAATGGATAGAAAACTCCACTTATTTGAGACTAGTAATGATACTGTATCAAAACCATTAAACCTACTCGATGTATTGTATTGCATTGTATTTCAGAATCTCATAATATATGGTATTACGTTTAAATAATAACAGTTATGATGATTTATCAAATGGCAATTTTTAAAGACCTTTTACCTTATGAGAACCATGAGAAATTGAGCAAATGCAGTTCTCTAGCACCTAATGGCGTTGACATCGTTCATATTATAACTTTCCCTTAATGGTCTTGCCATTTTCAATGATCAAGTCGCATTTAGAGTGATTATGTATTGTCTTAGATTCTTAAAACAGGTTGTGAAGTGCCATGGCTCTAAACGAAATGAAAGAATGGTAACACATGTAATAGGTCCCGGCGAAACTATCTATTACATAATAGGTTCATCTCTATTAAATACTTTCAATAAAACAAGTTAAAAAACCTTTTGTACATCTGAATTTAGTAGCCAGCGATATGATGCCATACTGACAGTTGAACTTTATCGTGTTAAGTTGCGATAACTTTCACTTACAGTATAATTACCGTTGATAATTACGAAGATTCATTGCATACGTCCATCCCGTGTCATAAAGTATGAAAGCATCACCTTTTACCGCCTACTTTTTACTATGTGGTAGGTCCCTCGTATGCGAGAGTCTATTACTGCTGCCAAGCAAAAGTGTGTAAACACTGTTGTATTCCGGTTTGAAGGACATGGAAGCCAGTGAAATTACTGGGCGTTATGAGACTTAACCTTTATCTAGACAGCCTCCGTGGTGCAATAGGCGAGTAGCCGGTTGCGAAACGTGAGGCCGTGGGATCGATTCCCGCACCTAGATAAATGTTTGCCTAATCCACAAATATTTGTTTCGGGTCTGGGTGTTGTGGGACCGCAAGTCCCTCGTAGTTCCTAATACCTACAGGATTACCTAGTGTGGAGTCAGGACTATGTGTGTGACTGTTGATTGTGAAAAAAAAAATTAGTTCTTAAATCTTAACTGCCATGAGAGTCACGCTTCTCCATTATTGGCGAAAAAAATATCTCAGGATGACCAGCGAAACAGAGCCATGCTGTACTTCATAATTGAAGTTCTGATTTGTATTGCTTTTGTTTATGGGTAGGGTTAACGCTTACCATCGATTCGCTCGTCTCGTCATTAACGATGAAAAACTTGGTTAAGCAAAAATAACAAATTTAATATAAAACTAGTTATGCGGGTTATGTGATACCTATAGTAGTCAATAAGAAGTGGATATGGGCAGGGCGCAGTGAGAATAGATGAAAGCCATTGGGCTAAGAAATGAACTTTATCATGACAACTTGCCATGACTTTCACTTGCTGTTTAATTACGAAGATTCGCCGGATATATTTGTAGTGTTCGGCGTTTCGTGTTTCTATCAAGGCTTCTTTCCACCCCTTAGTGTTGAGTAGGACATACAAGAGGCCATTACATTTGTCCCGTACATGACAAAATAATGTAAGAGCGGCTCAAACTGTTTGCATGTATTACTTCAAATGTTATGTCGCGTTACACTGTTACTATTCCCATGACGCGGGCTGCGTACGTGAAAGAGTAGGAACGAGCGAGTGAGTTTTAAGATGCCTCGCCTCATTTGAAGTACCTTGTACGGGCTCAGTACAAAAAAATGGCTACTCTTAGTAACTTGTGTCCTAGTTAACACTACCACCCCTACACCATGCGCTGTCCTCACACACACACGTGAACACCATTTATATGCATACGGATAACACTCGGTTATCGATATATCGGTATCTTGTCGTTCTGCAGAGAACTGGGCTTTCCGTAGTGGTGAGTGTATTATTAAGGTGTTATTTGACGTAGATGATCACATCTAGTACCTTTTAGTATTGTTTACCTCCACTATACTAGTTACTTACGGCCGCAGTCAAATACCAAAAAAAAGAAAATGAATTTAAATAAACTATTTATTTATCATATTACAATATTACTTAAATTTAAAGGCGTGACAATTGTTCGATGTCAGAAACAAGAGAAGAATCCGCTAAGCTCTGGTCGCGACGAATCGATGGCTCCCACGGCAGCCTTGTTCTCCGTAACACTTGCGATATGTCCAGGTGTCTGTTGCGAAGCCCTCGCAGGTGTTGTTGGTATGTGTCATCGATTCTCATAGTATGTGATTTCTTAACATACTTGTTACTGTCGGTAGTATGTTTGTATACCTAATAGCTCTACACCACCATATCTATCCCGTGTCATAAATGAAGGCACCGCTTTTATTGCCAACTTTAAACAAAAATACTGTCTCGGTGGCGCAGTTGTAATGCGTACACGTTACGATTCTCCCAAGAACCCAATTCTTGGGATCTTGGGTTCGATCCCCGGGTCGGGTAAAGTGGTATTGGGTTTTTCTATTACGAAATGCTCAGTATCAGCCCGGAGTCTGGAATTTGTGCCCGGTATGGCGATAGTCTCGCCCCCTATCACATAAGGGACGGAAATACGCTTGGCGAAATGTGGGTGTACTGGTTACACCTCTGCCTACCCCTTCGGGGATTACAGGCGTGAGTGCGTATGTTTAAACAAAAATAATAAACTTAATACAATATAAGTGCATCAACCTTTCTTAAATATTTTTAATTAAGATGTTATATGATCATCGAGGCGTCACTAATTTATGTGAGAGTTTAGGGTATTCAACTTCATGGCACATTTTTTCTAAATAGCGGTAAAGATTTTGAGACATCTAATCTCTCGGGGTGACGAGCGCAGTCCAATGCTATGCAGTGTTTTCTAATTCTAAGCTCTTGTGCCGTGTTGCTTCTGTTTATGTGCGGACGTGACGCTTACTATAAGACGAGCGACCTGTAGGCCAATTCTCGTAATTTTAAATGTTCAAAATATCATTCCGATCTAGTCTCAGCGACAAGAAAGTTGCAAATAGCATTCTCTTAAACCAATAATCAACTTCAAATGTGAACATAGATCGTTATGAGATTGAATGTAGAATAAAAGTTGACTGAAGTCAAAACGGTATAATGCTACTGCTAATGCTAGGTGCATTTAATTTTGATTATTGGTTTAAGAGAATGCCATTTGTGACTGTCTTGACGCTGAGACTAGATCGGAATGATATTTTGAACATTTAAAATTACGAGAATTGGCCTACTGGTCGATTCAGATTCGATTAAGGGTAATAAAAAAAGACCTTATCTACTTTCGAGTACTTAAAACTTTATCAAAAACATAAAAGAACATCAAGGTCGGATCATATTTAGTGAAAGATGTCGCGTACCTAACAACAAATAAAATATAATAGAATTGAGAATCTCCTCGTTTTTTGAAATAGGATTAAGTTTATTTTTGGATATGTGCAACTAATCCCGCAAGACGAAGTTGTAAAGAATACAGGAGTATCCATTACGACGAACATGAATATACTTATTATTACAGATTAACGGTTATGGGTGAAATTTGGCACACAGGTAGACCATGACTTAGGTCACTTTTGATCCCGAAAAAGGCAGTTCACGCAGGTGGAGCCGCGATCAAAAGCTAGTATTACTATATAAACAAAAATACACACGAGTCGCAATTATATACAGTGTAAAATAAGTAAAATTTATTTTGCTGTCACGTAATTGGTGACTGACTTACGTGTTAACTTACGTGTTCGTGTTTAACTTTAGGTACACGTTTATAAATAACACTCCGAAGATGAAAAAATTGAATCGGAACATCAACAACTGGAGGCCTAATCTCGTAATTTTAAATGTTCAAAATATCATTCCGATCTAGTCTCAGCGTCAAGTAAGTTGCAAATGGCATTCTCTTAAACCAATAATCAAATATAAAACAATTTTGTTTTAATGCCACTGGCAAATACTTTCAATTTGATTTTCAAATTTAATGCAATACGATAGTGTTGAGCTTCTTTTCACAGTTTGGTGTTCAGTGAAATTTGACCTTTTACAATGATCATCTGGAGGCACTAGTCTTGTTAATCATCTCCTCTATCCTACGATGTGCATATAGGGTTTTTTGAAAATCTGGATGTATTCAACGAATTTTGGTGTTAACCGTACAAAGAGAATGACTCATTTACATAAATTAAAAACTTTAATTAAGTAATCTAGAAACTGTCGTCTTTCATAACCAAACAACTCGATCACGCGTCCAGTTGATTGACTATAAATTGCCTACTCATTAATTGCTGCAATTACCAGTAACGAATCTTCACTAATCACGGCAACTTACATGCATTTACTTTAAAATTATTGGATTATAATCTGTCCATTTATTTTCAAACTTGGTCAATGGACTTTTTGTAAACCATCCATATTTTCATTATGGACGAGAACCGTGGGTGTACGAGCTGCATATCTGCCTACCCCTTTTAGGATACAGGCGTCAGTTTTAGTATGTATATTATAATTATAATATTATAATTATAATTGTTTCGAGTGTCCTTTCTTAGGACTTCAGCTCTTATATTGATTTCCTAATAATTATTTCTGATTTACTCGCGTGTTCTCCTTCTTGCTATTTCAGTATCTAGCTTTCAAACTTGCCTCATTTCCATGTTAGGGAGACAAGCTACAAGGAACTGCCGTGGACAGCAAAATTAGAAATTGGAACATACCAAAACTGTCCAGCGATACATGGCTAACCTATATAAATAATAATACAGTATAATGCGGTAAGCTTTAAATGACCCTTATTCGTTTACTACGGTAAAATACACATCTCAAATATGTTTTTTATTGTTTTATGCCTGTATAACTTAAAAACTATTTGTCGTACAGAAAAAAAATGTATGTTTTAAATAATCTCCTTGGTCTTTAGGCTGCATGGTTACGAACCTTTGCCTTTTTCTTCATGGAAAAAAAATAACAAAAAAAAATATCTCCTTGGTCTTTACTCGTTCGAAATTTGAAAATTAAAAAAATCTTAATAAAAGGAATTGAATGCGTGGCAAACTGAAATTAATCGTAGCTAAGTTTCTTTAGTTTTTTTTTCGTGACTGTTGTGGTACTGAAATAATACTTTAAAAATAGTAGCAAATAATATATTATGTAAATATTGAATTAAAATTGAAAGCGAGCTGTAATTAGATCGTGGCGCCGTGTATTGACGTTTGCATTGAATATAACACTATGATTAATGAATGCGTTTCTAATTGCCAGCCGTGTTTCCTGTACAGCCTCTAAGAAATAAATGAAGTTCTATTCTGCATTGAGATTAAATGCCATAAACAATATAAACGAAAGTGTATGCGGATCAATGAATATTATCAATACTTTATTAATAATAAATACACACAACGGTCCTGACTTCATACTAGGTTAAATTATATTGTGGGTATCAGGAACTTAAAGGGACTTGCGGTCGCACAACATTCTGGCCCGGAACAGATATTTGTGAATCACGCAAACATTTGTTTCGGTGCAGGAATCAAACCTGTGGCGTATCGTTTCACAGCCGACTGCACGGTCGCTGGGCCACGGAACCTGACCGAAAGATTATTAGTTATCTTGTGATAGCTATTTTCATAACTTCAAAGCTTGCCATTTTGGCAGTTAGTAATAATAATATAGATTTAGTAATAACAATTAACAATAGAGTCTATAAACATGATATTCATGAATAGTATAATTATGATAACTATGTACCTACATGTATATTAAAAGTAAGTAATCATGGAAAACAACAATAAAAAGACGATGTTCTATCTAGCAAATATAATTAAAGCTAATGTTGACCTAAATAACAAATATGTCATGGATTCATAAAATCAAGCAATATGGGGAAGAATATGGGAATGTTATATAAACATAAAACAATTTCCGTCATAAACCCAGTGCTTTCTACAACATTGTACTCGTACAGTTTTTGCGGGAGCTACTGTTAATAGTTTACAAGTAAGTGCATGTAAACGTTAAACACATGCCGATAACGATTCGGTACCGTACACTTTGCACATTGCAATAAATATAGCATTTTAACGAGAATTTGATGTTAATTTCTTCCATTCATTAGATTTTATAGTTCTCAAGTAATTATTGGATTCTATTTCTAGACTTACTACTGCATTCAGAAACGTTAATTAATGTTATTTAATTATTACAAACTGATTATTACTACATTCAGAGCCAAGCCGAGTCGAGTGTGAAGAGAGACGCCGCGGGTTCGATTCCCGCACCGGGGCATAATGTTGATGTAATCCACTTATATTTGTTTCGGGTCTGGGTGTTTTCTCTCCAGAGGGGTTGACGTCAGGTAGGCGGTCAGCCGTAAAAACTACAAGCCAAATCTTTCTGTAATAAAGCATGTTGCGAAGAAGACTGAGTATAGAAAACGCTTTATGTTCAGTTACTGAGTACAAAAGTGGGAGAGACATATAGACAGACAGACAGTGTAGGTTCTGTAATAGGGTTATGTTGGAACCCTACTAAAAGAGAGCGATTTTAAAAGGTTTCTCTCAATACCTGAAGCCCAACGCATGTAAATATATGTACAATAGTAAATAATAACATAATTTCAGCCGCCAAGCAGTAGTGAGTTAACATTGACGTTCTTCTTCTTGCACCTACACTTATCCCACGCGCAATAGGGTCAGCGCAACAAGCCTTTAACACATGTTACAGAAAGATTCAGCTTGTAGTTTAAACGACCGGCCGCTTGCCTCACGTCAACCCCTCTGAGTATTATGAGACTTAACATTTTATATCTCGGGGTGACGAGCGCAGTTCAGTGCCATGAAGTGCCTTTATAACTCAAAGTTTCGAGCGTTGCTCTTACCATCAGGTGAGCGACCTGCTCATGTCGTCTTACAAGTTAATAAAAAAAATTACGTAATATTGTCTCCAAGATGTCGATAAAATTGTAATTATGAGTTATGACAAGCCCCTGTTGTGAAAGTGTCGATTTGTGAGAACTGCAGCTGAAATTAAGTTATTATGGTAATATACCGCATCCATATAATGTGTATCTTGCAACACTACGTAATAAATGTAGTGAATTAAGGTCTTTCACACACGCTTTTTGCTTGGACCAAAAAAATTAAGTGGAAAGTGATAGAGACGATATTATGTACCTACGTACCTTTTACACAAGATTGTTACGCAAGGTACTTAAATAACCATTCATCATAATATTAGCCTTATACACGTCTCACTGCTAGGCACTCGCCTACGTTTGAGAGAGGTTAGGCATTAGTCCACCATGCTGGCCTAATTCGATATTCTTACGGAGAACTTCTCAGGTATGGAGGTTTCCTCACGATGTTTCCTCACCTGTTAAAATAACCGATAATAATTAACAGTTATTAATACACATGCAACTTTGAAAAGTCAGAGATGTATGCTCTTGAGGCGGTTTCCAACCTGCGACTTTCATCTCGACAGTTCGTAACACTCCCCGCCGAGCTATCGCTGCTCAATTTCGAGTGGTAGAGCCATGCTGTCTACAGTATGAATAGGCCGGCTCGTCCGAGTCGTTACCACTATCTCACAGAAATCCGACGTAAAGTATCAGCTTGCTGCTGCGTTTCGTACGGTGAGTGAGTTATCCGGAGGCCCAAATTCCCCTCCCCTTCCCAATCCTTTAATTATGCCTCTCCTTTAAGGTCGACATCGCGCCCATGATTCTTTTGTTGTTGTGGGCGTACATGGGTGGTGGAGATCACTTACCATCAGATGCCCCACTTGCTCGTTTACGACCTATACCATAAAAAAATTACAAAATTAATATTATGATTTTAGTTATGTATTGTTTATGTAATTTTTTTATCACCGTCAGATTCGCATTTCAATATTATGTAACAATATTTCCTTCGCAGTATTGTTTTTTTTGGGATAATGCAAATGTTCATTTTTAACGACATAAAAAACCAAAGAGGTTTTCAATTAGTTTTATTAGGGTCCCGTACCCAAAGAATACCACCAGAACCCCGTTCTAAGTAAGCCTACGCCGCGGTCTCGTATTCAATCTTCTTTTGACCGGATTTAATTAGCTGAAAAAAAACGTGCTCGATGAAGCTGTAAATTAAATCACGTTCATAATAACAATGAATTTCACAAAAAACTTTCTTTACACGTCAATGACTGATTTAAAACATTCTTATAATCCCGTGATAAGTATCATATCGTTCTATACCTAATAGGTTCTTTGAAGCAATCATTGGTAGCCTCCGTGACTTGTTGGGAAATGAGCTGGCTATAAAATGAGGATCCGGGATTTGATCCCGACACCTAGAAAAATGTTTGTGTGGTTCGCAAATATGTTTTTAGTCTGGATATTGTGGAACCGAAAGTCCCTCTAATGTTGTTGTGGGGGCCAACCTACCGCCATACGGGGCACGATTCCAGACTCCAGGCTGATACTGAACATTTCGTAATAGAAAAACCCAATATTACTATTATCCGACCCGGGGATCGAACCCGAGACTTCAACACATCATTCGTAACTCGTACGTATTGCAACTACGCCACTAAGGTACGAGTAGTATAGAAATTAATCATATTATTGTGCATTGTCCATAACTACAACGGGAGTCGCACAGATTTGTTCTCGCCTACTGCATTATAACCTACAGAGTTGTGAAACAAAGTGGAGCCAATTAAAATGTCACTTAGGTGTGAAATATAGTCGGTAAATCATATCGCAGTCATAGGAGAAATCTTTAATTATCAATATTTATGAACTGTTGTTTACGGAATCTTATGTAAATAAAGTTGAAGCTTGTAGCCGAGATTGCAGGTTGCATTTCAAATATATCTTTATTTGGAATAAAACTAATTTATACGCGGATTTTATCGCAGTTTAATTTATAGATTGTGACTGTGGACTCTTATATTGGTCAAACTAAAAGAAATATAGGGACCCGCGGAAAAGAACATATAGCTTACATTAAGCACCGATGCTTTACAATATCTGCAGTTGCTGAACATTCAGAGTAGGTTGGAGCCATTATCTTAAATTTGACAAACCACAAATCCTTGCCACAGAACACCTATTCCTACCTAGGATGATTCGAGAGGCTTTTGAAAATAAAAAACATCAAAATTTCAATACAAGATGTTTAGAAGCTCGCACAGGCCTGGGTTTCAATTATACATTTAATTAAATCGGAACCCAAAAGACCAACCGCCAGACCTTAAGATACCGTGAGTTTTTTCTGCGTAGATCGGACTAGTATTAACTAACTTTTTAAAACAAATGAAAAAAAATGTATGCAGACAATGTAACATTAGCTTTTCGAGACCTACACCTCAGACTCTCACGTGACTACGAAGGCTGAAAGCTTTCGAAACGTCGGGACTAAAATAAAATTAAACCGCGATAAAATCCGTATAAATTACTTTTAATTCAATGTGTAATATTCGTGTAAACATAAGAACTCACTATAACTTTATTTTAATATTGGATCGCCTAATTAAATCAATAAGTCCGTGGAAAATGATAGCGAACGTAACCTGATAAATGTAACGACCTAGGTTTAAACCCTTAGTTAGGCAATCACAAGTTTGCGATTCGAAAAATCGTACAAAATTTACCCAGCGCCTCACTAGGAAGGATGCTTGAAATCAGGCGAAGTGGAGGCGTCTTAGTAGGAAGGTGGACCCTGGCACTAGCCAGGATAATGCCAGGTAGAAAGAAAGAAAGAAAATTGCAATATGTACCTGGTTCCACCACCTATCACATCAAGGGGCAGAAATAGAATAAGAAATAACACTTTTTTGTTTGTTAAATTATTATAAATATAGATAAAATCTACGAGTAGTACAGCGGTACTGAGTGGCGGTACATCTTACAAGTACCTCATAAGTTAGGGCCATCCAGTACAACTCTTATTATTTGCCAAACCATAGATTGCTTTTCTAATGTGTCTATGGCCAAATCGAAGCAGATTCACAAATGTTTGGCACACTTCTTTATAATGAATGGTTAGTAGCCATTCTAGTACCAAGCCGCCCGAAGGGTGTTGATAACAACTGGGACCGACTTTTTACGTGCCCTCCGAAGCAGGAAGACCCTCAGTTGAAATAGCACTAGGCGGTCACCCATCCATAGAGTGACCGCGCCGAGGGTAACTCGCTATTCGCGATTAGTCAGTGCAACTGGACCGACTGAAAACGTAAAATAAATATTATATGCCCACTACTCAACACTATATTAAAATAATACCATCAATTTCATAAAAGCCTTATCTTAGATCTCGATTCAAACAATTAGAATTTAGAATACACATACATAAATCACCGCAGCTTCGCATCAGATCACTATCTCTTAAACTATATATCATAATGACACAGCTTACAGATAATTTCGACTAAATTACGTTGTAGAAATTTCGTCTGTCCGAAACGGTATCGCGTAGTGCTCTGATTCCTGTTAACACGTTTGTATCAAAAATAAATTGGGCATGTAATCCGCTCATTAGAAAATCGCAAGAATAATTTTCGTGAGATTTCGTGCAGAAAATATATTTGCATAAAGTGTTTATGTACGAATGCATAAAAGTTAACGTTATTTTACTTTAGCGGTAAAAATATGCATATTTACAACTATATCCACTTGTATACTTAAATTAAATGCTAGAATGATTAATGCTTCTTCTTCTTCCACCTGCCCTTATCCCACTCGCAGTGGGGTCAGCGCACCATGCTTTATAGCACATGGTTCACAAATATTTGGCTTGTAGTTTTTACGACCGGCTGCCTGCCTGCCCTCTCTTTGCCTCTACTCCTTAGGGGAGTTAGGTAATGCGTTTCAACTTGTCTTTAATTATTTATTTACTTCAAGAATGTTTGCTTACAACTTGATTTCATAAGTAACAAATTTATACTATTTCTGAGTTTAGTTCTTAATTGTATTATTTAAATATATTTTTTATGATTTTACAATCTAAACCACAATTAATCTTTGTAAACACACATTACATAAGACAAATGGACTTAAGATTCCCACGCTTGCAATGTTTGCGTTACGGATACCTCTTATCTATGAGAATCACTTGCGAATGTTTAACTATTGTTCATTAATGTTAACGTTGTTAACATTAAGTACAGAATAGGATTTTGTTAACCTGTTCTTATCTGTTTCAGATTTCAAGACACGAGATTGAGGTGAGAATTTGTTCTTACTTTAGTAATTATAGCGGAACTGTGATAAATAATATTTTGTTAATGAATTACAATCTTCTATAGCATCGGTTATAATAATAATAATACCAGCCCTGTATTATATACGTCCCACTGCTGGGCACGGGCCTCCTCTACTGAATGAGAGGGGTTAGGCCTTAGTCCACCACGCTAGCCTAATGCGGGTTGGCAGACTTCACATACCTTCGAAATTCTTATGCAGAACTTCTCACGTATGCAGCAACCGTTACAGCAAGTGATAATTAACAATTAATATACACGTAGCATCGGTTGCATAGTAATAATTATCATCGTATTTCGTCAGAAGAAAGGAAAAAGTTCAGTGCAGTCTATAAACGATGACGTCTTAATAGATTTTCTGGTCTAAAGAAAAAGAGAATATAAGCTGGCTGGCAATTTATTTACGAGTCTGAGTCAATTTATCAAAATAATACTATTTAGATTATGTCAGGTATATTATCACTTAGCTAAAGATATCCTTGAAACTTAATCAATATCACGAGAAGAGGTAGCGTAATATACGCAAACTAAATTTTAAAGCAATCGTATTTCATTTCTCCAAAACTACATTCAATTTCAAGAAAACCATTCTAAATTCAAATAGAAAACATTCATTTATGTTTATTTATGGTGCATCATTTATAAAAACAAATTACGTATGAGGTAACGGTAATTAAAGCAACCAACAACGCCTCCGCGGAACAGTGTTAATTTTGATGAATGGACTGGAAACATCGGATAAGTAATTTCTCATTGCGGTCTTGTATCAAAACTTGCGTGTCGGATAGTCCCGCGTTGATTACACATTAGAATCTTTATGTATTCATTTATAGCTCATTTAGAATCTTTTTAGCAATTTGTGTCGGTTTGAGTTGAGCAACTTACATACGCACTTATGCCTGTAATCCACGAAGGGGTAGGCAGGGGTGTAACCAGTATACGCACGTTTGCCCGAGCTTATTTTCGTCTCGTAATGCGATCGGAGGTGAGTCCGGGGTGATGCTAAGTAATTCGTAATAGAAAAACCCAAATCATTTTTACCCGACTCAGGTATCCAAACCGAAATCGAGACCAGTCGTCAAAATTAAAGAAAATGATTGCTTTTTTTTATTAGCCAGAATGACGAAACGAGCAAGTAAGAGCCACGTCTGCCCATAAACAGACTCAATATCATACAGAATTTCGAATTACAAAGCACTGCATAACACTGAACTGAGTTTGTCTCCCCGAGATAAGTTGTTAAGTCTCATAATTTCACGGACTTCAATGTCCTTCAAGCCGAAACACAATAGTGTTTACACACTACTGCTTGGTTCTCGCATACGAGGGGCCTACGACCTAGTGATTTACCAAGTGTTTATTATTAATTTAACTCTAGAAAGTGTAGCTTATCATGATTTGTGGGAAACGACAGATTAAGTTCAGAGTACAATATCCGGACTACCTCAGCGAACTAAATTAAGTTGTTATCGATATCGATATCAGGTTTGATATTCATAAATCTTACTTTGAAAACCACTGCTGGAAACTTGCTAGATTGGTAACGACTTTTCACTTTAGAATGTAAATTGTTTTATTCTGTAAAATATAGGATATTTTGAATTTTGATAGAAGCCGATTTAAACCAACTAAATAGCCACCTAATAGCTTAACAAAAAAACGACCTAAAAACCCGACTCGCGGTACGTTTGCTGTTTTATTCGTTAAAGAGGATTTTCCCAAATTCCCTTGTACCCCGTCATAAGAGCCTAACCGAATATAAATAAAGTAGAGGTATTTTGGGAATTGATGAAATTTCAGTTAAATAGCACCGGCACCGACTGCGAAAATTTCTCTAATTTACTATCTTTCATATGAGAAACGTTACTTTTGACTTTTAGGGCCACTCGCACGATGATCCTAAATCGAGTTTAATCCTGTTGTTTATGAAACGTCAAATCGTATGAAAATTTGACATAAGTAAATAAGTTTAGTGGTAAATCTCAATCTCAATTTAGGATCGTTGTGCAAGACTTATATGTTAATTTTTGAAGACAGTTTTTGTTAAACTTATTTCTTTTTACCATCGCATGACTATACTGTTAGGATAGGCCATTGATCTGAGGGCCAATTCTCGTAATTTTAATTGTTCAAAATATCATTCCGATCTAATCTCAGCGACAAGAAAGTTGCAAATGGTATTCTGCTAAACCAATATTCAAGAACTTAGAACGCAATGATATCGAAAGTAGAATACAAGTTGACTGAACCAAAACGGCATTCTGGTAACAATTTTGACACTTAACTATCTTCGTCTTCTTTTAATTGTGTTTGGCTCCACCGTAGATTGGTGATTTCGCCAGTGTCCATTGTGAGACACTTAAAACTATATAAAATGCATTTCGTCTACAGACAAACGTCAAAATATTGAGAACGAAATGTGACTGAAGGTGAAGCAGTGTTGCCAAGTGCACTGTAATTACAGCAGATCTGCCGTATTTTCATGCCATCTACTGGACACGGTATTTTTATAAATACCTTATATGGAGAAACAGTATTTTTTTACAGTAAAAATTTCGTATTATTATTGTATACTACTAGACAGGTTATTTAGAAGTAAAACTGCGTCACATAACGCGGGAGTTTGACAG
The DNA here is from genome assembly GCA_905332985.1 of Mimas tiliae. Taxonomy (NCBI): domain Eukaryota; kingdom Metazoa; phylum Arthropoda; class Insecta; order Lepidoptera; family Sphingidae; genus Mimas; species Mimas tiliae. The sequence goes on along the minus strand of HG995247.1, from coordinate 5,720,361 downwards.
TTCACAAACAGGGAGCGCAATAGGGGTTCTAGTTGAGAGTAAGCGAGATGATAATATTGAGTTACGGTCAATTGACTGCAACTTAGTAATACAACTAATTTACTATACTACTATTTCTATGTACCGCGCAGCTTGTCTAGTAGTATACACAAAACTCTTTGATTAAACACATTAAAAAAAATAAACCGATATCATCATCATCGCAGCCATCCATTTCTGCAGCGATCGATATATACAAATAAAATGTTAAGTTAGTTTAGGATATAAAGTTTAAAATAAATTTATATTTTATTTAATAATTTAATTATTTCCTTTTTTGTATGACATTTTATTGCACTGTAAAATAGACTGTATTTTTTCCCATCAAGCACTGTATTTTTGACGCAAATGCCGTATTTTAATGTGGACAACACGGTATTTTCAAAAATCTGACTTGGCAACACTGAGGTGAAGTGACTGTGAGTTAACTGCAGACAAATTCAGTTAACTTTATTCTCTTTTACTGCAAGCAACTAAAAGTAGTCAAAATTGTGCGACTTTGTGTGCTCGTTATTCCAGTAAAGTATTAGAAATGAGTTTACAGCCTATGTTACTCAGTGATAATGTAGCTTTCTAACGGCCAAATTATTTTTGAAATCGGCCCAGTAGTTTTTAAGTTTATTTGTTACATACAAAAATACAAAAAAATCTTTCCTCTCTAGAATATTAGTGTAGATTAAATTATGAGAGCAATCGTACTGTCAAAATTCCCGCCAAAACTCTCGCACAATTTTTATTTAGTATAGATATGTCCTCAGCAGTGTTGCAAAATAAAAAAACCGCAATTCGGTAGAATTTCAAATTTCAATAAAATAATCGCGATTGTGGTTATTTCCGGAAAGGACTGCCTGAGTGGTGCTGTTGTGCCGTTTTCCTTCAGTTATGCCATGGAATAGATAAATTAATGAAATAAATAAAATACATGGAATTAGTCAAATCAATTAATTAAAAAATCATAACCTCCAGTTACGTAATTTTTTAATCACTGAAATTAGTCATATTGTGGGTATTTTATTGTGAGTTGGTAACATTGATTTTGTCGCTTAGGTCATTTTTAATTTCTAGAATTTAGTCTATGGCAGCTGATACGTAAAATTCGGTAAAATACTTGTCATTGGCGAAATGCATAATAATGCGAAGCCATATTTTCAACAAAAGAAAGACATTGAAAGTTGATCGAATTGACAGTTTATATGCAATTTAACTGAGATGATATCAAATTTTTAAAGGAGCAGAATGCCATATTTTTAATTAATTCAAAATGTAATCTCAGTTCGGTTAAAATTCATTCGCAGTGTCAGTTAAAATAGCAGAATTGGCCCTCTGATGTGATAAATGGTATACATTTGTCTTTTGACAAATTGGGAAACTGAGCTGACTACAATGAAACCCGTAAGACATGAATTTAGATAGATTAGACTTTTTGTCTTAGTCACTGCTATTCTAACGTTTGTTAACTATGAGTTCAAACAGACACAATTTATTTAGAGCCATCTAATAACGGTAGTAGACAAGCATCTGTTGAATCTGAAGTAATTGTTTTTATATTATGCTTGAAGTGTTTATTCAAGTGTAGAATTTGCTTTTAATTACTCTTCAAACACTGAAGTTTGTTTGCTAACTTTTTGTGTCAACTTATGTGTTAAAAAGCAGCGATAGCTCAGAGGGGACTGTCGAGACGAAAGTCGTAGGTTCGTAACCAGCCCCAAGAGCATGCACCTCTGACTTTTCTAAGTTACGCGTGTATTATTTGTTAATTATCGTTTGCTATAACGGTGAAGGAAACATCGTGAGGAAACCTGCATACCTGAGAAGTTTTCTATAATAATTTCGAAGGTATGCGAAGTCTGCCAATCCGCAGTAGGCCAGCGTGGTGGACTAAGGCCTAACCCCTCTCATTCAGTAGAGGAGGCCCGTCCCAGCAGTGGGACATGTATAATACAGGGCTAGTAGTAGTATGTGGTGTGATGCTTGTCTGTTTTACTGATAAGTACAATGCGACAACTGTGCTGTTGTTAAAAACGCATAAGTCGATTTTCAGTTTTGACTAACTGTCGAATTTATTTTAGAAGTTTTTAATTTACACTTTAACTAAAAATAGCTGAATTAGTTCATCATAAGGTCTTCGACCTCAAATCTGAGGCAGTTTTAAATTTATTATATTCATTCTATGTTTCATAATATTTTATAGAAGATTTTAGGGAAATATAATAAAAATTGCTCTCATTAATTGTTTTGATAGCATCTACAAGTCTAGTAAAACCCAGTAGCAGATTAAATTATGCAAAAATGTTGATATGAAAGCGAGGTTCTTAACATTTTTATGTATGATTTATATATCTTTGAAAATATATTGTATGTTTCAAAATTCTCTGCTAGTTTCTTTGATCCACGTATTCATTGAACGTTATTAAATACCTAAAATTACAAAGTATGCTAATACTTACGTTTTCCAAAATTTATCTAGTGATATTATTATAGATTAAAAAAAAAAACTTTATAATGTTCAGCCTCAATTTTACCTTCTCAAGAAACTGAACTGGATGTTTCAGTCTCATCCAGCCAATACTAAAATCAATGAATATAGATCAATAAAATCAATCCCATCACTAAATTGAAACAGATGACCTAAAATGCTTAATATTATGTAATCTATGATCATCTTCGATGCCATCTTCTCTTTAATCCTCACGAGAATTGCCAGTAGCTATATAATTTGAACACCAGCAAGACAAGTGATTCATACTTGGAAAAACTAAGTTAGATAACTTTAACAATGATTTATCACGGGCAGATGACCGATTACTCGGCTGGCTGTTTTCTTATGTGTCCGTCGCCTCTGGATATCTTGTTATTCAGCCAACGGATGAATTAATGGGCGGCTACTATAACGAGATTAGATTATTGTAACTACACAAATTATGCTCGGAATATAATTAATCTTAATGGTGCCTTGACTATAAATGGGTGCAACTAACACCGAGTGGTTTAATATTATAAATAACTCAAAATTTACTTATGAGAGATGATCATCTCTAATCAACAAGTAAGTAATTAGTAGAGTCATCCTTAGACTTTTTTATCAACAACATTAAAGGGGCGGCTCGACTGGGTTGTTACCACTATCTCACCGACGTGAAATAGCAGCTTGCTGTTACGTTTCATCCGGTGAATGAGATATCCGGAGGCCCAAAACCGCCTCCCCATCCCAATTCTTTGATTGCGCGTCTATGATTAGATTCATTCAGGTGACTCATTTGCTCGTTTTAATGCTTCTGCTATAAAAAAGGATCTTACCAATATTACATCTGAAAGTTTTGGATACGATGAAATATTGGTAATGGGAATATGTAAAATAGCCGATGTGCAGTACAGCATACTCACATTTTTTGCTGGCATTACTTAAAAAATAATATTGATTATTATTAGGTAAACACTGACTGTCTCGGTGGCGCAGTTGTAATGCGTATGCGTTACGATTGAGGCTAACGCTGAGGTCTCGGGTTCGATCCCCGGGTTGGGTAAAGTGGTATTGGGTTTTTCTATTACGAAATGCTCAGTATCAGCCCGGAGTCTGGAATTTGTGCCCGGTATGACGATAGGCTCGCCCCCTATCACATTGTGGGACGGAGATACGCTCGGCGAAATGTGGGTGTACTGGTTACACCTCTGCCTACCCCTTCGGGGATTACAGGCGTGAGTGCGTATGTATTAGGTAAACAATTCCGTTTTCATTACATAAAAAGAGCCTAGAATTAATTGCATACAGATTTCGAAAATCTCAGCAAACCTCAAAAGGATCATTAATTAAAATAATGTTTAAGTATTCGAATTCATCATAAGTCTTGATTGCATTGTAACTTTCTGTTCTTAATTCCTAAATAATTTTGGCACTAGACTTATATATTCAGCTGACGACAACAATTTATTCATTGTTTCTATTTTTTGCTTATTCTCCTCTAGTCGTAAAGATAATAGTCAAAGTAATGAGTTTTGAGATTTACTTTACATATAGAATTTAATTGAAGAAAAGTAACTTTCAGTCGCGACTTTAAACCATCATTGTATTTAAATGAAAAATATATTTCATAAATAGGTAATAACAAATTCCTTAATGGATACTTGACTCGAAAGTAGGATCACCAAGTTGAGCATTTCTTTAGATCGTTCCAGTTGATCATAGAAGGAGGCTTTGAATAATGTTGACGGTATTTTTCAAAGAGTATTAAAAGAATTTCTCGTAGAATACGTTATTCAATAAAATACCACTATAAAACACAAACCTATAAGGAAATACGATTTCAAGCATGGCAATTTTCTATCACCTTTAGACAATCCGATTGATAAATTCCCGTCTAAGGATCATGCAATAAAGTGAACCGTGCCTCCGACAGGCTATAAAAACAGTTGACGACATATAAAGCTGGTAGTAAAGTGACAAGCCGCTTTGACAGTCATGACTTGCGGTTGTGACTGATGTATAAGCTCGTTTTATTTGCAAATGGACATTACGGTTTCAATAAATGTTCTGGAATAATGTCGAGATAGATATGGTTTCAGCAAAAATGGTTATACTGACAGTCAAATTTGTCAACTTGAAGATTGGATGTCGTGTTTTTAAAGTATATGAATTGTTTTCTTTGGGCAAATGGCTTCATGAATAGAGACCAGTGTGAAATAAATATAGGTTAAGATGTATTTAGTAGCAGAAACCGTTGATTTATTAATTGAATTGAACGTTTCTGCGTCAGAATTATGTATCACGAACACCCAAATATTAAAACGTTTAAGTACATATAGTTACTAGATGGTAGGTCTCTCGTATGCTCTTTTGAGTAGGTACCACCACCCTGTCTATTGCCGCCAGGCAACAGTGTGTAAGCACTGTTTTGTTCTAATTTAAAGGACTTAGAAGTCAGTGAAGTCACAGGGTATTATAAGACTTATGTCTCGGGGTGACGAGCTCAATCCAGTGTCATGTAGTACTTGATAATTTGAAGTATTGATTGTTGTTGCTTCTGTTATGGGCAGGTGTGACACAATCAGGCGAGAGATCTGCTTTACTTATTAAAAATCCGTCGGTGGCGCAATTGTAATACGTACGCTGTGCTGAGGTCTCGGGTTCGATCCCCAGGTCGGATAAAGGGATATTGGGATGTTCTAATATGTAATGCTCAGTAACAGCACGGAGTCTAGAATTGTGCCCGGTATGGCGATAGGCTCGTCCCCTATCACATCACGGAACGGAAATAAGCTCGGCAAAATGTGGGTGTACTAGTTACACCTCTGTCTATCCCTTCAGGGAGTATAGGCGCGAGTGCGTACTTATAAAATTATACGAAAACAGTAATGTCATAAAACTTCCACTTTTAGATCATATGATTCGCGTTCAACCATAACCAGACTGTCAATAATAGATGGTACAGGTTGTAACCACCACAATAAACACATTTGTTTCGAATATAACTGATGGGGTAATAAACGAGTAGGAAATCATTTTCCAGTTTCTATTAAGGCGTGGTATAACAGTAGATTCAATAACGCTATTTGTGTTATTCTATTCAATATGCTAGCATGATTCAGCTATTGGAACGAAATAATATCTTTGGTGTTTTACAATTATTAATACGCCTCAATGCTAAACACGGTGCTCCTTTAGTAATCAAAGGGGTTAAGCATTAGTCGCAACAGATTGGTCCATTGGTTGTTGACAGACTTCACATACCTTCGTAATTCTTATAGTTACTGTCTTCCAAATTCCAATGCATATAAGTTTTTAATCAGTTTTGTATCAATTTATTCCTTTTCGTACAAGTTCTGCCTTAAATACCAGGTCCATAACATCATTCCAAGTTTGACTGGATTGACTTCATGAAATATTCTGTCTAATGTTCGTCAGTTCCACCTGGACATATCAGCCAAGTACTATTTTAAAGCATTAAATTAATTTTATTTTCAACATTTATGATAGTTCACAGGGTATAAATCAGACATAAATCAGCAGTTGAAGTAACAATGGCGAAGAGGTGTCGAACATTCTCCGCTGCGATGCCTAGGCGGCGTACAGCACGTTTTGATATATGCCTTTCTAAATACAATATGGTAGTCGATGTTCGATTATAGATGGTGTATTGATATAGTCATATCGGTAAAATGGTTTACTAGGTGGTAGGTCTCTTGTATGCGAGAGTTTTCTGAGTTGGTACCGATTTGCCTATTTCTGCCACCAAACACAGTGTAAGCACGGTTGTGTTTCAGTTTAAGGACATTGAATCCAGTTGTAATACTGGGCTTTATGAGATATAACAAAAAAACCTTAACTTACGTCTCGGGGTGACGAGCGCAGTCCATCCATCCAGTAGCATGCAGTGCTTTGTAATTCAAAGTTATGTGTTGTCTGTTTACTGGCCGCTGTGGCGCTTACCATTAGACGGGTGACTTGCTCGTCTCGGCATTCAAGCTAATAAAAAAAATCAGTTGAATTGCTTTGATATTTCATAAAATTATGTTAAATTTTGTTATTATTTTACCCTTTTCCTTGAAATTAAATCGCTGGGTAACAAGTGGCTACGTGACATAACTGCAGTCGACGCAAAAGCTGATATACTCATTATAAGAATTTCCTCAAGTTAATATCTTCCCATGTATAGCGCACGCAATTCAAAGAACTCATGTTTTCTTTAGAAAGTGGTTTTCGAAATTCAAAGAATGAAACGGTCAAGATGCCAAAGGCGGCTTTTTAGGCGTAGATTTCAATGGCCTTTTTGGTAGCCCAAATGTTACAATTGTTGTATAAATTACAAGCACGCGAAGTGATTAAATATGCACAGAGCCGACGCGAGTGTCGGTCAATACGTACTAACTGACATCGACACAAATTCATGCTGACATAATGATCGTTTTTCAACCACTTTCATCATTGAAAAAGTTAACAATTAATTGGATGGATAAAAAACGTGTTTAAAAACCCTAATTTAATTGTTACGCTTGTCTGCTCGCACGACCGCGGTCATGTTCGAGGGCGTAAGTTTTTTCTCAACTCTTTCATTCCAAATTTGGGTTTCGCTTTCACTGAAATGTGTATTAACGTACTTTGTAATGACTAATCAAATTGTATTTATATCTATGACCTTGTGCTATGAACAGTTTATTGTTGATTTATTTTTAATCATTATACACGTATTGTTGCTTTTAAGAACGAAATTATTTTATTGTGAAAATTTTATATTTAGTTATTTTATTATTTTCTATTTTTTATGGCCGAGGTCCGCTAACGAGCAAGTAGGTCACTTGATAGTAAGTGATCTCCACCATGAACACCCATAACACCAGAAGAAACGTAGACACGTTGTCGATCTTAAAGGAAAGAGATAATTAAGAGATTGGGAAGGGGAGGGGGATTAACAGCGTGGCTCTACCACTTTAACAATCCTAAGGCCCTTTTTACGATATTCGAGTAAGATTTAACCACCGATAGGATAAGTCAGCTGTTTTTTTAATTTCCTAGTAGACATTTTTCTACCGCTCCAGAGTGTAATTTTTGAATTTCAATGAGTCATATTTTATTTGGTAAGTAGCATTTAGTCACGGGTGGTGAACCAGACGCTTTGATATACCTATATGTTACTGGTTAGTTTTGGTTAACCATTTTTCACTATGGATTTTTATTCCAGTAAACTTTCAGATCTCAATAATATTACAAATTATTATAGGTAGAAGGGAAGCAAACTTGTAATTTTAAAAACTATTTGTATTCATTTTGTGAATTATTTATTATTAAACCCATAGTAATGAACTACAAAACGCATTATTTTCTAATTCAGCATAACAGATATTCTTGAAAAAACTTAATCAATTCTATCTCTGGATAAAATGTCATATAACAGTCATATAATAGGCAACGTTGCATCTCAATGTTTGTCATAATGTTTATAGGTACGTATAATATATTTTAATTTATTTTTCGTTCGTCTCGCCTACGTTGTAATAGAGCTCTATCTCTCGGGAATCAGTTTCTATTTCTGGATAATAATTTTATGTCCGTGCTAGATTTATGCTTTCTCGTAGTCATAATAAAAGGCATGTTTAGCTCAAATAGATGAATTTAGTAAATACTTATGTAAGTTAAAGTGATAAAAATTGGTTTCTGATTGATCTGGTACCTTTTTTCACTAAAAAAACATTATTGAAAATATTCAACTAACTAATGAGTTACCGTGTTAAGTAATCTTATAAACATTTGCTTGCATTTTTTCATGATAAAAAGTATATAAGTAGTATTAGACTCCATTCACAAAATTGAAAAATCGGAAGCCAGACATGATCTCAGGCCTGCAGGTAGTGATTGCAGAGGCCGGCCCTTCCATAAATAAAATTATCTAGGAGTAGAAGTAACTATCAATTATGTTATAGTGGCTTGTATTATCCTTTACACTTTCTTATATTAGGTATAATAATGATTAACAGATGCGTGCAAAACATTTCAACAGTAATAATAGTAACGAGAGTGAAGTAAATGATTTTAGAAAATCTAACTTTCATACTGGAACTAGTGTTTACGCGCTTATTGTTCTTGAAGGCCCTGTTTGTTTTATACTTGGTTTAAGCACTTTCCCTTATTTACGCTTTTGTGAATATTTCAATACAATGGGGAGTGAAGTACATTGAATGAATTTGAATGGTTTCCAATTTCGATGTCGTGTTAAATGGTTTTACAATTCTTAGCCTTGTTTCCCAATGACTAAGTGAATTATGCTTAGCAAATATACAAACACTAACACAAAAGAACTTCCTCCTTTTAAGAAGTCGGTTAAAAAGTCAGAGCTGCATGATTTCATAATAAAACCAAACATAATAATATTTCACATCGGGTCGACGGCCTTCGTAAAAGATGAATTAATCATTTCAGGAAATCAATCTGCCTCATGAAAAGCAATTGGCCAGTAATAATTAACTGTATAATTTATATTTTTACTAGCTTTTGTTCGCGGCTCCACCCGCGTGAATAGACTTTTCCGTATAAGACGTAGCCTATAACCGTCTTCAGGGTCCCATCTATCTCTACATCAAAATTCATCAAAATCGGTTCAGTGATTTAGGCGTAAAAGCGTAACAAACAAATAGATATTTTCTTTCATAAAATTTATCCTATGTTACTTCTTATACCTCCAAGAATATGTGTACAAAGTTTCATGATGATCGGTAAAGTAGTTTTCGCGTGAAAGCGTAACAAACAAACTTACATTCACATTTATAATATTAAGTATGATATACGGAATGTATGATTTCATGAATCGTCCACAACAATGATGTTTTTTGTTCGAGGAACTTGTGGAAATCAGTGGGTAGTGTGTATTGGCTTGGTTGTAAGACTGGATTGTAAATTAGTAAGGCTTTGTAAAGGCTGACACGACGGTTCTTATTTTACCAGTTGAATTCCTAACAGTTTATATGGCTGAGGTATTTTCGTTTGTTTTAACCTACTTATGAAAGGAGGAATTGAGTGGTAGAGCCACGCTGTAGACACTTTTGTCTACAGCATGAATGGGCCGGCTCGTCCGGGTCGTTACCACTGTTTCACAGAAAACAGGCGTAAAGTAGCAGCTTGCTGCTGCGTTTCGTACGGTGAGTGAGATATCCGGAGGCCCAAACCCCCTACCCTTCCCAATCCCTTGATTATCCTTTTCCCTTAGGGTCGGCAACGGGTGTCCATGGCCGGTAGAGATCACTTACCATCAGGTGACCCACTCGCTCGTTTGCCGGCTTAACGCGTACGGATTACAACTGCGCTCCGAGGCAGTCACAATTTTATCAGTCAGTTTGCAAAATTTGTGTTTTTGAAACTATTTTTTGATGGCATATACTTCACGCGGGTGAAGCCGCGAGCAAAACCTAGTATCACTATATTCAAGCTACTGGAGAATCGCAAACTCAACCAACATACAGTCGGTTGGTTGGACAATGGCTAGTTACAAACACAACATTGTTTTCTTTTATAGAAAACAGCGTAAAGAGAAAAGCCATCAAGATTCTTATCTTTGCCCAGGAATTCTTTACGACTTGCTATTGGAGTATTATTATGGAATTAAGGCTAGTTTGAGTTGTTATGTATATTAGTAGTACCTAATCTAAAAGGAAGTATTTGTCATATGAATTGCAATTATTATTGATATAATCTTGTTAGTAGAAATTAAATGATACAGGTGCTCGGAAAGCTAAGCTGGTTTCACGCAGGTTCTTGTATTAAATTCTGAATTAATACAAGCATTCTGTTCCGTTTAACTGCGTTTTGATGGTGGTATGAACCGTATGGCATACAGGTCATTAATGTTAGTTGACCATAAGATTTTGTAGTAAACTATAAATAATATTCAGTCTATTGCTATTTGGTTTGTTAGCCATATTTTATTTCTAATTAGGTATTAGCTAGAATGACGAAACAACCAGGTCTCTCACCTGATGGTAAGTACCATGTCTGCTCATAAACGGAAACAACACCACACAAAACTTCGAATTACATGTGCTCGTTGCTGCGAGACATATATTGGTGTTAAGCCTCATAATGCCCATTAATTTCGCACGTTTCAATGTTCATAAAATCAAAATAAAACAGTGTTTACAAACTGCTGCTTGGCAGCAGAAATATTTTAAAGTTCTTTATACAATAGATTCCGCATTGGGAAATGCATTCCATTTTCTTCTTGCACGAAGACCGTGGAATACTGTAGATCTATTTTCCTCTAGACACCCTAACCCGTGCCTGTGAAGATTTATTCGTGGAATCTTTTTAACCTCAAGGTTTTTGACTTATGTAAGAACGATGATATAATAAAATAAATAAATAAATACACCCAACAGTCACACACATAGTCCTGACTTCACACTAAGTAAACCTGTATCGTGGGTATCAAGAACTACGAGGGACTTGCGGTCCCACAACACCCAGACCCGAGACAAATATTTGTAAATCAGACAAACATTTGTCTAGGTGCGGGAATCAAACCCACGGCCTCACGCTTCGCAACCGGCTACTCACCCGCTGCGCCACGGAGGCTGTCCATAAGATATTGTATGTATCTGTCTGTGAACTTATGTTTCGATTCGTTTGTTGCTTTTTCTGTATTTCATTATAAGCCCGCCGATATTTAAATGCTATTTTATGTTATCGGAATTGACTTTCTTTTTGGAGCCAAATTAGTGGGATTCATATGGCAAGGGGCATTAACAGGGTCTTACTGGTCATAAGTTTATATTATTAATTATGACATGAGCATATTAAATTTCAACGTTGACCTTTCCGAAGGCATTATATTCTTTTTTTGCAGGTAATGTAAATATAAAAACATAAATGGTCGCGAAATGTTTATAAACTTCATTGTAATTAGTATGAAGATTGCTTAAACGCATCTCTAAAATGGTTTACATTTACAAGAATATAATTAATTAGTATTTTCAATATCAATTTAAGAAGTTAGGTATTTAATTCTAAAACTAAGTATATACCTAAATAGAGATAGCTTAACGGGAGTAGAACAGACTGTTGAGACATCCTCATTCCCAGGGGACGCATCGTGAACCTGCTGAAGGTTCTCTGTTAGAATTTTTAAGGTATATGAAGTCTACTGACCCACATTAGCCCAGCATAGTGGACGAAAGGCTTTCATATCCCTAGACTAGGATTATGCCTTTCAGTCTGCCTAAATATAGTATCTGCTGTAGATAGAAAACAATATAAAACAAGTCGCTGCTACTAAGCCGTGACGTGTGACAAGTCGTGAATAATTTAAAACTGAATCCTCCATCCTGGCAATAGAAATAAAAGCTAAAGAGGCGGGAGTACAACAAGCAAATTATACACTTAGAGGATATGTTGGCTGGGCGATTAAACTAATGGCTGACGTTGTTTTAACTGCCTTATAATAACAACTGAGTTTGACGCTTTCTAACACTTACAATACAGAGTGCAATGATCTGAAGGCCAATTCTCGTAATTAAAAATGTTTAAAATATAATTCCGATCTTTTCTCAGTGTCAAGAAAATTGCAAATTGAATTCTTATAAACCAATAATTAACGTCAAATGTGAACATAGATCGAAATAAGATTTAAAATAGATTATAAGCTGACTGAAGCCAAAACGGCATTCTGCTAACATTTCAACATGACACATGTCCATGTCCTTATATAAACGTCAAAATTATGACTGAATTGAGATCATATTGACACCAGCTGAACTTAAAGATGAGCAGAATACCATTTTTTTAGTCAAATCGCCATCTAAACTGAGTTCCGTTAAAATTCATTCGCAGTGTCAGTTAAATACGAGAATTTGCCTTCTGATATCGAATCTGGATGTATTTTATTTAAAGTTCGTAATGACGAAAGATGAAGATAGTGTTGATCAATTGAACGAAAGCGGTAACAACTGTAAAATTATGGTTATAATAATTATTGGTATTTAAATTATTTTATTCCTTGAAAATCATATGGTGTAATAAACTCATCGTTTATTACATAGTAACTTTTGCTCGCGGTTCCGCTCATGTGTATGCCTTTTTCTAGTGTAATTAGCTTAAACCTAATTCAGGTCACCGCCGTATTCCGTTTCATATAAGGTTCAACCACTCCCCTCATTCTCTTTAAAATGTAATTTTCCATACATCATAAATTAGCGAATCCCTACATTACATGAACTATTTTCTGAAATTTCGTGACCCTAGCTTTAGTAGTTTGTGAAATTTCGTGATTAAACCGTGAGTTAGGGAGGTAGTTTCCCTTTTATATTAAAATATAAATAATATATAGATTTATGCTACGACCTGTGATTTGTGAATATAAGTTTCCTCACAATATGTGCATTCCTGAAATTCAAACAAGCTATATTCATCAAAATTAATAATACAGTCGTAATTTCCTCCCTGGAGGCAATGGCCCTAAAGAGGCGAAATGTCAGTTTTGTGAGACATCTGCTGGTTGAAGTAATAAGTTCAGCGAGTATTTTTTTAAAGATCCGGTCATTACTCTGCAATGTCTCATACATACGAGTTATCTGTTAGTTTGCACTATTATATATAAAATAATCCCGATTTACATACAATGTTGAAGAGAAAATGTCTGAATGCTTAATGATACTTCTCAGAACACATAAAACAAAAAAGCATTTGTTACAATAAGCGAAATTGTAGGAAGCACCGAAGCCAACTTAAAAATGTAAGCATATATTTCTCTTTGTAACTTTACGTAACAGATGTCAGAAAACTCAGTACCGCTGTGAATAACCTTGTAAAAAAGTGAGGGACGGTCACAAATGTATATGGTTAGTGGTAAATGTTAGTTTGAGTGTCATAACACGCGAGTACATTTGACAAAAGGAATAAAAACGTAAGTGTCATTAGTAGAGGTTGGTACAATGTGTTATTTGCTGTGACGTGATTGACATGTGCCTGGGAATATTAGGTGTTGTTAATTTGTATTTCCTTTAAGCTCTCTGTGCGGCACCGCAAATCAAATGACTCTGTGAGGCTTGCGCCTTCTGGACACAACGACTCTACCAACTTTACAAATTGATTTTTATTAGTTTTTCTAGACTAGTTGGGATATTTTAGAAATAACGATAAAAGCCACGACTCTATCTAGACTGAAAGTACACTCATACATAAGCTTACACCTGTATCCCTGACCGGGATAGGTAAAAGTAGATAAAATATGATATTATACTGTAAAAGTCTTAACAATTTCCAAAATTCACTCGTCAAATAAATAATTATGAGTAGTAGAGCCACGCTGTAGATAGTTTTGTCTACAGCGCGAATGGGCCGGCTCGATAGGGTTGTTACCACTGTCTCAAAGAAAATTGACGTAAAGTAGTGGCTTGCTGCTGCGTTTCGTACGGTGACTGAGATATCCGGAGGCCCAAATCCTCGACCCTCCCCTTAGTTATCCCTTTACTTAAATATCAGCAACGTGCCTATGATTTTTCTTATATTGTAGGCGTACAAGGTGGTGGACATCATTTACCTTTAGCTCGTCTGCCTGCCTATGCTACTTTTGCACGTCTTGCTATTTGAGTAACGCGATGGCGATGGATGGAGATGGCTTATTATGCATTTAATTCAATAGTGACAGTTAAATACGGTCATTGTCTCTATATGATCACATAGCAAGTATCTTACTGTGGGGTTAGGGCTGTGTGTGTGACTGATGGGTGTTATTAATTATTATTTATAAGCCGTGCAAGTATAAGTTAAATCATCCATACCTTTCTATTCCCGTGCCTAATGCTTTATGAAGTACAATCCGGTCTTAAAATTGATTATTTTACTCTACAATCAATCTCGAGGGTAAAACGCCGACAAACTATTTCCATCTACTATTACACGTGTAATATACTGTCATTACAACTATTATGTCCATTCCATGTAATTAGTTTGTACATGTAATATTGCGTCAGAGATTTTAAAAATGAGCCACCAATTACGGAATCACATGCGCTATGTAGAGATGTAGTAGGTTTTAATTACAGTAGAATTAATGCCTCCCTTTTTTAGTTTGGAATTATTACCATTAGAAGTAAAATACAGAATGTTATCAGTCAAAATCGTTCTTGGTATTTCCAGTTATTGTATCTCCCCTTACAATACCGCAATATCTCGGAATGATGATCTTCGTAGAGCAGGAGCGAGAAGCCGATTTTGCAATCATCTGCAAAAGTTTATTTCTGTCTTATGAAGATTCTCTTACAGCTAACAATACTTCTATATAAGAATTCTTTGAGCAGGATGAGAATCATTTTTTTCACATTATTGAAGCTTTTCGGGGTGCAAGTGGGCCACCAACATCTTAAGCCCAAAGCCAACCTACACGTGGTACACTCTGCTGATTAAGGGACGAATCCACTGTCAAATCATGTTAGGAAGGCGGACCTTGGCATGAGGCTGTGATAACGCCAGGTAGTAGGAAAGGAAGATTGAATCTTTTCGTAATATAGGGGGTATTTATTATACCTCTACCACATCCGCTCCTGTACATCTAATCTTTCCCGCTTTGAATTAATACGGATAGATTAAGATAAATAACACTTGCATGTATTTTCATTTAACTTGTGTGTATAAATCTGTTTGAATTATTAAAACTAACAGCCTGTCTTGTTATGCCCGCTCTGCAATTAAAAACATTTAATGATACGTTTAGTTTCGTTGAAAATCTTTCTAATTAACCTTAGTATAATGCAGTGAGTGTAAAATAATAATTAAAATTCAATTACTACTGACGGAAATCTTTGTAATGTATTATCAGTTATACCGGTGATTTTTTAATCATATTTTTTTCAGGCGTTTTATTATTTAAATACGCCATTGTTGAAAAGGGGCTATGTAACATTTTCACAATAAAATATTTTTGTTTATACCCAATGGGGTATAAATATACATACCAGATGGTGGTACAATGGTACCACCAACTGTACCAGTGGTACAATGTATATAGCAGATTGTATATAGTTTCTGATTTAAAAAAAATAAAATAATATGAAATATAATAATAATAATCATATTATGCACGTGTTATTAGTAGAGTTAATGTTTTTTTCCTCGTACTCCGTTATCAAATATTCACTACAATAATATGAACCTTTGTGGAAATTCGGTCCACTTTTGGCTGAGATATCGCTTAACATAAAAAATTGTGTCGAATTAAGAACCTCCTTTTTTAAGTCAGTTAAGAATGCATTAATATTCTTTACAGCTCCTTACTTACAAACTAGACGCACATAATATCTTGAGGCGATCTAAGCTGTTAGTACATCTGCCTGCCTCCTGCCCAGCATTTTCAAAATGACTAACATAAATCTTCACTGATAAATCTACGAATGTTCACACCGATTTTATCACCAACCTTCCAAATTAGGAAGATGCGAATGTACACTGTTGCCTTTTTGTTGGACGTTCATTTAACATCGTCCAAATAACTTGGCTTGGTGTTTTTAATGTTATTTTTGTTCTTACTTAGTCCATACAATTTAATTACCTATATTTTTTGATAAACAAACTATTGTGATTATTTTGCCCTTCGTACCTTTGGACCTTCGTATGCGAGAGGTCGGTTCGATTGATACCACGGCTTTGTCTATTTCTGCCGCCAAGTGTTAAGCACTGTTTTCGGTTTGATGGACATTGAAGCCAGTGAAATTATTGGGCATATTGAGACTTGACATCTTATGTCTCAGGGTGACCAGCACAGTCCAGTGCCACGCAATGCTTTGTTATTTACGGTGTTCTGTGTGGTGTTGCTTCTACTTATGGGCAGACATTGCACTTACCATCAGGCGAGCATCCTGTTCGTCTCGTCATTCAAACTAATATTATAAAAACATTAAATTACAATCTATTAACGGTTAGTATTACGGTTGCTAAGCCTTTCCTTCTTTAGCACATAACTTAGTGTTGAACTTAGGACAATAATAGAGTGACGGCTTATCTTTTTATGATCTATTTCTTAAACTCTACTTACCGTTAGTTTTATATACTTATTACCTATACATGAGAACCAGTAAATTGCAATTAGTAGTAGTTAATTGTAGGCTATTATATTGTATTTAGCTATAGGTTTTCTAATAAATAAGATAACTAATATGAACCCCTTGTAATGGATTCATACATAAGTTTATGCTTTTATCTCCGAACAGGTAGGCAGAGGTGCAACTATTGATGCACCCACGGTTTCCGAGCTTATTTCCGTACCATAATGTGATAGATATATCGCCATATCGGGCACAAATTCCAATCCTTGGCAAATTCATATGCGATTATACAAATCGAAAAATATTAAATAGGCATTAAAAATTAAAAGATCGTGGCCCTTTTGCACACTATGTTATGCAATAATATAAAAAAGAACACGTTTTTTTTTCTGGAATCATCAGTCCTCAATAATTTAAAATTTACGATGTCAGTATTTTAATATCACATTTACATGCGTTTCCAATTCACTTATCATGTAATCAACCGATAAAGTCAGCTCTGTTGACTTACAGGCACCCTGGGGGATTAATTTACATTCACGTATATCTTCCCATCAAATAACATTTATTTTTTCACATAAACCATTTCAAAATTGTCTGTATATTTGATGGAATTTACATTCTTTGTAATAAGGTAAATTCAAGACGTATTTTTCTGTTTTTTTTTTATTTTTTTTATTTATTATTTTGACAGTCTCCGTGCCGCAGTGGGTGAGTAGCTGGTTGTGAAAGATAAGTCGCGGATTCACTTCCTGCACCGAGACAAATATTTGTCTAGTCCACAAATATTTGTTCAGAGTCATGGTGTTGTGGGACCGCAAGTCTCTCGTAATTCCTGATACCCATGATACTGGCTAACCTAGAGTGAGGTTGGGACTATGTGTGTATTTACTTCTCATTTGGGAAACCAGAAAAAATACCCACCATATTATTCTCCTTTCTTTTGTTACTACACGCCGTGTTATTTTCTGCATTTGCAATGCAAAAGTAAATCAGCGTCTGTAATCACACGCAGAACAATATACGGGAGTTCGCAACGTGACTTCAATAATCTTTTTAAAAGATACAAAATGTGTAATATATTTTTTTACAATGCAAATAAACCTCACGCATGAACATGTCAATTTATGCAACAAGCAGCGATAATTCGTTGCGGCGATTGTGAATTTTTTGTGCGTCCACGTCTGATGCAAAGATGCAGTAATAGTATATTGATATCTCTTTCTTCCGACACTAAATCACGGTAGTGCGGTAAAGGCATGTTTACAATATTATACGTTTAAAGTTTTATTATGTAATAATATTATATTGATGTTTTAATAAACATTGGATGTAATTCGCCTATTTGACAGCCTCTATGGCGTATCGGGTGAGTGGCTGGCTATGAAACGAGAGGCCCCGGGATCGGTTCATCGAGACAAATATTTTTTGTATTTTATGGATGCTGTGTTTGAATATCGGGTCAGAACTACGAGTGTGACTGTGGGGTGTATTTATTTAAAAAATAAATTCAACTGAATAAGTAATAAGTAATAACTATGGGGTACGTATATAGTTTGCTACTAATACCACATTTAAATTACTTAGGATGTCTTTCTTATATGGTATTCATTATTTATTTTACGTCAGGGAAAACAATACAATACAGTTTAAAACCTATGTTACTCATCCTCATTTATTCTTAAATTACTTATTACATAATATAGTTCTGGCAGTGAAAAAACAGCGTGCCCCTTAATTCACTCGAGCCCAAATAGCCCAGGTTGTTTTGCACGAGATATAGCGCATCAGAGAGAAAATAAATGTACAGATAGCACAAGAATAGGAGACGGCAGTATATTCCCGTGACGTGAGTACTGGGCATATTAGCTTCGATAGACATAGATATAACAAGATAAAACTGATTTTTCACAACAATACAATTCAACAACAATATCTCGTATCGCTTATGTTAAGCTCGCTGATGTATAAAGCCGGGCTTAGTGTGTACAGAACCTTACGCCGGCGCGTCGGTGTGACGTGGACGGCTGGTAGTTCAAAGTGAAGGCCGCGCGGAGGCCGGCCGTCGACCGCGCTATTTATACAACACCCGCAACCGGCAACTACCGACGTCGTCTACACAGAGTACTGTCGCGCAGAGTTTGACAGATTATATGAAAAATACGAACTCCTATTAAGGTGAAGGAGCAACCGAGGTAACTGATTAAAGTGTTCCGCCCTTGTACAGTCGACATACTCTTTTTTTAGACATGTAAGCAGATAACTACCCAATTTTCAAATAGAATCAAATTAAAAATCGAACAAGTAACCACAGTGTAATGAAACAAACCGAACTCTGTCGAAATGTAATTATTTCAATTCTTTGTAAAAATCTGTTATTTTTATCTACTCTGCGCGTTCAAGCTGAATGACCGTGCGTTGCATTCACTCACCGGGCCTTTTCACAACTGCAACATAGTTCCTTTTAAGGATAATTTACACCTCACGTATTCAGCTCTTTTTACTTACGGATTTCATATTTGACTCATTTTATCTCCATTGGACGAGTGCAACCTACAAAATGACAGCAATGCTTCAAAATTAACCTCTTTATTTTAAGTAAATTGTTTTTTAAGTTGGTTTCGGGGAAGGTTTACAGTGATTGGGGTAAAATGAGGTAATAACGTATCATTATATTGGTTAAACATAGTGTGTAGTGTAATTTTCGTCATTTTTCAATTACATTTATTTGTTTTATACCGCTTGTTTTACTTCGGGAAATACATCACGTACTGCGGGATAAATGGTTTGCATTTATTTCGGTTTAAAAATATTGAAATTACACTCGTATTTTTTATGTTATGGACATGTATGTGGTTTACATAAATGCGTTTAGTCGCTGCGATAGTTGATAGTAATATAGCATTTTTTGAGTGGTAGAGCCACGCTGTAGACAGTCTTGTCTACATCATGAATGGGCCGGCTCATCCAGGTCGTTACCACTATATCACAGAAAAACCGGCGTAAAGTAGCAGCTTGTTGCTGCATATCGTACGGTGAATGAGATATTCGGAGGCCCAAATCAGCTCCCCTTCCAAATCCCTTAATTATCCCTTTCCTTTAAGGTCGGCAACGCGCCCATGATTCTATTGGTATGGTGGGCGTACATGGGCGGTTGAGATCACTTACCATCAGGTGGCCCACATGCTCGATTGCCGGCCTATGTTATAAAAAAAGCAAATATAATATAGGGCTCAATAATTAGGTTCTCTGAAACGATAAAGTTATTCTAAACTATAAATAACAGCTCTCTGTCATGATAATATAATTATGACCCTCTGACGTGTATCTAACCGTCTTTCAATACCCTGACCGAACTTGAATATTCTTAAATAATTTAAGTCATTTTGCGACAATATTAACTACCCGTTTGCAAACTTACGAGTATCTCAGACAATTAATCTTAATTAGAGTGCATTCCCATTTTATGCAGCTGTTGAAAAACTTTGAGTTAGAATTGCCTTAAGCCAAAGGCTTATCGCAAAGCCTTGAGTAATTACCTATGAATTTTTTATTCGATCCATTTTACGAGGTGGAAAATATTAATTACCGAGTTAGTTCTTTGGTTAAAACTTTTATTATTCCGATTTCAAGTTTTAAAAGATTGTGTACATTGATAATCAGAGATGAGCGAATTTAATTACAGCTTAAACGAAGACAAAACGGTGCTATTTTAGTCTTAAATTATTTCGAATTAATCCTGTAGATCACTTAATTTATAAGTCAATGTATAGGATTTTGTTACTTAAATATATTGAACTAGGTAATGCGGTTCTCTAAATTAAGTTAGTGTTTAAATAAATATAGTTCAAATTAGTTTATATAATAATAACTCAATAAATTAATGTCTATATTTTATTACAATATTTTTCTATTGACATTAATTCATCAAGAAGACATAGGCCCCTCAATAGAAAACATGACTGCAACTTAATATTTTTATCTAGGTTGGAATGTACATTGAAAATTCACCCGTTTTTCTTTAGAGAAATCGTCTCAGATCAATTTCCTTTAAATACCGTTATAATGCAGTAATTGTAAAGAAATTGTTATTGTGTTGTTTAGTACAACATTGCTTCGTGAGACGAGGAACAATAATTTTCGAAATGTGTATCAGTGGTAATGCAAGTTTATTTCATAGTTTGTACTTTAAAATTTGATTGTTCAATATATACAAAGTAGAACTATTGTTTGATGATGCTACATTATATTTTTTGTATTAAATTACTGTCCCGTGTGCGTGAATCAATACCAATACAATAGTATTATTTAATTTTTGTTTTCATCTTAAAGGGAAACTAACACCTATGTTATTGTTTTTTTTTTTTTATTATGTACTTAAAGCTAGTTATAAGTATCCACAGTTAGATTATACAATTTAAAAGGCAGGCACATTTAGGCAGCTATGAAACTAGTACACCCACATTTCCTCGAGCTTATTTCCTTCCCATAATGTGAGTGGGCGCGCCCATCGTTATACCGGGCACAAATCCAGACTTTGGTCTGATACTCAGCATTTTAGTAGAAAACCGACGTGAAGTATCACCTTGTTGTTGCGATTTGTATGGTGAGTGAGAAATCCGGAGGCCCAAATCCCCCCTCTTCCCAATCCCTTAATTATTAATGTCCATGGTGCTTCTGGTATTATGGGTTCATAGGCAAGATCACTTACCAACTTAACCGTTTGTTAGCCTATGCTATTAAAAAAACATACCAAGAATACTCTAGATATAACTCGATGATTGATAGCGTAACTTCATTCAAATATCTGGACTGGAGAGATAATTCGAACCTGGTCTGAAGTGGGACATGTATTTTGGGTTATACAGTCACCAAGTCTGAGTCTTAACGATGGATTTCTCGAAACAAAGCATACACATAACATAGTAGATCAAACAATATGCAATAATTTTACCATTGAATGCTAACACCCTCCTTTACTCTACAGAATTTTCGATAACTTTTCACCAGCTTTCACTTCACACCGAGAATCTTCAAAAGCTTTACATAGTAAGGGATTTCAAAAGAAAGTCAGCCACTTAACAAACTTTGGATTTCTTATGAGAGCAAAACGAATTCCCATTGATCAGTATAGAACCTCATTTGTTGCGGTCCAGACCGTCACGTACCGTAGTCATTACGACAATTTGATTCAATTCTTTAACTTAAACGGAGTCCACTCTCACTCTCGACCACAAAGAACGGCGAAATTTAATTTGATGATTAGGAAATTAAATTGGCGGCTACTTTGCCGGTTTCTTTTACATCGACTGTCAACTACATAATGAATCTTACAATCCAGTTGACAGGCTGTTGTCTGCTGTTGTAAAGCGAATTCTATTACGTTTTTTTTCGATTGTCTAGTGACATTGAATGTTGGTATTTAGAACGGAAAACTGAAATGAAAAAGCACTTTATAAGATTTAACTTCTAATCTGTCTTTTTGTGGTGATAACTCAGTCGGTCAGGCTATTTAAATTCTAGTATTTGGAGTAGAAAGTTTAGACTTTTCTCAGGAGTTGACGATAAAACTAATTCGGTTGACATAAATCTAATGACAATTTGCCAATTAAATAATGTCATTGACGCCAATTCTTACTCTACAAATGCAATTAACTAGAGTAGAAATAATTTTTATACTTTAGCGCTTTTGTCATCACTTGCATGTTTCCTAGATATTGATAACGCATATAATAACATTTTGATTGATAAACTTGTGTGTACATTAGAAGAAATAAACGTGGGTGCTAAAATATCTAGATATATATGGTCCTATTTTAGTGATAGACGACTTTTAATTCAAATGAATAGTGACAATAGTTCAAGTATTCTATTTCGATGGACAAATAAAGGCATTGGTCAAGGTGATCCCCTCTCTCCTTTACTTTTTAATATTGCTACATATAAAGTTTGCCAAAATATAACAAATGTAACAATATCTCAGTATGCAGATGATTTCATTCTGTATACTAGTCATTATAAACTTGTTGACAGTGTAAGTAGTATGCAAAATGCATTGGATACAATATTTTCAATTTTACAGGATATTGGCCTTCAGTTATCAGCAGATAAGTCAAAATATGTTATTTTTAGCAGAGGACATAAAAAACAAGAAGCTCGGCTTCGAATCAACGACGTTACTTTGCAGAAATCAGAGGGCCAATTCTGCTATTTTAACTGACACTGCGAAGGAATTTTAACCGAACTGAAATTACATTTTGAATTAATTAAAAATATGGCATTCTGCTCCTTTAAAAATTCGATATCATCTCAGTTAAATTGCATTTAAACTGTCAATTCGATCAACTTTCAATGTCTTTCTTTTGTTGAAATTATGGCTTCGCATTATTATGCATTTCGCCAATGAAAAGTATTTTACCGAATTTTACGTATCAGCTGCCATAGACTAAATTGTAGAAATTAAAAATGACCTAAGCGACAAAATCAATGTTACCAACTCACAATAAAATACCCACAATATGACTAATTTCAGTGATTAAAAAATGACGTAACTGGAGGTTATGATTTTTTAATTAATTGATTTGACTAATTCCATGTATTTTATTTATTTAATTAATTTATCTATTCCATGGCATAACTGAAGGAAAACGGCACAACAGCACCACTGAGGCAGTCCTTTCCGGAAATAACCACAATCGCGATTAATTTATTGAAATTTGAGATTCTACCGAATTACGGTTTTGCAACACTGCTGAGGACATATTTATAATAATTATGAATTGTGCGAGAGTTTTGGCGGGAATTTTGACAGTGCGATTGATCTCATAATTTAATCTACACTAATATTCTAGAGAGGAAAGATTTTTTTGTAATTTTGTATGTAACAAATAAACTAAAAAACTACTGGGCCGATTTCAAAAATAATTTGGCCGTTAAAAAGCTACATTATCACTGAGTAACATAGGCTGTAAACTCATTTCTAATACTTTACTGAAATAACGAGTACACAAAGTCGAACAATTTTGACTACTTTTAGTTGCTTGCAGTAAAAGAGAATAAAGTTAAGAATTTATCTGCAGTTAACTCACAGTCACTTCACCTCATTGTTGCCAAGTCAGATTTTTGAAAATACCGTGGTGTCCACATTAAAATACGGTATTTGCGCCAAAAATACAGTGCTTGATGGGAAAAAATACAGTGTATTTTACAGTGACATAAAATGTCGTACAAAAAAGGAAATAATTAAATTATTAAGTAAAATATAAATTTATTTTAAACTTTATATCCTAAACTAACTTAACATTTTATTTGTATATATCGATCGCTGCAGAAATGGATGGCTGCGATGATGATGATATCGGTTTAGTTTTTTTAATGTGTTTAATCAAAGAGTTTTATGTATACTACTAGACAAGCTGCGCGGTACATAGAAATTGTAGTTTAATAAATTAATTAAATTGTAGTATAGTAAATTAGTTGTATTACTAAGTTGCAGTCAATTGACCGTAACTCAATATTATCATCTCGCTTACTCTCAATTAGAACCCCTATTGCGCTCCCTGTTTGTGAACTGTCAAACTCCCGCGTTACGTGACGCAGTTTTACTTCTAAACAACCTGTCTAGTAGTATACAATAATAATATGAAATTTTGACTGTAAAAAAATACTGTGTCTCCATATACGGTATTTATAAAAATACGGTGTCCAGTAGATGGCATGAAAATACGGCAGATCTGCTGTAATTACAGTGCACTTGGCAACACTGCTTCACCTTCAGTCACATTTCGTTCTCAATTAGTATTTTGACGTTTGTCTATAGACGAAATGCATTTTATATAGTTAAGTGTCAAAATTGTTACCAGAATGCCGTTTTGGTTCAGTCAACTTGTATTCTACTTTCGATATCATTGCGTTCTAAGTTCTTGAATATTGGTTTAGCAGAATACCATTTGCAACTTTCTTGTCGCTGAGATTAGATCGGAATGATATTTTGAACAATTAAAATTACGAGAATTGGCCCTCAGAAAATATTAAATATTTGGGTGTGTGGCTTGATAGGTCATTGCGCTGGGGAAAACATATAAATGAAACAAATCAAAAAACTCTTAAATATCTAAACCTTTTAAAACTTCTATCAGGGTCTTCGTGGGGTATCCATCCAAAATATCTCCGGAGATTGTATATTACATTAATCAGAAGTAGAATAGATTATGCTAGTTTCATTTATGACAGTAGCGCTAAGACACATATACATAAGTTGGATATAGTTCAGAATCAGGCTCTAAGGATAGTCGGCGGTTTCATCAGAAGCACACCTATAAACGTTATGGAGTGCGAGCTAAGTATTCCACCTTTGTTTGTTCGTAGAGAATATTTGGCCATAAAGTACTTATTGAAGGCAAAATCGTGGTCTAATAATTTAACCATTCGTTTGTTAGATGAACTCAGCCCCATTTGCACCAACCGATATTGGCTTAACAAAAAGAAACCACTTTTAGTGACAGTATATAATAAAATTAAGCACGAAACCATAAATACTAGTAGACCTCTAAAAATGTTCACTTTAGATACTTGGGTTACAAACATTAAAACTTTTGAACTATTGAATTGTAACTTAGACTGTATAAAATCAAGTAAAAACTCTTACAATCCTGATACACTGAAATTTAATATTCTGGAAGAACTTTCTTGTAAGTATAAAGGCTGGCACAAAATTTACACTGATGGCTCAAAGAATGCTAGTGGTATAGGGGCGGCATTTTTTGACCCATACTGCAAGAGTAGTGGTAGTTTTAAGATTTCTAATGCAAACATCTGTATAATGTCTGTGGAGCTTACTGCCATTTTAGAGGCGTTACGGTACGTAAAAAGAAATTCTTTTAATAAGGTGGCAATTTTTACTGACAGCAAAAGCGCTTTGCAACATTTGGCTCGATGCGCCTCTGGATACAGAGGTGCTTCGGTAGCCTATGATATCATGACTCTGATGCGTTGGTTTGAAATTAATAATGTGTCTTTAAGGTTGCAGTGGGTTCCATCGCATTTAGGTTTAAAAGGAAACGAGGAGGTTGACATTTTAGCGAAAAATGCAAGTATAAATGGGCCAATAGTTGATGTAAAACCATGTTATTTTGAAGTATTGAATAAATACAATTTTATTTGTTATAAAATTTGGAAGGAATATTTTGACGAAAATTCTAAGGTAAAAGGTATTTGGTACAGAACCATGCAATGTGAACCTCCTCGTATACCATGGTTTACGAATGTTAAAATTGGCAAAAGTTTTGTAGTGACTGCACATAGATTAAGATCTGGACACATACCATTGAATAAGTTTGGCTTCTTAATGAAGAAAACTAGCAGCCCAAACTGCGATCAATGCGGAATTGTAGAAGATGTCCACCACATGTTAATGGAATGTGTCCGATATAAAAATGAAAGAGAAATATTAATGAGGGAATTAAAACTTAATATTTGGGATATAGGTGTGTTTCATACAATCTTATCCAAACCTTACTGTGAGGACGCTCTAAAAGTATACAAATTCATGAGCAATTTAAAGAAAACGTAATGTTTCTCTTTCTGTGTTTACCTATTATTTTTTGGTTACGATGAGGCTGGCATAATCTTGTTGATTCAAAGCCTCTAAATAAATATAGATAAAAACAAAAAACAAAAAGCGCTTAGAATACAGAAACACCTTTGCAACAAAACACACTTTTTCTGTTTTACAATCTTTATCATTTTGTAAATGAATTTATTTTATACATCAATATACTCAATACTTTACATAAGTACAGAAAGTAAACTTTACAAAATAACTAACATACACGTAAATAATAATTACACGTTGTAGTAAAAAAAAAGTCATTTTTTGCAAACCGTACGCAACATGTAATAAAAAAGAAAAATGACAACTTAAATAAGTTATACTTTGAAGAAACACCTCTCACTTGTTCAACAAGAAGGGATCCTGGTTAAACACCGTGGTGCAGCGTGTCTGTAATTGCAACGGTTAGAATATTAAAAGCAATTCGACCGATCATGAAATACTCCAGTCCGTCAGTGCAAGTGATGCAAATGAAAAAAGTATATTACATTAAAGTCATGTCTTTAAACTGTAATTGCATATCTTTCGAAGAAACTACACGTGGTAATTCTCTACACTATGAGCTGGAAATGGGACTGTTCGTGATGCAATCTAATGGCGTGTCTTCACTTCCTTCGACTTCAGCATTGTACCTAAGCATAAAAATTTTAAAATTCGCTTTCTTTTCAATTTTCTTTTGCATCCATAGTAATAGCAGCCATAGTGATTGAGCTTGTAATATGCAGTATATTTTTAGCATTAAATCACTTTCGTTGTCTTATGTGGTATACATCAATGTAAACAAATAATGTAATTACTTTTGTGGCCTCTAGATTTATATAACTATTTACCTTGTTTGCTATTTTGTTGTACTTCAGATTAATCTTGTCTGATATTTTCCAAATTACACACACTAGTATATTTATTGGACAAGACAGTGAAGAGTACGTAAACGGTCCATAGCAATTCCATTGGGGATTACATAGCGACTTGCGGTTCTAATGGCAAATTGGCAATCTAGCAATCTGTTGCTTCTTTGGCATCTGGTAGCTTAACACGTAATTTAGTTACGTGTATACGATCGCCATTATACTTCCATTCTGTAACACAAACTTTTGAATGGTTTTTTTCTATCGAGCCCTTTGTGTGGTAAACGATCTAGTAGACTAGAAACTTGTTACTGTCTATTACGTTTCTACCATCGGTTTCTACCCAGTAATTTTACTTTAAGAAGAGTATGAATGGAAATCAGCACATCCTTTACTTAATTCATATAATGGAATTGTGTCTTTACAATGCTATTTTTGTATTTTGAAAGTAAAATAATATAATCGTACCTTCAACTTAATCTCTTCAGTAAATAACGAAAAATATCGAGTTCCATAACCATAAATACGTAAAGTTCTTTTCAAATATTTACTGTTAAAAAAATGCAGATAATCAAAAGAATTAATGAAAGAGATAATACATTTCGTTTAAAATAACGTATAACCAGAATAAATAACTGGCCTTATGTTATTCGCTGTGGAAAAAATGTGAAATATGTTATTTTAAAACGTTATTTCTCGGAATTTCATGAACTCAAATGTGCAACGTTTTATGTCCATCAATATATTGTGGCAGATATCGCGATTTGATACAATTTACTGCCAATTCAATTCAACTATACATCTTGGATTAGTTATATACAATCTTAACAATTAAATATCATAATTTGCTGAAACACAAATCATGTCCTTCTATAAATATAAAAACAATACTAGCCCTGTATTTATACACGTCCCATTGCTGGGTACGGCCCTCCTCTACTGAATGAGAGGGGTTAGACCTTAGTCCACCGCGCTGGCCTAATGCGGATTGGCAGACTTCCAATGGGCCGGATTGATCGGAGTGGTACTATCGTCTTCCAAAAAATATCTTAAGTGGTAGCTTTACCGACCCAAATTACTAAAACAATTCCATTCTTTAATGGTCACCATTAAACTATTAAGTCATCTGGCATGGCATTCATGAATGTTGATAGCCTAACGTGGAGAAGAACTTACTGCAAAAACGGATGTGGCAGGTTCGAACCCAGCCAGGGCACACACGTCTGCCTTTTTGAAGTTATGTGTATATAATTAGTGACCGCTTACTTTAACGGTAAAGAAAACGCTGTCACCTACATACCTGAAAATTATCTTAAGAGAATTTCAAAGTTATGTGAAGTCTATCAACCCGCATTAGCATAATGTGATGGAATAAGGCACAATCCTTCTCATTAATAGAAAGCCCGTGCAGTGGGACAGTGTTTAATACAGGGCTAATACTATTATTATGGAGGTAATGATCACTTACCATTAAGTTTTCTTTTATAGCAATTGGGTCTGATGGTAAGTGATCTCCATCGCTTATGTACGCCCAAAATAACAGAAGAATCATGGCCGCGTTGCCAACCTTAAATGAAAGGGATAATTAAGGGATTCGAAAGGGGAGGGGGATCTGGGCTTCCGGATATCTTACTTACCGTACGAAACGCAGCAGCAAGCCACTTTATGTCGGTTTTCTGTGAGACAGTGGTAACGACGAGCCGACCCATTCATGCTGTAAACAAAATTGTCTAACATCGTGGATCAAGCAGTCTAAAAAGTGACCCACCAGCTCGTTTTCCTATCTACAAAATTATATGAAGTGGTATATGTATCAATAGACAATTGCAACATTAAGTGCAAAGTTCAATAAGAACTAATAAATGGAGCAGATATAATTAATTGCACATTCGCGCTTTATTGCACATATAGCTAACAACTGGATTTTATCATTAGAAACCATAATTTCTACGGAGACGTACGTTTCACCGTCGACCTGAATCAATTGATTCGTATAATTGAATAAAAAGCTCGTGATAATGAGACCGATTGATTAGAGATGTCTTATTTGTTCGATTTGGATTTGATTCGGTCAGAGCTAGACCGGGAGTTTGGCATTAAATTACTGAACGAAATTTTATTTGTTTCCAATTTGTGATGTCAAATTGAATTGATACTATAGTTTGGTGATTTGGAGCGTAAAGTATTTATAACGAATGAGAATTTAGGTCTCGGACCTAGTATTGTACAAGTCGATGATTAGTTTAATGAAAAAAACTAAAACCTTATACGGAATAAGGTATTATTATAATTCTTGACATGACATTTTTTTTTATTGAAAATTATCCAAATTGGTCCAGCCATTCTCGAGTTTTAGCGAGACAAAAGAACAGCAATTCATTTATATATATACATCGCACAATAAAGACAAACAAATAGACACCTCATTTCTCTAAATCAGTTCACTAGAAGTGACACTTGAGAGGAACATCTATATATATAAACTCAGAGTATCAAAATCATTACCCTTCCTTGCTTCGCCGTATTAAGGTAAAAATTAGACGTGCATACAAATCTTTAGGCTGCGTATATTGTTTATGTCCTAGTTAGCTCGCATGAACTATTATTTCCTATGAACTGCTGTTAGTTGTTATTATGATGAAGTCCTACAATAATTACCGACACTATTTTATTACCTAACAAAACACGTCTAACGGGAATTGGAAAGGTTTGTCGAGTTGGAGGTCGCGAGTGCCATCATAAACCTCTGACTTTTACAGGTTATGTCTATTTGTTGTTAATCATTGCTCGCTTTACCGATAGGAAATCATCGTGATGAATATTGCACTGCCTCGGTGGCGCAGTTGTAATGCGTACGCGTTACGGTTGAGGCTAGCGCTGAGGTCTCTGGTTCGATCCCCGGGTCGGGTAAAGTGGTATTAGGATTTTCTATTACGAAATGCTCAGTATCAGCCCGGAGTCTGGAATTTGGGCCCGGTATGGCGATAGGCTCGCCTCCTATCACATTGTGGGACGGAGATACGCTCGGCGAAATGTGGGTGTACTGGTTACACCTCTGTCTACCCCTTCGGGGATTACAGGCGTGAGTGCGTATGTATGTATGTAATCTTGCATACCCTAAATCGAAGATTTTTACATGACAGAGCCACGCTGTGGACGGTTTTGTTTACAGCATAAATGGGTCGGTGAAACCGCTTTGTTACCACTGCCTTATAGAAAATCGACGTGAAGTCATTGCGTGAAGTAATAGCTTGCTGTTGCACTTTGTACGGTGAATGAGATGTCCATAAGCCCAAATCCCTAAATCGTCTTAATTCTTTCATTATCCCTTCCTATTAGCTTTATTAGCTAAGTTAGCCTGTTACTGATATGCGTGTACATGGGTTTACATAACATCAGGTAACCCACTTGCTTGTTTTCTTTTTTTATGTGAGAGGGTAAAACGGGCAAGAGGTTCACCTGATGGTAAGTGATCACCACCGCCCATGAACACCGTCAATACCAAAGAAATTATCGGTGCGTTGCCGGCCTATGAGGAAAGAATAGGCTCTTTTCTTGAAGGTTCCTAAGTTGCTGGCCAATGTCTTAACACAGAACAGTACAGAAGGCATGTGCCGAGCAGTGGAACAATAATACTATGCTCATAATGATAACAAAAGATAAAGAAATACAGTTTATCCTTCCTACTATTTATTTATTTATTACTATTATAAATGCAAGAGTTTGGATGTTTGTGAGTTTGGATGTTTGTTAGTCAATCACGCCTTAACAGCTGAACGGGTTTGAGTGAAATTTTGCACACAGGCTGACATAAGCTACTTTTTATCCCGGAAAAGGCCGTTCACGCGGGTGGAGCCGCGAGCAAATGCTAGTATGACAATAATTCTATATTTAAATATGTAATTGTTCGGGACGACGACATCTTCAATGCCATGTATATCCGTCTTCTATCTAGATTTTAACAAGGACCTTCAAGACGGGTCAACAAACACATTAAACGTTTCTTCACGCATCTTAGTTATAGCATAACGAGAAGTGTATGTACTTAAATATCTGTACTGTTACTGATCAGTAATATTTCTTGTCAATGTGCTGATTGTATAACCGCTAATCGAGCTAACATTTATTCAGCAACGCATGACAATTGCGTGTTATGACGCGTTCATGTCCCTTCGAAGAATCTGAGAATAGTTCGCCGTGAACTATAGATTTCTTGTACCAACTTGATACAAAAAAGATGAGTCATTCTATGAAAGTCAGGCAAGTGCAGTACAATCTAATTTATGTACTTTGGTAATCTTCATCTATTACGGTTTAGCACGCATAAGCAAACAGTTACCATCTTTCCTGGCCTCGTTAAGTACTTAAGAGAAAAAATCAGTACATGAAATGTTATAAATGATTTTATTATATCTGTATCATCTCCCTTCGTGTTTTTCTATTTAAACGAAAATAGCCGGGCGCATAATTTAAATCTTAAAATTTAAAGAACATTTATTGCAACATAGAAGATTTCTAATAGCTTTAAGTCTGGAAGTTATCACTATAAACATAGCTCTGCATGTTGATGTAAAGTTGATAATAATCTGATATGGAGCTCTTGGTCTAATTCGATCGCCGCGGGACGCCGAGGTCGCGTTTCCAGACGGTAAAGTAAGAAGGCTGGGTGAAATTGTTTAATTAAAGATTGTTTGATTAGTTTACGAACCGATGATAGTTAAACTTTTCCCGGATGCATCCTTCAATAAAGTGTTTTGATTTCATTAGTGTGTTATTGTATTGTTGAATATACATATCTAATGAATATTATTTTCTAGAATCAAACTGAATAATTAATAACACCCAACAGTCACACACATAGCCCTGACCCCATAGTAAGGTATGATTATCTTATGTCGTGGGTATCAAGAATTACGAGATACTATCGGTCTCACAACACCGAAATCCAATACAAAAATTTGTGGATCAAATATCTGTCTCGGTGCGGGGATCGAACCCGCGGCCTCACGTTTCACACTCAACTACTCGTCCACTGCGCCACAAAGCCTGTCGAATTTTCAACTCATTATCTATTATCAAGTTATTGAATATTGTAAATGGATGTGCAGTGTCCATATTTCAAATAGACTTAGGGCCCGTCTTAGAATGCTCATTTAAACATTCCGCCAAATAACACATTAAACAGTATCTATACTGCCTCGGTAGCGCAATTTTAATGCGTACGCGTTACGATTGAGGTTGACACTGAGGTCTCTGGTGCGATCCCCGGGTCGGGTAAAAGTGATATTGGGTTTTACTATTACGAAATACTCAGTTTCAGCCTGGAGTCTGGAATTTTGCCCGGTATGGCGATCGGCTCGCCTCTTATCACATTATGCGACGGAGATACGCTCGGCGACATGTGGGTGTACTGGTTACACCTCTGCCTACCCCTTCGGGAATTATAGGCTCACGCCTATGCATATATATGTATCTATATACAGTCAATATAGGACTTGTACCAATGCATATACGCTTTCATAATTTTGTATTTTGCCGTCTTTTATTTTATTTGATAAGTAACTTTTACTTTGAATCAAGCGCTGAGTATTCGGTGTGGATTTAATTTGGATTTATTTTCATTATCAACTAAAGCCAGAAGCTGACCCATTCATATCAGCTTAAGATTTACACTCAACCTAACTGTCACCGTACCTCAGTAAATCTTCGAGTATTGCGTGCACAAAAGCCGTGTTAACATCGGTTTACACTAACCAACTTCCAACGAAAGCATGCTCGATTTAAATGTAAATACAGCAATTAGGTCCTCCTTACACGGCTTCGGCTACCGATCTGCGAAGTGCCGTTACCTGACTGGATTAAAACGTCATAATGAGTCTGGTCAAAATGTGATAATACTAATAAATTTGCATTAAGATCTCTATGCAATCAGTATAGAGAATTTATGTGACACACCTTTTAGTTGGTTGCTCAACTTAAAATCAGATGTGGTGGCCAACTTTAACTAGATACATAGTTGCTTGGCTGGAATTTAAGAGGTCTATGATACAATGTTTTAATGTTGAGATAACAGATGAAACGCATTTTAGCTTGCATGTTCTTATGTATTTTTCGTGAATGAATATTATGAGATTCAACGTACGTCGGTCGCAAATGCATGTGCCAGATCGTACCAGGAGTACGCGAACGGCCCAAGAACGCTATATACGTCAGTATTAGAAAGAGACGAGGGGACTGCCTCGGTGACGCAGTTGTAACGCGTACGCGTTATGACTGAGGCTTACGCTGAGGTCTCGGGTTCGATCCCCGGGTCTGGTAAAAGTGATATTGGGTTTTTCTATTACGAAATGCTCAGTATGAGCCCGGAGTCTGGAATTGTTATGGCGATAGGCTCGCCCCTATCACATCATGGTTCGGAGATACGTTAGGCAAAATGTGGATATACTGGTTACACCTATGCCTACCCTTTCGAGGATTATAGGTGTGAGTGCGTATACATGACAGCCAATGGTCTAATTACAGATGATATTCAAGATCGGGTGAAGTGTATAAGTCTTGGACCCTTGCGATTGCCAGGATAACGTCTCGAAAACGAAGAAAATAATATTTTGAGATTAAGTTATTTTGGTGCAGAAATTATACATAAGTTACCACTATTTTACGGAAATATTTTTTTATGTAAGTTCAAATATGTACAAAGAGAAATGTGGTTAAAAATTATACATAGATCACTTGAGTTCCAGCATAGTCTGTTGCTTTAAATAGTGATTAGACTTTGTAGTCACTTTGCCGAGATAGGATAAAAATAAATAAATAATAATAATTAAATAAGACACAAATAGCAAGAGCACAAGACAATACAAGCTGAATAGAAATAAAGTTGGCTTTACCTTTTAATGATAAAAATAAAAAAGTCTTATACAATTCTTTTGTTCCTAGCTTTAATCCCACATGGTGGTGGGGGTCAGCTTTCTTCGTCTTTTTCCTCCACTTTGTCCTGTCATGACTATCTTCCTCGGAGACTCCGCACTCTATAAGGTCTTTTATCAACACGTCAATCCACCTGGTTTTAGGTCTTCCTCTGTATCTCTTGCCGGGCATGGATAGACTTCGTGCTTGGTTAATTTTTTTATACAATTAATATAAAATAAATTTATATTACCATCCATAACTCATAGATCAGTTCGTTAAAGTAGCATTCCTGTTAAGGGCAGTATAATCGAATTAGTTCGAACGCGGAAGCTTTGTTATCAAATTGTAAATTCCCAGAGCGTTTGTTAGCTAAATAATTCAGGGCATCGCGTCCCGTGTCCACCGACGCTTTTGATATCCATTGTTTGTAACAGGCTGGGCGGTAATTGGAGGTTTGTGTGAAATATATATGGATAATCAGCTAGTATAAATGCAGCTTTGTGCGCTGGTGTGGGAGACGTAACTATAAAGGCAGCGCACAACTGAGTAGGATCCTGCGGTAGTGAAGCTGTGCGGGAGCTCAGCCGATGGTTTTAGTCTTTTTAGTTTTTTTTTTAATTTAAAATTCATATTTTTCCTATTCTGTCTACAAACCTGGCTCTACCCTAATTCCTAACAGCACGGTGTTGCACAGACCCACTAATGGGAAAACAATACTACCTTTATCCGTATCTTATCTTAAAGATAACACCATTATTGTTTGTTAACTGTGAAATGGTCTTTCATTTGGTATAGGTACAAATTATATGGAATCTTTGTCTTGTTATTGTAGTAAATGATGCATATCGGGGTCATAGCTCATTGGTAGAGCACTCGACTGCAAATCGAGAGGTCCCCGGTTCAAGCCCGGGTGTCCCCCTAGATCACTTTTTCTTTCTTAAAAAGACACGATACTCTTATTTTAATCATACTAAAATGTTATTAGTGTGATTCCTTGCGGATTCAGTATTTTAAATAAGTCGATTTCTTAGTAAAATTTTGTCAAAGACTCTACAAACAAATTAAGACTAAAATAGAAATAATTAAAAGGTTTTTTTACTTAAGTTGACTGCTCTTATACATATTTTTTTATTCGACAAAAGTTTGAAATGGAGCTATACCACTTTTCTCAATAGATATTTCAGAATTTTCGTGGAATCCAACGTCATTTTTACCATGTAGAGCCACTTTTAAAATGTGCTATTGATTTTAACCGCCAAATAATGCATTAGTCAGCCAATTAAGGAAGTAGCATTTGACATAGGTTATGTATATTTAGAGTACGTACTCTCCACTAAATATGATATTATCAGACTAATTTTGAATTTCACTGTTTATTTGATAGGTAACTTTACTTTTTTATCATAGCACGGCAAAGTGACTACACTGGACCTAGTATTAAGTACCAACTAAGACCTAGTATTAAGATCAAATATAATGTCGACTGTAAAGGGAAATCGCGTCCAATTATGCCTGCCCATAGCCTTCCTGACGTTACTGGGTATCCATTCGTTTACCTCGGAACGCAACTCACCTGAACGAGCCACTATGGAAGATTTTTGATCATGTGTATGGTTCTTATCCATCCAAGCTCAAACATTTTTTATAGTATAGGCCGGCAAACGAGCAAGTGGGTCACCTGATGGTAAGTGATCTCCACCGCCCATGTACACCCACAATACCAAAAGAATCATGGGTGCGTTGCCGACCTTAAAGGAAAGGGATTGGGAAGGGGAGGGGGTTTGGGCCTCCGGATATCTCACTCACCGTACGAAACGCAGCAGCAAGCTGCTACTTTACGCCGGTTTTCAGTGAGACAGTGGTAATGACCCGGACGAGCCGGCCCATACATGCTGTAGACAAGTGTCTACAGCGTGGCTCTACCACATTTAAATGTACATATCAAGTACCATCTCACCAGCGAACTTGGACATTATGGAACAAGCAATAGTCTATGTATCTATATGCCTGTAGCCTTAAGCGAGTATTTAAAACGAACTAGGTAGCTTATTCCAGTAATTTTAACACTCCTGTGAAGAAAATAAATATAATCAAAAACAGGAAGCGGCTGTCTACAGTGCTTAGCATCCTGTCTGAGGCTATCGTTTTTATTATGTACTATTATCCTTTCCATATTCATAGTTCATTACATTTCCTATTTACAAGTTTACAGCTCGTGTTATTAAACACAATTTGCTTTAGATATATGCGCATTGAGAGTTATTGACCATGGTTATAAAATACCGCTTATTTATGACAAAATATTTATATAATATTTTCATTATATCTTTAAGGGCAGGCGTGAAGCTTACTATCAGCCGAGCGACTTCCAAGATTCGTCATCCAAGTTATTTAAAAAATTATATTCATGGTGATAGATACATAATTTATATTTCCCGTGCTTTAGAGTCTATACCATGATCATCTATCTGATTTGTTTTACAAATCTGGTTATAACGATAAAATTGATCTTACACAGCCGGCTTCCGTTTCTACCTCGTTAGTAAGAGTATATGTCCGTTGTGTTTGATTCATTTTACAGAAGTAATAGTTGTAAATCCCTACCCATTTTATAATGCATTCTTATTCTCTTGTTACAAATGGCTATCGCTTACCTGAATCAAAGAATTGTACTACATAAAGAAATAAGCAACGGGTAAAGAGAAGATGTTGAAGTAATTGGATTTGAATATTTACCATCCTATACATACGTACATAAGCTCCCGCTGTATCCCTGAAGAGGCGGGCAAAGGTGCAACTAGTTTCCCACTGTTCGGTGAGCTCATTTCATCCCATCCTTCCTTCCATTTGCCCTTGTCGTAATGGGGTCGGCGCAACATATTTTTATCTCATGTTACAGAAAGATTTGGTTTGTAGTTTTTACGACCGACCGCACCTGGGTGTTTTCTGGGGAGATAACACCCAGACTCGAAACAAATATTTGTATATCACATTACCATTTTGCCTCCGACCTCCTAGACCGGGTTGTTACCACTGTCGCACAGAAACCGACATAAAGTTTCTTGTTGAGTTTATATAGTGAGTGAATTATCCGGAAGCCCCCTCTTCCCCTTCCCAATCACTCAATTAGGCAACGCATCGATGATTCAGATATTGTGAATATTCATGGGCGGTGGAGATCACTTACTATCAGGTGATCTACTTAATCGTCTGCCAGACTCTGCTATAAAATTTGAAGATTGCTAAATTACATCATCGAAGTGCTGTATTTTCATAAAACTACTGAAATACTAACGCGTACCTTTCTTTTCAGATACCAACCCACAGACTGCACAGCTATTAATAAATAAAAGAGGTACGTAAACTATCTTAACCCATTTAGTGTGAATTGCACGATTCATTGGGCATGTAGAGAGGATGGATGAAAGAAGATTGACAAAGAAAATGTCGAGTGTGAATGGTACAGTTAGGAGTAGAAGACCTCGGCGAACCTTTTCACATCAAGCTGGAGATATTCTTGAGAAAGGGTAGGTCTGAAGTATCCTTGATGAGATCTATGAAAAGTTTAATGAGAATGAAGGAGGCCCAAGAGGATTTTCACTTGCACACCGCAAGTGGAAATCCGTTGTCTCTGCCTTATATGAAACAGGCTTGAGTTCATCTGTTATGTTATTGTAACATGCAATAAATTATGTTATTTAAAAGTATGTATCATTTGTTTTCAGTACTATCAAACTTGCTACAATAACTTTAACCGACAGATGTGCAACCGAAGCTTAAAAATTGTATATTCAAACATAGTTTAAACATCTCGATTAGGTTTAGGCGCATAATGGCCTTTTCTCGAAATGTCCTTACTCAAAATAATCGAAGTAGTAAAAAAGTACTGAATCAATTATTTTGAGAAAGGACATTTCAACAAATTGAAATTGTGGGAAAAGGACATTTCCAGAAAACGACATTTTGAGAAAGGACATTATGCGCCTAAACGGATTAAACCAGCTAGAAACTAAGCTTGAAACTAGTTCATGTAAAAGACAACTTATTTATTCATTGCCTTTGCGTAGCGTTGTATTTCTGTAAGTAAAGCAATTATTTGTCCCCATTGCGCCTGCGCATAGTCATTTTAATACACGTAATATTTTTTTAAATGTTTATGCCCTTGGGGCTCCTAGGTTGTATCTATCACGCAAGAATAAGAAAATGTAATGACTTTTTATGACTACATTGTTACAAGTATTTAAAATCTTGAGTCCTTCTGAGTTTTCTTGTTAAACGCATATTATTAGTTCAGTCAAGTTAGAAGTAACGAAGAAGCGCTGAAGTGGTTTTATAAATTACTAGCTTTTGCTCACAGTTCTGCCCTCGTGAACGCCCTTTTCGGATAAAAAGTAGCCTATGTCCTAATCCAGGTCATGGTTTACTTGTATGATAAATTTCGCCCAAAACCGTGACTAAAAAACGAATCTAAATTCAAAAACATTCAAAACTTTTAGATTTATAATAGTAGTAGGATTATTTATATTTATTGTACTATTTCACATTAATGTAGTACCTAATGTTGTACCGTATTTTTAAGGAATAAATTAATTTTGAATCTGAATACTTGCAGATAAATAATGATTTATTAAGATAAAGGTAAACTAGAAAAACTTCTTTTAAATAAAAATAAAATAAATACACCCAACAGTCACATACCTAGTCCTGACCCCACACTAGGTAAACATGTATCGTGGATTGTGGGTATCAGGAACTACGAGGGACTTGCGGTCCCACAGCACCCAGACTCGAAACATATATTTGTGGATCACACAAACATTTGTCTCGGTGCGGGAATCGAACCCACGATAATAATTGATAATAATATAATTGATTCCCATAATTTATGTATTTGCATCATCGTAGTCACTTTGCTGAGTTAGGATTAAAAAAACTCGCATCACGAATAACTCTACCACTATAAGATAAATCCATGTAAAAATATTTCAACATTCGGGTTATTGGTCTTACAGTTTTAGGCATACTACGTGTTAGAAGCCGATGAAGTATCATTTCAATTATCAAAAACAATGTACAAATATTTTAAAATAGAACATCGTTGACGTCTAATATGTGGCAGCACAGCGTGGTATATATGACGCAAGACTTAGTGCTTGGTTCAGCACCTGTGAGTAAATGTTACTTACCAAACATGATTTACTTTATTTTTTGTGTATAGCCAAAATTGAAACGAATATTTGAGTTATAATTTAAATTTACTCAATTCGGATTCGTTCCGGAGACTAAACACATTTACATACCGTTCTGTAATGGTGTTTTGATAATAATAATTTTAAATTAATGGTAATTACCATGAGTCTATTACTGAAAACAACAAAAACTGTGTGTTTTTGTTGTTTTACTCGTAAAAAATCATTACATTGTCACGAATTTGCCATTTGCTTTACACAATATTTCAATTCGCTTTGATATTTTTTGACGGAACAGTAGACTGAATGTTTTACGATTGAACAGAATTTAATGAATTGCTAATTTGTTTCCTGATGAGTTTTTAAGCACGTGCTAAGTATCTATTTTTTTTATAACATTTTAATGTCACGTGTGTTTTTTGAATAAATGTTTCTTATTCTGAGTGACCATTATAAAGCGAAATACAATTATACGTTTAGTCCGATATCAGACATTCCTGGCTGTTGAAGTCAGGAACATTTTAATTTAATAATAATTTATAAGGATCCTGGCATGTTACAATGAACGGAACGGAACAGCAGTTATCGGACTTCCTTTTTCAAATATTCGTATTCACAAAATATTGAATTTCGAATATCGACGATATCAATTACGTTTTGTTCTAATATGGCGGGCCCTTATTTGAGACACAAAATGTTGTCCAGTTTATGGGGCCCATATTCAGCTTTCGAACTCAAATAACTTTAAATGTTTTATATAATAAAACCTTCATAGTTTTATTTATTGAATTAATTACTTCCTTTTAGAATAATCTGCTTATCTCATAATATTCCGTGACCTATTATAATCGTAAAACCTTTACTTTTCACAACACTCGCAAACAGTAGTTAGAATGTTGGTTTTATATATCTCTTCTGTCTAAACCCATAATGGAATACATGCAAATAGTTGTTTGCAGAAAGCAATTTCAGATTTGTGGCTCTGTTTACTCGTAACTTTATTGGTGTCAATATATTTGAGTTTGAAATTATATTTGCCGTTTGAACTCGTTTTATTTGCATTGGATTGTTTGTAAAGTAGGGATTTAGTCTCTCAATATTCAATGCGATAAAATATTAATAGTCATAATTTGTACTGTTTCCGTGATTCCCAAAGTTATTTGATTCACCTCACGCTTCTACAAAAAATAAATGTATGCCTTCCCCTCGCTGCACATTTTTTTATAACTTTACAGTATTACGTATTATGTTAGAAAAACCGGTCAAGTCTGACTCACATTCGCATACCGAGGGTTCCGTACCGTATGCTATTAATAATATAGTTTTGTCAACATTTCAAGCATCTACATTAGTACTGGTAGATAAAGAGTGCTTTAAAGATAGGACAGACACGCGGCGGGGTGTAGCTATAGGCTTAGTAATAGGGTTCCGTTGGCAATGTAAACCAATTTTCAGTCCTAAAGATTTTGCCCATGGCTTTCCAGATGGCTTTCTGACGGAATTCCATGGCTC
Source organism: Mimas tiliae (assembly GCA_905332985.1). Classification (NCBI taxonomy): domain Eukaryota; kingdom Metazoa; phylum Arthropoda; class Insecta; order Lepidoptera; family Sphingidae; genus Mimas; species Mimas tiliae. The sequence goes on along the minus strand of HG995247.1, from coordinate 5,679,736 downwards.
ACAATTACAGGTATTTGCGCCTCCCAATTTGATAATGCCTGCTCGTTTTTGCGAGCTTTTATGGAAGGTAAAAGCTTTAAGCAATTTTATTCGCAGTTGCGTAGGGAATTGGGTATTTTTTCTTAAATGGTCTGTACCAGTATTATATAATGTATTTTTTTATTCTTTATTTTATACAAACACACTGTGTGAACCACACTTTTAAGTTTTTTTTCGGTGTTTTCACGCATAAATAATGTGTATTCTTTAAATTAGAAATTTATTTTAGTTAGGCCATAATTATAATAAGTAGTTAAATTATATCATATCAAGAAGATATTGCCCAAAGATAAATCTAGCACGCCTGCTGTTCGCCAATCTGTGTTAGTTCAAGCCATTAGTGTTTCTTGATTAAGTATATCTAAACTGAAGCTGTCTACACGCTTTGTCTGATAGTCTATTTATTTCTTGGCATATTATTATTTTATTACCTTCCCGGACTAAATCTGAAATGGAGTTTTCGAAACAATTACCTCGGAGATTAGAACTGTCTTGGTGATAGGTCTTGGGAGTATTTATTCTGGGTCGTTTGCTACGGTAAGTAGATTTACGGGTGTGGTTGTTTGTGTCGGTACACTAATGAGTTTTGGTGAAGTGGGAATAGTGGCTTTCCTGCATTGCTTATACAATTGATTTACCAGAATTTCTCATACTTTTTATAGTTTTTGGGACAGGTTTTTAACAGTGTTCCTATTGGAGCGGACGAGTTTCAAGAAATCTTCACATCAAGAAAAAAATATGTGTAATCCACAAACAGTTTCGGGTTTCGAGATTGTGGGAATCTCGTATTTCTTGATACCCAGTATAATTGTATATTTATATGGGGTCAGGACTCGGGACTATATGTGACTGTTAGGTCTATTTGATTTTGAAAAGACAAAAAATTCTAAATTCTCTCCTATGAGACGAAAAATTCTCTTCTCAATTCGACACGTAGGTAATAATAATAATAATAATAATAATACACCCAACAGTCACACACATAGCTCTGACCCCACACTAGGTAAACCTGTGTCGTGGGTATCAGGAACTACGAGGGACTTGCGGTCCCACAACACCCAGACCCGAGACCAATATTTGTGGTTCACACAAACATTTGTCTCGGTGTGGGAATCGAACCCACGGCCTCTCGCTTCGCAGCCGACTACTCGCCCGCTGCGCCACGGAGCTCTATTGTTTTTTAATTATTATTATGTTTTTACATTTGAAATTGGACGTGAATAGTAATGATAATCCAAATAGACAAAACACACAAAAATAAACCAAAATATTTCCAACCAATACCTCAATTAAAAATGACTATCTGATTAACATTTAATGCCGGATTAACTACCACAACACTAATGGCAAGACATTAAAGAGGGGATTACATGCGTCTTATGCAGATCACCAAACATAACTGATAAATAAATACATCATGTACCGTACAAACGAGCCTCATCGGCTAGCGGTAGCTGAACTAAGTTGATTTAGCCACAGTGGATGATTTAGCTACAGTAGTTGATTTTGCTACAGTAGTGCAAAGCGGCATCTTGGATTTATCCGCTTGATATTCCTTGCCACGGCTTTAAATTGTGGTTACAAGCTTAGCATTAGTAACTAAGCGAGGCGGAGTTTGATATTATTTTAATCGGATCTTTTTTATTAACTTGAAAGACGAACTGGTGGTAAGTGACTCTGCCTAGAAACAGACACAATATCATACAGAACTTTATTAGAACTGCATGTTACTGGACTGCGTTCGTCAACATAGGTTGTTAAGTCTCACAATGGCCAATAACGTCACTGGGTGCAATATCCTCACACCGGAACATAAAAGTGCTTACACACTGCAGCTTGAAGGCAGAAATAGACAAAGTAGTGGTACCGTCCTCACATACAAGGGACCTACCACCTTGTAATTATTTTTTCCAATAAGCAGAACTAATATTATAAATGCGACAGTGAGTTTGTTTGTTACGCTTTCACACCTAAATCGCTTAACCGATTTTGATGAAGGTACAATGATAGACGGTACCATGAAGATGGGATAGGCTACTTTTTAACCCGAAATAGACGAGTCACGCATAACCGCGAGCAAAAGTTAGTAGTGCTATAAAATTCGTCATTGATCTAAACATTACAATAATAACATGTACACGTATTCTATAAATTCTATTACAACTGGATTTACATTCATGGATTTCCTACTACGGCGTGGCACATGTCGCTAAAATGCGTCCATTTGCATAGAAAATATTTCCCGCTATAACAGTTTGTGCAGCCGACCGAACAATATGTTCCGGTGTACTATAATAACGCAATGTAAGTAGGGCCTTAGAATTTTTTGCCACTAACTGTCTGTATAAAAACATAATTTCTGCATATAAAGATTTCGTTTTTTTTGAGAATAGTGCTATTTTTTTCTATAGATAGTATTATTTAATTAGAATTACTAGATGGAAGGTCTCTCTAGGCCGTTGATTGGTACCACCGCAACCGCGTTGTGTACTTTTCCCGCCAAGCAGCAGTTTATAAGCATGTTGTGTTTCGGTTTTCAGTTTGTGAAACTACTAGGTATTATGAGACTTCACAACTTATGTCTCGGGGTTTGCCATACAGTACTTAATTCATAATTCTATGTGATATTGCTTCTGTTTATGGGCAGGCGTGGCGCTTACCATTAGACGAGTGACATACTCGTTTCGTCATTCAAGCAAATAAAGACAAAAAATTATTTAATTTAAGTGCTAAAACCACGCTGTTTGAGTGGTAGAGTCACGCTGGTTGAGTGGTAGAACCACGCTGTTTCAGTGGTAGAGCGACGCTGTAGACAGTTTTATCTACAGCATGAATGGGCCAGCTCGTCAGGATCATTACCATTGTCTTAGAGAAAACTGGGGTAAAGTAGCAGCTTGCTGCTGCATTTCGTAGGGTGAGTGAGATATCCGGAGGCCCAATTCCCCTACCGGCAAGGGCGCGTTGCCGGTAGGGGATACCGGCAACGCGCCGTGATTCTTTTGTGGGCGTACATAGGCGGTGGAAATCACTTACCATCAGGCGACCCACTTGCTCGTTTGCCGGCCTATGCTATTAAAAACATTATATCACTTTAACCCGACCCGGAGATTAAACCCGAAACCTCGGCACAACAGTGGTACCGCGTACGCATTACAACTGCGCCACCGAGGCTTTCGAGCATAATTTCATAGGTAGGAAATATATATATACAAATGCTTATTAGTACCTACGTATCGCGGTTTTAAGAAATGTGTATCTAAATATAAACCGACGTTTTGCTGTGCCCTTTAGAACACACATAAAATGTTGAGCACTTAATGTTTTTACTTCGCCTCAGCTGTCGTGGACCGTGGCGGGTGTTTTATCTTGTACGCGTGCGAAAGGTGCCCCGTTTATTTGTCGCCTGTTTGGAATCAATAGATCGTCAACATTTTCCAGTCAAAGTTTTCTATTCAATATCTTACAAAAGACCTACGCATGCTTTTAGGTGCTTTTTGTCAGAACAGCGGGATTTTTCGAAGTATTTCTTTGTAGTAAATTAATGATATTAAATGAAAGAAAACCAATTTATTTGTCACAGACAACGATATACTTACATACGCATGCGCAAAACAAATAAAAAAGAAAACAAAACTTACATAACTAATTATTACGCAGTTGCATGTCGTGACCATGACATGCATCATACCATTATTACTGACATGCAAAACGCCTGTTGGGACCTATTTGCAGAGACACTTCTAAAACACAGTACGAGTGTTAGAGCCACGCTGTAGACAATTTTGTCTACAGCATGAATGGGTCGGCTCGTCCGGGTCATTACCACTGTCTCACAGAAAACCGGCGTAAAGTAGCAGCTTGCTGCTGCGTTTCGTACGGTGAGTGAGATATACGGAGGCCCAAATCCCCCTCCCCTTCGCAATCCCTTATTATTACCCCTTTCCTTTAAGGTCGGCAACGCGCCCATAATTCTTTTGTATTGTGGGCGTACATGGGCGGTGGAGATCGCTTACCATCAGGTGACCCACTTGCCGTGCACCGTTGCACGTGCTCGTTTGCCGGCCCATACTATAAAAAAAAACATATCAAGAAACTTTTAAATATTATTGGCTCGTCCATGTCATAAAACATATGGTGATATGCTTCTAGTTACTATTCAAAGTAAGAAAAAGGCATGCCAATTTTAAATGCACGTTGCGTGCTTTGAAGGGATGTATGCCCATCAGTAGCCTGACACAGGCTGATGAGAATAATTGATTGATAGTTATTAAACGCAACAATGTTGAAGACAACTGCAGTATGGTAGCGGGTGGCGCCGGTGTATTTAATCGAACCCCGACTCATTTAAATAATAGACAGTTGGAAGTATGGGCAGGCGGGTGTTAGCTTTAGCGCTTGTGTTATTTATGTAAACATGCCATCAGTTGACTGGTATACTTCTTCTATTCCTTTATTTTAGTACTTCGTGCGAATCACAAATTATACGATGGAAATTGATCACATGTATTTTTGTATGTGGACATGACGAATTTTTTTGACAGCCTCCATGGCGCAGTTGGCACGTAGCCGGCTGTGAAGCGAGAGGCTGCGGGTTCGAGTCCCGCACCGAGACAAATGTTTGTGTGATCCACAAATATATGTTTCGGGTCAGGGTGTTTTCTCCCCAGCGGGGCTGACGTTAGGCAGGCATCCGGTCGTAAATACTACAAGCCATTTTTTTTTACATGTGTTTAAATCATGTTGCGCCGACCCCACTGCGAGTGGGATAACGGCAGGTGAAAGAATAACATGAGGGATTTTTCGGACCCTTGGTAATTTTATCATACTAACTTCTTTATAACATATCAGACTATAATTAGTTTCTAATTGGCATCAAACTTCATGTCACGTTGTTCATTTTTTGTCACGCAATGTCTGATATACATTATATTGTCATTAGATCATAATAACATTATCATTTATCAGTAATGTCTTAATGTCTTAGGTAATTGCTCAATTGGCATATTATCCGTTGAACTCAGAATAAAACCTGGCCTATGAAGTGCGATTTTACATCAGTTGAGACAGAATTAATGATTAATTAATAACATATCCTAACAGTACTTATTTTGTATTTTAGATATGAGATGTAATTATGTACTATGTATATAGGTTATAGTTTATATATAGGGATATAATAATTTAAAAAATATTAGCCCTGTATAATACTGTACCACTGCTGGACACGGACCTCCTTTATGAATAAAAGGGGGAAGGCCTTAGTCCACCACACTGGCAGACTTCACACACCTTCGAAATTCTTATGAAAAATTCTCAGATATGCAGAAATCACAATCTTTCCTTTACCGTTATAGCAAGCGATAATTCACAATTACTACACTCATACCATAGAATAGTCAGAAGTGTGTGCTCTTGGGGCGGGTTTCAAACCTGCGTCATTAGTCTCAACAGTCCGTACCACTCCCCGATGAGCTATTACCGAGTCATAGGGATTAGGGACGTAAAAATAAAATAATTTAACTAAATTAGAATAACGTTATATTAATTGATTTTTAGTAATACAAATAACACTACTTGAAATGAATATACAAGCACTGGGTTAAAATATAGCAGGAAAATAAATAGTACCTAACTATCCAATATGTATAACTAGAAATAAACATACATATGCAATTACTGTTGTAATCCCTGAATTCAACAATTCGCCAAGCGTATCTCCGTCCCATGATGTGATAGTTGGCGAGCCTATCGCCATACCGCGCAATATTCTAGACTCCGGGCAGATACTGAGCATTTCGTAATAGAAAAAAAACCATATCACTTTTACCCGACCCGGGGATCGACCCGACACCTCAGCACAGCAGTATACGCATTACAACTGCGCCATCACTAGAAATCAATTATTTTATTTTTTACATCTTTAAACCATGTTATTTATGATAATAACAAGAGTAAATTATATACAAAATAAACAAATAAATAAACAATTTAGTGTAATTGCCTAGTGTATTTGACGATGCTATGTATGTTATGTATACATTAGTTGATATGATTTTTATACATAAGTTTCTTTATTTTGTACTGACTTGTCATTAGCGCTATTTTAATTGCCTACATGATTAATAAAACTATTTCATTTCATTTCATTTTACAAAAAAATTACGATGGGCGCCTAATAATTGTAAATGAATAAAAGTTTAATTATTTCTAAAATGATTTGCTAAGTAAACTCTGATCTCCATGAGACTGCGTTCTAGTCATATTCCGTCTGAAAAATTTAGATTTCTTATGGGTATGTCAACAACACCTAATTGTGAAACATGTGGTGTAGTTGAGGACGTGCAACATATTTTTGTCGAGTGTGCTCGCAGTGGTCATCTTAGAGGAAGCTTATTTAGTGGTGGTGTATGTAATATTGGGAGATGTAACAGTATCTTGGCTCACCCTGCGTCGGACTCGGCCAAGATTCTTAACAAAATTTATTAAGATTATACAATCTTGATAAATTTTGTATGTATATACATACAATATGTAATTATTTCACACATGTACCTAAAATGGCTATGATGGAGCGGCATTGTCATATTGTGACAAAGCTCCTTAAATAAAGAAAAAAAAACTCTGATCTAGATTAGTTGCACTGTTCCCGTGAAATCGTATTTGACGAGGCAAATGGCATGTCGCACTTGACAAAGCTAAGTTCTGATGAAGCCTCGTTAACTCGTAAATTGATATTTGCCTTTTATACCGATCTTGATTTATAAGAAGTTAGCAGATGTGTTTGCTTTCTCGAGCTTCGATGGTTAACTACCTTAATTATTTAATGTTTGCCGTTGATCGCCTTATTAGCCTAGCAACAACGGACTTAGGCCCGTATTATAGAAACTGAGCTCTTTGCTAAGTGTCTATTGGTCTATTTTTGGCACCAAACAAAAACTGACCAATTGCGTGTACAGACTGTCAAACAGGCGAGGTCTTAGCTGAATCCATTTTTTTACCTAAATGGTCGCTCGTCTAGTGGTAAGCACTGCACCTGCCCTCGCAAGACGCAATACCACACAGAACCTTGAATTATAATGCAGTGCATGGTATTGGACTGCGCTCGTCACCCTCAGACTCCTGTGTCTTATAATACACAGTAATTTCACTGGCTTCAATGTCCTTCAAACCAAAACACAACAGTGCTTGTATTTGCTACATGTCGGGCAATCAGAATTTGAGTAATTTTATCGAATCGAATAACATAACTTTACCCCGGGAACGATATTTGCACTCGATCAGGTGATCGCTCGCCACTATCACAACTTGGGTCAGAAATAACTATGGCATTCATGCCTAACCCTGCAGGGATACAGGCGAAGATTATGAGTATAGTAATTTCTTAGGTTTACGCGAATATTACACATTAAAATAAAACTAGTTTATACGGATTTTATCGCGGTTAAATCCGTATAAACTAGTTTTATTTCAATTATGAATATAATTAATAAAGGGAGTTTGTCTATTTCAGTTATCAATCATTTTGGTAGTCTTCGTTGAATGAATAATGAAATCTATGACGTAATATCGAGTATAGTGTAATTGTTTCTACAGTTGTAGCATGTTCAGATGCTAACGCGAATCACGTTTTGATCATTAAGGATAGAGTCGTGACGACATTATGGCTATTGTTTGTGGGTTTCGTCCAAAATATATTCGATAATTAATTTGTATTCATTATCTGTGGGATTAAAGCAGCAAGGAAAAATGAATCAAAAGTTATTGGACTTTATTATGACTCCACGCTAAATGCCGTAAGTGTCCAGAATTGGTGGCGCAGTAGGCAAGTAGTCGTCTGTGAAACGTGAGGCGGCGGGTTAGATTCCCGCACCGAGACAAATGTTTGTGTGCTTTGTAAATATTTGCGTACCTGGATTTTGTATGACTTAGTGTCTGATAATAATAATAATTCCGGATATCCACGATATATGATAATTGTAATTCACTGTAAGATCATGGCTCTTGTGTATATCTGTTTACACTTTCATTTTGCTTTGCCAGCTTTTTTTAAATGATGCTCGTAAAATACGTCTGAATTTGGTGCCATTAAGCGATGCAAGCAAGGGTCAGTAGGTCCTTTACATTTTGCTATTAGGAGGATTTTGCTGTTTCTCCATTAATTTGTTTAAAAATTCCTTTTTTTTACTATCATCTCAAAACGAAAAATGAGACATGATAATGACACAGAAGTGTTTGGGTCAGCTAGAATATTTATAAGCCAATTACAAAATATTAAACGATTGGTTCTGGCCATCGCATCAGACCATGTGTATAACTTAAACCAACCAGATCAATATCCCACATTATTTTCTATAAATTGACGTCTAATTATGCTTATTAAAGTTATAGCCGTCATTTAAAATGAATCGATTTGTGTTTAGCACTGATTACTCTTTATCATAATGAGGCTCAAACAGTGGGCGTGCTGAACTTTTTGTATGTAATCGTCGCAAACATTGCTTAGATCATTAAATGCATAACCATTGGTTATTATATATAAGTGCCAATCATCTGACACCGGCAGTTATTGACCCCGCATTATATTATGTTAGGAATAGGTGTTATTTGTCATAATGTCAAATTAACCGCTAAGTAAGTAATGAGCATAAAAACTTACGCGTGGGTTTTTTTGATTGGAGCTAGCTATGATAAGGAAAAAATATTGTTTCGATGTGATTAATTAATCATTGTGCTAACAGTGAGTTGATAAATATAAATTCCTTTGTATACATCAGATCTTAGCTTCCGTTATGCTTATAAAAAATATTGATAGTTATAGATTATTGTTTGTTTTATGGAGTTCATTAATACGCAAATTTTTAACAAAACATTATTTATCTGTTGTTTTATTGTTAAGTTACTGTAACAAGCAACTGTGTTTTTATTTGAAGGATATTGAAGCCAGTGAAATTACTAGGCATTATAAGAGTTTTGGGGTGACGAACGCGTTCCAGTGCCATGCAGTATTTGTAATTCATGGTTCTGAATGGTGTTGCTTCGGTTTATGTGCAGGGGTGGTGCTTACATTCAGGCAAATGACTTGCTCTTTTCGTCATTCAGACTAATAAATTAAAGTCGTGAACCATTGCTCGTTACAGTAACTTTAACCGAGGGATAGCGCGAGAATATATATTTACTGTTTGCGATATGCTACTTACTAAGAATATTTAGGTATACCATATCTGGTGTAAATTATATCGAGCTCAATGGTGTGCATTGGGAGAGGCCTAGTCCTGTCCAGCAGTAGACAAATATAGGCTGATTTATGATGATTTAATTTGTGTTAGAATAACAAATCTATTCAGCGTAATATGACCAATCTAGTCTTTTATTTTTATTTATTTGGGAAAATAAACAATTGTACATTTCATATGTGGGGTACACAGTATGGTAAATAAAGTACAGGTAAATGCACAATCAACACCATTTCCCACGAATTACATATAACATATAACATTACGAAACAATGCTAGGGGCTAACCATAAACTACATTATAGTTAAGTAATTTTAACACATAATTTAGGTATAACAAAAGTGCATTAAATAACTCAAAGTAAAAAACATCAGAAATAAAAAATAAAACAATAACAAAAAAAAAATATAACGCATGTGCCTTTTACACTGTTAAAACAAGATGTAGGTAATGGTAAAAATGAGAATCGCCGTGGGATCTCCAACGGATCACTCACTGCGAAGCACCTCGATCACTTTTCCTTTGAATTGGTGTTCAGACAGAGCGAATATGTCAACCTTTGAAAACTGATTATTGTAACTATTAACAGCTCGACGCAGGGGAGAACGCACGCCTGCACTGGTTCTGCAAGATCCCGCAGCGAAAAGCGTGCGCACTCTCACCTCACGTCGATGCACTGTTCTTGGAACTACGTAACATAATTTATTGTTTATTAGTCTTTTCCTGTAAGCTCTGTATTAAAACTTGCAAAACCACAGTTTTACAATTAACTAAAGTTGGAATACTTATTAAGCCCGTCAGAAACGTTTATTTTGGTCTTCATATGCAATAGAGATTTCCTCATAAATTCACCGCTTATTTATTGCTTAGGATACTCGTATGAATTTGTTGGGAACGAGGTATATTACAGCTTTATAGTTACAGAACTGCGGAACTTGATGGCAGGTATTCATTGTATATTCGCACTAAATCACGAACATTGCCGAAACGTTTATTCAAAGTAATAATAATAAATACATCACACACATAGTCCTGACCCCTATTAGGTACTAGTACTAGGTAAACCTGTATCGTGGGTATCAGGAACTACGAGGGACTTGCGGTCCCACAAAACCCAGACCCGAATAATTATTTGTGGATCACACAATCATTTGTCTCAGTGCAGGATTCGAACCCACGGCCTCTCGCTTCACAGCCGGCTAATCGCCCGCTGCGCCACAGAGGCTCTCATCGGAGGCTTAAATCGTAGTAGATATAAGGTACTTACGCAGTAGTATCTAAATGTGCTATGGAAATTAAAATTTCGTTATCACATGTAAGTACTGAATAACTAACTCGTAATGGGCAGTTAGCTGTCCATTAGACTCCAAAGCTGTTGATAAATTTAAAATTAACGATATAAAAAATTAAGCACGCGTACTGCAGGCGATAAATCTAACTGTTTTGAGCAGTTAAGCATCCATAATGACAATTGCTAAACAATTTAGTGATGGCAATAAAAAGACTACTAGACTAATGGTCTCCATTAACTTTAGTAATCGCATAAAACGGCGTTTCCTTTTGGCAGCCACAGCGTTTATACAACGAATATATATGTTACGTAGTAACAAATACTTACGTACTAATTTCTGTTTTCACCTATAGGTACTTAATCGGTTCGCGTTAAAAAAGGCTATAAACCAATTAAGGGTTAAATATCATCTTATTGTTCAACATATACAATAAACACGATCAACAATAATTACGACAGCCTCCGTGGCGCAGTGGGCGAGTAGCCGGCTGCGAAGCGTGAGGCCGTGGTTTCGATTCCCACACCGAGACAAATGTTTGTCTAATCCACAAATATTTGTTTCGGGTCTGGGTGTTGTAGGACCGCAAGTCCCGCGTAGTTCCTGATACCCACGATACAGGTTAACCTAGTGTGGGGTCAGGACTATGTGTGTGACTGTTGGGTGGGTGTATTTAAAAAAAAAAAGATAAATAAAAAAAAAACAACATACATACGCACTCACGCCTGTAATCCTCGAAGGGATAGGCAGAGGTGTCACCAATACCCCACATTTCGCGGAGCGTATCTTCGTCCCATGATGTGATAGGGGGCAAACCTATCGCCATACCGGGCACAATTTCAGACTCCAGGCCGACACTGAGCGTTTCGTAATAGAAAACCCAATATCACTTTTAGCCGACCCGGGATCAAACCCGAGACCTCTTGTATCTTATGTTGTATTGATGTAAATTTTATTATATATTTATTGATGTATAAAAAAATTAACTAGCTTTAAGTTTTTCTCGCAGCTCCGCGTGTATTTTTTACAATTAGTTCTTTAATTTTTGTAGCATAAGATACGCTTATGATTTAATAGATACTGAAAACTTACTTTTATCACATTGATTTTTATTAGCCTACAACATTCAGGGATAATGTAGCTTCCTATTGGACAAGAAATTTTCAAAATTGGATCAGTAATTTCAGAGATTACCCCCTACAAATAAAAAAAAATCCTGTTTATATTAATAATGTAGAATAATATAGATACGTCTCGAAAGCAGCATACCAACACAGCGTTACATAACATAACGAGTACAACCGTTTATTAAATTTTATTACCGGTAAAATATCGGGTACAAATTGGTATAACTACAAAGTTAAGTGTTAGGTATTGTCTAATGATAATGGAAACAACATGAGTAATTAGGGTTGTCAACTCTCAATTATTTATCTTTGTCTGATTAGTGAACATAACCAGTAGTTGATATGAGAAAATTGTTTTTCCAATATTAATTAAAATTTATTTAAACAGTAAGCTCAGTGCGGAGTGATACGAACTGACGAGACGAAAGTCGTAGGTTCGAAATTTGTCCGAAGAGCATGCACTTTTTACTTTTCTAAGCTAGGTCGCGGTCTTTTAGTCTAACCCATCACAATTTTAGAACAGACCCGTGCCTTGCTGGCACCATGCTGGCCTAATGTGGGTTGGCAGACTTCATATACCTTTGACATTTTTGTGGCTAACTTCTCAGGTTAAAGCAAGTCAAGGCAGCAAGTAAGGCACTCCCCATTTCTCCGCGCTGAGCTATCGCTGCTTTAATCAGGGCATCAATAATCATTGATAGATATTGTATTAATAATTGCGTGCCAATATATAGCAAAAGTAAATACATTATCAATAGACAGGGATGAGTGCGAAATGCATCCTATAGTAATGCACAAGACGCAATTATACCACAAGTACCTACGGTAGCTATTAAACAAATTGGAGTAAACACGCTACCATCAAACTGGTAAGAAGGCCGCTCCAAATTCCTTAGAACCCTTACTATCTCCTTGGAATTATAATTTAGAAGATGTATTTTAATAATACTTACCATAAAATTGACAACCTTAAAAGCTTTTCTTTGGCTATAGCGCTGAAACTTATTTATTAATATTGTTTCTTCGTGTTTTTCGAATAGTTATAGCCCTTAACTAATTACGTCACAGTACAAAACGAGCCCAACAAAGTGGCCATCCATATTAATTTCGGTACAAATTATAAAATGTGAGATGATTACAGAGTGCAGTGTCTTGATGGGCAATTTGATGGATCTGATGAAAAGCAGTTGCAGTGTTGTGAAATGTTACGCACCTTAATTATGGACATGAATTATATACGTATTATACTGCATGAGAAGGAGTTAATTTGTATGTCCGATACACGCTTAAACTAATTTAGATGGATTAATGTATAGATAGGACTGTTTAGTCAAAATATTAATGCATTTCCATTTGTGTAATCATGTATGTGTGTTCATGATTAATTAAAATTATTCCATAATATAATGCTTAAACAATTTTTTTAATTAATGGATTTTTAATCTGTTGTTATGCTTAAAGGTTGTTATGCTATAATGTGTACTTTGTTGACATTAGTTGATCTATGCTTTAGAACGACTAGTTAGTATAATAGTTATACTCTTTTTTATATTTATTGATTAAACTGAACAACGAAACGAGCAGGTCGCTCGCCTGCCCACAGATACAGTATCACACTGAAATTTGAATTATAAAGGTACTAAGTCTAAGTCTAGGGGAGAATACACCCAGACCCAAAACAAATATTTGTGAATCACACAAAAAAAATTGTCTATAGGTACGCCAACGATGTAATGTAAAATTTAACACTTTATAAACAATGCCAAAAGCAATGTTTACGCTTTTTTGTGTGAAATCACACGATGTCCGACAAATGATTACATGAAAATTTAAAGTGAGCAATTTGTATGTTGTAAATATTTTTTCGCTTTCATTTCCGACAATATGTAAATCGCATTTTAATGCCCCCACTTTCCATTTCCTCTAATGTATCGTAATTTGTTATGATTACTTTTATTTGGAAATAAAAACATTTTATGGCGCTTAGTGGCTAATCATCTAAAAGGATATTTTAAAGGCCATTTAAATTTTATTCACTAATTTGTTGGTAATAAAGTATAGAAAGCGTGTTTAAAAGGTTTTACTAATTATTCGTGGAATCGCCATGGTAATGAGTATCACGAAAATAATTATACACACATACATACGGACGCCTGTACTCTCCTAAGCGGAAGGCAGAGGTGTAACTAGTACAACCCATTTCGCCGAGCTTATTTCTTGTCCATGTTGAATGTGAGCCTATCGCCATTCCGTACTAAGCATTTCATGATAGAAAAACCCAATGTATTGTAGCAAATTTATGCTTATATAAATATTATTTTGTTTTGTTGTGCTATATGTGTGTATGTGGGTAAAATAAATGGTAAATGGTTTTAAATATCACTTTACCCAACCAGGGGATTGTACCCGAGACCTCAGTACAGCAGTCGTACCTACCGCCTACGCATTACAACTGCGCCACCGAGGCAGTCAATAATTATGTAGTAAATGATCGATTTCTTGTAGATTCATAATTTTATAAACGTAAAAGTAAAATAAATCCTAAAATAATATCTTTGTCACCAATTTCGGAGGCCGAAACCCCTTCCCCTTCCCAATTCCTTAATTATCCCTTTCCTTTAAGGTCGGCAACGCACCCATGACTCTTTTTGTATTGTGGGCGTACATGGGCGGTGGAGATCACTTACTATCAGGTGACCCACTTGCGCGTATGCCGCCTATGCCATAAAAAAAATTAGGTACGGCCGATTATTGATTGAAAATATTACGATATGAAATGTCAAGTCTTAATTAAAATTATTATCCATTATGACAACAAAGCAAGAAAGCATACTTTGTACATATGTCACTGCTACTGACACAATAAAAACCTGTTGGATTTAACCTGGGAACTGAATATCTATAAAAATATTTTATGCACATTAAATTGTGTCAATTAAATTTCCGAGCGGCGTCTACGTCACATAAAAGATAGTTATTAAGACATTCATCCACGTTATTACCTATACTTTTAACAGGACATCCCGCGAATAAGTTTTCCAATCAGTCGAATATTAAAGAACAAATTGGATGTTATAATGAAAGCATTCGTGCGATAATAAATTCTATAAATAAATAGAGGTCTATGCAAATAAAATATGTTATGCTCGACGCTGTGTAATACAACGAATTCAATCTACACAGTGCGTTACATTCCTAGTTTAATGCGGTTTAGAGTCAATCTAGCAATAACTTCTTTAATGCAGGGTATTAACAATCTGAGAAATTAGGAGTGTATTAAAAACTCAACATAAACTCATTTCAGCAGATTTAAACAAAGAATCCAGATGATAGCATATACACGTTTCGTTGTTGCATTTAGTATTTATCTGGATCTATTCGTATCTTTAAGTATTTAGCAATCCGTTCTAGCCATCGCGCTGATCTTCAATTACGCGGTGGGATTTCTTCTTTTGATTTTAATGTATATTCCTTTAGATAACAACATTAATTATAGAAATAAAATGTATTTTCAGAGGTCATGGACGGAAGTGTATAACATTGATTGGATGTGGTTTGTCATTTTGAAGGCTGTCTGATGATGGCACATTCAAAAGATTATGCCGATACGCAAGGTACTTTATATGTATACAGACTTAAGCCCTAACAGAGCTGTTATAGGTTGTTTTATGTAATAGGTATGAAAATGAGCAAAAGATTCACCTGATGGAAAGTGATGGTTTTATTTTGCGTTAATCGGTTTACAAGTTCGGTGTTTGGTTTGAAGATAAATCGAACTTCGAGAATGAATAAGGTACTTAACTATTTAGTTTCTTTAAATAAATCCCTAAGGGAATGAAATAGGGGTTAATCGTGATAGTCGATCATGTCTATTCGGTTCGGTTTGAATTACCAGACTTTTGCCACAATAATAAATAACCTATTTGTCATCGAGCAATTTGACAACCAGCGTCGATGGATAGTTAAATCGATACACGTAATCAATTTTATTTAATACAACTTTCTCACATTGATATCATTTTATATGCTATGGACATGTCCATGCATTTTAAGTCTTATGTAAACACTAAGGATAAATAGATTAACTACTGGCTAAGCAGATGGGGTAAGGACCGGCCTTGTAGAGCCACAGGTAATATGAGGCGTGGTTCTTTTTTATCATATCTGGTTTATTCTAGTCGACTGCTAAAAATAGGCAGGCAAAGTGACACATTTAATGTCAGTTTATACTTAGACTGTATTGTTGGGTAATTAAAAAGGATGTCGTACATTCCACAGTCTTCACTGGTATAGTTGCAGTATTGGGGCTAATAATTATTATGAGCTGAATTCAATAGATAGCATTCTAATAGATTTTATTAATTCTAATAGGTTTCTATTAACCTTATTGTATATATAAATAAACCTAACGGTCACACACATAGTTATAGTCTCTCTAGAGAGGTTGACGTCAGGCAGGCGGCCGGTCGTAAAAACTACAAGCCAAATCTTTCCATAACATGTGTTAAAGCATGTTGCGTCGATCCCACTACGAGGGGGATCAGGGCAAGTATAATTAAATCGTAATAATAATAGGTCTATGAAACTGACGTTCTGTACGAAAAAACTTAAAGTATTTCTTTTCATCTCTTTCTTTTAAAACCACCCAAGCAAATAAAATAAAATAGATAGTTAATAACTGAGCCAGCTCTACCCTCAACAAAAAACATTATCAATAACAACTGCACCCAGTGTAAATGAGATGTTACTAGGCACAAACTCCTGACAGATCATTAATCATGCGAAATGTAGCGTTTCAATTACTGTCATCGGGAGGTAATAAACAGCTTTATGTTATTGATGTTGTTTTAAATGCGTTAAACGAGATATGTCTGTGTATTTCATACATTTGCCTAAAGCCCCAGCTACATGGATAGTTTATCGCATACAGAGGCGAAAATATATGAAAAACCTTTACGCGCTATCTATTTTGACAGCGACAATCGTATCACCTATAATACGTCATTGTAAACTAGAGTTTTGTGTTGAATTCTCGCTTATCTCATACTAGAAACTCTGTCCGTATAAATGGAGCTTTAAATAGGAAAAGTTGACTTTTCATTTTCTTTTATCGGGGTTAAAAGCCTATTTTTTTGGTTTCTGTACAGTCCAAAAGTTGCTCTTATAAATCGCCATCGCGATGCGGATGTGATGTTATTTTTTTTTTATAATAAATGCCGGCAGATGTGCTGATGGTAAGTGATCTCCACCGCTCATGAACGCCCACAATATCAGAAGAATCACGGACGCGTTGCAATACGTTTAAGGTCTGAAGACCTTAAAGAAAGATATAATTAAGGGTTTGGGAAGAGGAGGAGGATTTGGGCCTCCGGATAACACACTCACCGAGCGATGCGTGGCGTAGCGTGACTCTACCACTCCAGATGAAGAAACATGGATTTAAAGAACCGTGGATCACGTAATTTAACGAAAAGTGAATTTATTCACATTAATATGCCAATTCATCGGACAGCCTCCGCGGCGCAGTGGGTGAGTAGCCGGCTGTGTAGCGAGAGGCCGTGGTTTTGATTCCCGTACCGAGACAAACGTTAGTGTGATACACAAATATGTGTTCCGGTCTGGGTGTTTCGGTTTTGAGCGGTTGACGTTAAGCAGGCGGCCGGTCGTAAAAAACTACAAGTCAAATATTTCTGTAACATGTTTTAAAAAGCATCTTGCACCGACCCGACTGCAAGTGAGATAAAGACAGGTGAAAGAAAAGTATCTCAATTCATTACGACAATTTAAATATCTCGAAGTCTTGCTACGTAGAATCATAATCATATGGATATCAATCCAGGGCAGGCTCTACTATATGGGGCTTTTAATCCGAAGTAAGGACGATGTTCCCCGGTTATAGGCGCTGTCCATTTCCATTCTATCAGTTCGAGGTTTATTTATACCAAACCACAGGCAAAAGGCACTCACTCCATCCTAAAATTGGTCTCTGGTACTTTAAATATAAGGTATATATGTAGTTACAGTAAAGCCATCAGGAATCTACCGCATTATAACAAATTAACGATGCCTTGCTCCGGAATCACGTGATTCCTGATACATAATTTGATCATATAAACTACAATTAGTGGCATGACGGTACCGTCAGTTTAGTACCAGTGCTCCTAGAGTTATAAGCCCTTAGCTATAAATGTTATTCAAGTACTGATAGTAATTGCTTAAACAAACTTTATATGTAAGACCCGTTCAGTCGCCTAAGGCTAATTGTTTCTAAAATAAACACTGCAACGTGCAAATGTTGTTCTAAGAACATTATATGACTAACCATACTGAATGACTTGTTTTATTAAGTGAATAATAATTTTGAGACTCTCCAGGCTCATAATGATTTGCATAGCGTCTTATTCGAGCTATTGTTTATTGTTGTAACGATGGAACTCGCCTAATTTTATATATACAATAATAAGTATAAATAGTAGCCTATAACCGTTTCCAGTGTCCCATCTATCTCTGTACCAAAATTCATCAAAATCGGTTCAGCGATTTAGACGTAAAAGCGTAACAAACTCACTTTCGCATTTATAATATTAGTTAGGATTTCCGGTTTCGTTACTCCGAAAATGGATTTATACTTAGTCTATCGAGAGCACGGTTGTGAGGCCGGTCATAACGTACGTATGGATTTATAACAATTTTATTTCCTAATCCTTTATTATAAATAATAAAAATAGAATAATGTGTAGTACTATTTATAGACGATAAGGAGTTTAATATATTTAAATTAGAATGTTGTGATAAAAATAGAAAACCAACTTTAATTATTCGATTTTTTATTCCCATACTCCTGCAATTCAATTTCGTTTATACTCAAGGCGTTCAAGAAGAGCGCGAATTACTTATTTTTTATTTTCATCTGATAAACGTATCAGATATTGAGCTAGTTTAAGTTAAATGACAATCCTTGTACGGTAATGCTGACCTTTATGTAATAGGTACTAATAGGAAAGTATGGTATTATTTTTACGATATGTATTAACTACGGATTAAAATGAACCCTTTGGTAAAACTGATTGAGATAATTTTTATAGAATAGCGAATACAACAGCTCTGGAATTAAAATTTGATAAATCTGTAGACAAATCTTTAGTGTTTTAATCAACTCGTTTTATCATCATCTGTTGACTGTTGACGATCCATCCTCTTAACGCGGGTTCAACGCAGCTTAAATGTGTTTTAAAAGTTCCACCCAGTTCAAAACTGACTATTTTCCTACTAAACCAAGAAGTTGATTTGCCTGACCGTTTCCTTAGAGCAAACACGCCTCTGGTTAATAATAGATGATCCTTCTTGAATCATAATAAAATTTGTATTATTTCCTCTTTTCAGAACGACGATGGAGTATTCAAGGCACTTGTTCCTGGCGGTGGTCTTCTTAAGCCTCGTCATTGACTCGCAATGCGCCCCGAGGAGATCGCGCGCAGCCAAACTACCAGAAGACGCTAGCCGAGACAGCAAGCTCCAAGATGAATTCAAGGATGCAACTACTACCATGCAACCAGCCCCCAATAACAGAAGAAACAAGGCTTTGAACCTGTTTGGATACTATCCTTCCTTCTTGACATCGAGCTTCGACTACGCTGAAGACGATGACGATGACGTAAACTTCACAGTCAACGACGATAACTTTGAAGACGAGGAGTTATCTCGAACCATTCCTACAAGGCGCCGTCAGCAGAACAAGAAAAAGAACGGCAATGGAGACACTTACCCTAATGATAACATTAACTCTTTGCAATATGACAACTCGCCCATATTTTACATTAGGTTGCCTCCAACACCATACATGTTTGTGCCTGGATTAGGTTACGTCTCTCAACCCCCCAGCATTGGCCCGCCTATGTCTCCTATGATGCCACAACCAGTTCCACCCCAAGTTGGTGACCCATTCATCAACTTGCCAATCGACTTCGTTTCGAATGGAAAGCCTACTGGAGTTTACCAGTGGAGTGGCGCTCCAGCATACCAGCAAGTCCCTCAAATGGCAGTCGATCCATATGGATACGGTCCTCAGCCAATGATGCCAGCTCGTCCAAGCTACAACGTCCCAACTTACCAACCAAAGCCCAAACCGGCCCCATCCAATTCTAAAGTGACCAATTTGAAAGGTCAATATATGTTCAATGGAAAACCTGGCGAAAACGTATATGTTCTAAGAGACACGTACAACTCAATTTATTCGGATGCTCTTCAGAACTTCTATCCTTGAGTCTCGTTTAGATTAGGATATGTACGAATGGCTCGTATCGAGCCGATGTAGCCTAGAAACCATATGGGGACCAACCAAACACTTCAATGTATACTACTAGATGGGCTGTTAGAAGTAAAATTGTATCACATAACGCGTGAGTTTTACAGCTCACAAACTGGGAGCGCGATAGGGGTTCTAGTTGTGAGTAAGCGAGATGGTAATATTGAGTTACGGTCAATTGACCGCAACTTAGTGGTACAATTTCTATGTACCGCGCAGCTTGTCTAGTAGTATACATTAAAGTCTTTGGGATCAACTTGCCTTGTGAAATAAGTGTCTGTAGAGAGTCATAAATAAAATTACTTGGAAGAAAGTTGCGATGTCCATAGAACATTGTGCGATGCTTTATGGCATTCAAAATGTAATTACACACTTATCTGCGAAGAGTCGAAAATAACTGTCAATTCTTATGACAATTGGCGTGTTTGGGGTTGGGCGAAGTGCAAAATAGATATTTATGGTGTGAGATCAACCTTATGATTAGCGTGAACGATCGCAATCGTTATAAACGGTTTTGAAAATTGATAATAAACGTTACCCACGAAGCAAAAGTTACATCGTAAATAATACCTCAGTTACACTGCACCACTTGGAACAATTTATAAACGGTATTATACTTAGTTATGGACGGACGACCCATTCCAAAACATTTCTAGTTAGTGTAACTATTATTTTGTGGTTCTTTTTCAATGTATCGTATTTTAATTTGCGTGCTTGCAATATTATTTAATACCTTTGTAATGCCTGTGTTACTTACAGTTTAGTTGCTGTTATATTAAGTATTACTAATATTTTTCCTGCATTTATTTTTGTATTGTACTTACAACTTATAATACTACAATATGAATTCTGCGCTTCGGCGATCTTAATTTTTTAACGAATGATTACGATGCCGAAAGGTCCGGTCAGTCACTCAAAGGAAAATTAAGTACTTACATAATTTTATGTTCTTGATAATGTATAACATATTATTATACAACGTATTACAGATAGATGTGGTCATATTTAAGTGTCGTTTCATACACCTGACAGTGACTGTTTATGTACTAGATCTTATCAAATACTATACATCGTAAAATAAAAAATTCACGCAAATGCTAATTACTCGTCTATTACGATCGATAAGATCACTCACATCCCTACAAATTAAGTGAAGTGTGTGAGCGAGAATAACAATGATTGAAGTAAGACAAAACTCAGGTATTTATCTTTTAGTGTTGTCCAAAGTTGCAAGTCGAATGTTACTTCTTCGATAAAAAAATGCTTTATTTATGTCCTAGCAATGCAAATACTTGTACTGTACACATTTATACATTGCTTAAATTTGACCACACCTTTCTGTAACACGTTGTATATGTTCATAATAAGTTATGCTTTAGATTAAAATCACGCGTTCGTATTTCATAAACTAACAAAGATTGCTGAAGTAAATCATTAGAATAGTAGTTCTTATGCATAGTTAGAAAATTCCATAATATAATGTAATGTAATGTAATAAATAAGTACTCTAGTTTTTCTTACTATTTACCTAACTAGGATCCATCATTTTAATAAAATTGAGTCAGCGCTTAGTTAATTAGTAATTTATTATTACCTTTATAATATTTATTATAATTTAACTTATTGTAAATTAGTTTTAATTAACTCGTATACCAACAAACTGCATGTCTTTAATTAATAAGTAGATTTATGGAACTGTGAACAATTTATACAATCTATTATACGAGTACAATGTAAAATACTTTCAATAAAACTGAAATAATGTACAAAATTGTTAAAGTAATTTGTTCATTGCCTACGAATTTGGACATACTTATTACAAAAATGTTGTGAAAATATGTGGTAGCAGTAGCACACGGTTCAAAATTGAGTAACAGCAACAAAATTATGGCGTACGTAGTACCTACTTTAATATTTAATCGCCCCGTGACAATAAGTAATACAAGACAATAATTAGTCATCTCATGACCACGGCCACAGTCGATGCAACTCGGTCAAACGTCGGAAAAATAAATCTATTGGTAGGTATTAAAACCTCGTGTGCGTTTGGAATTTTCAAATTAAACTTGAGTATCCTGTGGACAGTTTTGTCTACAGCACGAATTGACCAGCTCGACTGGGTCGTTGTTATCACTGACTCACAAAGACCGACGTTACGTTTACACAACCGATTATATCTGGACTTCCAAGTCGCAAACAACGGCCGACTATCTGAAGACTGAAGGTAATACAACCAGACGTGTATGGAGTGAATCCGATCCGATAGTCATAGTCTAAAATAATCAGACAGTCGGAAGCAAAATTGGACGTCTATTTCCAGTCTAGTCCAGGGTTTGGCTGATTTTTTACAAGATATGACGCGTTAATTGAATATCTTAATAAATAAAACAACATAAGGAGAACATGTAAAGGTGGTGGTACGGAATCCTCGCTTCGCTCGGCGTGGGTGCGGGAGTCCGACACGCTCTTGGCGGCTCTTGGCCCATGATGGTCAGGATTTTGCTTTTTTTACTTCTACCTTCTGCTAAAGGAATGTAGAATGAACATTAAATAATCTATAACAATGGATAAAAATGTGTATTTAATGACAAATTTTATAAAAAAAATGTTGGGTGAGATCCATCAAGATTCCCGCCCAAAGTACTTATATGCTTATAATATAATATTAAGGTGCAACATTTTATTTTAATTCATTTTTAAGAAAAATCGACTGTCGTGTGCTACCATCGTTTCAATAAGCGACATTTAAAAAAGAAACAAAGCTTAACGTTCTGTTATAAAAATTAAGTATCAAAAATTTGAAGACTGTGTTCAATAATAATTGATATTTAGCACATAATGCAAACTATAATAGAATGCCTTATACAATTGAAAATAGCATAATTATTTTAAATGAACATCTAATTAATATTTTAGATAAAATATACCAGAATGAGAAAAATATCGGCTGAAAAAGAAACTGCACCTACGGGGAAAATATCTTAAAAAAAGGACAATTCCGTCCAAAACGTAAACTTTTAATAAGGGTATTAAAATTTTGTAAATAAATACATTTTGCTATTTATTTGCTAATAATATATACAACGTGTTATAGAGAGGTGTGATCATGTAATGCCCAGTAAAATTTATCGATCTTAATAAACGAGTGATTAAAATTAACGTGAAATTTTCAGATGTCTCGACTCACTGTATGGTGTATATGTAATGACCCTTAAATATGACCATATCTTTCTGTAACACGTTGTATAAAACCTAATTTTCCGTGTACCTACACAGAGTTGTTCGCTATGCCTAAAATGGATATAGTCAAATAATGTCACAATAAAATGTTTAGTTTAATAATTAAATTTAAGGCATTTTAGAATAAGTATCCGTCCGACAATAGTTTATACACTAGAGTATTGATACTCAATAATAATTAGAAGTAACAAAATAAAAATGTAATAAAGACCTAATTGCCTTTTTACTTACATGTGTTTTATTTTCCAACTTTGAACTGCTGGTTATAAGTTTTACTTAAGTTTTTTTTATTTCTCTGAATGACGGGACGACCGGGCCCTATAGATCAATGCCCTATAGGTAATATAAAACTATACCTACATACGAAGCAACGAGTTCGGTAATGTAGATATGTACTGTGGAATATCCATCATAATAATTATAAAACACTAGCCGTCCCGGGCGGTTTCACCCGCAACATATAAACATAGTTAGGATTCAAATATTGAGGGGAGGGGGTGAAAGTGAAATGTGAGAATAGGTCTTGGTTAGTAAAAGCAAAGATTTCAGTAGCGATGCAAAGAGCGCCATACCTATTTTATAGTGGTAGAGCCACGCTGTACACACTTTTGTTTACAGCATGAATGGGCTGGCTCGTCCGGGTCGTTAACACTGTCTCACAAAAAACCGACGTAAAGTAGCAGCTTGCTGCTGCGTCTCGTACGGTGAGGAAGATATCCGGAGGCCCAAATCCCCCTCCCCTTCCCAATCCCTTAATTATCCCTTTTCTTTAAGGTCGGCAGCGCGCCCATAATTCTTTTGGTATTGTGGGCCTACCTACATGGGCCGTGGGGATCACTTACCATAAGGTGACCCACGTTTGCCGGCCTATGTTACAAAAAAAATGCGCGCGGTAGTTCTTCGCGCGACATGAATTGTCCAAAATATTGGAGTACCATGCTTCTGAGTCGTATAATATGGAGAAGAACATACTTGCTTATTACTTAAATAAACTTAGGTGAACACTTAGAGTAGCTAATAACCTTTGTAATAACACACTTAAACATATTAAACTTACACAATAGGTTAAGGTTGAATTTTGCGTGTTTTTTTTCGCGGTACCGGTTCACATGGGGACCGATGGATACCTAAAAGGTGTTACTTAGGTATAAGTCAACAAATGAGCTCGAGTCGCACCAGAATCCAAAAGAATGCTAAAATAAAAATGATACAGGTAAATTAACAACGTGGACAGTATACTCATAACAAGTTAGTTTATGTGGATGTTTTTTTTTTACTAGCCCTTTATTATATACGTCCCACTGCTGGGCACGGGCCTCCTCTACTGAATGAGAGGGGTTAGGCCTTAGTCTACCACACTGGCCTAGTGTGGGTTGACAGACTTCACATACCTTCGAAATTCTTATGAAGAACTTCTCAGGTATGCAGGTTTCCTCACGATATTTTTCCTTCACCGTTAAAGCAAGTGATAATTAACAATATACACATAACTAAAAGTCAGAGGTGTATGCACTTGGGGCTGGTTTCGAACCTGCGACTTTCGTCTCGACAGTCCGTACCACTCCCCGCTGAGCGATCACTGCTATGTGTATGTATATACTTTTAAAAAAAACGTGCCGAATTAAAGAGCGCTCCTCCTTCTATGAAGTCGGTTAAAAAACTGTAGACTCCGTCCGAGATTCCACGACGTAACGAGATATTTTCAGTAAGATCGCGTAACGTTACGCGATAATCTGAATTATCGCGAAATTCTTCGCGCCTTTGCCAAAATACGGATTCGTTGTTTTCGGCGACAACGCGTTTTTTTTTATTGTGTATGAAGGTTGATTCGTAATATTATTCGTGTAACGGAACGTTACGAGTTGACATTAGCTCTTTCGACATATGGTTACTGTGGAGTTTTGGCGGGAATTCTTACAGTGTGGTGGCTCTCTTGTTTTAATTATTTCCTAAACTGGTTTATAGTTGTGTTTGTTGTATCAAAGTGGTGTGGTTTTGTGCAATAATCATTAACGATGATGAATAGTGTATGGAAACATTGAAATAAGTGGATTTAGGTGATTTTTGATCAAGGGTATTGTCGACCTTGTGCTTTCGATTCGCTTGAAGAAAGTCGTCTAAGAAGCATTGAACTGAAAGGAATTATCACCAAAACTCCAGCAAGACCTTGAAATCGGCCACACCCCTGTTTCATCGTTCTTGGAATATAAGAAACTATATAACTAATGACTTGGCAGCATGGTCTCTGATCTTAGCCGGTTCCTTATGGAACAAACAAAAAAAAAACATATGGTTACTGTCAATTGTTCTTGTCATAACTCACAAGCAGGGCTATCAGATGTGATACAAAAACTGTATATTTTGGGTCATTTTAGGGAGCTCTTTTTAAGTTACTTAACATAATCTGACAAAACAAAATAAAATCCTTTGGAAGGTCTTTTTATAAAATAGAAGTTTCATTAAAATCATTCATATAATTGCGCAAATGTATCCTGAACGCTTGCGTCAGAATCGTGCAATAATTTCTCGGACTTGAATAAAATTGTAGTATGTATAGACCAGTGAAATAATTTGATAATGTATACTGGCATCCCTGCTCACAAGTGTCAAAATTATACAGTGCACGCACTGCTTTATCAGGTCAAAAAATATAAAAAATAAAAGGAACCAACACCTCATTTGAAATGGAAAAAAAGGAATAAACTAGAAAAACGCATACCTCTATCGTATATATACTGTCGCGACCTCACAAAAACCAGTTTAATCGTATTCACAAAGGTGAAAACAAGTGGATCATCCTAATTGGTATCGAGTGACGATGTGCGTAAATGTGGAGGATAAGCGAAAATGAGTAGTGTTTTTGTTGTTTAACCGTAGTGAGTGTGTTGTGATGTTTCGGAGTAGAAGTTGGTTTGGCGCAACATGGGGTCGGCCAAAAAACCCCCATTCCTTGGAAAGGTTGAAATATTTACATAACATTCTATGTAAGAACACAACAGTGTCTGAGAGCAATCGAGGTACATTAGTGGAGTCCTTGAGGTGTATAGCCGAGATACTAATATGGGGTGATCAAAATGATAGTTCAGTCTTTGAGTAAGTATGTTTTATGTTTAGTTTAAGTCATAGGTCCGATTGTTTTAATGTTGCAAAAAATACAAGTGTTTTTATTGATAAGATTGTTGCCTGATTATTATGTTAAATGAATATTACATGAATTGATTTGTGTTCTTTATCATTATCAATAACATGTGATTTACAAACAATACTTAGTTACATTGATCTCTATAAAATTTCTAAAACATTGAAATAATGTGCAAGCTATAATAGCAAATACAAAAAAAATCAATGTTAACTTAGGGCACACAATTCAAAGAAACAGCTTAAAGCTGTTACCAAAACTTGATGACTAATATTTAGACTTTGTATATAATATTATATGTGTACAGACTTTAGTGGCATTAATGCTTGCCACATGGCAGATAAACTTTAGGAAAGTCGCTTAAGGGGGATCAGTCAGGTGTTGAGAAAACCACAGTAGTATGTAGGTTGCAAATGCCTATGACATATGACCTGTACATGTTTTTTTTTAAATAAATATTGACGATTGTTATACTAAACATAATATTAAATACCTTTACATTTAATTATTATTGATTTAAGGATTATAACTTATTTCAAATAATCCGTCCTTGTATTTCCATAAATAATAACATTTATTTCTTATAGTTTCTTCCTGGAGAAGAACATGCTTTCATATTTCCTGAGGATCATGAGGCAGAAATGTGGAGGATCATCATATGTGTGCGTGCAGTTGTTACAAACACTCAATATATTGTTTGAAAATATCAGAAATGAAACATCTCTGTGTAAGTTTCAAAGTTAAAATCCTACTATAACATACTAGGTTATTGGACCATATATTTCTGTCCCAAAAATGGACCAACCATCATCGAAATAAGATGACAAGAAACATAACTCAAGTAAATAAATGACCCCACTATAACTCTATGCAAGGGGGCGTGGCTATAAAGGTCTGTGCAGTTTGTTAATTCATCAATTTATAAAAATTGATTCATGATCTCTAGTTGACACTAGTATGGCTAATTTTTTGCACGGTGCAGAACGTAGTATCTCAATTTAGAAATTTAATATTTAGACATTAACTTTTATGAAAAAGTTTATTTTTAACGTTCATAAATTTTTGTTGCGTGTATGGTTATGTGGAGCCGTATTTTTAGTAGATTCAGAGAGTTGTTGTTCTAGCTATCTTATTTCGATGCCAATCATGTATTAAAAAAATTGCACAATATGGAACCTCGTAGTAATGTTTATATGAATATGTGGGTGAGTGTATTGCTATATCAGATATAGTCATGAGTAATAATTATGCTATTTCTATATATATCATCATTAGACCTTGTTATGTGGAACAGATCCAACTCTCATTGACTAAGTAAGGATCCAAGTTAGCAAAGATCATTTCCATGTAACATGTAACATATGACCTTAAAGGGAAGGGATAATTAAGGAAATTGGAGAAAGAGGAAGATTTTGGGCCTCCGGATATCTCACTCACTGTACGAAACGCAGTAAGCAGCTATTTTACATCGGACTTCTGTAAGACAATGGTAAAGAGAAAAACTGTCTACCACTCAAAATACAGCTCTTTTCCATATAATACGGATATGCAAACACATCCGCTTAGAGTAAAAATAACTTAAACACATATAAATGGAAACAAATTAAAACACCTGATAACAGGTCAATGAATATTTGATAAAGATGTAGTTTATGTTTCAATAAATATCAGATTAACTACGTACTATTAAGTGAATGCCCTCAAAATATTTTATAGTAATATTATCTTATGTACCAGAGAGAATAAGTAGTATTAGTATTTTATATATAGTCGCTCTTTTTTATAAACAGATTTTTGAGTGGTAGAGTCACGCTGTAGATACTTTTGTCTACAGCATGAATGGGCCGATACCGACGTAAAGTAGCAGCTTTGTGCTGCGTTTCGTACGGTGAGTGAGATATCTGGTGGCCCAAATCCCCTCCCTTTCCCATTCCCTTAATTATCCCTTTCCTTTAAGGTCGGCAACGCGCCCATAATTCTTTTAGTATTGTGGGCGTACATGAGCGGTGGAGATCACTTAGCATCAGGTGACCCACTTGCTCGTTTAGCGGCCTATAGTATAAAAAAAATGGTTGGGATTTTAATGTGTCCTCAAAATGCTGATAAGCATGCTCCTATTACATGGGATAGAAATAAGATCTACAAACTGTGTATGAATCAATTGCACCTCTGCATATCACTTTAGGGATACAGATGTAGTCTTATGTATGTAGTGTGTATGTTTACAATTAATTGATAAAATAATATGTGATGGCTGATGCTTTAATTAACATCTTTTAGATTTATATTAAATATTTGTGCGATTTTTATTGGACCCTGTTATGCAGAAAAGATCCATAATTTAGTAGTTACATGAAAAGTTCACAAGGTGCTAGGTCTCTCGTTTGCGAGAGGCCGTCTGGATTGGTACCACCGCTTTGTCTATTTCTGCCGCCAAGTAGCACTGTTGTGTTCTGGTTTGAAGGACATTGAAGCCAGTGAAATTACTGGGCATTATGAGACTTAACAAGGACTAACAATTGAGCATATTTTTAAAGATGTCGACGTTTTGATCGTTATTTTTAGATATTGCTATTAAAATACTTGTCATTGGCGAAATCATCGAAAATCGATGGGGCCATAATCTAAAAATAGAATAGAGACTTAACATCTTATGTTTCGGGGTGACGAGCGCAGTCCAATGCCATGCAGTGCTTTGTAATTCAAAGTTCTATGTGGTGTTGCTTCTGTTTATCGGCAGGCGTGACGTTAACCATCAGGCGAGCTACCTGCTCGTTTCGTCACTCAAGCTAATAAAAAAAAGTAACGGCGTATATCGTATAATTTTTATTTTTTCTCTTAAGGCGCAAGTTACCCATTGTATGTTGTGGTTGCCTGTTTACTGGAAAACACTGTTTTTTTGTTTGTTTTATATCATTGTAGTGTATCCTGGTAATCCTAAAATAAAGAAATAAAAGGATTCAATTTTTAATGAGGTAGCTGTAGGAACCCTTTTCGCATAGATCCTAAAGTTTTATTTAGTATACATTACTTATTTTAAAGAATTGATATTTATATTAATACGTAATATAATATATGTTTGTAGCAAGTGTTTAATAATAATCCTGTTATTTCGTCACATGAATCCATATAATTTAATGTGACCTTTATTTTTAATTCTCTATATATTTAAATAAGCAAGCTTGTTTCTATAAAATGCTATTTGTTTTACAGATTATCTATTGAGCAATAATCATGTGAATTCAATAATTGTTCACAAATTCGATTTCTCGGATGAAGAAGTAATGGCATACTACATATCGTTTCTCAAGACTCTAAGTCTAAAGCTAAATAACCATACCATTCACTTCTTTTATAATGAGGTAAGTCATTTATAAATATCAAACATATTATTGGAGTATTTATTCCATAAAGGTAACAAATCATACAAACTTTTTAACAAAAATTAAACCCATCCATTTTTATTATTGTCGAAAAGATTTTATTTAACTATTTTTACTGAAAGATTCTTCAAAATCGGTACATAAATGACGAAGTTTTATTCTTTCATTCCCGATTTTCACCCCTTTAGGGAAGGAATTTCTTCTTCAATTTTAAATAGAACTAACTTGGAGCTTTGGAATAAAAAAAGTTCATCGATATTGCTCCACATTTGGCGCAGTTATGCGTGGTTATTTACATACATACAATGAAAAAAAAATGCGCGTCGAATTGAGAACGTCCTCTCCTTTTGTCCTTGGTAAAAAGTTACTTTGTCCGTTTCACGAAGACAGGCATTCTGAACTTCAGTCTGAATTCTTTACTTCATTCGGCGTCCTTGTTCTTATTACAATGTACTACAATATTACTAAGTACTATTATAGTGAGGCCATTTGCAGCGCGACCATCCTTAGGGGCGACAGGTTAGAGAAAGCGAGAGATCACGTCATGCTCGGGCACGCTACAGGGTTAACACGAGATTGCTAGCGTTTCTCTTTCCCACAGTAGGCTACCTGATACATTTTTATATTCGAATGTATTTTTTTATTAGCTTGAAACGACCAGTTCGCTCGCACGATGGTAAGCGCCAGGCTTGCCCATAAACAGAAACAACATCATACAGAACTTTGAATTATAAAGCATCCGGAGGGATCGAACCCGAAACCTCAGTGCAGCAATCGTATTGCGTACGCATTACAACTGCGGCAGTTAAGGCAGTACAGATAAATATTAAGTAAAAATAGAAAAGAAAAAAAACTCACTTGTATTATGTAGGTGTCCAGGTGAATGTCAATATGGATTACATACAGCTGAGGAGTATATTACCCTTTTTTTTAGATCATTTTCAGAAATAGCTGTGCAGCGATAACTCAGTGGGGAGTGGTACGGACTGTCGAGAGAAAGTTCGAAACCAGTCCCAAGAACACACACGTCTGACTTTTGTAAGTTATGTGTGTATTCATTGTTAATTATCGCTTGTGTTAACGGTGAAGGAAACATCGTGAGGAAACCTGCATACCTGAGAAGTTCTTCATAAGAATTTCGAAGGTATGTGAGGTCTACCCCCTGACCGACCCCTGTGTCTGACCCCTCTCATCCAGTAGAGCAGGCCAGTGCCCAACAGTGGGACATGTATAATACAGGCCTATAAACAAAATTGTCAGAAATTCGTCTCTGTATGACACAGGTACTCTTTCTAGGACAGAGTATCATTAAATTGAAACGGCCATAAAAATTTCACACTACAATAAATTACAAGGCCACAGACTTTTGGCAAATATCTACAACCTTGACTATACAATTTCGTAACATGCATTTCGTTTATTTTATTACCATGCAAATTACGTTGAAAATGAATAATTTGGGATTTTAATTCCTATTAAGTGCTATTTTGAAAGGTTTGTAAGAGGGGTATTTTTTATTAGCTTGAGTGACAAGACGAGCAGCTCGCTCGCCTGGTGCTGGTAAGCGCCACGCCTGCCCATATACAGAAGCAACGCCCAGCCCCGGATCTACGATGTTTTCAAACCGGGCCAGAAACTTGATAGTGGTGCCCCTCTCTCCAACGTTTGAGATAAATCTCTCAATTGTAAAAAAAAGTAACTGGCGCCGCCGCCAAAAGCTTGTCACGCTATCTCCTCCGAAACCGCGGGGGGGGGGGGGGGGGTATGTGGTCGAGACCGATAAGTTTAAGTTTTTAAGTAAGAGAACATTAAGTTTTTTTTTATTTTATGTTTTGTGGGAAAACATGGGCAACGCCCCTAGTTACTTAAAACTAAAAGAAAAGAAAATAATGATGCACAAAGGGTGTGGCGCCTTTATCTTAAAAGTCGACGGTGAGCCAACCAGGCTTCCGTATGCTGGGTGTTTTGTGGAGCAAGTTTTTTTATTATTAATCATATTATATTATGATTTTGGCGCCTCCATGAAACTGCTGCCCGGGGCGGATGACCCGGTTTTTAACTGTTGAATTATTGCAATATTTCCACACGTTTATATACTTAGTTATAAATAAATATCTGATTTAAATAATAAATGCTAAACAGACACTAAAAACATTTGACTACGACCAAATAGTTATTTCCGCTATATTCATCAATTAGCATTTAAATAAAAACTGAGTATGAATACTGTATTATCAAGTATACAATTATTGAATTACAAAAATTGCATCTAAAATAGCAGAATATTGAAATTTTGATATATTATTGGATGTACCTTTTTCTGTTTTTAAATGCGTTTCTAGCTCTTCTTCCACCTGCCCTTATCCCACTCGCAGTGGGGTTGGCGCAATATGCTTTTAATACATGTTACATAAATATATGGCTTGTAGTTTTTACGACCGGTCTCCTGTCTGATGTCAACCCCTCTGAGGGGAAAACAACCAGACCGGAAACAAATATTTATTAGGTATTAAACAATCTCCGTGGCTCAGTGGGCGAGTAACCGGCTGTGAAACGAGAGATCAGTGTTTTGTATTTTATGCTTTATTTATTCCTGCTCCAGTAGTTAATATAGTAATATCTCATACAGGAACAAATGGCATGCTTATTAATCGTGAATCATTTTGTGGAGTAAATATAAAATAGTTGCTAGACTTTAATTCATAATTATCTGTGTCAGTTATCGTAGTATGAACTCTGTTCTTACGCATATATATTATACGAGTACGTATTGTTTTACAAGGTGGCCCCTCGTATGCGAGAGGCCGTATGGGTTGGTACTACCGCTTTGTCTATTTCTGCCGCCAAGCATAGAAGGTCGCGGGTTCTGTACCGTACCGATACAAAATGTTTGTGTTTTCCACAAATATTTGTTTCGGATCTGGGTGTTTTCTTCCCAGAGGGGTTGATGTCAGGCAAGCGGCCGGTCATGCTACAGGCATGTTCCGCGAACCCCACGGTGGGTGGAATAAGAACAAATAGAGGAAAAAGATTATTACCATATTCACATAATATAGAGCGTATTGTAATCGATAATCTAAGGCGGCGGCGTGAACAACCTTTTCCAGTATAATAAGAAACTTAGGTCCTAATCCCGTTTATGGTCTACCTGTGTGCCAAATTTCATTCAAAACCGTTCAGCCGCTAAGGCGTGATTGACTAACAAACATCCAAATTCACGAACTCCAAACTTTCTTAATCTAATTAAATTTAATTTTTATTAAATTTAATCATAAAAAACTTGTGTACATTATAACTATGCACACAGCCCTGACCTCACACTACGATAACCTGTATCGGGGGTATCAGGAACTACTAGGCACTTACGGTCCCGGAACGTCTAGAACATAAACAGGTTTTTTAAACTAGCCTGTATGATGAAACGAGCAAGTAGCTCGCCTAATGGCAAGCACCACCCATAAACAGAAACAACACCACACATAACTTCGAATTCCAAAGTGCTGGTAGGTACTGGACTGCGCTCAACACCCCAAAACTCAATTTTTCGAATCGAAAACTCAAACACAAATTATGTTTGCCCACGCGGGAATTGAACCCATGACCTCAGCTTGTGCTCAGTTCGGTTGTATTTTGTTGTTTTCAACCGACTTAAAAAAGGAGAAGGTTCTCAATTCGGCGAGTACCTACTTTTTTTTTGTTTTTTTTTAAATGTATGTACATCAATTTCACCGCCAATTATCATTCGATAGAATCTAGCTGCGATGTAAACCAATATAAATTAAGTTAAGATCTGATGACTGAGTACAGAGTAAAAGAATGAAACTCCTCAAAGGATAACAGTACACTCTTCGCGGGTGTGTTATTATATTGGAATTGACATGCTATTGCTATAACTACCATTTAAAATTTAAAAATAAAAAACAATAACAAAACGTAGAAACAGACTTCAAAATAACCGGCTCTAAATATACCTATAAAATTGTTATTTTTGACTTTCAGAGTTTTTATTTTGAAGTAGTTTATTATACATACACATGTTACGCGCTATCTCCGCCAACTGTGGTCTGATTTTGATGATTATTTTTGTATCCGATACGGTTTATTCCGAGGGTGGTCCATACAAAAAAAACTGATGACAAGGAGTGCAAAAGAAAATGGGAAATTATAACGGTTTTTGATATTATTAACCTATTATTGGAGTAATATATTTTAAAATGTTTTCATGTAATTATTATTTGCAGCATACGAAAGATTTCCCTTTATACACGGAAGCTATAAAATTCTTCAATCACTCTGAGTCAATGGTGCGAATAGCAGTAAGGACACTAACTCTAAACGTATATCGAGTGCAGGACGCAAGTATGCTTAGGTTTATAAGAGACAGGTAATATTTTAAGTGGTAGAACTACACTAGACAGTTTTGTCGCGAATGGCTCGACCGGGTTGTTACCACTGTCTCACAGAAAACCGACGTGAAGTAAAAGCTTGCTGTAACGTTTTGACTGAGTGAGATATCCGGAAGCCTAATTCCCCCTTCCTTTCCCAAGCCCTTAATTATACTTTCCCTTTTAGGTCGGCAACGCGGTCATGATTATTCTAATATTGTGTAATATGGGTGGTGAATATCACTTACACTCATGTGTCTCACTTGGTCGTTTTTCAGCCTATTCTACTATATAAAAAAACTAGACTATGATTTTGATACAATATTGCAAGTTCAACTAGTTACTATGTTAATATGTTGACGCCAGATATTGAAGTTGACTTGTAATTATTTTAATTTCTATTATGTAGATACTTAATAAATTGATTCGTCTTATTTGCCCATTAGTTTGTTTTTTAATGCAAATAATTCTTCACTATAATTTAATTATGCATCGCTAATTGTGTGAAATAAAATATCTATATTCAATGGTTTCAGAACGGCGGCGCCATATTTTAGTAATTTAGTTTGGTTTATTGGAAAACACATTTTGGAATTGGACGCATGCGTAAGAAACGATGCTGAGTAAGTTAATAAGTTTGCCGAAGGGCAGACTTCCGATTGTCGCGTCAAGCTTCAGACGCGCGCGTTTGCCGCAGCGTTTGCGTGTTTGTACTCGTACTATGCATCATGTACATGGGCGACCATTCGTCAGTAACGTTAGTGACGTACGAAGTCCTACCTTCAGTAGGACATTGAAAGACGACGATGTCACTGACGCTCGTATCTGACGCTTGATGACACCATCGGAGTGTTTCTTTAAACATTAATTATTTTATTTTGCATATAGAATCGATATTTTCAATATCGATTTGTATCATAGAGTATTTTTTTCTCGTAGCCACCAATCTCAACAAAAGCTAGACGACCTTGTTGCCGAGCACTTAGACCACCTACATTACATAAACGATATATTATGCTTAAACATTCCTGACCTAAACGACGTGCTGACGGAGCATTTGTTGCACAAACTATTTATACCACTGTACATCTATTCACTGACTTCACTAACGACCAAACGCTCCGCAACATCTTCCCCCTATAACAGAGACCACATACAAAGCATAGAAGTTATTACACGAAACTTAGAAGCCATACTAAAAGGAAAGAATAGCGAATCATCAACACCAACAAGAATGACCTTCGCAAGACAAAGAGCCGAGTCTGAGGATGAAACGAAACCGTCAGTCTCGTGCGTGGTCGCCCTATTTTTGCTATCGCAAGTCTTCTTGATAATTACTCACGGACCGATCGTACACGCGTTGGCCTGGATCATATTGCAATCAAACTTATCGGTATTCGAGGACGGGGCGACAAAGATACTAGAAATGTACATACGGAACGCTAAGTCTATTGTCAAACTGGAATTTTCTAAACCCCAATTAAGCCTAGAAAAGGCTTTAGAGAATACGTCGACCGATAGAGACTACACTACTCCCGAATTTAGTGGAAATAAATCTTTTGGCTTAGACGACAAAGATACCGATCAATCGAGTTGCGATCTCGACCCTGAGTTGGTGTCTACGTCACTTCCGTCCACGTCTCATGTAAGCGAGACTTCGAGTATAGGTAACGATTCTACTGAAGACTTAGTTACTCAAATACATTCAGTAAAATCAAGTGCAGTTGTGAAGGAAAATATGCCCGATTCGCCGTTACCCGATTCTGGGATCGAATCGAGTTCATCGAAAACTGGTCAGGAATTAAACAATATTACTGATGAAGAAAAACAGAAGTTATTAGGTGTTGCTCCTAGTACGTCTAATGAACGGATGATGACTATAGACAACATATTAGAGAGAGAAAATCAAGATATAGAAAAGAGACCTTTCTTGAAAACTATTTTCGATTCATTGGATTGCAATGAAAACGACTATAAAGCATTGTTTGCACTGTGTTTGTTGTTCGCATTGATAAATAACAAAGGTGAGTCATAATAATATTCTTTGTGCATTATTTCTGTATTAGTTCGTAGTATAAACTCATACGTAATTAAATAGGTACTTCAGTGTATGTATCTTTTGCTATGTGATTACTCTTATTAAAGGAATGTGATATCTTGTAAAAATATTGCCATTTAAAGTTACAGTTTCTGTTAGTGATATGATAACACAGTTATATATTACATTATGCAGCGTATGAAATAGTTACTTATTTGTTTTTGTTTGTCTACTCGCTTACTTGGGCTACTAGTCGGTAAGTATAAAATTTGTTTTGATTATTTTCAATACTAACAATACCATATTTACATATTCATTTTATTTTTTCCTTTTCCATTCAAGGAGTTAACACAGAACTTTTGGACACTCTGCTATGTTCATCAGAAGAAAATAATGTAGTTAATGCACCAAGTACAAGCAGTGCATCGAGTAGTAGTCAAAATGATGAATCGGAAACTAAATCTGACGCGTCATCGTCTCCTGCAAAAAAACCGAACCAGAGTTTCAACGAGTTACTTATCTCAAAGCTAATGGCGATCACTAATTTAAGCTGTAAACCTAGTAAGTATCTAAAATTCTCATTATAATTTTTTGTTGATAATTAATAATAATTATGATAAGGAGATTAATACTACACTCTACCTTTAATGCCAAGAGATTTTATTTCGGAAAATTAAAAAATCCGGTCCTATTTTGTATTCCAAAATTTAATACATTTAGATACATTACTTAAAAAATAATTTTGAACGTTGGATGTTGAACGAAAAGAATAGCTTATATAATAATATGTATGTAGGTACCCTGTAAGTGCGTTAGTTATGAAACAGAGTTAACGCAAAAATAGATCGTATCTCACCAGTTACTGACTTCAATCTCTATCTAAGTTTATGGATAATAATAATTAGATTTTAGAATTAGATAGATGTTAAATAATAATTCTTATAGGTTTAGCTGTTCTGTACCTTTGTGTGAGTTCATCCTTGCTGTAGATATTAGGTTATGACGGGTCAGGTTGTGACGTCATAATTGTAGTAAATATCTACTTAGTCAATGATTTGAGATACTGGCGGTATAATTCCAGCGTCGAAGGTCCGGTTGGTGACACTAGAGCTGAGCGTGACGTTAATGCGTATAGCGATGCAGGGTGCGAGCGGGATAGTTGCGGCGCGACACGTTGGCGCTGCGGACTCGTTGCGGGCACGTGCCGCCGCGCTCGCTAGGAACTTCTACAAGTGCGACGATATATTCTTAGATATGTTTGAGGATGAGTAAGTACTGTTTATTTTAAGTTTAATCATCTGGCCTAAAGCAATTTTCTTAATCAAAAACGGCCACTAAAATGCACTTCGGATATTCACTGTAACATACACACGTTGTTATTGTTTTATAGATTTCCGAATGTTGTTACAATATTTTATGTTGAATTATTTTTGGTATGAAAAGGGTTACACTCAATCTATGACCAAATACTGAATCTACATTTAGAATACACACGCAACATTTTGTTAGCATAAAAAATGTGTGTACAATGTACGGCGATAGGTTCGCCTCCTATCACATCATGGGACGGAAATAGGCTCTGCGAAATGTGAGTGTACTGGTTACATCTGTGCCTACCCCTTCGGGGATTACTGGCGTAAGTGTGTATGTATCTATGTATAATCTAATGTTGTAGCAGGTCTTAATTAGGTCAACATCATTACGCAACAAGGTGGTAGGTCCCGCGTATGTGAGAGGCCGTATGAGTTGGTACCACCGCTTTGTCTATTTCTGCCGCTCAGCAGCAGTGTGTACGTACTGTTGTATTCCGGTTTGAAGGACATTGAAGCTAGTGAAATTACTGAGCATTATGAATCTTATGTCTCGGGGTGGTGAGCGCAGTACAATGCCATGCAGTGCTTTGTAATTCGAAGTTCTGGTTGGGGTTGCTTCATAAAATAGGCGTGGCGCTTACCATCAGGCGAGCGACCTGCTCGTATCGTCATTCAGCTAACAGAAATCGCGTTTATAATTCCGAAATAGAAAAATATTGCCAAAGCGCATGACCCGAATCATAGTACTGTACTTAAATGTATAAGTTGTATACAAACAGGTATTGTGAGATGAGCAAACGACCCTTAAATGTAGAGTGGTTGTGTATGGACGCGGCGATATTGCTGCCACCCACGCGGACGCCTATGTCTGGGATAGCGTTTGCGAAGAGACTACCTGGGGGTGAAGTGAGTTTCTACATTATTTTTATTTTTAGTTATTAATGGAAATTACAAATTAATATTATAGCTAAAGAAAAAAGCCTTTATAAAAAAGATATGTTTTAATTTATGATATGTTTACTTGCGGTTTTATTCCATAAAAAGGGTAAAACAATAATTATTGTCCAAATATGTGTAATTACTAGGCGACCCGTGCGGATACTTCGCACCGATAGTGGTCAGTTACGTAACATAATAAAGTAGAATTATTTTTCCTTTTTTTTGGCAAAAACTATAAATATAAAATATATATAATAGGGGAAAATATAAGCTTTAAAATGGTGTTTGCGTCATAAAATTTGATGAAGAATTATGGTAGTTATGGCGTTCCGACAAAAATAACATAGAGTTCTTTATTTTGTCATTTAATTAGATGGAAAGAGCGCGGCGGGCTATAAGAACATTTTTCCTAATTCGAGACTTGTATCTGAAATTAAGTGGAAAACAAGAAAATCAGCTGCCACTGACAAATCCGGCGCCTTTTGTTCAAGTTGGAGACGTTTTGGACCTTAGTAAGTTCCAATAAGACACATAATACATTTATTTGATTCATTAACTCAGTGGTCAAGAACGGAAGACGTAAGGTACTAATATAATTTTATATTTTATGAGTGGTAGAGCCACGCTGTAGACAGTATTGTTTACAACGTAAATGGGCCGGCTCGACCGGGTTGTTACCACTGTCTTACAGAAATTCGACGTGAAGCAGCATCTGTTACAATTTGTATGCTGAATGAGGTAACCAGAGGCCTAAAAACTCTACTTCCTAATTCCTTAATCATCCCTTTCCTATAAGGTCGTTAATGCGTCCATGATTCTTCAGGTGTTGTGGATGTTTATGGGTGAAGGAGATCAGGTAACCTACTTGCTCGTTTGCGGCCCTCTGATAAAAAAATACTCTAAAGGCAGACTTCAAATTACTGCGTCACTGATCCTTTAAGTAGCGCATAACGTTAATGTTGAATGATCTTTGTCGATTTTTCTGGCGTAGCTCTCATCATATGACCTGTCCTATTTACATTTCAGTGTTCTTGTCTTTACTCTAACGTCTGCCACTTTAGACACATACAAGTTTTAAATAGACGACGCGTCTCTGACGCTTGACGTTACGTTCGGAATTCTGCCTTAACAAGTTTTTTCATGAGTGGCCAATAACAACGATAACTCGTATAAACTTCGCATCAAACTATTTTGTCACCAATTATTTTCAGATGATTCTGATCTCATATCATGTGATATAATACAAAAGGACGGAACGTGGCAACACAGGTTTCTGGCCGTAGACAACATACAGATTATACTAGTGGAGCCCGATAAACAGAGGTTGGGTTGGGGAGTGGCGAAGTTAGTTGGCAGTTTACAAGATTTAGATGTAAGTATGGCTTGTCTAGTCTTAAATAACGCTATTCATCTTTTGAACTTAATTTTCTTTGCAGTAGGGATCAATATTAAGTGCCGGCCTATCCAATGTAGTATAATCAAACATTTTTTCAATAATAATTTATTTTTTAAATTAAATATTCTCTTTATTTGTAAATTATAGTGTAGGTACATATTCTTGGATAAAATTACAAAAATCTCATAATAAAAAAAAGAATTTTTGTATGTTTGTTCGTGACACTTCAAAATCATTAATTATGTTTGTCATTTTAAACCGTATAGTCCAAATTATGCACTTAGACAACATTTCTTAAAACAGTTGCCTATAGTCGTGGATGTAGCTCATCCTCAATTATTATTATTAACTTATTATTTTTTATTACCTTCGTATAATGCTACTGAGAATTCAGCAAAATCTATTCATAATGTAATTAAAACCTTTTATCTTTAGATACAAGGCGACAAAGAAGATCCCCGTTGCTTACATCTCACGATCCACAAGCCCCGTATAGGCGCGAGTGGTGCGTTACCCAGAACAGTGCTTCTACGTGCTAAGTTCAAATTCGACGATCACATCAGAAGTATGGCGGCTAAGCAAAGGCTAACCAAGGTGAGTTGATCGTTCATAGCAATGCGTGGTTTAATAATGAAACTCAACCTTATGTGCATTCGAATACAGCATATATTAGTATAGTTATTTAACTATGCTCAATTCAGCAGTGTAAATAATAAACGTTACATAAGCTCACGCTTTGATTCTCAACGGGGTAGGCAAAGGTGCAATTAGTGGACCCACTTTTGACCGTGCTTATGTGCGGTGCGTCCTATGATGTCTTAGGGGGCGAGCCTATCGCCATACCGGGTACAAATATATTTTTATGAGATTTTTCGAATTGATAGTTCAAACAAAAATTGTGATTGTGCAACCTGGGAATAGAACCCGAACCTCACGGTTCTCTGCCTTAGAGTCAATCTACAATTTTCGCTTCGGTTTGGTGGTATACTAATTTGCAGCCTATAACGGAACGAAGAATATTGTGTATGAACACCACATCCACGGATCTGCTAAAAATGATCCCAGAAATACGGAATCACTATCTGAGCATGCTGTAAGCGAGTAGGAGTATGGTGGGGCAAGAGGATTATCATCCCGTGATGGAAGGCAGTGGGTGATGCGCCTCTGCTGTCGTCGATGTCATGGGTGTCCTTCGATGAACAGAGGCTACTGAGTCCCTCCAAACACGGGGATGGACCGCTAGGTAGTACCGCGCGGGAGTAGTTCTGGCAGAAGTCAAGGCGATTCTTGTCTCTGGTACCCGAGGTCTTCTCTTAAAGCATCAAAACGGACAACCTCGGGGCTTTAGATGGTATTCCGGTGTATTTGGTATCAATCGGATGGTAAAATCTTTTCTCGGGCGGCGTAACTCTGAGTCGTAAGACAGTTAGGCCCAACCGTCCCGGCCCAACCCTCCTCCAGGGTTGGGATGCTAGGCATAAACATTTCGCGAAAAAAGAAGATAATAATGACGATTTACACCGTACTGGCATCCTCCTGTCCTATTTCCACTCCAACTTGGCTCGGTCTAAAATACTTTGTATATTCATTGCAGAAAAGATTCTACTTAATTTAATACCGGTCGTCTGACAATAACCATCATCTCAGCCTGTTGCCGTCCACTGTTGGACGTAAGCCTCCCTAAGTGAGCGCCAACCACCCCGGTCCTGAGCAGCCTGCATCCACCCGCTACCCGCCATCCGATGACCATACTGCTAAGAAAATGCTAATGTAAAATTATTATTTGTCTACAGGGCCGCACAAAATCCCGTCAGAAGAAGATGCAGCAGATAGGCCGGCTGCTAGAGGTGTCGGGCATGGCGGCGCCCGCGCTCGCGCCCCGACACCGGCCGCTGTTCGCGAGGCCGGGAGTCCCGGGACTCTCGGGACTCTCAGGACTCTCGGCTGTACGGAGATCCACCGGTAACTATATTATAACAAGATGCAAACAGAACAACTCTTATCGAGCCCCGAACCGCTGCAACGCGACGCCAAAGCGTTTCGTGGCAACACAAATACACGTCATACTCTCCTCGGAACGCGCCGTGTGACGTCACCCTTTATGACGAGTGATCTCGCAGTTTTTTTATAGCATAGGTTGACAAACGAGCAAGTAGATCACCTGATCTTAAGTGATGACCGCCCATAAACATCCCTAATACCTAAAGAATCATGGATGCGTTGCCGACCTCAATGGAGAAGGATAATTTAGACATTGAAAGGGTAGAGGGATTTAGGCCTCTAGAAATATCACTTATCGTAGGAAACTTCAGTTTCTTTAAGAAAATGGTAACAACCAAGTCGAGCCGGCCCATGCTATAGACAAAACTGTTGGAACGCTTTATAAAGACTAAAAGAATACGGAAGGGGGGGGGGGGGGGGTGTTTAAGTGACTAACCTCAGTCCGAAAAAGTTATTGCGCAACTTATTAATTCATATTATGCAATATTTATCATATATGTTTGCTTCAGGAGGTGACAATGACGACGTGGAACGGCGACTACGAAGACCAAGTGGACACTTGCTCAAAGACGGTATCGTTGTATACAGAGAACGGACGACTAGCAGAGAAAGGTAAATATTATTTATATATACGGATATTATCGATAATATTTTTTATTTTAGTCCCGACGTTTCGAAAGCTTTTCAGCCTACGTTGTCACGAGAGAGACTCATCCATATAAACTAGTTTTATTTCAATGTGTAATATTCGCGTAAACCTAAGAAATCACAATATTTCGTTTTTTAGTTGCGTTTGTCACTTTTTGCACCAACAATAAAGGACATATGAAAATCAGATGACTTATGAAGTCTAATATACAAGTTTTGAAGTTATATTTATTCTACATTACTTATTATTTATTCTACATTACATGTTATTTATTTTACATTTAACTGTACATATGTTTGGTTCACATTTTATAGCTGGATTGATACATTTTTTAAAGTTTGATACACTTTTCTAATATTGATATTAAAAAACCCAAATTACATATTTATTTTACGTTTTATATCGATCCATAATTCATTCATAATCATGAACGCAACATTTACAAAAATATT
This sequence comes from Mimas tiliae, assembly GCA_905332985.1. Classification (NCBI taxonomy): domain Eukaryota; kingdom Metazoa; phylum Arthropoda; class Insecta; order Lepidoptera; family Sphingidae; genus Mimas; species Mimas tiliae. The sequence continues at coordinate 5,636,808 of HG995247.1, read as the reverse complement.
TGAACTCGTCAGCAGTGTATCTCGAAGCAGCAGCACGCACGGGTCCAGAGAGGGATCACCTCGATCGCGGTCAGAGGAAATACCACTAGAAGATATCAGGAGGAATGCAGCCAGTGCTAGCTCTAGTCCATTACCGGCAGTTCAACAGGTATTTATAAAAAAAAACGGCCAAGTGCGAGTCGAGTTCGCCCACCGGTCCGGAACCACAATTTCTTTAAAGTTTGCGCTTTTTATTATTTAAAATATACATTCGAATTTTTTTTATGAAAATACGAGTTATTCGACTTGCTACTCACATTGTAACAATTTGTCAACTCTTTCTCTAATAAAATCACAACTCCCAAAAACCTTACCTAACCTATAACGTGTTTTGGGCTTAAATGAGGATTCTACATCGGTTCAAGCCTAAACATTAAAGATATATAAACACAAAAGTAAAACCGAAACCTTAGCACTATTTTTTGGACAGGTGTGTAAAAACTTTACTGATATTATAAAAATGGTTTTCTGTACCCAGACTCAACCAAGTACGTCATCTCAGCTTCAGAAAGTGACCAGTAACTCGTCAGAGGAGACGTCGTTCATATCAGGCGAACCTCGACCCAAGCGGAAAGGGCTCGTCGAAACCATTTGATATTAACTACAACGTAATAGGTAAGGTACCAGCGTTAAACCTTTCCGACGTTGCATTGGCATATCTCGAAACGTGAAATCGTTATCGAAAGTCGAATAGTAGTGTTATTATTAAGACATCTTAGGACTTAATAATGATTGCAACACTACAGCTCAACTATGTCGATATAATTCTCTTACTTAAGAGTTTATAACTATCGATATATTAGGTAAATTTATCGATAGAAAATCGTCTTAAGATCTTTAACTAAAATTATCGATAATTAAAAATGGAATTGAGACACTCTTTGTAAGTAAATTCTAAATGGTGAAAATAGTATCAATATAACAATTTAGAAATTGCGTTTATATGGTTGATAAAAATATTATTAAAAATATCGAATCAATAAGTCATAGCATGTTACAAGGGAATGTAAAGTTATATGTGTTTGGCTTGTGGTTAAGAATGTGCAGTCTGCGAATAGATAGTGTAGCATTATGAATGTTGATGTCTCGAAACGTTTACGTATTTATGTGCGGTTGTGGTGTGCATTATGACGAATAATTCTAAGCTTTTTGTATGAAAACGAGACTTCATTTGAATGATTTTCGTTCTGAATATTAATGAATGTAAGTCTGGTTTTATCGAATGTAATATTTTTTTATTACTTTTATATTAATCTAAAGTTTGAAGTTCTTTATTAATAAGTCAAGGCAAACATTGCATTTATGGTTTTATCTATTTTTTTTTACCTGATTTGAAAAACCTGTGTATGGTAATATTTCACCTTATTTTTTTGGCAATTAGCATTTGAATGCTTATGTGAAAAATATTCAATGTTTATATGGTATCTATTTTACTTAAATGTTTCTATAATAAAAAAATATAATTTATTGGGACGTTATGATATAAAACACGGATTTACAGTCGATACACGAAAATATTAAAATTATATATATTTTAAATCTAGTATAGTATTTATGAGACGTCGAATTTGTGTAAGCTACAGGAGAATATTTCCAACTCACGTATTCAAAATGTGTAAAAGTATATCCACACGCATCAACAAGCCTACACAGATTCCAACATGTGGATCGGGTGTTTGGCTTGGCTTCTATAAGCTTACAAGAGCTTGTCTCCGATCCGAATTTCAATTGTGTGTCTGTTTTTTGGACAAATCATTCAGGCGTCTGCGAGCTATCGACACTATATTTTTGCGGGGTATTAACATGAGATTTGGCCAAGCATGAAGACGTAACGTAATAGTATTTATGTTTTAACTTCAATGTTTTTCACAGATAACAAAAAGAATATTACGTCGAATGGGGCGTAAAAAAATACCTAAAAAGGAAAATTTAAAAGCTATACGAATTCAATAAATTGTGTGCTGAATGTATTTCGAATGTTTAAAGGTTCGTATTCGAGATAAAAAGTATATATTCCAATGGTTGAGGATAGAGAACGTTGACGGGTTACAAAAATAAATTGATTTCCTACTTCGGCACCTGATTAGTATTATCGGTTCCCAAAATACAAATACGTTAGTATAAGGTTAAAATGAAAGCTGTTTGCAACTAAATAACACCTTATAAAGGCATAAAGCCTATAAATTTTACCCAGTCTCCTAAATCTACAATGGATATAAAATAAACGTATTAACTAATCGACTGTAAGAAATTCTGTCAAGGATTTTGTATCGATAGTTTTGGATTATTTTATCGATATTCCATGATTATAGAACACAAGTAAAATAAAAATTAACTTTGATACCTTTTAGAAATTAGATATTTTTCAGATTGCATACATTCTCAAGAAGCGTATTATTTTAAAAATCATCTTTTACTGTTTAATATAACTACAAAGCTATCGATACAAAGTGCGTAACAAGTAGTTTTAGATAGGCAATTGAATAAAAGGATTTTATTTTTCTAAAATTGAAAATATGGATCTCTATTAACGTCCAAGTAATGTTTAAAGAGATATGTAGATATAAATAAAGACGGTCTCAGTAGTTTTCGATGTTTGTGTGCGACCGTCTTATACTAATATAAGTTGGCAGTTCGGCGCCGTCTAACTACTCCCAACAAACCTGCCAACTGTGGACTGTAGAGGTAAGGACAAATATATTTGTGTATAAAAATAGCTCACAAATGTAATATTAAATTAAGATAGCGCGATAGTAGATAGAAGGTAAAATTTAAAAGTTGTATTGCTCTAAATATCCACTGGTGACTATAAACTTGACCATTTATTTGCGACGCTCTCATTCTATTTCATGATAAAATTACTAGTATTTTGTGCTCTTTCTCTCTATCCGTTAATTTCAGGTTACATCTCTAGCTGCACTAGCACCATTCTTGTCAATTATTGAAGAACCCTTATTTCATACATTTAGTGGACCCTTTTCCGTTGAGAACCAATATGAGATATTAGGTTGGTATATCGTCCGCGAGAGTCCGTCTGGGTAAATCGCACCGTTCCAATCCTGCCGTCAAGGAGCAGTGTATATAAGCAACCTTCTGTTCCGGTTTAAAAGACATTAACCAGTAAAATTGCTGGGCATTAAAATAAAAATAAATACACCCAACAGTCACATACATAGTCCTGACCCCACACTTGGTAAACCTGTATTGTGAGTGTCAGGAACTACGAGGGAAGGGAACACCCAGACCAGAGACAAATATTTGTGAATCAGACAAACATTTGTCTAGGTTTGGGAATCGAACCCACGACCTCACGTTTTGCAACCGGCTACTCGCCTGCTGCGCCACGGAGGCTGTCATGGGGATATTGAGACATCTTATGTCTCGGAATGATGACCGCAGTATTTTATATTTTAAAGTTCTGGATGATGTTGCTACTGGGTAGTTGTGACGCTTAATATCAGTAGGCCAATTCTCGTAATTTTAAATGTTCATAATATCATTCCGATCTAGTCTCAGCGTCAAGAAAGTTGCAAATGGCATTCTCTTAAGCCAATAATCAACGTCAAATGTGAACATATTTATTTTATTTTTATTTATTTAACTCTTTATTGTACACCATTTGCACGGATATATACATATATACATTTACATAGATCGTAATGAGATTAAATGTAGAATAAAAGATGACTGAAGCCAAAACGGTATAATGCTACTGCTAATGCTAGGTGCATTTGACGTTGATTATTGTTTTAAGAGAATGCCATTTGCAACTTTCTTGACGCTGAGACTAGATCGGAATGATATTTTAAACATTTAAAATTACGAGAATTGGCCTACAGGTGAGTGTTCTACTCATCTTGTCATTCAATTGTATAAAAAGCTCGTCATTATCTTTACAATCCATACTGCCAACTTATATTAGACAGTTTATATGTGGAGTTTGTATCTAAATTTTTAAATAAATCCCACAAGGGTTATTTATATAAACTTCGCTGTTGAGGGCGCTGTTGTAGCTGTATTAGGCATCAGACAATAGGAGTCGATAAAAGTGACGTTTAAACAGTATCTTCAATTACATTCATAATTTAATCATGATCTTTGTCAAATTATATTTGTAATTTTTCTTAACATAACTTCGACATATTAAACTAATCACTCCCTGTTGACGTGTACATAAAGTGAATATTGAGAATTTGCAAATTACTTGCAATTTCCTATAACAATACGACTTCAATACATTTAAACATTATTAACACAAGACTATTTTTCAGATTGTCTCGTTACTATATATTATGTGTACTATTGGTTCGAAACAAACTCCATATCGCGGCACTAATTAGCAAACAGTTTTAAGCCTCTTGGATATATTTCTGCCTATAAGATATCTACTGATCTACTGAACTTGTTCTCAAGAATACAAATCCTTAAGCTCATTTAAATGGATATAATAGAAAACTTTAGTTTCCTGGTCGTGTCATGTAATCTGAAAAAAATATCATATGACGGGGCCTCTCAAACGCCGGCTATAAGTTAAAATAAAATACGCACTCACGCCTTTAATCCCCGAAGGGGTAGGCAGAGGTGTAACCAGTACACCCACAGCTCCGTGGCGCAGCGGGCGAGTAGTCGGCTGCGAAGCGAGAGGCCGTGGGTTCGATTCCCACACCGAGAAAAATGTTTGTGTGAACCACAAATATTGGTCTCGGGTCTGGGTGTTGTGGGACCGCAAGTCCCTCGTAGTTCCTGATACCCACGACACAGGTTTACCTAGTGTGGGGTCAGGACTATGCGTGTGACTGTTGGGTGTATTATTATTATTATTATTACATTTCGCCGAGCGTATCTCCGTCCCGTGATGTGATAGGGGCGAGCCTATCGCCATACCGGGCACAATTGCAGACTCTGGGCAGATACTGAGCAATTCGTAATAGATAAACCCAATATTACTTTTACCCGACCCGGGGATCGAAACCTCAGCGTCAGTTATATTATAACTAACTATATGAGAATATAACCTATAGTGGCTATAAGTTATATTCTCATAAGTGTCAAACGAATAACTTTCTTCAGCTAAATAAAACTTTAGTCTACCCTCAGTGGATATATAAATTTGTTGATTAGTGCGCCGATGTCATCTATGGAATATAGATGTAATACGTGTATGTAAGTTGTATTTATTTTTCTATGATTACCTATTTATATTTTGTGTAAACGTTTTGTGATGTTTTATTATTTTTATTATGTGTAGGATGGCTTATTAATATCGGTTGTACGTTTCATCTAATCATACATTTCGTCGTTAAATTATTAGTTATATTATAATTATATATAGATTTCAAAAATAAGCCATCATCGTCTATGTTGTGATGATTTTTTAAGAGTTGCAATAATTTTGTATGTAAATAAATAGTATTTGTATGTTCAAAAAATTAAAATTATTGTAGAAGTTTAATAAAATATATCTCATGTTGATCATTTGTTTAGATTTTGATACCTGATTTAAGCAAATAAATAAACACTGAATACGATACAAAGGTCGTATCGATCTATTATACAGTTTCATTAGTGTGTTGATCAGTACAAGTTTTAATAGTTTTCCCAAACGATGAAGTTTTCGTTTCCTCTCCGTACGTCAAATATTAGTAGCCCCTAGTGGGAACTATGATTGATTAAAATTAATAATATTGTTAATTTTATTTCACATTAGTCGAATATGAAATTTAAATTCAAGCGATTCTTTCCTATACGAATTACTAGTTTGACACTTCGACGGCAGTAATTTTATACGAATTCGAAAACTGTGAACGTATTTGTAACTCATACTAGGCCTACAGAGTCATCAACAAATACAGCATCGGTCCTGAGCTCAGATAGACAGTAGTGGGGTGGTAGTTGAGAATCTAATAGACGAACCAATCGCCAACAATCGTATGAAGCATCAGTGCCACGCGCTCCTTTACTCCTCCTTCAGAATTATAAATGAACGCACGTGCCGTTCGCGACTAACGGCCGTTAACCCCGAGCGTTAGCCTATATTTTACTAGTGTTATATTTCTCTATTTTAATGAAGATTTTATAATAATTATAATTTAAAATGTACAATAGTGGTATCCGTCTACCCAAACATGTTACTGTGTGAAAAAAACATTTTATTTTTTCTATAGTTGAGACCGGTAATCGATCCAGTAGGTCACCTAATGCTAAGTGAGCTCCACCGCCCATGGACATCCACAATACCTAAGGAATCACGAGAAGGGGAGGGGAGGGGAGTTTTGGCCTCCATCTATTTAGTGGTATTATGCCCGTAATCACCAGCACTACCACCTATAATAATTTTCTGAAGCTTTTCCCTTACATCCATTATAACATCGACCGTCGAGATATTGCGTCCCTCGACGATCTGCAGAATTATGCCGGCCAGAAGTATCTATCTACCTGGATACTACTACTACTCGTGTCGGTACATTTATTATTATCGGGTTATTAGAAAATAAAACATTGTTATCAACTATATTTTTCTTCTAATTTATTTGATTAATCATCTGCTCTATACACATGATATGCACCAATGCCTATAAATAATACAAACGATGTCATGAACACGGCTATGACGAAAATTATGTACATTAAAACACAATAAAACAATATTACATCCCATTGCTCTTTTTAGTTATAAAAAGTCTATCATATATTCACTTTTTAGGTAACTTTGAGCGCAATGACATCAAATTTCGATATACGAAATTAAACATTATTTTTTCTCATCACATATTCTTGCCTTTGAACAACATTTAAATCACAGTGATCACTCTATCCTTTAGTGTTTACACCGATAGTACACTCTTACATTTTACTATAGATACAGAGACCGCCATTTCGATGTTGAAATATAGTTCGATAGACGATAAATCGATAATCGTAAAGCGCGACACGTCGTCGACTAGGGCGATTTCCTTAAAACTTGTCAAACGCATACATATTAATAATATTGGTTCTTTGAATCACTTTTATTGTTGGCATATTGCGTTTGAAAATCGATCTAACACCATCTGGCTTTTTGCTTTACTCTTTATTTTTGTCTCTATTTTATATAAAATAGGAAAATGTGCTTTCAAGAAAATCTCCCTTAGCCGTTGACTTCAAGACTCATCAATCGAAACCAATCGGACGTTGTAATTTCAAATAACAGCTGTTAGCATTCCAGGAAAGACCGTGTGACGGAAAGAATTATTGTTATTCTTAAACCTATTACCATTGAAGAATAAAGGAACGTCTTTATAATACAAATTATTATCTAGTTCTTAGCATACTCCACGTGTATTGGTCGGCGCAACTTATTCATAACGGCACTATAGTGAAGGGATCTTCTACATATTGCCTGTTGAACGACAATGGGTGAATCTATCCCATATATTCAGCATTAATGTGAAATATGTAAGTAAATACTTTGCTAAAGATACCCCATCATTAGCAAAGTATTTATTTACTAAGATTATAAAACATATACGTTTTCAGAAAAAAAAATAGCTAAATGGAATTCTTCTTCCACCAGCCCTTATCCCACTCGTAGTGGGGTCGGTGCAACATGCTTTTAACACGCGTTACAGAAATATTTGGCTTGTAGTTTTTAAGTAGTTAGTTAAGTACTTTTACTAAATAGTTAATAACTAACACAAAACCGCTATTAGGTAGACTATAGGTACTATCCAACTGTATGTAGGTATTCTATAACTTGTTATGAACAATACAAGGTAAAAATCATCAAAACTAACTCAAATAAAAGTTATTACAAATTAAAATGAGTCTTAAGAGCGCAAAACTTATTTCTTAAAAAGTGGATCCCTTCACTCAAGTGATTGCCTATTGCATATAGTTGTTAATATGTACAAAATTACTCAATCAATCATAACTTATCCATTTTTATTCCGGCGCGATCTATTTCTTGTATTCACACGAAATGCCTGATATAACATTAGGCCTTGAAACTTCAACTTAGCTTACAAATAATCTTAATACAAAGCTATGAAGTAGCAGTTATTAGGAAACACGAAAGAAGCATTACTGTCAATGCAAGCTTATCATGGAAGCACGTATACAAGAAAATGTTTTTACATTATGTGAGAAAATCATGATAAACTTTTACTTACAATTAAAACTAATGTTTATAATATAGCCATCGGGTACTTAACTCTAAATTGAGGAACACAAAATGACAATCTTCGACTTCATCATATTTGAGATATCTTGTACTTTTGCAACACACAAGCACATAAAGAAGTTCATTTATTGCTTTTATTTTAACATATATATAAGAAAATTCAATTAACCTTACTGTTTTGTTTTAACAGAGGCACTAGAGGAAAATACAAAGAAATCGAGAAGCATGTGCGATTCCTGAAATTGTAAATTTTATTGTTTTTTTAATTTGTTATTTTGTATGCGTGTGACAGGTGTTACAAAATACAAATCGTCCTTTCATTTTCACGGAGCTAATTATGGCATGCCCTCCGATGCTCCAAATATCATATGCGACTCTCAAGCGGCGCAGAACGAACTAAACACCTTACATGAAAAAGATTTCATACAAAATGAAAGACTGAAGAAGAAATAAGAAGAATTTTGCTGTCGGCAAATTAATACTAAACCGCATATAGTATGAGGAAATTAATAGTACCTAACCTTTTTTTTTAATAATCTCAAAATTTGGGTATATGCTATATTTGCATTAACTGCCCGAGTAGCCGAGATGTTCAGCCGATTCCCATCAAAACAATGCGATATAGCAACGTGTAAACTAGCGATGTGGTCTAAATTACGAGTTAGACCACATCGTTTTAAGTTACTAGTTTCAGCTCGGCCAACTTATTTTACGCGTGTTATATAATGAACGAAGAAGTTTATAGTGATTTAATCCTAAGTAAATCTATTTGCGCCATTGTGAGATTCGTCATATTAGCATGTCTGATATCTTTCATTGCTTTTTGGTATATATTATTGCATTATAATTTTGCCTTTAAGGCTCAATTTTCCATTCATACGTCCAATAATCTTATCCAACCCAAGCGAAATTAACAACCTAGCCAACCAAAATACTTAATATAGAATATTTTCCAATAAAAACTTATTAATACTCAATTTCCATTGCTTATGTACAAAATAATGTTAGAAACTAATTTTAAAACATTGGTGTTTTTGGAACAGTGAAGCGAAAGATTGAATGATGTAGAATCTACTTTTACAAAATGATCTATATATTTTTTATAAATAAGCAGACGAATTTTCAATCGTAAAATAGAAGTGACGATTAAATATTCTGTTGAATAATCTATAAGTGGTAAATGAAAATTCGCCTGCCAGTAGAAAAAATTAAATGAACCCTGTCACCAGTATTATGTGCGCTTAGTTCGTATTCAATGAAGAAGAAAAAACAAATGAAAGTGTTGATAGATTTTCAAATTTAGATGGAATCATGAATGATGTTTACCTATTTCTTTAACGTACACAACACTTTGTTACATAAGCCAGTTAGTCTAAATGAAGCTCATAATTTTTCTTATTATCTATTTATGTACGTCGATTATACTATTCTGGAGGTTAATTTTGAAAATTATTTCAATTTGTGTGTAATATTTTGTTTAAATCATGTTTAATTATATTCTTGTTAATGCTTTTTATACGGTCAGAATTTAGAAAGAGAATTTAGATGTTCTGTTCGACAAGGTAAGGGGCAATATATAAGATATGGCACGTTTGTATACACGCATTGATTTCAGAAGCGTAATAAGTGGTGCTACATGCGGTCAGCAAAGAAAAACAGCTAAATCTTATCTCGAAAACAATCAGTAATTGACAATTCTTAGATTTAAACAATTCAAAATAACTACACATTAATTTGATTACGAAGGTATAATTGACAAAAACTAATCAAAAACGTTTACAATATGTATACATATATATCTGTTTCGTCTAAAGAAACTTAATTTTTCAAAATATGTTGTCGATCACACTCCATTGAGTGTCGCCATCAAGTACTCTAGCTAGAGTGCCGTATTCTGCGATATACATGTTAATATTTCACTACTAAAGGTGCAAATATCTCTAAAATATATCATAATATATTTATAAATGGTATTTTCTATATTGTGCCTTATACAATGCACGCGCAACACACAATTATGTATTATATTATATTATCTTACACATAAAAACATCACTGTCAAACAGTATCACTAGCTATACACCAACATTCATGTTATTAGCTAATTATATAAATATTCATATATTTTGGTGTTTATATGTAGTTCATACGCCAAGTAATTAAATAGAAATCAGTCAAAATACCAAATATAAATATTGGTAGAAATAGCGTCAAAAACTCAGGTCACTCTGACACGAACTTAATTTCCTATTGGACCATTATACATGCATACAGATACATTAAGTTTCATTTACTAGATTTGTTACAATTAAATCAAAACTACAGGAAAAACTAATCGTGTTGAATATTATTTTGTCGACCAGTTCCATTTTCACCAATCTTCCTCTGATGGAAAGTTAGTGAAAACGGGAATAATATTATTAATAAAAAAAATAGACAATAAACTTCCCGTCTAAATCTAAAAAATACAGTAAAGTAAGAAAAAGTATGTAAATAAGTATGTACTACGAAATTTATCTGGACACTCGGCGCGTGAACTACTAAAATACAATCAGACGTAATTAAATAAAATAACGCACATACGCCATAACATTTTATACATCAGTTAACAATCATTATTGTCAGTTATAAATCTATTTTATGATTTTTTTTATATATTTAAATATAAATTCGCATCTAGTAGGCAGTTTTAACATAATTGTTTATAATATTTAACTATTTAATTCCAAACTGCGACGAGGTACGGTCTTGTTTTTGTAATGGCATATTATAAGTATTTTATCATTTTTTCTATGTTCACAGCCGAAAGGACTGATACGATTCTGAACTATTTTTTTTTAAATTTTTATTTGTATTATAAATATCAAAGGAAATTTTAACTGATAAAATAATTTATAGAACATTCGAGCATATTTTTTAACAACGGGCGTAAAACTATACCCCGTTCAGATGTGTCTACCAGTTGGCTTCAATATGGATGGATCTAGCATATTCAGTATTAAAACGCTACAGAGTTAGAATTAACGCTTACAGTTAGGTATATGATACGAGTACTACGGTAAAAATAGTGAAGGCGCTGACAGACCATTTTCACACGAATGTTTGCACACAATACACGTCTCATTGGTCTTTCAGCTCCTTTAAACCTCACAACGTCACGTAACCGAAGCAACTGGCACGGGAACTGAACGAGAACCTTAACTTGTTCATACTGACATTGAAAGCCAACTTCCATCTAGAGGTGAAATCAATCAGTGTCGCAACGCGTCCACGATACGGTACTGGCAAAATATATTCACGAACATCAGTAGCTTGCGATATTATATCCAAACGTGCAAATAATCGACAATCTCGTAGCTTACATAGAAAATCACTTAAAAACGTTAAAATGTCACGCTATCACATAACCGATATACGAAGCGATGCGCGCATCGAGTAAGTCACTTCGTCCGAGGGGTTTAGGTTAGGAGCGGAGTTGTGCAGGGCTGAGGACGAGTTCACCGTCGGGTCCGCCGGCGAAGGAGACGTTGCGCGGCGGTGGACGGCGGCCGGACGCGACGGTCTGTGCGAGTGCGCTTGGTAACGTCGCGCTCTGTGGCACCACACGTGGTCCCTCCACACCCGCGCACCCGCCCGTACCACCGGCCGCACATCCGCCCGCACCGCCGCCCGCTCCACCGCCCGCTCCACCGCCCGCGCCCTGCGGCGATGGACTCTGACGGGACGCGCTTGCTGAAGGCCGCTGTTGGGACGTGCCTTGCTGCGCAATGTTTTGATGTGCTGTGACCTGAAATTGTTGTTTTGTATCATAGATCCAGTGGTCAAGTTGCAACCGACCTACTCATGTTCCGACTCATAAATCATTTTAAAAGATGACTTCAGTTTCGACTTATTTCTGAGTTAGGATTTAAGACCAATGAGAATGTGCCCCAAGTCCATCCGTCAGTGTTGTTTATGAAACGGATTGCATACTGCACTCATCTCCGTTCAGTTTTAAGCCTGTACCCTTGTACTGACTTTAATGTGACACTATGATTCGTTTTGCCTACCATTTTACCAATACACAATATGTAACGACAGACTTAATGCCAAAGGCAACCAATTAATCTGATCTGACTCCTTAACAAGTCTTATGGAATTGCCAACTCTTTATCTTTTTATATAGCAAGTGGGTGGGTAGGAAGAATCATGGGCACGTGGCCGACCTTAAGGGAGAGGGATTTGGATCTCCGGATATCTCATTCACCGTACGAAACGCAGCAGCAAGCCGCTACTTTACGTCAGTTTTCTGTGAGACAGTGGTAACGACCCGGTCGAGCCGGTCCATTCATGCTGTAGAAAAAACTGCCTACACCCTGGTCTACCACTCAATTACTCACCTGATGCACGGCGGGCGGTTGCAGCGATGCGGTGCGGTATCTGCGCATGCGTTCGTCCTCTTCGCCGCTGGAGAGGCTCGACACGTCGCATGAGGATGCGTCGAGGCGTCGCGCGGGCGAGCACTGCGCGGGTCCCACTCGTGACCCTCCTCCCACTGTACCCGCCAGCGGCATTTCTTCTCCCTCGCCGCCCCCGGACAGTCTGAAACATAAACATTGCCTTGTACAGTCAATATTTATGGTCATCCTGAAGTCAGTCACGAGTTGCGTATCAGTTATTGTTTTCAAGAGACTGAAAACAACAACATTATTCGCCCGTATTTAGGAACAACATTCAACTAGGCTCGTTGCTAAGTGTCGACTTCTGTATAATTGATTGGTATGTTTTTGTTTAGCGCCAAAAACCGACCAATCACGTTTATGGAAATCGCCACTAAGCGTCCGCGGTCACTATGAAACCTTGAAGTAGTGTTTATGATTACAAGGGCTAGAGATGACAGGAGGCGTAAAGGCGGGTGAATTAATAAGCTTCAGACCAGCCATAAAGATTGACAAAACTCTACCAACTGTAGTGTATGCTATTTTTTATAGCAGTGAGCGATAAACGAACAAGTAGGTCACTTGATAGTAATCGCCTCTGCGCATGAACATCCACAATACAAGAAGTATCATGGGTGCATTTGATGACCTTAGACGAAAGGAACTCGTATTTTGTTACTTGAGCGTCCGATAATCTTTACAACACCTAACTACAAGCTCAACTGCTTTGTCAAACTATCAATAGCGTGACTCAACTATTTTACAAACCCTTTATTTTTTATACTACACTGTCTCGTCTGGTTATGCGATGGCCTGTGAGTCTCTACCACCACTGCTAGTTCGCAAATGTTGTCGTGTCAGTTGTTTGCATTAGGTACCGAACCAGTGATGTGCGATAGTCGAGCTACAATACTAACATTTTTTAGGACACTGCATATCCAAAACCTCCTTTCTATGTAAAGGAAATAGGTTGGTCCAATGATCCACTACACTGATTAAAACCAAGGAAAAACGTTCAAGAAGACATAGGTATGCCATTTTGTACTTCTTGCATTCATCCAGTCCAATTTCGATTCATTTCTTATCGGGTTACAGACTAGAAAATGCTGCATGGCCTTACAAGCCTAACTAGCCAAGCGTAAAATCAATCCCCCTCCCCTTCTCCAACACTCCATTCCTTTAAGTTGGCAATGTGTCGTGGCGTCCATGATTTTTCTGGTATTGCGGGTGTTCGTGGGCGATGGAGGTCACTTATCATCAGGTTTATCGTTTCCTATAAAAAAAAACTTATTATTGTCAGCCAAGTCATAATTCTTCAGCCCACCTTCTGTTCTCCTTGTAGTTTGTCCGTCTTCGACAGCAAGGCTTCGCAAATATGCAAAAGGCAATACGCAGTAGACAGCACGCGAGACCGGCGACGATGAGTGAAGGTCCCACCAACCGCAGTGCTGGTGTTTTGAAACCCTGAAAGTTTGATAACAATGTTGGTTTGTATAAAAATGCTCAAGGAGACAATAGATCAAGACGTTGAACTTTTAATATCATCATTCTGGGGATACTTTGGCATTAAGCGAGTCACTTTGGCCATGTTTAAATTAATTGAATAATTATGGTCACTATAAAAACGTTTCAAAGCGACAATAGAACAAGACGATTAATTATGAATATTATAATGAATACTGTCATTTTAGGGTTACTTTGGCATTTAACGCGTAACTATGAGTTATGACAAGGCTTTAACTTAACACCATCACGAAATTAGCCATCCATAGAAATATATTTACACCGAAATTATAGCGAACAGGAGATACTAATGCTAATTTTCATGTTGGTGACAATTGAAAACTTTTATCAAATATAATCTAAAGTAAGCTAAAGTAACTGGAAATGACAGTAAATTTTTCCTGCAAGCATTACTATGGATGTCACCTTGTCCCCGGTGCCGACGAAATAGACGACAAGCCCGACGGCGAGCGTGCCGAGGCCTGCGTAGAGCAACCTTGCGACTCCCCACGTATCGCCATTCGTACCCTCGATTTCTCCGTCTGAGTCCGATGATGAGCCGTACGACGCATCTCGGACCTGCAACATCATTATTCTTAATGTTAACTAAAGGTATCAAGTTCGGACTGGCAGCCGACCGTAATAACAGTGTTGCCCAACCAGTGCCCAACTCGAGTCAACTGGTTTGTTATGAGTTTCAATGGAATTACTTTTGAACATAGTAACAGTGTCGTCTGCGGAAATACATAGAAACCAATTGCCGATGCAAGTGGGCGACACTGTCGTTGCGGTCTGCTGCATAAATCGGAATCATACCTTAAAACCCAGCCTAGCCGGCCTATTCATGTTGTAGAGTGACTAGTAAAGTAACTACAGAGTGGCTCTACCACTCTAGCATAAGTAAAAATCAGATTTTTGTAAATAAACACTTTTATCTACAGCATGAATAGGCCAGTTCGACTCGGTTAGGACATAGCTATTGTATGTAGCAAGACATGCCAGAAAAGAAAATCGTACCCGGTTGTTCCTGTGCCATTTTCCTCCGGGTGATTTCCTGGAGCCTGGATGATCTCCGAGCACGGAACACCTCCTGGCAGCGCCGCCTGCGCCCAAGCCACCGCCCCCCACTGACAACGCCGCCGCCTCCTGCCACGCCGCGCGCCCAGCTGCGCACTGCAATACAGAATTGAGAGTTTTACATAAAACGACCACGTCGAAGCAAAGGGAGGGTACTGTATTTAAAAGTCTTTATAGATGCTCCACTGTAGGGCGGCCCCTAATGGGCCGATTTTGGTTAATCGATCGATAAATCCATTTACATGAAAAAAAATATAAGAAAGTGACATGGCGGAGGATCCCCACCATAACATGTGGCAAAAATAATTATTTCTATAATTAATACGCGATTGCCTATAATGAACTTGCAGGTGGGAAACAACTAATCGGTGATGCTTTTTTAGTATTGAGACCCTTTTGCGCTGTCGGAAATTTTATTTATTTGATATATTTGATACTGAGTGGTAGAGCCACGCTGTAGACAATTTTGTCTACAGCATGAATGGGCCGGCTCGTCTGGGTCGTTACCACTGTCTCACAGAAAACCGGCGTAAAGTAGCAGCTTGCTGCTGCGTTTCGTACGGTGAGTGAGATATCCGGAGGCCCAAACCCCCTTCCCAATTCCTTAATTATCCCGTTCCTTTAACGTCGGCAACGCACCCATGATACTTTTGGTATTGTTGGCGTACATGGGCGGTGGGGATCACTTACCATCAGGTGACCCACTTGCTCGTTTACCGGCCTATGCCATAAAAAAAACAAACTATATACCAGAATGCCAACAAACGAGCCAGTGCATCAACGTGTAATGAGTAATCATAACCGCCCATAAATGAGCCAATGAACCATGGTGAGTATCGTAGAATATAATGAATGAATAGAATGTATCGTGGCTGAGTTATCGACCTTGAAACAGAGATTAGGTCATTTTTTGGGCCCTTGTTAAACTTGTTATCTGACATAATGCTTTTTTTAACAAATCTCTTATGGTTAATTTCCAAATTTTCCTTTACATTACGTTTTATGTTACACTTCCTCTCTCTCTACATTGTTAAATAATTGTTTACAAAAATAAAATACCTTTTTACCAATATACATACTTATATGGTTATATTTATTACATATTTAAAAGATTTTTCTTACATTTTGAAATGTAATATACATTTATCAAAAATAAAAACATTAAAATATAGAAAGTATCACTCTCCATTGGCGAGGTCTACTACCCTACCCACCGGGGCTTAGAACCCCAGAGTGAGGAACCTCACAATGCGTGCTGTTTCCAATAACATCGTTTTCTGAACCTAGCTCTTAACCCAACGTACAGAACCTCTGGAGGCGTTGGTCGAGGCGTTGGTATCAACCCATTAGCAGAAACTACTATCGAGACAATGATTTCCGTGTTCACATTCCACGTGTCAGTCCCTAGAGTCAAATTCAAAGAGTTATACTATCTAAGTAAAATTGTTCTGTACGCCAATCGATCGATTGTATGATTTATCTATCTTCTTCTATATATTAATACGTAAAAACATAATTTCGGAACCATTTTTAAGCATATTGCGCGCACGAAGGAATGTGAGATTTTAATTAAAGTTTATATGGAAGAGGAGTGCATAATGCTATATATATATTTTAATATCTGTAACAAATATGTACATTTAATTACAAAATAAAACATTTATTGTTTACACTCACACTGACAAAGTCTAAATGTCGAACCTCGCAGGTGGCTGACTGATTATCGACATTTCGACCATTACAGGGCCCCTAGTTATTATTATTGGTAGAACTAAGAATTTGGTTTCTAAACACAAAAATTGTAATCAAATTTCATAAAAAAATTACGAAATGGAATATCATCTATTCATATTCGAACCATCATCTCATAGGTTCCATGGTGTAATGGTTAGCACTCTGGACTTTGAATCCAGCGATCCGAGTTCAAATCTCGGTGGAACCTGTATTTTTTAGTTTTTTAGACCAGGAACTTCGAATTATGAAGTACTTGCATGGCAATGACCTGCGCTCGTCAGCCTGAGACAAGGTATTATGTATCATATTTTTTTTATATTGCTATAAAATAAAGTCTCAGAATTCCCAGTAATTTCCGTATTCATACACCTATATGTGACAGACTTTTATTACTATTCTACACCTACACAAAACTTTCCACCGCCAACTTATGATTGTCATTTGTCACACTCTTTATTTGTCAATTTTACACGACACACATCACATAAAGTGTCATTTGCATACCTAAGATAAAAAAAGTCAGTGGGTCAAGTGAGCTTTACACGGTCCACTAACGCTGCAGCGTCGGGGACATGATTAAGATAAGGCATGCCCATTACCTCTACTGGCCACTCGAGTTCACTCGACTCCTTCGACGTGACCCAGAAAAAAAGTCAATAAGTGTCGACTTCATAGTGCTTTCTTATGTTTACGCGATATTTTTTTAATAACAATAGGCCGGCAAACGAGCCAATGGGTCAACTGATGGTAAGTGACCTCCAACGCCCATGTACGCCTACAATACCAGAATAATCATGGGCGAATTGCTGACCTTAAAGTTAAGGGGTAATTAAGAGATTGGGAAGGGGAGAAACTTTTTGGCCTCCGGATATCTCACTCACCGTACCAAACGCAGCAGCAAGTTTACGTCGGTTTTCTGTAAAACAGTGGTAACGACCCGGTCGAGCCGGCCCATTGATGCTGCAGACAAAACTGTCTAAACCTTGGCTCTGCCACTCAATATTGCTATATATTACAAATGGCATGCACAACCTTTAGTTAAGCCACTTAGGTAAAAAAAAACCACTATCCAATAACCAGTGGATTTTGAAAGGGTATAACGCGTTGTATTGGACTATTGGCAGTATTTCATGTCGTACACACGCGGGAACTGTGACTAATAAAAATCCTATAAAAGAGATCATAAACAAGCCCGGCTTACGGACGACATTCGGAAACTAACCATCCGATGACATCGATACATCAAACGACTTGTTCCGGTTTAACTTGTTTTGAGATGGCAGATTTTTCCATGTAAGTGATTTTATGGTGAGTTTGGCGTTTTTTTTTATTAGTATGATTGACGAAATGAGCAGGTCGTTCGCCTGATGGTAAGCGCCACGCCTGCCCATAAACAGAAGCAACACCACACAGAACTTTGAATTATAAAGCACGCATGGCATTGGACTGCGCTCGTCACCCCGAAATATAAGATGTTAAGTCTCATAATGGCCAGTAATTTCACCGGCTGCAATGCCCTTCAAACCGTAACACAACAGTGTTTACACACTTTTGCTTGCTTGGCCTAAAGAGACAAAGCGGTGGTACCGACACGGACGGCCATACGAAGGACCGCCTTATAAAATAATAATTGTTTTTCTTCGGGGTTCCGCATCCAAAGGGTAACAATGGAACCCTATTAAGGAGGCTACGCTGTTTCTCTGTCCGTCTGCAAGTCCTACCTTTAAAGGTTTCTATTACCTATATGATCGCCTTATTGGTCTACAGCATGAATGGGCCGGCTCGACATGATTGTTACCATTGTCTCACAGAAAACCGATGTAAAGCAGCGGCTTGCTGCTGCGTTCCGCACGGTGAGTAGGATATCCGGAGGCCCAAATCCCTCGCCCCTTCCTACTCCTTCAATTATTCCTTTCCTCCAATGTCAGTAATGCGTACATAATTTTTCTGGTATTGTGGGCGTTCATGGGCGATGGAGGTCACTTACCATCAGATGACCCACTTGCTCCTATAAAAAAAAGGCGGTGCACATTTGCAGAAAATTTTATTTTTATTATAAAATATTGTGGGTAGATTAATACTGTATGAAAGTATATTGGTGACACCGGAGGGCGAGAGCGTTTTTCTGTTAAGAGTGGACAGTACCTGTAGTGTATGGCTATTGAGGGTACGCCACTTTCAAGTATAGTAGACTTGATAGTGGCGGTAGATAAGAATACGGATGATATCTACATCAGATAGTATCGTATAAATACGCTCGTCACTATAAGGAGCGCAGTTCTCTCCCGAATGGCGAGGTAACCGAGTGGTATCTGTATCCGTGTCCATAAGTGTGGTGAGCGACGAGCCTCGGTGTAGGGTTGGGGGAGCCCAGTTACAAACACGGAACACGTTACACGACAGTACCTACAATTATTAATGGACTATACAAGTGTTGTGTACCTATTGTCGATTTTAACGGTAACATACATACGCACTCACGCCTTTAATCCCCGAAGAGGTAGGCAGAAGTGTAACCAGTACACTTACATTTCACCGAGCGTATCTTCGTACCTAGATGTGATAGGTGGCGACCCTATCGCCATACTGGGCACAATTCCAGACTCTGGGATGATACTGAGCATTTCGTAATAGAAAAACCCAATATGTATCAGTGTTACCCGACCCGGAGATCGAACTCTAGATATCAGCGTCAGCCTCAGTCGTAAGGCGTACACATTACAACTGCACTACCTAGGCAGTTTAAAGGTAAGTGCTAGAATATAGTCATGGTGACTTTATAATGTGGTATTTCTTTGTGCTTTTGATCTATATTTATGTATGTATGTACATTCTATACATTCTATAGAATTTTGCTGCGACGTAATCCCATATAAATTGATGATCTCGATAACGGAGTACGGAGTAAAAAATGAAACTCCTTAACGGATAACAGCATACTCGTCACGATTGTGTTATTGTATTGAAATTACAAGGTGATAGGCCCCTTGTATGCGAGAAGCCGTCTGTGGTATGTGTATGTATGTGGTACCACGCTTTATCTATTTCTGCTACGTATAATTACAATTGTTATTGGGTTTGAAAGACATTGAAGCCAATGAGATTACTGGGCATTATAGGACTTAACAGCTTATGTCTCGGGATGACGAACACAGTCCAGTGCAATGCAGTGCTTTGTAATTCAAAGTTCTGAGTGGTATTGCTTCTGTTTATGGGTAGGACATACCTACCTGGCGAGCGACCTGCTCTTTTTGTCATTACGTTGTATAAAAAACAATGTTGAATCATTATCTATTTTAATCATTATTTATTAACTAGTTGTACATTAGTTGATACTCAAACCTTTCCTGTACAATTACCTTGATGGTATCTAAAATAGCCCTGCTGCTTAACAGTAAAAGTTCCAACAGAAACTTTTAAACCAATGCTCGAGGAACCTCGCGTGACATTAAGTAAATAAATGATACCAACTGAAAAATAAGGGCACTTTCGATGGGGCACTTAGATCCATGGGAATTCGGGAATACTTTCCTTTATAATGATAGTAGTTGTTACTTGTTTTCATAAATATGAAGTGTTGATAAGAATCACAAAGGGGTTTCAACAAATTTCTCCCCAGAGAGGTTGACTGACTGCCTGTAAAAACTACAAGCTAAATCTTTCAAAACATGTTGCGCCGAACCCACTGCGAGTGGGATAAGGGCAAGTGGAAGAAGAGTAGATAACAATCACAAAATACCATCAAAACTACATGGAATGAAGTAAACTGACCAATAAAAAAACTGCGACGTCGATTGGTAAATTTTAGATCTGTTTATTTTAAATCGTTGAACGGATTTACGTCGAAACTAACTAGGAATCATCTCGATTAGAGCAGCTATGATTAAAGAAACGCATTAAAATCGGTCCATTCGTTTAGATATAGACTGGTACTCTACCAGTCCACTCTAGCACCTCGAGGCTCTCCTCGCTGTAGACAGACGAATGAGCCGGCTCGACCGGGTCGTTACCACTGTCTCACAGAAAACCGACGTAAAGAAGCGGCTTACTTCGGCGTTTCGTATAGTGAGTGAGATATCTGGAGGGTTCGATTCCCATACTGAGACAATTGTATGTAATCAACAAATATTTGTTTCGGGTCTGGGTGTTTTCTCTTCAGAGAGTTTGACGTTAGGCAGACGGCTGGTTGTAAAAACTATACGCCAAATCTTTCTGTAACATGTGTTAAAAGCATGTTGCGCCGACCCCACTACGAATGGGATAGGGGCAAATGGATGAAAAACAGTAAAAAAATAGTATATAGGAAGTAGTTTCCGTCCCGAAGATCTTGGTAGTGTTTACGTAATTCGATAGGAAGGAATAGTTTGTCTCGTTGAATAGTTATTTTATTCTCATTTGGTGCCGGCCGAGCTCGGGTTATGCAAATCAACGACTTTGTAGGTCAACGGAGCCCATAAATTGTCAAATGATTGTGCGTAATAGATATCGAAGGCTACGGCATAAATTCAGTGCAGAAAATATTCGCGCACTTCGATTGTTACTTATAAGTTATAAGTAATTTTAGGGTTTTGATTTATTTATGAATGCTTTATTCTTTTTTCCTTGCCTGAATGATGAAAGGAGCAGGTCGCTCGCCTGATCGTAAGTCACGCCTGTTGTGGTGTGGTGTTGCTTCTGTATATGAGCAGTCATATACCGAAGCAACACCACAGAGAAATTCGAATCATAAATAACTGCATGACACTGGACTGCGTTCGTCCACGCCGAGACAGATGATGCAAGAGTTGTTAAGTCTCATAATGCCCAGTAATTTCACTAGTTTCAATATCCTTCAAACTGAAGCACTACAGTGCTTACACATTGTTGCTTGGCGGCAGAGACAAAGGGTGGTACTAACACAGACGGTCTCAGGCATACGAAGAACCTACACCTTTTTGTCGATTCGTTTTGTCGTGAAAAACCAGTTCATCTGGTTATCTCTATATGCCCATCGAAGCTGCCATGTTGCATAGAATACTTGACTAGGTAACTATGTCAAAAGTAGAGATAAAGTAGAGAAAATAGTACTTTCAATCTCTCTGTATTTTGTCTACGAACCCCAACATATAGGCGTAATTTTATCGAATGTTAACACGTTTACCAGAGATATTTGTCGTCGATAGTTATCTCTCTCTCGCGCGCGAGCTATGCCATGTTGCATATGCTCATACCGGTAGATCAGACGGCGTCTTATATAAAAAGGTCCTACACCTAGACCAGATGGCCTCTCGCATACGAGGGACTTACCACCTAGTAAGGTAAATCTTTTTTTAGTTGATGTTCCCGCCATTTTTAACTATTACGTTAGTAGAAGAATGTAATGATATGCATTATATTTACGCATGAATAATTTGGTTCAAAACCGATCCATAATTTTTTTTATAGCCTAGGAGGGGAGGGGGATTTGGGCCTCCGGATATCTCGCTCACCGTACAAAATGCAGCAGCAAGCTGCTACTTTACCTCGGTTTTCTGTGAGACAGTGGTAACGACCCAGACGAGCCGGCCCATTAATGCTGTAGACTAAAGTGTCTACAGCGTGGCTCTACCACTCACAAAATACAACGTGTGATATACATAATACAACGTGTTAGAGAAAGGTGTGGTCGTATTTAAGGACCATTACACACACCTAACACCGGATACCGTCTAGGTACCGGATCTTATTCAAATATAGAAATCCTAAAATTTTACAATTACTCGTATAACCACTCCTTTATTACGCTCGATAAGATCGATTACATCTCTACAAATTAAGTAAAGTGCGTGAGCGAGATAAACAATGGAGTGAAACAAAAGCTCAGCTGTTTAACATTTAATATTGTCCAATATCAATAATAGAATAACAATAAAAAAGAAAATTCTATATTTTTGTCCTAGCAATGCAATCGGATTTGGTGTTACGGGGGTGAAATACTTATCTTTTTACAAACCCTCTATTATATATATGTCATGTATTATATATGCTAGGCACGGACCTCCTCTACTGACTGAGAGGGAGTTAGGCCTTAGTACAACACGCTGGCCTAATGCGGGTTGGCAGACTTCACATACCTTTGAAACTATGGCCCGCCTCCGTGGGGCAATGGGCGAATAGCAGACTGTGAAACGTGAGCTTGCGGGTTCAGTCCCCGCACCGAGACAAATATTTGTCGGCTATACAAATATTTGTTTCGAGTCTGGGTGTTGTGAGACCGCAAGTCTCTCGTAGTTACTGATACCTACGACACAAGACTCGTATCTTACTGTGCGGTCAGGGCTATGTGTGTGACTGTTGGGTGTTATTTATTAAATTCTTATGAAGAACTTCTCAGGTATGCAGGTTTCCTCACGATGTTTCCTTCACCGCTAAAGCAAGTGATAATTAACAATTAATACACATGTAACTCAGAAAAGTCAGAGACGTATGCTCTTAGGGATGGTTTCGAACCTGTGACTTTCGTCTCGACAATCCATGCCACTCCCCGCTGATCTATCACTGCCATCCTAAAGTAATTATAAGCTTATATTGTACACCAATACGTTGGTTACATTTGACCACACCTTTCTGTAACACGATGTATATTTTGAAGTCATTAATTAGCACATAAGAAATCGCCGTTTTCACATACAAGCATGTGTACTCGCAACACGTGTATAAGATTCAATATATCGTCGTTGAAAACCAACAGCAAACCGTGTACTATGTTAATTTGATATTCTTTGCGCAAATTATTATAAGTTGATTTATGTCCGGCAAAAAACATTACACGGTAGGCGCGCCGCACGCCATCATGCGATTTCTGTGCCGTATATTTTAATAATAAAAAGGCATTGTATCACTAATGAAACCATTAAAAATATTCGAAATTATTTCTTTGAATGATAGTTATTAAGTATTCGTGGGACTGTGAGTCCTTCATAGTTCCTGGTGCCCCACGATATAGTTAAACCTAATGTGGCATCAAGATTATGTGTGTGACTGTTGGGTGTATTTATTTATTTTTAACCCCCGAGATAAGAGGGGTGTTATAAGTTTGACCCCTTTGTCTGTCTGCCTGTCTGTACGTCTGTGCCTCTATCAGTTTATGTGTCGGTCTATGGCAGCGTAGCATCAAAATGAATGGACCTATTTAAATGGATTTTAAATCAAGTACTGAGTTATTTTTAAAGAAAACTGTTCAGACTGAAATAACCACTTTTTCTAATTTATGTCAGGTATTTTGACCATATTTAAATATCAAGTTACTTATGTATATACATAACACTAACAGCATAAAAAGCGTAAAGCTACGTTCGATTTAAGTTAAAGTAACATGCACATTTTTATAGCATAGGCCGACAAACGAGCAAATAGGTCATCTGATAGTAAGTGATCTCCACCGCCCATGTACGCGATACCAAAAGAATCATGGGCGAGGTACCGACCTTAAAGGAAACCCATAACTAAGGGATTGGGAAGGCGAGGGGATTTGGGCCTCCGGATATCTCACTCACCCTGTGAAACGCAGTAGCAAGCTGTTACTTTACGCTAGTTTTCTTTAAGACAGTGTTAACAACCCGGACGAACCAGCCTATTCATGCCATAGACAAAACTGCCTACAGCGTGGCTTTATCACTCAAACAATTAGCTGTATTGTTCGTAAAAAAATATGTGGAACATGCGTTTTAGAAAGTATAATGTGAACTATAATTTCTATCTTTATAAAAAAAATATTATTTAAGATATCAACTTTATAAAAAACTGTATAATACTGGCGTCAACATTAATAATAACAACAAAACTTTAAAACAGAGTAAGTATGAGTCATTTTACCAGCAAGTTTTTTTTTATAGCCTGAATGATGAAACAAGCAGTTCGCTCGCCTGATGGTAATCGCCACGCCGGCCCATAAATAGAAGCAATAATACCACACAACACTGAATAACAAAGCACTGCATGGTACTGAACTGCGTTCATCATCCCGAAACATAAGATGTTAAGCCTCATTATTGCCCAGTAATTTTACTGGCTTCAATGGCCTTCAAAGAGAAAAGTGTTGTGCTACTTGGCAGCAGAGATAAAGCGGTGTTACCAACCCAGACGTTCTCTCACATACGAGGGACATACCACCTTATGGACTTCAAATAGCCGCGCAATTTAAATAATTTAAAGGGTAAATATTTTATTAATGCACCCACAAAGGTATTCGGGTCGCGGGTACATTCTCGAGGTAGGGAAATATCTGCTAATAACAGCATACCTGTTATTTTCTGTGCGCGTGTGTTTCTTTACCTGCTATTTTTTATTTTTCTGGTTATGCGAGTGTTCGTACTTCGTGGTAACATGCAATAAACGTGTGAAATATGAATTCTATTATGAAGTTTGATAGATTTAAATTAATGTAGAGAAATCGTAATATAGAAATTGTTCCTTAGGTTTTATTGTGAAGCAGCTTTTGCCCTCAAATTTGCTATATACAGTAAGTATATAAAATATAGACCCAACATTTTCCTCAAAACTTTTTGCGGCGCGAAAATCGAACCCGCTACCGGGATATAAGTACCCTATGTTTTAATTCAGATGATGGTCTATCTATGTTCCTAATTTAATTGAAATCTGTTTAGTGGTTTTGTGTGATGTTTCAACAAAGTAACATTTTTTGCAGAGTGCTAACAAAACTAAGTCTGACATGGGTCGCACGTTTGGGATCTCATAAATTGATGCCTAACATGATATACTCCGTAGCCCTTGATGATTTTGTACTAATTTTTTTCTTCTTCCACCTGCCCTCAAACCACTCGCAGTCACCTGCTTTTAACACATGTTACAGAAATAAATGCCTTGTAGTTTTTACGACCGACCGCCTGCCTGACGTTAACACCTCTGCGGAGAAAACACCCAAATTAGAACCAAATATTAGTACAACACACAAACATTTGTCTCGGTGCAGGAGTCGAAATCGCTGCCTCTCGCGTCACAATTGGTTACTCGCCTACCGCCCCACGAAGGCTGTATTTTGAACTAATTGCATTAAAAAGAAAATAATATGTATTTTCATAGAGGTCTGCTTCAAAAACTACAAGCCGGTGTATAAAATTATTGTCATGAAAATAAATGAAAACATATCGAACATTCTGAAACAGATCCTTAAACTTCTGCAGTAAAATTTAACCACCAATTATGTAAAGATAGCTATGTAGAAAGTATTTAATAGACATCTTTCTTCCGGTATACGCCAGATAGTGACTATTGTATTTGAAGGTATGATATTTTATTTGTTAAGTAGCATTTACTCGGAGGTGGTAAAACAGGCTATAAGTATTTTATTTACAATGTCGCCGCAAGTAATTGAGTTTAAACCGTCGCGTCGCGCGGTGAATAAAATATTCAAAGACGCATCTTTTTATTATTAGGTACCTTATTATTGGATTGTAACAATCGGGAAGCGTAATTTAAATCGAAACAATCAATATTTTGATGCTTTTTTTATTTATGTTTACGGTTTAATACTTCTACTTATTAGAGTTTGTCCCATAATTTCTGAGTAATTTTAATCGTTCCATCAAATATAAGAAGCAGGAGACGAGAGAGTGTGTTTAATATATTATCATAATATTAAAATTTTAACCACATTCTGTCAAAGGTAGACTTTTTAAAGTGGTAGAGCCACGCTGTAGATAGTTTTGTCTACAGCATTAATGAGTTAGCTCGACTAGGTTGTTACAACTGTCTTACAGAAAACTAACTGGAAGTAGCAGCTTGCTGTTGTGTTTCCTACAGAGAGTGAAATATCCGGAGGTACAATGCTGGAGTGAGACAAAATATAAACTGTAGTGTTGTCCAAAGTTGAATATCGCCATTATACTCATTCGATAAAAACGATAATGCTTTATTTATGTCCTAGCAATTCAATCGGATTTGGTATTACGGGGTGTGAAATACTTGCATAGTATAATAGATTGAACATGTTGTATAAACACTTTCAAGAAATAGAAATGCGTATCATGCTTCGATCATATAGAGGATAATCTCAAGGAACTATTTAAACAAGGGTCAGCCTTGAATGACACTACTGACCTACATAATCACATACCCTTCATTATAAACTAATCTAGTTGAGTTTGTCATGATGCCCAAGGCTCATTGACCTAAAATGCGTAATAAGTTAAGACGGATTAACGGATTAGATACGTATCTTAAAGTTTGACTCCATGCAATTTAGGGCTTTTCTATATAACTATTATTATAAGCGATGTAACTGACTTCAAAAGGAGGTTTTCAATTCATCAGTCTAAACGATGTATTACAGATGAAATGAGAATCTTTTTGTGTATACAACGTGTTACAGAAAGGTGTGGTCATATTTTAGGGTCATGACATACACCTTACAATTAGTACTTATCTACCGGACCTTTTCAATACCAAGACATCCAAAAATTTCACATTAATTTTGATCACTCGTTTATTAAGATCGATAAGATTGGTGACATCACTATTAATTATTTATGAACGTCACTCACTTTTTAATAAACTTGAATAAGTTCGTAGTACGTAATTCTACAAACATACGTACGTAACTTGTAATTTAAATACAAAATAACACCTGAAAGAGATTGTGTGCTGAAGACGATATTGGTACCATCCTCTAGGAGCATTTTAAAGTTTTCATTCATTTCATTCTCGTGTCTTCCATTTATGAATTTGGCTTAATACATTCGACGATCCTCTTAAAAGCTGTTATCAGTTACACCAACACAAAGTACCAATACATAATACTTATTTTTAGTTAAATAGAACATATTTTTTTTAACTCGTAAACATACTTCATAAAATCAGAAATTACCGAACTGACTGCGTCAAATAAATATTGACATTTGACAACTCTTTAATGTTTTTTTAATTATAAAATGATTAAATGAAAGGAGGTCTATAGTTTCATTGTTTATCATTTAGTGTTGTCCAAAGTTAAAAGTCGATATCGATATGTTACTCATTCGATAAAAAAGAACATTCTATGATTATTGTACTAGCAATGCAATCGGTTTTGGTACTATGGGAGATAAAATACGTATACGCTATACTATACATTGCTTAAATTTGCCCGCCCCTTTCTATAACACGTTGTATATGCGTATATTTTGTGTAAGTATGTATGTTCACGTTTAACGCCATTTTTTTTGTGTAGTCGACGGCCTAGGAAGCGAGCGGGTCTCCTGATGGTAAGTGATGTCCACCGCCCATGTACGCTCACAATACCAGAAGAATCAAGCGCGCGTTGCCGATCTTAAAGAAAAGGGATAGTTAAGGTATTGGGAAGGGCACGGGGATTTAGGTCTCCGGATATCTCGCTCACCGTACGAAACGCAGCAGCAAGCCGCTACTTCATGTCAACTTTCTGACAGTGGTAACGACCCGGTCAAACCGGTCCATATATGTTGTAGAGAAAATTGTCTTGAGCGTGCTTCTACGTTTTGATAGAAGTACGCTTGGCAATCATGGTTTAGTAACCACTTCCGAAAGGTAATCAATTTCCACCCGGAATTTGAATTACGTAACTCATTAATCCTTCGCAAGTAATAAATAATGTTTAAGGCGACCTCTATAACATTGCTAGTAACGATCATTAACTATTACTTAATGAAATTTTTTCATGTAATTTATTTTCTTTGGCATTAAAATGTAATGCGCCATTTTATTACCTCTAAACCATTGTGACGTAAATTCATGTTGTAGTAAAAGTGTTTTAATAATAAACAGCTTTAATATTGATATATGGGATAAGATTACTATAATAATGTTATAATTATTTACATACTAGTATTTGCCCGCAGCTCCACTTGCGTGATTAGGTTCAACGGTATTCTATAGGTGCCTTATAACTATATGTACCAACATTTTCTTCCAAAAAACAGCAGCAGACAGCAATGCACAAACTTACATCTTAACTTTTACATATTTATAAAATTGGTAAAAAAACATGACATGCGCCTCCATGGCGCAGTGCTCCAGTAGCCGACTGCGAAGCGCGAGGCCGCCGGTTCGAATCCCGGACCAAGACATATATTTTTGTGAACCACCAATATATGTTTCGGGTCTGGGTGTTTTCTCCCCAGAGGGGTTGACGTCAGGCAGGCAGCCGGTCGTAAAAACTACAAGCCGAATAATTCTGTAAGAGTTGTTAAAAGCCTGTTGCGCCGACCCCACTGCGAGTGGGATAAAGACATGTAGAGGAAGATAAAATTGGTAAAAAATAAGTACCAACATACCTAGTGAGCTGTTTTTTTTTCTTTATAGAGTCATGCGTCTGATTAATCAGTAGCTATAGTTGAATTACAAAGTGCTACATGGCACTGTACTGCGGTCATCAACACGAGACGTAAGATGTCTCATAATGTCCAGTATTTTCACTGACTTCAATATCCTTTAAATCGAAGCACAACAGTGCTTGCCCACTTGGCAACAGAAATAGACAAAAGGATGGTACCTACTCAGATGGATTCTCGCATACGAGAAACCTACCACCTAATCCTAATAAGCTCCCAGCAGCCATTTATACCAGGCAGAAAACTACAAATTACCTTTCTATTATTACATTTCCGCCTTACGTATAATTAACACAATTATGCAAATAAAAAGCATAAATATATTCGGTCTTAGTTTAACATATAAATTTACGTAGCAACCAACGTAGCACCACTACATACATATTTATTTCTAATTAGGGTTGTCAGGTCAAACATAAAAAATCAATACTTATTTAGATTTTGTTATGGATACTTCAAACAATAAAATAATCCGTTGTTTGGCACTGAACTCCGCTCGTCACCCTGAGACATAAAATGTTTAGTCTCTCAAATGTCCAGTTATCTTATTGGCTTCAATGTCCTTTTTTATAGCATAGGCCGGCAAATGAGCCAGTGGGTCTCCTGATGGTAAGTGATCTCTACCGCTCTTGTACGTCCACAATACCAGAAGAATCATGGGCGCGTTGCCTACCTCAAAGGAAAGGGATAATGAAGACATTGGTAAGGGGAGGGGGATTTAGGCCTCCAGATCCACTCGCCGTACGAAATGCAGCAAGTTGCTACTTTACGCCGGTTTTCCATTAGATAGTGGTAACGAGTCTGCGGATTCATGCTGCGGACAAAACTGTCTACAGCGTGGCTCTACCACTCATACAAACGGAAACACAACAATGTTTACACACTGCTGTTTGACGACATAAATTGACAATGCAGTGGTACCTACCCAGATGGCCTCTCTTTAACGAGGGACCTACCACCTAGTGGTACCTCCTATTTTAATGTTGAATGGTGTAAATGTTGCTCAAATTAACCGAAAATAATAAAATTCTGAATCTCTGTAATTGACAATCCTCTAAATGCCGATGCCGAAATATCAGGCTTTTAAATGATATGAAATTATTTTTCCATATCTCGTATGTGAAGAGAACATTTTGACGCGGCAACCACAGCGCTAATTGGCCGTAATGGGAAGTACTCTGATGTACAGTAGCAGGAGACGTAATGAAATAAAGTATTAATATATACTGCTTTGGTGGCGCAGTTGTAATGTGTACGACTGCTGTGCTGAGATCTCTGGTTCGATCCCTGTGTCGGGAAAAAGGGATATTGGGTTTTTCCATCGCGAAATACTTAGTATCAGCCTGGAGTCTGGATGTGTACCCAGTATGGTAATAGGTTTGCCATCTATCAGATCAAAGGATAGAAACAAGCTCGGCGAAATGTGAGTGTACTGGTTACAACTCTGCCTACCTCTTCCAGATTACAGGCGGGAGTGCTTATGTATGTATTAATATATTATTGTTACTAAGTAAACATGGTAACAATGCAGCCAAAATATATTATTATGTCCGGTTAATCAGCACCTGACAACCCTTAACGTAATCGTATCCGCTACGTTAAAGCGTAGCGTTCGTAGCCAGGTCAGAGGAAGGAAGTGAGCGAATGACAGAAGCAATCTAGTATAGAAAGGAAAATCTTTTCATAGACCGTAAAATGTACTAAGAAATGCGCAAAGTGAAATCCTTATTTAGTTGCAAGTTATATCTTAATATTAAGAAATCTGTTGAAGAAAATATTTTTATATTTTTTTTTAATTTTTTTTATGCAAAACAGGGGACAAACGTGCAAGTGGGTCACCTGATGGTAAGTGATCACCACCGCCCATGTACGCCCACAGTACCAAAAGAGTTATGGGCGTGTTGCCGACCTTAAAGGAAAAGGTTATAATTTATAAAAGGTCTGAAAGTCGCAATTTCGAAACCAAGCATACACCTCTGACTTCTTTAAGTTACGTGTGTATACATTGTGAATTATCGCTTGCTTTAACGTTTAAGGAAACATCGTGCAGAAACGTGCATACCTTAGAAGTCTTCCAACCTGCATTAGGTCAGTGTAGTGGACTAAGGCCTAACCTCTCTCATTTAGTAGACAAGGCCCGTAGCCAGCAGTGGGACTTATATAATATTGTGCACGATATGACGATATGCTCGCCACATATCACATCATGCGACGGAAATAAGGTCGGCGAACCTCGGATGTATGTATTAGTTGCACATCCACCTACCTCCTAGGGAATACAGGCGTAAGCTTATTTGTATACTGTATATATACTTTATAATTTTTACAACTATCTAGATTTTATATTAGACTAGCTTTTGCTCGCGGCTCCGCCCGCGTGAATAGACTTTTCCGAAATAATAGCCTATAACCGTCTCCAGGGGGGACCATCTATCTCTACATCAAAATTCATCAAAATCGGTTCAGTGATTTAGGCGTGAAAGCGTAACATACAAATAGGATACTTTTTATGAACAAAAAAAAATATCTATGTTACTTCATATACCTCTAAGAATATGTGTACAAAGTTTCATGATGATCGGCTATGTAGTTTTCGCGTGAAAGCGTAACAAACAAACTTACATTAATATTTGTATGATTGTAGTAACATAGCAAACCTTTAGTTTACTAAATTCATATGTGTAAATAAAATTTATTAGGAATAGTGCAATCATGCCGTCAAATAATCAATAAATTAGTTTAACTCATAATAAAGTTTTTGACATTTTAGCCAACATAGATATAATCCATCGAAATAAGATGACAAGAAGCGTAACTCTAACAAAAATATGACCCCACGAAAAGTCTGTGCAAGGGGGCGGGGCTATAAAAGTATATGAAGCTCGTTCATTCATCATTCATAAAAATTGATTCAAGATCAACTAGAGAGTTGACACTTAATACGTCTAATTATTTGTGCGGTGCAGAATGTCGTATCTCGATTTAGAAATTTAATATTTAGATATTAATTTTATGAATTAAAGTTGATTTTGAACGTTCATTAATTTTTGTTGCGTGTATGATTGTTATGTGTGATTACCTTTGCATATGTAACTAAGTGGAGTGAAGTTCATATTCGCTTATCGTTCTAGTTATCTTATTTCGATGTATAATCCACTGTTACTTATCAACCCAGTATAAAAAAATCAGTCGCAGTGCTGGGCACGGGTCTTCTCTAATTTTGAGGAGTTAGGCCTTAATCTACCCCGTTGGCCTAATGTGGTTTGATAGACTTTACATAACTTCATAAATCTATGGAGAATTTAAGGTTATCGGTGTGTCACCTGTTTGTCTGTTTTCAGTCACCTTTAAAGCGAGCGATAATTATATAAATACACGTAAATTTTAAACGTCAGATATATGTGCCCTGAGGGATCGAAACTAATTAGGTAATTATTTAAGTATTGAACATGATAGAATACCGCCTACACAACACCCACTAAAGGACATAAGGTAATTTTAAACTCAAAGTAGTCTAAAGCGTTACATACATATTATATATACACTCACGCCTGTAATCCCCGAAGGTGTAGGCAGAGGTGTAGCCAGTAGGTACACACATATTTCGCCGAGCTTATTTCGTCACATGATGTGATAGGGGGCGAGCCTAGTGCCATACCGGGCACAACTCCAAACTCTTGACTGGTACTGAGCATTTCGAAATAGAATAGAATAACCCAATATCACTTTTACCTGACTCGGGAATCAAACACGAGACCTCAGCACAGCAGTCGTACCGCGAAGTCAAGTACAAAGTCTAAAGCATTAATAAGACTTTTTACTAGTAGACTAAAATCACAAATGAATGTTTTTAGTCTTCATAACTGTTATTTTTAACTAATTCAAAAAAGGAGGAGGTTCTCAACACGGCGCATTTTTATGTGTATGTACATCGATTTCTCCGCCAATTGTGGACAAATTTGGCTCAAGTTTAGATGCGATGTGGACTTATACAAATTTGGTTGTGAATTGATGGAGTACGGAGTAAAAAACGAAACGTCTCAAGGGTTAAAATTCATGTTCTAGAACAATCTAAATTAACGATTAAATAAATATTTTTTGTTTTGTATTCCATTAGAACTCAAACCAAATATATATTGCAATGGTTAAAATAATTATGGTCGAAATCGTATGAGAAACACTACCTACTTAGTTATTACAGCCATATTGTTATACTTTAAAAAGTCAACGCCCTGCCAAAATGATCACGCGATCACTGTTTCTGAGGTTATTGACAAACTATTAACAAAAATAAAATTGACTCGAATTATTATGATATTACTATTGCAACTTTAAGGTCAATTGTAGGTAGAGAGCACCGATTCAAAGTTGGTTATTTTTATGAGTCGGTCTTATTTTTGTTAAAAGTTTTATTTTACTATTATTATTGAAAGAATCATCAAAATCGGTGCATAAATGACGAACAAAGTGCTAAAACCACAATTTCACTCCAGTTAATAGTGGAATTTCTTCTCGAAACCATAGGACCAGCTTTGGGCCACTTTGGCGGAGATATATGTGTAGTTAGTAGTAGTTGTAGTTATACATACAAAACAAAAACAATATACGCGTTGAATTGAACACCTCCGTTTTTCGTCGGTTAACAGTTATAGTAACGGCACTTGTTCACTCTTTTTACAGACCCTATTCTTTAAAAAATGGCATTGAGTTTGAGTCCAAAAAAAATAAAAGATAAGTGCACTAGAGATGAGTAGTTCGTGACTCACAGAGGATTTTAACCGAGCATTTAAAACATACATTATGAAAGGAATGAAAAATGCAGGCAAAATAAACAGGAATGTTTTTTAATACAAGTCTGTAATCTGTGGGGGCGCACGAAGTAGTATGGTAGCAGATACATACGTGGGAGTCGCAGAATCCACAATATGATGAGTAAAATGTAGCTGTAATGGGTGAGGTTTAAAAATAAATACTCCATAGATAATAAACACCTAGGTATGATTGTACCTGGAGTACGTGGCTAAAACGCTTTGGTTTATCGTTGTAATTAAACACGAGAGTCAATAGGTTTGATGCATGTATTTTTTATGATTCAATCGAATGTAAGCTACATTGCCCATAATTCATAATAAATAAATGCCCAAATCCCATTCCCTTCCCAATCCCTTACATCTAGACCCGAAACAAATATTTGTCTCGGTGCGGGAATCGAACCCACGGCCCCTCGCTTCGCAGCCGGCTATTTGCCCCGCTTCGCCACGAAGGCTGTCCCTGATTTCCCTAAAAAATAATTAGGATATAGGGTTTTTAATCTGGTGGAGGGCATGACTATTGAACGACAATAAAATGATTTACGTCATATACTATGACGTCAACCTATACGATGATCATAACGTGATACACGCGTGCGAGGGGCATAGCAAGATGGTCCCTATACTCCTTTCTTATATTTTTACACGCGTTTTAATCAATATTTGATTTATTGTGTCATTCTTCATCAATCAATTTTGATTCTGTTTTCGTAGTAGGGTTTTTTTTGTATTCTTTTCTATTACGTATACATTAATGTTCGAATTAATTCGCCTGATGTTAAGCGTCACGCCTGCCCATAGCCAGAAGCAACGTCACAAAGAACTCTGGATTTCAGAACATTGCATGGCACTGAATTGCGCTAGTCACCCCGAGACATAAGATGTCTGATGATGAAGTCTCATAATGCCCAGAAATTTCACTGGGTTTAATGTCCTTCAAACCGGAACCCAACAGTGATTACACACTGCTGCTTGTCGGCAGAAATAGACAATGCGGTGGTAGCAACCCAGACGGCCTCTCGCATACGAGGGACTTTACTACCTTGTGTCTATCATAAGCTCTATATATTATTTCTCAAAGGTGTTTTATGTCGGAACGCCATAACTTACATCATTATTTATCAAATTTAATGGTTCAAACACCATTTTAAAGCTTATGTTTGTTGCTATTGGCATAAAAAGATGAAAAATTAACAGTTCCGTCTGTTAACATATAAACTGACCACTATCGGTGCGAAGTATTCACACGGGTCGCCTAATATACATGTATTCTTAAATCATTTTCCAATATTGCTAAATTCCAAAAACATTGGCCTCGCTGTAACTTTAATAATGCAAATTTCACGTGTAATGTACACATGAATGTAAAACTCATAATAGTCGTGGGCGTTGTTTGCCAACAGACCGGCTCGTGCGTCCGACCTGGCTCTTCAGGTCATTGATATTGTACAAGGGTGGGATGCTTTCATCTGATATACTATTGAGAACAATGAATAACTATGTGGAAACAAGAGTATATATGCATTCACGCCTGTAATCCCTGAAGGGATAGGCAGATGTGTAACTAATACACCCACATTTCGCCGAGCTTATTTCTATCCCATGATGTGATATCAAGCCAATCGCCATACCGGGCACAATTTCAAACTCAGAGCTGACACTAAGCATTCCATGATAGAAAAACCCAACTTCACTTTACCCGACCCAGGGAACGAACCCGAGACCTCAGCACAGCAGTCGCACCGAGTACGCATTACAAACGGGCCTCCGAGGCAGTCAGTAAAAATGAAAACTATGAGTAAAAGTAAGTGTATTAAAAGAATCTGAAATAAATAGTGTGCAGCACAGACGATAAACAAGTGCATAGTGGACAGTTATAATAGTTATATACTTCGTTATTGTGCTACATAGACAGTAAGTGTAAATAGTGAACGTTTATATACTTTGTTATAGTGATTAATATGGCTCGACAGTTACAGTTCATATAGTGAATATTATGTTTTAACAGTTCTATTTGTGTAGTGTTTATAAGTGTCTAGATCTTTAGTGTTTAGTTCTTTTAAAGTGTTTACAGTTACAGTTTTATTTGTTGTAGTATGTTTTGTTGAAAATAATTTGTATTATGTGTTTTTAATTAAATAAACAGAAGGGTTCTTCTCGTCGGTATAGCCGGTGGCTAGGATAGGGAATTCCGCGATATTTTGTCCTTTTCTGACACATAGGTCCATCTCGCTCCTTCGCTAAGTGAAACCTCACTATGCGTCGGAGCGAGATGGAGCTGAATTTTGTATAAAAAGCGTGCAAATTCTTTCAGCGACACAGTTTACAGGAAGATTTCGGGCTGAAGAAAAGTAATGGAAGAATAGTAACCACCAAAAGTACCAAAGGGGGGCGTGGCTTTTACAGTTTAAATTCAGTGTTTTCTTTCCAATACAGTCCACTCTCACAGACAAAGCAATTTTCATTGCGCTGTATTTTCTTATGATACAGTTTCTGCCCGTACTGGCCTTCCGGTGCCTTTTGTACATATACGAAATATTACAGTATATGTTGGCGACGCGACCTCCGACTCCGCGGTTAATGAACTCTAGCGAAGCTCCTATGTGCGCGAGTGACTTGTTATGAGTATTACGTAAATGCGCCCGCGTCGCGCTTGTTTGTAAAATAGAGTACATAACGAAATATATAAGCGCCTTATGCGCAGAGTAAATTATTGTTGTACAGTTTGTGAACTTTGAATGTTTTTTATTGGTTACGTATTATGTGTTTTGTTCATTTACGAATTGGTAGTGTAGTGTTTTATATTAATGTGTAGAGCTAGTTATGAGCTATGTGAAAAGATATGGTATATAATTGTAATGTTGTGTGTTTCTGTATTAAAAGTGTCGTTTATGCCAATCGTCATAGTACAAAATGGGCCGTTATGGGGCTAAATTTGGGTCATTTTTCCGGGGCTCTCCCGGCGGTATAACTTCGGACCACTTAAGGTCTGCAAGTGTGTCTGCAAGTGTGTCTGCAAGTATTAAGAAAAAAACTGAAGAAAGAAAACTGATGAAAAGAAGAAGTCAAGTAAGAAGAGGAAGACAACCTGCTTCAAGATAGACATCTCAAGACATCACGGCGGAATAGTGCATAGGTTCGCGGGGTTTAGGTGCGGTTGGCATACGACTTTGTTGTGAGATTGTGGTTTCTCTGGGTCGACCCCCTCTTCCCCCCGTACTATTCTCGCACACATACTGCACACCATCCACACTTTACACATACAAGTACTCACTCACACATACATACATACATACATACATTATATATATTCACACATTATATACTTTCATACATTACACACAACGGTGCCTAGTTCGCACACACACCGGTGCGCTCACACATTCATTACTCTCACATCGTACATTATATACTTTACAGACGTACAGTCAGCACATACACTCTACATACAAGAAACGCTCTCAGGATACAAGAGCTTCAAGAGTTGTCGGCAGTCCCGGCATAGGTGACGCGAAGAGCCTATTGAGCTGGGTGTGAAACCGGCGGCCGAGGTCAAACTCGGTCTATCGCCATCCAGCCCCGCTAGCGGAGATCGGATCCTGGTCTTACAAACCGGGGGGTTAGTCCTGATCGTCCGCGACAGCTGGTCCTTCGAGAGCCGGATCCTCGACGCGTCATCAAGATGCCGACGACAAGAAGCCAGAAGAGTACCGCGCTGCAAGAATCCACTCCTACGCCGGTGACCACTGCGACGGTCACCACCTCCGAGTCTGCGATGTCGACGGTCACCACGACCTGGTCGCACGGCACCACGACGACGGTAACCGATGCTCCACGAGCACCTGGACAGCTGGAAGTTGCCCGGGCTGCGTCAGTCAAGGCGAAGAGCATGGCACGGTCGGTCAATAAGAGGAAGGAAATGGAAGCAAGAGCAGAGGTCGCGCTCCAGGAAATGAAGGCGGCGCAGGCAGCAGCGGCACATGCGAGAGCACAACTCGAGTTACTCAGGCTCGAGGAGGAAGAAGATTCCGTCATTGAGGAACCTATTGATAATGAAGATGATGTATCCAGATGGGTGCAGGCAACGATGAAATTGCCAGAGGAGCAGCCGGAAGAGATACCTGCACCGGCTCCTCAGAACCCACCCAAGGACGCATCGGGAAGTGACTCCCAGAAGTTGGCGGACGCCATTATAAAGGCCATCGGCGCTACATCCAGACCCGCGGCAATACCAGCGTTCCTGCACGACTTGCCACAGTTTGATGGAAGCAGTAGCGAGTGGTTGGCTTTCAAGACGGTATACAGCGACACCGCTTCTCTCTTTACCGCCGTGCAGAATATGGCACGGCTCAGAAAGGCCATCAAGGGGACGGCAAGAGAGGCGGTGAAGAGTGCGCTATTCTCGGATTGTAGTCCGGAAGAGGTCATGGAGGCATTGAGGCGTCGCTTCGGGAGGCCGGAAGCATTGGTCCTGACAGAATTGGACAGAATAAGGAGTCTGCCGCGAGTGACAGACAATCCGCGAGATGTATGTTTGTTTGCTAGTCAAGTAAACAACTCTGTCGCGGCGATAAGAGGCTTGAAGATGCCGCAGTACCTACAATCGCCTGAGATGTTGAGACACATCGTAGAAAAGATGTCAGCGGTCACGCGAGCTCGATGGTGTGACTATGCGTCAAATAGAGAACCAGAAGGGCCTGACCTGATGATGGTCATGAAATTCCTCAATAGGGAAGCCGACCTGTTCGGACCCTATGCGGTACAAGAGGCCTCGAAAAGGCAAGCTTCCGTGAAGCAGGGTACGCACACCGCGATAGAAGAGGAACAGAAGCAGGTCAAGGTATCGTGTTCACAGTGCAGAGGTGACCACCGGATGTTGGACTGTAGGGACTTCCTTCAGGCTACGGTAAGGGACCGGTGGGAAGCTGCAAAAAAGAGCCGACTATGCTATAAGTGTCTGCAGGGTCGGCACAGAAAAGAAAATTGTATGAAGCCACCGTGCAAGAAGTGCAAAGGTCGGCACCATGTGTTGCTCCACGAAGAGAAATATGAAAAACAAGAGGAGAACAAAGAGGTGGCCAACAATGTGCGTTTCCCAGTGAACACGGCACAGAGCACACGAGCCTATTTAAAGATGGCGCCGGTGGAGATATATGGACCCAAGGGGTCATTGAAGATTTTGGCACTACTGGACGAAGGATCGACGGTGACACTGCTAGACTCTGCAGTAGCGGCAGAGATAGGTTTACGGGGACCCGAAGAAGGACTCACCCTGGAGACTGTCGGCGGTAGGCAGGTCACTAAAAAGGATTCAATGAAGGTCGATCTCCTCATCAGAGGTGTCCACCAGGCCAAGAAGCGAACATTGAAGGGCGCGAGGACTATTGACGATATACGCCTCACGCCTCAGAGAATCAACAAGGAGCGACTACAAGAGTGCGCTCAC
The DNA here is from genome assembly GCA_905332985.1 of Mimas tiliae. Classification (NCBI taxonomy): domain Eukaryota; kingdom Metazoa; phylum Arthropoda; class Insecta; order Lepidoptera; family Sphingidae; genus Mimas; species Mimas tiliae. Next base: position 5,597,299 of record HG995247.1, on the reverse strand, counting down.
CTCCGCAAGCTGGCAGAACAATTGTATTACGAGGAAGAATCGCCCAAGCTCCTGATAGGCCAAGATAATTGGGAACTGATAGTGTCGAAGAGCACGCGCAAGGGAACCAAGAACCAACCTGTGGCGTCTTACACGTTATTAGGGTGGGTGTTACACGGTTTCGATGGGGGAAGTGCGAAGCCGATAGTGAATTTTGTCACGTGTGCTCACGTCTCCGCTCAAGACACAGACATGGAACGCCTGATCAGGGAGCATTTCGCCATCGAGTCTCTCGGTGTGCAACCACGACGGCCTACGACAGATGCTGATGGAAAAGCATTAGAGATATTGGAAAAGTCTAGCCGGCGGTTGCCTAACGGACGTTTCGAGGTGGGACTACTGTGGAGAAAAGGCGACGAACAAATGCCGAGAAACTTCAAGTCCGCAGAGAGCAGGCTAAAGGCCATTGAGAAAAAACTCGACAGAGATGCGGAATTGAAGCAAGAATACAGCCAGCAGATCCAAAACTTACTGGATAGTGGATATGCGGAAGAAGCGAACCGAGAATCGACGTCCACGAGAAAATGGTATTTGCCACACTTCACCGTTACGCACCCGACCAAGAAAAAACGGAGGTTAGTTTTCGACGCCGCCGCGAAATTTGAAGGAAAGAGTTTGAACGACGCACTATTACCGGGACCGGATCTGTTACAATCGCTCTTTGGAGTGCTGTTAAGGTTCCGACAGCGGCCGATCGCCGTAATGGCAGACATTAAAGAAATGTTCCTTCAAATCAAGATAAGAGAAGAAGATCGCGATAGTTTGCGTTTCTTGTGGCGACAAGATAGGCGGACGGGACCGCCTCAAGAATACAGGATGACGTCACTGATTTTCGGCGCCGCTTGTTCACCGAGTGCCGCGATATTTGTAAAAAATAGGAACGCGGCCGAGTTTAAAGAGGAATTCCCCGAGGCAGCGCGCGCGGTGGAGCGCAATCACTATATGGATGACTATCTACACAGCTTCCATACAGAGAAAGAAGCGATCAAGATAGCGAGCGAAGTGGACACGATACACCGCGCGGCCGGACTGCACTTGCGGGGTTGGGCGTCCAATGACCCCAATGTTTTACGCGCGCTCGGTCACGAAGCGACCGCGTGCGATGAAGTAGAGCTAGGCTCTAAAGAAGAGAAAACGCTAGGACTGCGTTGGTTTACGAGTACAGACGAGATGGGCTTCCGGACATGTATGAGAAATATCAGCCAAGAGGTCGCCGATCAAGAGGCGACACCGACAAAACGGGAAGTCACTAGTGCCGTTATGTCAACATTTGACCCTTTGGGGTTAGCCTGTCCCGTGTTGATCCAAGGTAAACGGCTGATACAGGACATCTGGAGAAGCGGCATCGGTTGGGACGACAGGGTCCAACCCAAGGAAGAGGCCGCGTGGAAGGCCTATCTCGAGAATTTGGAATTTTTGCGCGATTTGAGACTCCCCAGATGCATCGCGCGCGACGGCCACGAGGGGGAGTTACATGTGTTCACGGACGCCAGTGAAACCGCGTACGCATGCGCAGTGTATTGGAGACAGCGGCATGATAATGAGGAATACACCGTCACCCTTTTGGCAGGAAAAGCCCGAGTGACGCCGTTGAAACCGGTCTCAATACCCAGATTAGAGCTACAAGCGGCTCTATTAGGTACGCGCATGGCTCAGGCGGTAAGAGAGGAACTTGACATGAAGGTCAAGGATGTCACATACTGGACGGATTCGAGCACAGTACTTGCCTGGATCAAGTCCGACCCCAGGACGTTCAAACCTTTCGTGGCCCACAGACTCGCCGAGATCGAGGACACGTCGAAACCGCAACAATGGCGCTGGGTGCCTACTAAACAAAACCCGGCGGACGACGCGACGCGAGGTGTGCCTAAAGATTTCAATAAGGCACATCGATGGTTTAATGGTCCTGATTTTTTACAGAAAAGCGAGTGTTCATGGCCGCGTACAAGGTCAACCAAGGCGGAGCTCACTGGCGAGGAGAAGGAGGCGCACATCACCGCAGCGGTGGTCGCGGCCAATAAGTCCGCGATACCTGCGCCCGACCGATTCTCCAGCTGGATGCGCCTAGTGAGGACGACCGCGAGAGTGCTACAGTTCATTGACCTGTGCCGGATCAAAGATAAGTATGCGATTCATGTTGGAAGGAAGGCAGAGTCCCAAGATCCCACCTGGCGGCGGGATCGTAAGAAGGTCGGCGGTAAGGGAAAAATCGTCCGGTCAACTCATCGGGAGAAGTGCTTCATTCCAATCGATTCAGTTCGGATGGTCGAAGCCGAGAGACTATTATTAAAGAATAGTCAGACGGACGATTTTGGGCGCGATATCAGCTCCATCCAGCAACGGAAACCTCTGTCTAAGGACAGTAAACTACGCAAGCTCGCCGTCGTTCAACACGACGGATTATTATGTATGGACGGACGAATCAACGCGGCTACCGCAGTCGACGGGGATTACAAGCGACCCGTGATATTGGATGGCAAACATCGCATAACGAGACTGCTCATTCAATATTATCATGAACAGTTCAATCACGGGAACCACGCGACCGTCATAAACGAGCTGCGACAGAGGTACTGGATATTGGGCTTGCGAACAACAGTAAAAAACATTGTGCGTCAGTGTCAGTGGTGTAAAGTGTATCGTAGTGCGCCACAACAAGTACCGACCGGGGACTTGCCGATAGAAAGGTTACGACACGGAGAGCCGCCGTTCACTCACTCTGCGGTCGATTATTTCGGCCCGATGACCGTGACCGTGGGACGGCGGCATGAGAAGCGTTGGGGAGCCCTGTTCACGTGTATGACCACGAGGGCTGTCCATGTCGAACTCGCCGCTTCACTATCTACGGACTCCATGATATTAGCGCTCCGAAGGATGGCGGCACGAAGAGGTATGCCCAAGTCTCTATTTAGCGACAACGGGACAAACTTCGTCGGGGCCAACAAGGAGCTCAAGGAAGCGGCGGAGACCTTAAAGACGGCCGAGCTAACGACAGAGGCCGACAAGATAGGCGTGCGGTGGAAATTCACCGCACCAGGAGCACCGAACCAAGGCGGGGCGTGGGAACGGCTAGTCCGCTCCATCAAAACGGCCCTGGCGGTGACATTGAGGGAAAAATTTCCCCAAGAAGAGGTTCTGCATACTCTAATCACGGAGGCGGAACACATTGTGAACTCGCGACCGCTCGTGGGAGCGGACGAGAACCCGGAGGAGGAAGCTTTAACCCCTAACCACTTTTTATTAGGCAGGTCATGCGGAGCGAGGCGCATCGGAGCATTTTCCGATGCCGATCTGGCCGGCAGAAAGAGCTGGCGGTCGGCGCAGAGGCTCGCCGATCACTTCTGGAGCCGGTGGGTGAGAGAGTATCTCCCCACCCTGCTCCCGAGAAGGATCGACGGGCGGGCGAGCGCACGAGACCTCCGGTGCGGGGACACTGTCCTCATAGTGGACGCCACGCTGCCACGCTGCGTCTGGCCGAGAGGCCAGATAGTCGGCGTGCATCCAGGACCTGACGGAAGAACAAGAGTCGTCGAAGTGCAGACGACCAACGGAGTGCTGCGGCGGCCGTCCTCCAAGGTGGTGCTGCTAGTGCCAGCGGCGTCGCCAGGACAGGAGGATGGTGCTGCGCACGAGGGGGAGGATGTTGGCGACGCGACCTCCGACTCCGCGGTTAATGAACTCTAGCGAAGCTCCTATGTGCGCGAGTGACTTGTTATGAGTATTACGTAAATGCGCCCGCGTCGCGCTTGTTTGTAAAATAGAGTACATAACGAAATATATAAGCGCCTTATGCGCAGAGTAAATTATTGTTGTACAGTTTGTGAACTTTGAATGTTTTTTATTGGTTACGTATTATGTGTTTTGTTCATTTACGAATTGGTAGTGTAGTGTTTTATATTAATGTGTAGAGCTAGTTATGAGCTATGTGAAAAGATATGGTATATAATTGTAATGTTGTGTGTTTCTGTATTAAAAGTGTCGTTTATGCCAATCGTCATAGTACAAAATGGGCCGTTATGGGGCTAAATTTGGGTCATTTTTCCGGGGCTCTCCCGGCGGTATAACTTCGGACCACTTAAGGTCTGCAAGTGTGTCTGCAAGTGTGTCTGCAAGTATTAAGAAAAAAACTGAAGAAAGAAAACTGATGAAAAGAAGAAGTCAAGTAAGAAGAGGAAGACAACCTGCTTCAAGATAGACATCTCAAGACATCACGGCGGAATAGTGCATAGGTTCGCGGGGTTTAGGTGCGGTTGGCATACGACTTTGTTGTGAGATTGTGGTTTCTCTGGGTCGACCCCCTCTTCCCCCCGTACTATTCTCGCACACATACTGCACACCATCCACACTTTACACATACAAGTACTCACTCACACATACATACATACATACATACATTATATATATTCACACATTATATACTTTCATACATTACACACAACGGTGCCTAGTTCGCACACACACCGGTGCGCTCACACATTCATTACTCTCACATCGTACATTATATACTTTACAGACGTACAGTCAGCACATACACTCTACATACAAGAAACGCTCTCAGGATACAAGAGCTTCAAGAGTTGTCGGCAGTCCCGGCATAGGTGACGCGAAGAGCCTATTGAGCTGGGTGTGAAACCGGCGGCCGAGGTCAAACTCGGTCTATCGCCATCCAGCCCCGCTAGCGGAGATCGGATCCTGGTCTTACAAACCGGGGGGTTAGTCCTGATCGTCCGCGACAGTATATGTATTGCAATTTTCATTGCAAACCACCAGTACATAAGGGCCTATAACACATACGTACACACATACCACTTACACAATACAAACGTACGGGATACAGTAAAGTCCCGTACAAATAGTGTAAAAGGCATCGAAATAAGATGACCAAAAACGTAAATCAATCAACAAAAATTACCCCACCAAAACTCTGTGCAAATCTCTACTTGACGTATCAAACGTCAAATTTTTTGCGCGTAGCAGAACGTCGTATCTCGATCTAGAAATTTAATATTTAGACATTAACTTTTATGAAATAAAGTCGATTATGAACGTTCATTAATTTATGTTGCGTGTGCGAGTGTTACGTGTGATTACCTTTGCATGTGTAAGTGGATCCGTATTTTTAGACAGATTCATATGAGAGTTATCGTTCTAGTCAGATGACTAGAACGATAACTGTGTAAATACCATATAGTGAATAAGATTATTTCGATGGTAAAAGGGGTAAAATTTATTGCCGTGAGGCCTCATGAATTATTAATTACTAGTATAAGCTTTGAATATGAAGGATCATGACCTGGTACCCGAGAACTGGGAAAAGGAATAGAGGAAGGCAGTATATGCGATGGATGGACGATATAGCGAGAACAGCAGGGAAGCTATGGACTAGGATAGCAAAAGATAGATCAAAATGGAAGGAGTTGGAGGAGGCCTATGCCAAAGGGCACACAGACAAGTAGCCGGTGTCAAAAGAGAACAATTAGCATGAATAATTTAATGTAATAAAGGGTTAATTTTAGAGAAATAAAAACAGATGTAATTTATTAATTCAATATAATACAATATTAAAAAAATATATATATGCATGTGTATATGTAATGCAATGTCAATTTTAATCTATGCTAATCTATTTTGACTGAAATGTAACTTGCGATATTGAAATTGTTATGTAAAGTCTGAATAAAGGGCTTCATTCATTCATTCAGTATATACTGAATGACGTTATAGCTTTAACGGTGTACACTGTTGCTTGGCAGCAGAAATAGATAAAGCGGTGGTACCTATCCAGACGGCCTCTCGCATACAAGGGACTTACCATATAGTGAATTGTCGGATAATCCATTGTTTCCAGGACGTAGAGCCTATTAGTCATTGTATCTAATACAACAATACGTTGCAACTATGGTTTCATTACCCATCCCCTACACTGAGTTAATTATGATTGGGAGACCATCCGCGCTGTAATGGGCTGCTTTATGCGCTAGCTCTTGACTGGTTGTGGAACACGTCGACTGTCAAGATGAATGAATGAGTGTATGAATGAATGAGTGGGTGAGTGAATGTGTTAAGTAGAATGGGAGGTGATGTTAATTTGTTGTATAATAGATGCACGTCTCTGCTACGTATATGGGGTGCATTTTTTACCTAGATACACATGTTTTGCTAATTTGATTAGTAACATTATTGCGCTGTGCTCAGCAAAGAATGCAATATGTGATTGGAATTAACAAGTATGACAGATTATAAAGATTTGTATGATCCACAAATATTTTCTTCAGGTCTGGGTGTTTTTCCCCAAAGAGGTTGACATCAGGCAGGTAGGTGGCCGGTCGTAAAAACTACAAAGCTAATTCATTCTGTAACATATGTTTAAAAGAACATGAACTGACCCCTGGCGAGTGGGATAAGGGCAGGACGAAGAACAAGACTATAGTCTTACCTAAATGTGTGATTTATCTTGACTTATGCTATGCTATTTGTACTATACTATGAGTCCGTAGATACTTTTTGACACATTTTGTGAGCATTGAAATGATAATAATTTAATTAATTAAATGAACTTATGCCATATAGGTCATTTATGTGGCATAATACCACCATTTTACAAGGTAATTGGTCCCTCGTATGAGAGAGGCCGTCTGGGTTGGTACCACCGCTTTGTCTATTTCTACCATTAAACAGCAGTGTATAGGCACTTTTGTGTACCAATTTGAAGGACAGTGAAGCCAGTGAAATTACAAATCTTTCTGTAACATGTGTTAAAACCATGTTGCGCCTACCCCACTGCGAGTGGTATAAGGGCAGGTGGAAAAAGATAAATAATCAATAAATCAATATAATTTGCAAAGGCCATAATTAAGTAGCAAACATTTAAATCCAGATTAAAATCTAGTACACCTAGCATAGTAACATAATTAAGTGAATTACATAAGTTTTGTAAAAAAATCACCGGCGAATCTTTAATAAATAAATGAATATGAACTCAGCCTTACAGAAAAACATAATCGCTCTATTGACTGTTAAACTGTTATAAAAAAAAGGAATTGGGTATGAATTAGGTATTTGATGTTAATACTTTTTATAACACATTAATACGAATGTTCTTTTAATTTAAACGGTTGTGTATTTGACCTTCTATTACACGATTCAACATGATTTTTTTATTCATAATTACTAAGATTGTATCGGTCAATGACCTGTACTTTCACCATTTAAGAAAAAACAATAATGAATTACCTCATTACTCAGAAATTACTGGAATACATACATACGCACTCACACCTTTAATCCCTGAAGGGGTAGGTAGAGGTGTAACCAGTACACCCACATTTCGACGGGTGTATCTTCGTCCTATGATGTGATAGGGGCGAGCCTATCGCCATACCGGAACACAATTCCAGACTCCGGGCTGATACTGAGCATTTCGTAATAGAAAACCCCAATATCACTTGTACCCGACCCGGGGATCGTACCCGAGACCTCAGCGAAGCAGTCGTAACGCGTATGCATTATAACTGCGCCACCGAGACAGATTCTTTAATCATCCATCTTATAATAGTACCAGATATACGCCATTTCATTCATTACGGCAGTTTCATTCACTTGATGCTATTTGCGTTAGTCTATGCTAATGTAGAAACCATCATTTTATCCAAATCTAACATCAAGTTATGTTATAACGACTTTGCTAATGTAATTGCTTACCACAGAGACTAACTTTGGACCACTTCTGCTGTTTTAATAGATTTTAGGAGATATAGACGATATAATTTCTTAAAAAATCTTAGTGAATTTATTAATACCCTAAAATTGGTTGATGGGCGCAATTTAGAAGTTTTTATCTAGTATATACAATAGCAGTAGGTACTTGATGATTTAAACCAATTAATTTGAGTAGGTGGTACGTCCCTCGTTTGCGAGAGGCCGTCTGGGTTGGTACCACTTCTTTGTCTATTTCTCCCACCAAGCAGCAGTGTGCAGGCACTGTTCTGTTCCGATTTGAAAGACATTGAATCCAGTGAAAATACTGGTCGTTATGAGTTTAACATCTGATGTCTCGAGGTGATGAGCGTAGTTCATTGTCATTGCAGTGCTTTGTAATTCAAAGTTCTGTGTGGTGTTACTTCTGTTTATGTGTAGGTGTGACGCTTACCATCAGCCTAGCGACCTACTCGCGTCGTCATCTAAAACAAATTTTAAAATGATACTTATTTGTTAATCAATATTGTAAGATCTTTACATACTATTATCATTTATGACAGCCTCCGTAGCGCAGCGGGCGAGTAGCCGGTTGCGAAGCGTGAGGCCGTGGGTTCGATTCCCGCACCTTGACAAATGTTTGTCTGATCCACAAATATTTGTCTCTATTATTATTATTATTATTTCTAGTGATCACATCTAGAAGGTTGCGAATATTCATTATGTTTACTAGACCACTGTATTTATAAGTTTATTTGTGGCCAGTTTTGTGAACATAATAAAAAAAACAAATAATTCGAAACATAAAAATCTAAATAAATAAATAAATAAATACACCCAACAGTCACACACATAGTCTTGACCCCACACTAGGTAAACCTGTATCGTGGGTATCAAGAACTACGAGGGACTTGCGGTCCCACAACACCCAGACCCGAGACCAATATTTGTGGTTCACACAAACATTTGTCCCGGTGTGGGAATCGAACCCACGGCCTCTCGCTTCGCAGCCGTCTACTCGCCCGCTGCGCCACGGAGCTGTCACCGACATATTTAAATTATTACCTATAACTACGAGTATTTAAGCAGTCACACAAACCCAAAGTTAAACATCTTAAATCAAAAGTTAACGAGAAAATAATCGAACAAATTATTAAGTACGCGTCCTTTGACCTTTGCGTCGACTTTCATAAACCGCCTTGTTACGAGAACATTACAAAGTGAGTGGCCTTTTGACACCTCGGCAACATTAATTGGGTTAACAGCTACAAACATAATTAAATATAGGTACTTTTAACGAGAATGAGGCTTAAAATTTTCAGTTCATATTTTAGGGGTTACTAATGACTTATTTAAAATAAATTACTAGTTCATTAAAACCGTGGTGCTTGTATTGTTCATTGTATATGGATCTATGGAAATGCATATAGATTTTTTGTATATGATTGAAGTAGGGATGATAATAGGTTTTTACCTATGAAATTGATGTTCTGTAGGAAAAAAATACGTATTTTTTCATCTTTTTTATTTCTGTTTACCAAGGTAACCACCCATGCTATCAATGCATCTTTGCCAGCGCATTGGTAATTTATCGACTTGACGGAAGACAACAAACTCTTCAAATGCATTTTGAACTGTCTCTCGGGTATTGCATTTTTCCCGTCTAAAATACTTTAACTTTTTTCGTACAGGACGGCAATTTCTTAGGTAAAGACCTATTAAATAGTTGTAATAGACAAATGAAAAATATTACATACCTCATGTTAATAAAAAATGTAAGTTTGAAACTCCCAACGCCAATAAACGCTCTCCTTCTTTTTTCCAACGTCAATTAGAAAAACACCTGTAACTTTTGAATAGCGAACAAATTTTCTTCAAACATAGCTAAGTACCACCATCTCGATTAAATCAGTCTTCAACAAAAATCACATTCAAATCAGATTATTCGTTTAGGCGTAGGATCGTAGGATCCCACAGACAGATACACACACACACACACACACAAACCCACCTACAAATTTATAACACCCTTTTTTTGTCAGGAGTTAAAGATAGTACAAATCGTAGGCGGTCTTAATTAAAATTATAGTCAGACTATAGAATAGAAAAACGAACGCTTAATTAAAATTGTTTCTACAAATAATTCATAATAATTTATATAAAACTAGCTGTTGCCCGCGGCTCCGCCCGCGTGAATGCCTATTTCCAGGATTAAAGTAGCCTAGCTTGACAAAAATACTAATGTCGCTATTAAAAAATAGGGGTTGATCGTAGAGGGTTGGAAATTTAGGGTTGTATGTATTTTTTTCTGCAGTATCATAAAAAAATGAAAACAAAAAAAATGTCTAAAAAATAAAAATAAAAATTTTGGGGTGGACCACCCTTAATATTTAGGGGGATGAAAAATAGATGTTGGCAGATTCTCAGACCTACCCGATATGTACACAAAATTTCATACAAATCGGTCCAGCCGTTTCGCAGGAGTATGGCAACGAACATTGTGACACGAGAATTTTATATATTAGAAGACTAGAAGATAACGTGTTGAAATATTTATTATCGAGCGAATTAATTAAAATGTTGAAGCATTCTAAAGCAAGAATATGATTCAGTGATAGAATGTGTAATATATTTTTATTTTACACATATCATGAAATTAGCTGAATTTTATGATTTGTGAAAATACGCTCCGGTATGAGGATAGGCTCGCATATGTTACATTATGGGACGGAAATAAGTTCGGCTAAATGTGGGTGTACTAGTTACACCTCTGCCTACCCCTTCGGGGTATACAGGCGTGAGTGCGTATATTGATACGCACTCACTCAAATGCACCTAGCATTAGCAGCAGCATTATACCGTTTTGGCTTCAGTCAACTTTTATTCTACATTCAATCTCATTACGATCTAGGTTCACATTTGACGTTGATTATTGTTTTAAGAGAATGCCATTTGCAACTTTCTTGACGCTGAGACTAGATCGGAATGATATTTTGAACATTTAAAATTACGAGAATTGGCCTTCTGCTCTCGGCGACAAAAATAAACAAAGCGATAGTACCAACTCGCATACGAGGAACCCACAATCTAGTAACTACGAGTACGTACGACGGCTACTTCGGACTGAGATTTCTCGGATTGGAACCGGAGTCGATCGTGAAAGGAACACTGACGAGACAGGACGTAATTCCATTGTCTTTTTGTGTATGATGCAACGACCATAAAATGCTTGACAGTTAACACTAATATTGCATTATCATTCAAGTCCTTCAAAAATCTATTTCCATACTTAAATATGACATGTCATGTGAGATAATCAGCGTAACGTCATTGTGGGGCAGTCATCGAATCAGTCATGTTATCGATTGCCACATCGATATCTGCATAGCGTTGGGCCTTGACACGTGCTCCGTATTGTATTAGGGTTGCCACTTAACACCCGATAGAATTAATTGTTATATGACTAACGGAATATTAATATTCAGGGCTATCTTGAAACCCGGGGAAAAATGAATATTAAAGCCTTTACTGACTTAAAAAGGAGGTTCTGTGCGATCCGTATATTTTTTTCTCATAAATTAATGAACAATTTTGATGGTTGTTTGAGTAACGTAATCTACATACTTTAAGAGAGGTTTTAGTGTATAATGTATGGGGTTTTTCTTCTTAAGTAGGAAACTATATGTACACTTATGGCGTCATCATTTTGGATACTTTACCCCATATATCCGACATTTATTGGAGAGGTTTAGGGTATTACACCCTCACACTTAGTCCTATATCATTTTGATGACTCCTAAAGCGATTCTGATCTTAGAGAGCTTACTGCGGTAGAGGTCCAGTTAAAATTATGAGAAATAGAATCAAGAGGGCGTTGAATGATATATACAATTATAACATTGATAATTTTTAGATTATGTATTCAACTAAAGTTACCACCTACGCTACTTATCTAGTGGTGGTTGCGATTTCACAACCTTTTCACCTAACAGCCGCATAATATATTTTAATAGTTCCTAATATTACATAAGTACAATGGTAGTTCATCTATAGTATTAATACCAGCCGTATATTATACGCTGAACATTAGCTTCTTCCACAAATGAGAGGGTTTAGGCGTTAGTCCACCATGCTGGCCTTATGCGGGTTGATAGACTTCACATATCTTCGAAACTCTTATGGAGAACCTCTCAGGTTTCCTTCACGGTTATAGCAAGCAATAATTAATAATGAATATACACGTAGCTTACTAAGTATGTGTATGCTCTTGGGGCAGGTTTCGCACTAGCTACTTTTGTCTCTACAGTCCATATAACTCCCCGCTGAGGTTGCTTATATTAGTTTGGCCTATAGATATGACTAATTAATACTACACACAGTTACACCTACTGCGGTTAGACTTATTTTAGCAATATACGTTTATTGCGATTTGGTACGAATATGATAACAATCTCAGGTCCTCCGGGCATCGTCAACTTACGAGAAAAATAATCACAGTCTAATATTATAAACTGTTCTATACCGGATTATCATTATCACTCTTCGTGTTTTCCAATATTATCGAATATTGCCGTGCCTATTTGCCAAGTTGTTGAGAATGACTGCCTCGGTGGCGCAGTTGTAATATGTACATGGTACGACGGCTGTACTGAGTTCATGGGCTCGATCCGCGTGTCGGGTAAAAATGATATTGGCTTTTATATTCCGAAATGCTCAGTATCAGCATGGAGTCTGGTATGGATGGATATACCACCATATAACCCTTTGTAAAACTCATCATTGGGTCACATTATCTTGATTTGCATTTCGAAACAAGCCAATGATTTATTATCAGATTTTGAACAATGTCTTTGTGTGTGTTTTTTTTGTAATATATTAATATTATTACTATACTAATAGTATAATAGTTAAGTCATATCAGCTCTACATTCATTTTAATGCCCCATTGCATGACACGGGCGTCCTTTAAAATGAGCGAATAGGCAGTCCTCAATGACGGCATAATGCGATTTGATATATTATTATTTCACGTTCCTTCGAAATTCTTATAAAAAACTGAATCGAAGAACTGAATTTGTTTGATTTGAAAAGCATCGTGTTCCGAAAGACATTTATACCTTTATGACGTCACTCTTCTATACATAAACATCATACCTATACGTGCCTATAATGCCTTCCCATAATGTTCGTCAGATCACCTCGAAATGGGAGTGGAGTTAACAGTTTACGAGCAGTGAAAATGATGCCGACAGAGCGTCTTGTGTACACTAATTTTATAGGTGACAACATTATACGCACGTTTCTTACGGGGTTGCCAGTTAATGTGATAAAAACTGCTTCAAAAATAAGAAATTCTATCACTTACATTTTTTCTATCAGTATGTGGTAATATTACCTAAAATTGGTTTATCATTTCTTGTTCTAATATAATATAAACAAATATTTGATTTCTTTGCTAAAGAAATAAAATAACCTCAAAAAAAAAAACTAACCTTATAATAATACCTACTAGTCCTATATTATATACGACCCACTGTTGGGCACGGGCCTCTACTAAATAAGAAGGGTTAGGCCTTAGTCCACCAAGCTGGCCTAATGCGGGTTGGCAGACTTCACATACCTTTGAAATTCTTATGAAGAACTTCTTAGGTATGCAGGGTTCCTTACGATGTTTCCTTCACCATTAAAACAAGTTATAATTAACAATTAATACACACGTAACTTAGAAAAGTCAGATGTGTATGCACTTGGGGCTGGTTTCGAACATGCGACTTTCGTCTCGATAGTCCATACCACTCCCCGCTGAGCTATCACTGCACTTACGTCAGTACGGCCTATTTAGAACTTGTTTCCAATTATGAGAAATGTGAAACAATAAAATATAATATAATCAATATTTTTTACTAAAAATTACTTTAATAAGAACCATAAAGAATTGAGAAAGCGGTAAAAGATTAATATAAAGCCCCATTGTCTAGTAAACTTAGCTTGACTTGAAATTAAAAATATATTCAATTTATAATATCAGTAATGCCCTGATAACTTATTCCGAGCTATAAATAATAACGTAATAGAAGTTGCACCTAAGTAAATAATTAGCGGCGTCATCAGATCTTTAACTGCGCGAAAACCTATTTTATTCCGAAGTTATAAAGATGAAATTTAAAGTAATACTATATATAGGTCTTGAAGCGCTAAGCATAGGGTTGACCGATTAGAAAATGCAAGGAACAGAAAATAATTGAAATATTCTTTGTGGGTTTACAACCCATCCTGTCGAAAACAATAACAAACAGGGAGTACTAATAAAATAGAATTAGGACTTGTTTCACAATGCCCGTTTATATGTCATCTATCTTATTTCGATGTCATCCGGCATCAAAAACCTATTTAAACGAGCAGGTCGCCCGCCTGATGCGCAACGCCTGCCCATAAACAGACACAACACCACACAGAACTTGGAGTTACAAAGCACTGCATGGCACCGGACTGCGCTCTAAAGATGTTAAGCTAAAGGTGATAAGTCTCATAATGCCCAGTAATTTCACTGGCTTCAATGTCCTTCAAACTGGAACCCAACAAAATTACAATTACACACTTTTGCTTCGTGGCAGAAAAAGCGGTGGTACCAACCCAGACGGCCCCTCGCATACGAGGGACCTACCACCTTTCCTAAGCTGTTAGTAAGTATTAGGTTACCTTAAGTTTTCTTGTCAAGCTTTGCTTTGTTCATTATAAGATATCATGGAAGTCAAAAGCAAGTCAAAGTCAAATGGCACTCCAAATACAGCAGTTATACGTATTTTATTATAAGGTTATGTATTTTTTTATAGCAGAGACCGGCAAATGGTTTTCTGAGTGGTAGAGCGACGCTATACGCAGTTTTGTCTACAGCATGAATGGGCCGGCTCGTCCGGGTCGTTACCACTGTCACTAGAAAACCAACGTAAAGTAGCAGCTCGCTGCTACGTTTCGTACGGTGAGTGAGGTATCCCCGAGGCCCAAATCCCCCTACCCTCTCGACATTGCTAATGTCTATGGGTGACGGTAACCACTTACCATCAAGTGGGCCGTCTGCTCGCCTGCGTTCGTAAGCTAATAAAATTTAATAAAATTTAAAAAAGTTTATTGATTTTGCTTAAACTACGAACTTAAATAGAAATGACCGCCTCTGTAGTGTCGTGGGTACGATTCCTGCACCGAGACAAATGTTTGTGTGATCTACGAATATTTGTTACGAGTCTGGTCGTTGTAGGACCGCAAGTCCTTGTAGTTCCTGATACCTCGTTAATGTAAAAGTGAATTCTATTTCCTTTGAAACAAGAGGTATTGACAGCTATCGAGGCTAGTGGAAAATCGAACACTTTAGTGAGTTGTGAGTTTGTAAAGCAAGCGTCGGACCCATTCAACTATCACACGGAAGCTATTATCACCTCGGCGGCCTCACACGCGCCAACCGCTACAGGGTTGCCACTTTATTAATATAGGATGGTATTGCCAATGTTTTTATTTATAAACAAATACACTCGATAGTCACACACATATTCCTGAGCTCACACAAGGTTGATCTGTATCGTGGGTATCAGGAACTACCTGGTACTTACGGATCCACAACACTCAGTCCCGAAATAAATATTTGAGGATCACACAAAAAATTATCTCTGTGCGGGAATCGAACCCATGGCCTCTCGTTTCACAGCCAGCTACTCGTCCGCTACGCCACGGAGGCTGTCAACATGTTAATTTATTCCTTGAAATTATTTCAGTATACATTTTTCTTAGGTCTTCATTTTTTATTCTTATCATTCGCTGCATCACTGGCATTCGTCCAATGAAACGAATATGTAAATGTAACTTTAAAGCTCGATACTAAATGAGCCATTTAAAAAATGTTTTGTGATTTAATAAATACAGTTCCATTTAACTGGAATTCTACTCTCGCTAATTACTTGGCCTCATTTTGCGTGATGGAATATGCAACGGAGGCACGTCCTGCCTTTCATGAATTTAACCTGCACATAGTTACACACACAGCAGGATGTAAGGGGTTTCTCATTATAATGTCTTACTTTAACACCTAGTTTTTTAAGGCAGCGGTCCGAGAAAATATAAATATTTATGAACGTGACAATGTTTTTTTTCTCCAAAATAAATAAGCTTATAACCTTACGCATAAACAAGTTTATATGTTGTCCCCGGAAAAGGTAGTCAGAGATGCAACTAGTGCAACTATTTTCCGTATGTTATATGTCATCGCCATGTCAGACAAAAATCCCGAACCGCAGCCAACAAATGAAAGTGTTTTTGAAATATGTACGTGAATAAAATTATACCTTTATAACATACTAGCTTTTGCATGCGGCTCAGCCCGCGTGAATGGCATTTTCCGGGATAAAAAGTAGCCTATGTTAGTCAGTGATAATGTAGCTTTCTAACGGCAAAAGAATTCTTGAAATCGGTCCAGTAGTTTTAAGTTTATTCCTTACATACAAAAATCCAAAAAAATCTTTCCTCTTAATAATATTATTAGTATTAGTATAGATCAAACATTAATAATATTAAAATTTAGAATTGTTCATTTCTTATAATAATTTCTTAGGCTAATCATAATATTTATTAGATAAATATTTCATTAAAAAATGCATCACTGGATGCAATCATTTTCAAAAAGTGTGGGTAATTCAGAATCAGGTATAAAAGTCCGCACAATGCCTCTGCAGAAATACAATGCACTCAGATGAATGGAGCGCGTAGATAAATTATCACCCACACAAACTACGGATCCATTAATCATTTTTATAGTAGCAGTTAACGGCTCAGATCTATGTGTTATTCAAGCGGCAGCAATTGTAGAAAATGTACATGTGATTTGTTACCGCAATATCGCTTTATCACGGCTTACATAAAATAAACTCTAAAGTGTACATTTCCGGATTTTAATGAACAGCGTATTTATAATTTAGATTATGTTGTTTTCTAATGTTTATAACATTTCAATTAACAGATGTCAAAAAGTTGAACTATAAAGATTGAAACTGAAGATACCTGGAAGAGAAATTACTGCGAATTTTATAAAGATGATGTATATGGTTTTGTACCTATTTGGTACATCTTAAGCATTTACCTTACCAACAACTTTGCAAGATTACAATATGAAATAACTTCAATCGAAATAGGTTAGCGATAAGACACATATACAATAAAGAAAGCGATTTTAATACAATTAGAGTAAACTAAAAATAAAGTACATGCAGAACATACCCATGAAGTAGGAGGATATCTCGGGAACGGTGCGATCGTCTTCGTGGCGACATTGCTCGGTAGTTCGTGCTTGATCCCTCTCTTGATACGCTGTTTTCTTCGCTCCCTCGATTTGGCTCTTAGCATAAGAGCTGCCTGCATACTTGCCAGGTTTGTGGCCGTTTATATGCACGAGCAGTAAACTTAGACAAAGGCCACGTACGACCTAAGTGCCAGTCTGATTTCACTTTTAAAATGTCACTTATGGCGTATTGCGTTTGAACAAAACTAACTACACCTAGCGTACTATACGAAACTATTTTTTTGAAATATTATACACATCAAACACCGATATCACTCATATGTTAGTTCCATCACAGAATTTATTACTTTCGATTGAACTCACTTAGAACGCTTTAGAATATCGAGATAGGCACAAGAAAGGCGCGAGAACTATACTAAATATTAAATCTAATTGAACTTTTTGATCGAAGTGGTCGTCACTTAGCCTAAGATATGTTTGGTGAGAGAAGAATTATGGAAGCGAGCGCTATTTGGCGTTTATTATTATTTAATATGTTTTTGTACAATGTTTGTGCTACACATGTCCGACACTCATGTTTCATTCCGTTCGTCGAGACGCAATCTTTGGCTCTTCGACACCTGCCATCTGTTACTACACTTTGCTAGAGGCTGTTTCATGGCCGGCCCACTATCGACACTTCACTAAACAACACTTTCACGTAACACATATTATTGCTGGATTCTAATAAGACATCGTCCATTCACGTAATGATACGCAACAAAGAGATTACACGTTGACAACAGCGGAATCAAAACAAACGATACGAAGTTGCATTGTCTCACATGCTTACGGCTAACTATTACTAAACATTGAATACGTACCCATGACAGTAGCTACTGAACTCTCAACGTCTACACACGCACGCGTCATTACAATGGATCCTTATGATAGCATGCTTTGACTACACACATTGAGAGAAGAGTACAGGCGGTATACCTCGACGACATCGCATGGCGAAGAGGGCTCGGATATAGGGGCGGTGAGGGGGCGCGACGGCGTGGGGGCGAGGAGGCGAGACTCCCAGTGCTGGCAGGAATATGCGCGGACGCCGGTGGGCGCCGGGTGTAGAGGACTGTGCGGACGCGGGCTCGGCGGCGCGGGCTGGCGGCCGTGCTGGCGCGCCTGTAGACAAACACAATATTTACATATTATGTAGGTTTATATAACTAAAAATTCAATTCTGCTAGGAAGTAGGTCCCTCGTATGCGAGAGGCCCTCTAGGTTGGGACCACCGCTTTGTCTATTTTAGCTACCAAACAACAGTGTTTAAGCACTGTTGTGTTTCGGTTTGAAGGACATTGAAGCCAGTGAAATTACTGGGCATTATGAGACTTAACATCTTATATCTCGGGGTGACGAGAGCAGTCCAATGCCATACAGTGCTTTTTAATTCAAAGGTCTGTGTGGTTTTGTTTCTGTTTATGGGCAGGCTTTGCGCTTACCATCAGGAAGCCTTATAGGAAATAAGCCACCCAATTTTTTTAAGTCAATGAAATACTTCTTTTTGCAATGTTTACCTTAAACATACAAGCTACAAGTTCAATCTGTATTCGTCATTAAGAATAAAGATGATAGTGATTTCTTTTGTTTACGGGAATATAACACATTGAAATAAAACTAGACTATACGGATTTTATCGCGGTTTAAAATAAATAATAAAAATTAAACCGCGATAAAATCCGTATCAACTAGTTTTATTTAAATGAATAAAGATGATATCTCACCTTACGGCCCGCGAGCGACGCGCCGCCCGCCGCCGCGTACATGCACCGCTGCCGCGCACCGCTCACCTAGCGCGGCGCATCGGTTAGCGTCCGCGTCCGGGCGCGCGCACCTCGCGCCCGCACTCGCAGCGTGAGGCGCGCGCCACACCCATCCACCGCATCCGTGCCTTACTCACGCACACCTACAATATAAACACAGTGAGAACAAACCTGGATAAATTAAAGTACGTACGCTCTCACGCCTGTAATCCCCGAAGGCAGAGTTGTAACTAGTACACCCACATTTCACCGAGCGTATCTCCGTCCCATGATGTGATAGGGGGCGAGACTATCGCCATACCGGGCACAAATTCTAGATTCCGGGCTGATACTGAGCTTTTCGTAATAGATAACCCAATATCACTTTTACCCGACCCGGGGATCGAACCCGAGACCTCAGCGTCAAGCCTCAGAAATTAAAGTCTTTGTAAAAAGAAACAGAATAGGTATAACTTTATGTGTGTATGTAAAAATAAGTACGAGAACCAAAAGATATAATAAAAAAGATGGTCTATCGCTGATTTATTATTATTTTTATGTCTCTTAAATAGACATATAGAGATAACCAGATAAAACTGGTTTTCCACGACAAAATGAGTCGGCAAAATCATCACGTTGCATATGCTACGCCACCTGGGCAATATAATCGGTGTCGGCGTCAGCCCTCTGCATCTATCAGCACAGAGAGTATATAAGAAAATAATTAATCCACGGAGATTCATGTTTTTCTTTTTATTAGATTGAGTGACGAAACCAGCATGTCGCTCGGCTGATGGTAAGCGCCACGCCAGGCAATAAACAGAAGCAACACCACACAGAAATTTGAATTACAAAGCACTGTATGGCATTGGACTGCGCTCGTCACCCTGAGACATAAGACGTTAATTCTCATAATGCCCAGTAATTTCATTGGCTTCAATGTCCTTCAAATTGGAACACAACAGAGCTTACACACTGCTGTTTAGTGATAGAAATAAACAAAGCGGTGATACCAACCCAGACGGCCTCTCGCATACGAGGGACCAACCTCCTTATAAAATGGTGGCACTATGCCACATAAATGACCTATGTGGCATAAATTCATATAATTAATTAAATTATTATCGTTTCAATGCTCACGAAATGTGTCAAAAAGTATCTAGGGATTCATAATATAGTACAAATAGCATAGTATAAAAAGGTGGTTGATAATATAAAATTATGTCAAGATAAATCTCACATTTAGATACGACTGTGGTCTTCTTCTTCGTCTGCCCTTATCCCACTCGCAGTGGGATCGGAACATGTTTTATTAAACACATATAACAGAATAATTTAGATTTGTAGTTTTAGGACACGCCGCCTACCTGACGTCAACCCCTCTGGGAAGTAAACGCCCAAACCCGAAACAAATATTTGTAGATCACACAAACATTTTGTCTCGGTGCGGGAATCGAACCCACGGGCTCTCACTTCACTCTCTCACCACTGCACCACGCTCTCTCACCACTGCACCACGGAGGCAATAAAAATAGTGAATTACAAAAATAACCATTGCACTTCTGAAATTTATTCTAGGTAGAACAATTTATAATGCCAATTACGTTTGTTATTTTATCTTTTGTAGTAACTTAAATGACTAGAAGCGCAGAACGCTCGGCTAGTAGTAAGCGCCTGCCTATAAACAGAAGCAACACCATATTGAACTTTGTATTACAAAGCACTGCATGCCACTGGACTGCGCTCGTCACCCCGAGAGATAAGTTGTTAAGTCTATTATGGCCCAGTAATTTCACTAGCTTCAATATCCTTCAAACCGGAACACAACAGCAACAGTGTGTAAGCACTGTTGCTTGGCGGTAGAATTAGACAAAGTGGTCCTATCAACCCAGATGGTATCTCGCATACGAGAAACCTAACACCTGACAAGAAAAGCCTCTGTCTATCCTCTGCTTATTCACTCCAATTCAGGCTAATTCAATTTATTCTTACGTACATAAATAATAAAAATAAGCATTCCTGTCGTACTGCACGTATATAGTAATAATAATAATAATAATAATACACCCAACAGTCACACACATAGTCCTGACCCCACACTAGGTAAGCCTGTGTCGTGGGTATCAAGAACTACGAGGGACTTGCGGTCCCACAACACCCAGACCCAAGACCAATGTTTGTGGTTCACACAAACATTTGTCTCGGTGTGGGAATCGAACCCACGGCCTCCTCTCGCTTCGCAGCCGACTACTCGCCCGCTGCGCCACGGAGCTGCCGTTTTAATAGCTTTAAATACAAGCTCAACTTTCGAGCCTCGGAACTTAGAGTTAGCAAGCTATCTAAAGTTCACACGAGTAAGTATGTGAAACGTAATTCAAACTTTAACCAAATTAAAACTATGACTGCGTTAGAACTACCATATAAGTTTAATGGAATAAACAATCGAAGCAGCGACATACTCTAAGAGCCGGTAATGTTGGAGACTTTAATATCTCATTGAATATTCACAAATATTTGTCTCGGGCCTGGGTGTTGTGAGACCGCAAGTCCCTCGTAGTTCCTGATACCCACGATACAGGTTTACCTAGTGTGGGGTCAGAGGGCCAATTCTCGTAATTTTAATTGTTCAAAATATCATTCCGATCTAATCTCAGCGACAAGAAAGATGCAAATGGTATTCTGCTAAACCAATATTCAAGAACTTAGAACGCAATGATATCGAAAGTAGAATACAAGTTGACTGAACCAAAACGGCATTCTGGTAACAATTTTGACACTTAACTATATAAAATGCATTTCGTCTATAGACAAACGTCAAAATATTAATTGAGAACGAAATGTGACTGAAGGTGAAGCAGTGTTGCCAAGTGCACTGTAATTACAGCAGATCTGCTGGATTTTCATGTCATCTACTGGACACCGTATTTTTATAAATACCGTATATGGAGACACAGTATTTTTTTACAGTCAAAATTTCGTATTATTATTGTATACTACTAGACAGGTTATTTAGAAGTAAAACTGCGTCACATAACGCGGGAGTTTGACAGTTCACAAACAGGGAGCGCAATAGGGGTTCTAGTTGAGAGTAAGCGAGATGATAATATTGAGTGACCGCTGCAACTTAGTAATACAACTAATTTACTATACTACAATTTAATTAATTTATTAAACTACAATTTCTATGTACCGCGCAGCTTATCTAGTAGTATACATAAAACTCTTTGATTAAACACATTAAAAAAACTAAACCGATATCATCATCATCGCAGCCATCCATTTCTGCAGCGATCGATATATACAAATAAAATGTTAAGTTAGTTTAGGATATAAAGTTTAAAATAAATTTATATTTTACTTAATAATTTAATTATTTCCTTTTTTGTACGACATTTTATTGCACTGTAAAATACACTGTATTTTTTCCCATCAAGCACTGTATTTTTGGCGCAAATACCGTATTTTAATGTGGACACCACGGTATTTTCAAAAATCTGACTTGGCAACACTGAGGTGAAGTGACTGTGAGTTAACTGCAGATAAATTCTTAACTTTATTCTCTTTTACTGCAAGCAACTAAAAGTAGTCAAAATTGTTCGACTTTGTGTACTCGTTATTTCAGTAAAATATTAGAATAATAATGTAGCTTTCTAACGGCCAAATTATTTTTGAAATCGGCCCAGTAGTTTTTTAGTTTATTTGTTACATACAAAAATACAAAAAATCTTTCCTCTCTAGAATATTAGTGTAGATTAAATTATGAGATCAATCGCACTGTCAAAATTCCCGCCAAAACTCTCGCACAATTCATAATTATTATAAATATGTCCTCAGCAGTGTTGCAAAACCATAATTCGGTAGAATCTCAAATTTCAATAAAATAATCGCGATTGTGGTTATTTCCGGAAAGGACTGCCTCAGTGGTGCTGTTGTGCCGTTTTCCTTCAGTTATGCCGTGGAATAGATAAATTAATTAAATAAATAAAATACATGGAATTAGTCAAATCAATTAATTAAAAAATCATAACCTCCAGTTACGTAATTTTTTAATCACTGAAATTAGTCATATTGTGGGTATTTTATTGTGAGTAGATAACATTGATTTTGTAGCTTAGGTCATTTTTAATTTCTAGAATTTAGTCTATGGCAGCTGATAAGTAAAATTCGGTAAAATACTTGTCATTGGCGAAATGCATAATAATGCGAAGCCATAATTTCAACAAAAGAAAGACATTGAAAGTTGATCGAATTGACAGTTTAAATGCAATTTAACTGAGATGATATCGAATTTTTAAAGGAGCAGAATGCCATATTTTTAATTAATTCAAAATGTAATCTCAGTTCGGTTAAAATTCATTCGCAGTGTCAGTTAAAATAGCAGAATTGGCCCTCAGGACTATGAGTGTGATTGTTGGCTGTATTTATTATTATTTGTTTTTTCAAAATTAAATATCCGCCAATATTATATATTATTATGTTCTAACAATAACCACATTTGTTGCTTTTAGCACATGGGATGGACAAATACTCAGTGACAACGATATTATAATGCTACGTAGAAATAATAAATGAATAATACACAAAATAGTCCTAAACCCATAGTAAGATATGATTATCTTGCGTCGTGGATATCAAAAACTACGAAAGGCTTTTGTTCTCATATCATCCAGACCCGAAACAAATATATTTTAGATCACAATTTATCTAATGACCGTCCCCTGTATTCTGTCTATCGACAGATTTGCTTACTATCGATAGTGTTTTGACAGATGTTCCATGCCAAATGTGTCAAAATTTTACTGTCAGTAACCAAATCTGTCGATAGACAGAATATTGGTAACGGTCATAAGTGCGGAAATCAAACCCACGGCCTATCGTTACATAGTCGGCTACACACTCACTGCGCTACGGAGGCTGTCAAATATCATAAAAAAACTAATTAATGCTCATTGAGCAAGCATGTTTGCTTTTTATGAAAGTGTACGTAACTACGTAGCGGATTCACGATATGTTTTCACAAAATTGTAGACAGGGATAACGCCAACACGGCAACTCTGACACTAGCCGGGATAATGCCAGGTAGAAAGAAAGATCAGAAGAAGAAGCAGCAGATCGTGGATGCACTAAATCCACATCAGCGACGCAGGTGTAATTTTTATAGGAAATATTTTTGTTTAGTTATTTTATTATTAGCTATAAATTAAATGAGTGCAGGAGGCCAAAGAGGTATGCAAGGATCGTAGTAAGTGGAAATCCGTTGTCTCTGCTTACCCCTATGGGGAACAGGCGAAAGTCTATGTGTGTAAGTATTATTAGATTTGCACTTATTTTGTAGCAGCATACAGCTGTGAGCCTTGATAGTAAGTGTTTAGTTTAATAGAATCAGTTTTTTATAAGCTTATTAAATAGTTAATAAAAAATCTACGTGGTTTTTAACAAAAATTTGCTCGTAAATTAATATGCAACGCGTTACAGAGTTAGTATTAACTACTAAGTGAGTTAAAGTGAGTTAACTGGGTCATATGCTATTGTAAACTCAATCATTAATTTCTATTAAAGTTTGTAACTGTTCTACGCCACAGAAATACTGTAACGTCCAATTAAAAGAAAATAACAGAACAATTCGTATAGAAATTAAACTTATTTCATTCAAGAATCCATATTCCTACTTTTATGGCTTGTATAATGAGTTTTTAGTTTTCCTTAAACGCCCTTATATCATGAACTTCTTTTGTACAATATAGCCAACTGCCCGTTTATTACATTAAATCGACGAAAGAAATGGAACAGAATGTTGTGCTTGCCAGAATCATATTAAATAATACTTTAAATATCTTTTATAACAAAAATATAAAATAAAATAAATACACCCAACAGTCACACACATAGTCCCGACTCCACACTAAGTAAACCTGTATCGTGGGTATCAAGAACTACGAGGGACTTGCGGTCCCACAACACCCAGACCAGAGACAAATATTTTTGAATCAGACAAACATTTGTCTAGGTGCGGGAATCGAACCCACGGTCTCACGCTTCGCAACCGGCTACTCACCCGCTGCGCCACGGAGGCTGTCAAAAGTCACTCACATTAATGAGGGACCACCATCGTACCTTGGAGCTTTACTAGTGTATTTCGTATGGTCAGTGAGATTGTCAGAAACCCAAAAAACCACATTCACCCTACCATCCTCCGTCCCTTTCCTTAAAGTGAGTGTTCATGGATGGATCCAAGGTAGGCTTGAATGACGAGACGAGCTGGTCGCTCGGCTGATGTTAAGTGTCACGCCTGCCCATAAACAGAAGCAACGTTAGACAGAACTCTGTATTACAGAACACTGCATAATACTGAACTGCGCTCGTCATTCCGATCCATAAAATGTTAAGTCCCATAGTGCCAAGTAATTTAACTGGCTTCAATGCCCTTCAAACCGAAACAGAACTGTACTTACACACTGATGCTTGTCAGCAGAAATAATAATTGCTCAGAAATATTCAAAGATCACATAAAGTATATCGCCGATACCAAGCTCCGAGCCTACAATTAGTTGTTGCGCCGAGACTTGCAAGCAAACGCCAATCTAAATTAATGACGAACTAGCGAGAGTTTACAGGATCTTGTACAATACCTCTGAGATAATCCCTAATTTAACATTCGCATGTCACGTGATACAGGACGTCGATACTGCGCTATGTAACTGAATTATTGTTTGTATTACATAAGACCGATTCTCTAATTAATTACATCACTGTGTAGGGACACGATGCCTTTGAGACCAGTAGATCTAGTACAAGTTTTGGTATTTTTCGGAAACGATGACAGTTTGTTTTCTCTATATCTTCATACACAAGGTGGTAGGTACCTCGTATGCGAGAGGCCGTCTGGGTTGGTTGGTACCAACCAACGTCTATTTCTGTCATCAAGCAGTGTATAAATACTACCTTAGAAACTTCCTTCGCGCTTTCTTATTTTACCTTAACCCGATCGATCTCAACACAAACACATCCACAATGATTATTATTATATAACCCTTCGTTACCTCTAAATTGGCGTGTTTGTGAAAAGTAGAATTACAAATGCAGTGGAAATTGCTACGGGGAAACAAATTAGAGAGTTTTGAATCAACATTTGCATTACGTTAGAGTACGTAGTGATGTAATGAGGGCATTGCATCTCAGCTGCAAGTGGGTTAAGCATTCAACGTTGCTAACCAAAGTTGCCTCGGGTTTAGAATTTGTTCCTTGCGACTTGATATTTAGAAAATACACCTACGATACTACCTGAGAGTGACTTATCTCCCCTGAGGGGTTGACGTAAGGCAGGCGGACTCGACTGCACCGAGACAAATGTTTATATACACACTCACGCCTGTAATCCCCGAAGGGGTAGGCAGAGGTGTAACCAGTACACCCACATTTCGCCGAGCGTATCTCCGTCCCATGATATGATAGGGGGCGAGCCTATCGCCATATCGGGCACAATTCCAGACTCCAGGTTGATACTAAGCATTTCATGATAGAAAAACCAAATATCACTTTACCCGACCCGGGAATCAAACCCGAGACCTCAACGTCAGCCTCAGTCGTAGCGCATACGCATTACAACTGCGCCACCGAGGCAGTCTGTGTTCATCAATGTTTGTATCATCTAAAAATTAAGGTTTCGGATCTGGGTCTTGTGGGACCGCAAATCCCTCGTAGTTCCTGATACCCACGATAAAGGTTAACCTAGTGTAGGCCCCAAGACTATGTGTGTGACTGTTGGGTGTATTTATTTATTTATTAATGGAGATCACTTAACATCAGGTGATCCACATGCTCATTTGCCTCTGCTATAAAAAATACATATTTATTGAATTTTTTTTCGTTCTGGTTGAAGCTCGCATTTTTTTTGTAAATACGAGCGATGACAACTCTACCATAGACAATGGATGTATTATGAGTATTAAAAATCTTACATTTTTGCCACTATTAGTTGTGCGAGTAATAAAAATCATTGGGATACAACTTTCTTTTGCGACCTTTATGTAATTGACCGGTGAAAAAACAGAGGCGGTTTTAAATTCGGCTGTATATTTTTTATATATAATTCTTTCTACCTGGCCTTATGTCGTCTAGTGCCAGGATCCACTACTACTAAGAAACCCCCACTGCGTCCGATCTTGAGCATCCTTTGTAGTGAGACCATTGGCTCTAATGTTCTCTCTCTTTATTACATCAAGCCAGCGCTTTTTGTCATATTTTTATACAACGTATCACAGAAAGGTGTGGCCAAATTTAATCAACGTATAATGTATATTATAAGTGTTTTACCCCCGTAGTACGTAATCCGATTGCATTGCTAAGACACAAATAAAGCATTTTATGTTTCATCGTATGAGTAACATGTCGATATTCGACTTGCAATTTTGGACAACACTAAATGATAAACACGTAAGCTTTTATCTTATTTCAGCATTGTCAATCTTGTTTACGCACTTCACTTAATTTATAAGGATGTCATCGATCTCATTGATCCGAATAAAAAAGTGATTAAAATTTGCGAGCAATTTTGGGATGTGTAGATTTTGATATTTTCTGGTACATAAGCTCTGTTTGTCAGGTTTATATAACGACCTTCACGTATGACTACACCTTTCTGTAACACGTCGTATAGTTCCATTTTATTTCATAATTTCCTTTGTGCCAGGAATTTCTATCCATAGTAATTCTACCATATACATACATAATTATTGAAAATCGATACAAAACCGCAGTATAGCCTAATGGGTTCTGTGTATTGCGATCACACGCGGATTATCTGTACGGATTTAATATTCGGGATTAGTTTTAATGTACATCGACCGCATTGTTCTTTTTTTTTCAAATAGGCGTGGCTGTAAATTAATAAGCGAATGATTTTTTATTACAACTTCAATAAAATATGTAGAAATGTTGAAATATTCTTTTTTTTTTACAAATATAGGCATTGTATTTTTGGGTCACCTTTGCACACACAAATTTTTGTTACATATTGTATATTTGTATTACTAATATTACATGTTATACATATTTACATAATATATTTATTATTGTAGTATAATAATTTTCAAAAACTGTATTTTCGTATACTCAAAAGCAAACCGACGTAAAGTAACAACTTGCTGCTGCGTTTCGTACGGTGAGTGAGATATCCGGAGGCCCAAATCCCCCTCCCCTTCCCAATCCCTTAATTATCCCTTTCCTTTAAGCTCGGCAACGCGCCTATGATTATTTTGGTATTGTGGGCGTACATAGGCTGTGGTGATTACTTACCATCAGGTGACCCACTTGCTCATTTGCTGACCTATGCCATAAAAAATCTCAAAAACAAATGGATAATAAATGACAAGGAAACAAATGGTTATAAGACGAAATTGCATAAGTCTCAATAAGTGAACCAAATTTAATATTACTTTTATGTTTAGGAACAGGAATGGAATTCAGAATTGTTTTATAGCAACATTCGGAGGTCGGCGAAAGTTCAAAGAACGTTTAGATCGACCGATAACAAAGAAATATCGTGCAGCTACGAAACCACTGAAACTACGAGAATAAATTAAAATATAACAATATTTAGTTTTTTTATGTATTAATCGTTATGTATGTTGGTATGATAGAAATTTTATTAATCTTAATTGGGTTCAAGCAAGACACATCGAAAACTAGGTTGTAATATATTTTTATTTGGAAAGTCAATGGTTCACAGTCTATAAGGACATACTAACTGTGGAAAATACAAACGTAATTATAAAAATGTTTTCACACCTACAAACGATGTTAAAAAAAATTAAAAACAAATACACCCAACAGCCACACACATAGTCCTGACTCCACAGTAAAATAAGAGTCTAATGTAAAATATGTGTCGTGGAAACTACGAGATACTTTCGGTATCACAACATCCAGAAACGAAACAAATATTTGTGGACCACACAAACATTTGTCTCGGTGCGGGGATCGAACACGCGGCCTCCCGTTTCACAGCCGGCTACTCGCGCGCCACGAAGGCTGTCAAAATGTTGTTTTGTTACAACAAATCAATTCTGCTATCAAAAATTAAAATTCAACATAACTGATCAAATATATACAGCACTGTAACTGCTAGCATCAGTACTACCGTTGCTACGCCAATTAAATAGAGCGAATTTGCCCGCCGTAGCACAATCGTAGCGGTGCTACAGCGCTACGGTTGCTACGGGCTACACAATAGCTGTCTGTTGAGCCGTAGATTGTTATTGAGGCCGTTACGATTGTAGATACTGGTATTTATGTTTATGGGAGGTACTGTAATGTTCCAAAGTAGTTTCTAGTTTCATAATAGTTACCGTAAGGCGCGGCAAAGAATATACTTATAGGTCTTAGGTATGTTGTATAAGAAATAATATTTTAGGTGAAATAATATTTTGACTTACGAAATCTTCTAGTCTTTAATTAGGATTGTTGAATACTGTCGATAATGGTATTAGTATTTATTTGTAGGTTTATGGACTAAGTTATACTGTAATGTCTCTTTAGTTATTTCTTATTTTTACGATTCCAATGGATATTGTTTTTTGATATATATCTGGATCAATGCAGAATTCATCTTAGAATTAGTTTTTGATTAGCGAATGATGAATAAATAACTTGAGAAGACAAAGCGCGAATGCGTTAAGGAGGTTAACAGATATTAATGAAATCACAGAAATTAATTAAAGGATATAACTAATAAATAATCTAAATATAATAAATCAATAAATAATAAATCTAAATATAGGTAATAGTATGCTCACACTTTTGTTTTTTTTGTTTTTGAAAGACATATTTAACATCTTGTCACGGCAGCGCAGGCAACGCAGGCAGTTCAATGCCAGGCAATGCTTTGTGATTCAAAGCTCTATGTAGTATTGTTTCTGTTTATGAGAAGGCGTGGCGCTTACCATCAAGCGAGCGCCTTGCTCGTTTTGTTATTTAAGCAAGATTTTTTTTATCTAATTATGAATAAAACAAAGCATAAGGAAACATTTATGCAAAAGAAAATTACAATGAAGTTGTCGAGAGAACAAATTAACATAATACATAACATAAGCTCATGCCTATATCCCCGAAGGGGTACGCAGAAATGCAACTATATACCCACAAAAAAGTCCAATCATGCTTCGAGACACATTATCGCCACGCAAAGCCAAGGTCATCATTATGATTTCTTGTCCATTGCTTTGTTTTTATGGTAAAAGTTTTTGTTTTGCCGCTTCATCTGTCCTCTCCTTACTATGTCCATGCGCTACAGTAGTTGCATTTTGAAATATTCTGCGGGCGAGATTAAAAGCTTTGGTAGTCCACATCCTACCCGTGGTTCAGAGGTTTCATAATATGTGATATGGATAATAAATAATATGAAGTTGCATTTACTAATATAAAATAAGCATGTATTAGCTTTAAAATTAATCTATGTCATAATTGAGCATTAATTAACAATCCATTAATAATAATAATAATAAAGCCTTCATTTATTCCTTAATAACTACTATTCTGATTGTTTTTTTTTTTACATTTCATTGTCACTTAATATTGTATATTATTAAATTATAACAATCATAAAATCATAAAATTATAGTCGAAAATAAAAATTATTGATTAAAGTTCATAACATGCATTATTAATAAAATAGCTATATACACATATACATACATATATACATATACAATGACTATAATTTAAATATAAAATTATTAATAATCCATTATCCTACTACTATTATAAATGTGAAAGTTCGAATGATTGTGTTGTGTTGTGAATTTGGATATTTATTAGTCAATCACGCCTTAACGGCTGGACGGTTTTAAATGAAATTTGACACACAGATAGACTATGACCTGGACTACTTTTATCCCGGAAAAAGCCGATCACGC
Organism: Mimas tiliae; assembly: GCA_905332985.1. Lineage (NCBI taxonomy): Eukaryota > Metazoa > Arthropoda > Insecta > Lepidoptera > Sphingidae > Mimas > Mimas tiliae. The sequence continues at coordinate 5,566,586 of HG995247.1, read as the reverse complement.
GGGCGGAGCTGTGAGCAAAAGCTAGTCAATAAATAAATAACAAACCGAACAATTACATACATGACTTGTATTTATCCTTTTTTATTCGCATATCATGTGTCATGGCATGATATAAGACCTATATATGACCTCTAACTAGTTAGCCTAACAGTCTCTATAGTGGAGGAGACGAATAGCCGGCTTGAAATGATAGGTCGCGCTTTGATCAGCGCACCGCGACAATTTTTTTTTTGATCAAAACATTCTTGGGAGACCGATAGTCTTTTTAGTCTCTACTAGTTCTTGATACCCACGACAAAAGACTTGGATCGTAGTGTGAGATCAGGACTATGTATGTATGTACTGTCGGCTGTATTTATTTTTACCTTTTATTACGTTATACCTGAAACAATATTTTCAGCTAACAATGCGATTCACCATCTATCAATTATCTTTCAACCGCCCACTACTGCAGTACTGTGTAAATCCCAGTGTAGAATGTAAAATCAATACAGATATTTGAATAAGTTTTAATAAATAAATGTCGGAATTTTGCGCTATTGTCTCTCATAGCGATTGCGAAGTGGAACAAAAGCGACTCTACATGTATTAATGAAATGACGCTACATGTATTAATGAAAGTTAATAATATATTACATCCATTTTTTATTTTATTCTTATTAAAGTTGATCACGCGTTGCCTGATATGGAGAGCGATTTATTAAATTTAAAAACTAGAAATGTTTACTACTGATTATTTTTGTATAATTTATGTTATGTAGGAATATAATATTAAAAGATGTTAATTAAAGAAAAATGTGCGTTTTTATACGCTACTATATTTTATATTTATATGATTACAATAACACAGAGTAAATGTAACGATAAAATTATACTTTGGAACAATAAATAAAAGTTTTCTATGCATTAATCGTTGCCTTTTTAAAACCATTGGTTATTGGATAAGTCGACAATTATAAAACTATTTAATATGCTGAAATAAAAAATAATAATAAATATTGGAGACATTATTTAGTTATAGGGTTACCAAGGGCCGGGCGAATGCGTGACCGCAAAAATGGGTTAAACGGCTAAACGGTTTCAAATGACGTCACTCTCACTCGTGGACATCTGCCTTTATAGACGTCAAATTGACGGCTACAACACTTTTTGTGTCGCGTTTATTTTGGTATACGAGTAGAAAGATCAAGGCTGGCAAAACACGGTGTTAAAACTTGCTGGTGTAGTAATATAAGGTATAGTTATTAGAGAGGATGCTGATTTCTGTAACACAGGTCTCTGACCCTAGCACAGAGATTAGGGCCTTCATAAATTTTATTAATATATTATTATTATTAATAATAATTGCAAATTTATTATTATTAACATTATTGTTGTCTATTGTGCGAAAATTATATTAAGTATTTCAAATAGTACCAATGCTATAATATATATTTCCAACTTGAAACATGATAGGGAGAAATTCGAATATTTGGTGTTTATTGAAAGAAAACCTTTTTAGTTATTTTTTATTGTCACTAAACAGATTTAAACAATTTTACAGACAATCACAGAAATATTCAACTTATCAGTTTTATATTATAACGCGTCTTATAAACGTCCATTTATTCGTCTATGGACTAGTAGCCGTAGTGAGAGTTTTTTCGATAGCTGACATATCATGGCATATGAACTCGTCTCCCCTCGTAAATAACATGGCGACCCTGCCAGGATCATGTAAAATAGGAAGCGAGGAGAGACGAATTGATATGCTGGTGTGTGGTTCGTGGTGACCTGAATATGGTATACTCAACTTATATCATTACTAGCTTTCGGTCGCGGCTCCGCCTGTCTAAACAAAAGGGTAAAAAGCCTATAACCGTCTCCAGAGTCCCATCTATCTTTGTACCAAAAACTCATCAAAATCTGTGCAGCGTAACAAAAAAATCACTTTCGCATTTTAATACTAGTTAGGATTCTACTTAACACTACAAAGCTCTGAAAAGACCACTAACCTATATGATACTTTCTTTAATTATTACTAGCCGCCTTGATGGTGCAGTTGTAATGCGTACGCGGTACGACTGTTGTGCTGAGGTCTCGGGTTCGATCCCCGGGTCGTTCTTCTATCTATATGCTTAGTATCAGCCCGGAGTCAGGAATTGTGCCCGGTATGGCGATAAGCTCGCCCCTATCACATCATGGGACGGAGATAGGCTCCGCTAAATGTGGGTGTACTGGTTACACCTCTGTCTACCTCTTCGGGGATTACAAGCGTGAGTGCGTATGTAGGTGTTGTATTATATCAAATGCTTATTCTATTTAAAGAATACTTATTTAAATAAAACCTATTTCAAAAGCTTTACGGTTGTCTTTGACATGCAATAAAACAAAATATAGTACATCGTATTTATATGAATTGTATTTTTAGAATATGATTCACACACATACATCATGAAGCTAAGATTAAAAAAAGAACTGCACTTCGTATTCTACGAAAGAATGCGTGGGCACAGTGCACCTACGTGGGTGGTATCATTTTTCATTATCAACGGAGTAGAAAAGCAAAATGAAACTTTTATTTACTACTTGCTTAATCAAGTAAAAATATAATCATGAATCCCTGCTAATAATTTATTATTCAGCATATTGAACAATTTTAATAATTAAATCGAGCATGAGAATAATTGGCACATAAAATAACATTTTCATGTAAAAAATTAACATATTCACACACTCTGAATATATTAAAACCCAGTGCAGATAGATAATTGATTATTTAAATCGATATTAAAAACAAATAATAAGAAATTCTCTGACGTAGATATATAAAAAACTAACTACTTACGTACAAGAAGTTATTCTTTTATATATAGCCTCGGATCTATGGTCAAATAGGGGTAGAAAGAAAGTTGTAAATTCTTAGTGGCTGTAAGGTCTGTTTATTGTTTATTTATAATTATCTTTAAGAGCTATGGATTTTGTTGATAAAGAAATAATGTGGTGCCCGTGATTAAACAATCTTTACATACGTCTATTACATTAAACAAGTTACAACACGCGAACTCGAAAACGTCTCAGTTTTCAAGTGCAATATGCGAAGGTGACCAACCGTCCAGAATATCGTCATATTGTGGCTGATATTAATACGGGATTGCGTTGCTCCCCTGCCACGGTAAATCCGTACATACGGTGCCATGTTCAATTTTAAAAATAACCTACCCTTTACAACTGATTTAACATTTATTTGTACTATTCCTACTCGATTATAACACGTTTAGTACGGACTTGTTTGTTTAGATAATGCCCGAGCTTTGCACAGAGTAATCAAGTGAGTATGCGCTTTACATAGCGCTCAGTGTTCCGTTAGTTGATAAAAAAGGGTAAGGTAACTTATTAATAAAGTTATAGCATTAATAAGTTAATTATTAAAACCAGAATAGTTATTGCAAGTTAACTTTTGCATATGTTTTTATGAATGTACTGATTCAACATATACATATTTTATTGAAATAGTAAGTAAGTAAAATTTAAAGTCTGCCGAAAGACTAATAAACCTTTAGACCACAGTTTCTATCACTCTTGTTTTTACAAGTTTAGAAACAAAGTAATTGATATCATTCCTCAAAAAAACCAGGATAAAGGCAGTTGCTCTATACTGGATCCATTTTGATATCTGGTCGTCACAACTAAACCAAAAGCCTATTAAGACCTCAAGCTCTATTACGCTAAGGATTAAAATTTAAAAAGCGAAAACCAGCGTCAGCTGTGGCTTTCTTGTCTATCGTCATACTACGACCAGACGTTACATTATTATCAATTACATCGACATCGATAATAACCAGCCTTTTATTTCAAAACATTCATTTATTTTATGCAGCACAAATGAAGTTTGTGAAGAGAAAACATTTTTACACTTCTACCGCAAAATAAATCATAACCATAAGTAATTTAACCGCACGCCATTCGAGCGAAGCTCGTAATTTGTACCTATTGCACACAAATGGTGTTTTTGACTTCACAAATTACAAGGATATGCCAAACTTTATAAGATTAGTTCAATATGTATTGTACAAGGCCAGCAAATTAACAATTGGGTCACCTGATTGTAATTGTTAATCTTCGCCTATGAAGAAGAATTTAAGGAGCAACTCCGACTTTTAATGTGAAATGAAATAATAATACCTACTCCCATAGATGAGAGGAGATTTTTGGGGCTCCGGAAAACAGATCGATTTATTCTAACCGGTCTTGTCTCAAAATCTACATTTCCTGCGTTAAAAGATTGCTACCGTTTCATAAGGACCGCAAGCGACGGCATAAGGTACTCTTCAAAGCACGGCGATACTTGAGATTATTCCCACTTCACACGGTTGACCTCCTTGACTTAAGAACTCTTCTAAATTATTCTCTTGTATTATAACAAAGACAGCAGCTTATCAAAGTAATACATAACACTATCTATACATATCCGGAGGCCCAAATCCCCTACCCAATCCCTTAACTATCCCTTTCCTTTAAGGCTGGCAACGCTCCCATGATTGTTTTGGTATAATGGGCGTACATGAGCGGTGGAGGTCACTTACCACCAAAGAACTCACTTGCTCGTTTACCGGCCTTTGCTATAAAAAACACTATCTTTATATACACACTACACCCGTTAACATACGTTACTTAACGACCGAGTGTGTAATTATAACAGCTACTTATTTTCATACATGGCAGATAAAAATGTTTAACACAATCTTAAATGGTTGAGTTGCGGTTCAGAAATCATGCGATAGCATATCTCACACTTACGGCTAGATGGAACTTTAGCACAGTTCGCCGAGCTTATTTCCTTCCTATGATACGAGAGACGAATCAATCACCATACCGGACACAAATTTCAATCTCAGTAAAACGTGTTAACTAATCTAATCACACTTTTGATTACCTAACCTGAGGACCGAAGTCAGAATCTCACTGGTTGCAAAGTATTTTTCTGGCATCATCCCGGCTTAATGCCAGGATCCTTCCTATCATGATGTGACGGTAGATTGGTATTTTATGAAACGACTCGACGTGTGACCCGCACAGCCCACAATGGGAACCAAGTTGTTTCGCCCTTGCCGCGTCCGTTAATCAGGAGAGTGTACCACATGTAGGCGAGTTTGGCTTTAGACCTAAGATATTGGCGGTTCAATTCACAGTGGTTTCACACAAAAACTAAATAAATATAGTACATAAATAGGCGTACGATGCCAATTAGAAAACAAATATGGGACCCAAAAAATTTAATGTATACTAGACGGGCTGTTTAGAAGTGAAATTGAGTCACATAACGCGGGAGTTTGACAGCTCACAAACAGGGAGCGCGATCGGGGTTCTAGTTGTCTAGTTGAGAGTAAGCGAGATGGTAATATTGAGTTACAGTCAATTGACCGCAACTTAGTGGCACAATTTCTATGTACCACGCAGCTTGTCTAGTAGTAAACATTAAAATCTTTGATAGGACCTCATATTTTCTATAATTTTTCCCAATGAGTACAAAATCTATAATTAATTTTAACATTTGCCACCAAGCAACAGTATCTAAGCACTGTTGTGTTCCGGTGTGAATGACATTGAAGCCAATGTAATTACTGGGCATTATGAGACTTAACACCTTATGTCTCGGGGTGACGAGCGCAGTCCAGTGTCATGCAGTGCTTTGTTATTTAAAGTTCTGTGTGGCGTTGCTTCTGTTTATGAGCAGGTGTGGCGCTTACCATCAGGCGAGCGACCGGCTCGTCTCGTTATTCAAGCTAATAAAAAAAAATGATGGCATGCCGGCATAAATTAATCACTGACATATAGGTAGCTACTAACTGTTCAACACCAACGAATCCATATATTGTTGTTATAATATTGTAACACGGCAAACGTGTGCTAATGATACTTTAATAATCACTTTGCTATCATCGAAATATACCTATATATAGAGTTAATGAATGGTTAGAAAATATACTTTTGGAGGATTTTAATGGAAAACAATTCTTTCCTATTCAAACAAGTGGAATCCTGATCGTACGAAATGCAGGAAAAACAGTAATTTTAGTTTTGTGTGGACAATGGTACCGCTTCGGTCGAGTTTCATTCATAGAGCAGATGTACAGTAAAAAAATGAAATAATAAAGTGTTGAATGACAATAAAACTAAGGACTATAATGCTCTCTAGTGTGAACACGTTATTTATATGAACACTGAACACCTTATGCGGATGTTTGAAAGACATACTGCAACAAGAATTTTATATACCTACTTAGGTATTATAACATAACCTCTTTTAATTAATGACAGCCTCCGTGGCGCAGCGGGCCAGTAGCCGGTTGCGAAGCGTGAGGACGTGGGTTCGATTCCCGCACCGAGACAAATGCTTGTCTGATTCACAAATATTTGTCTCGGGTCTGGGTGTTGTGGGACCGCAAATCCCTCGTAGTTCTTGATACCCACGATACAGGTTTACCTAGTGTGGGGTCAGGATTATGTGTGTGACTGTTGGGTGTATTTATTTATTTATAATTAGACATAAAAAGTGGTAGTCGTTTCGTATTCGAGAGTCTGTCCGGGTTGGTAACTCTGCTTTGTCTATTTCTGGTGGCACAGTTGTAATGCGTACGCATTACGACTGAGGCTAACGCTGAGGACTTAGGTTCGATCCCTAGGTCGGGTAAAAGTGATATTGGGCCTTTCTATAAAGAAACGCTGAGTATCAGCCCGGAGTCTGGAATTGTGCCCGGGGCGATAGGCTCGCCCCCTATTACATCATGGGACGGAGATAAGCTTGGCGAAATGTGGGTGTACTGGTTACACCTTTACCTACCCCTTCGGGGATTACAGGCGTGAGTGCGTATGTATGTATGTAGAAATATAATATATTTAAATATATAACCTGACTTCTGTATCCGCGAAAAGATAGGTTTGTATGAAAATGTATTGCGAAACAATGACCACTGCTGGCGTAATGTGGAGCGGCCTTTAAAAAAACACTATTATAAACGTCTAAGGACATTTTAAAGACGACTAAAGGTCTCTGCTAGAGTTGAATTGTGCGTTAATTCCTGCTAAACAATATTCTGCGTGACGGAACGACTAACTGAAGTTCAACTACAAGTGGGCTTAAACGGTTAAAACTAGGTAGAGCCAATCTTAATTGGTTAGAAATAGTTTTGGCATATATTTATCTCCTAACATAATACATATGTACATACCATATTAACTATGTATTATGAAAATAATGAAAAAAAAATGTTTATTTAATTTAAGAAAGATACAAAAACATTTGCCAGGGGTTCTCACATTAGGCGGAGCTTGTGTCTTGAGAAACCAATTAAAATAATGAAAAGAATTGTTAGCGTGAGTGAAGTCAATGAGCGTGTGTGCGTTTATTCTTGAGTATGTGTGTTTATATTTGTGTGTGTGTGTTTATGTTTGTATGTGGGGGGGGGGGGGGGGAATGGTGTTTGAAAGTGTAGGTTTCTGTGAGTGTGGGTTTGTGTTTGAGCGTGGGATTTATGTGAAAGATGAAAGAAGAAGAAAGGGTTTATGGGTGAGAGTGTGTGGGTTTGTGTGTGAGAGTGTGAGTTGGTGTGTGAGAGTGTGGGTTTATATATCTGTAATTATAATTTTGTATACTTTTACCAAGAATACTAACATTTTAGTCTTTTTATGGTGTATAGTGTAATACTACAATATCATTCCTGAGCTAACATAGACTAGCTCAATAAAAAGTTAGAAGGTGGTAGATCCCTCATATGCGAGAGGCCGTATGGGTTTGGTTTCACCGCTTTGTCTATTTCCGCCGCCAAGCATCAGTTTGTAGCACTATTGTGTGCCGCTTTAAAATTGAAGCCAGTGAAATTACTAGGCATTATGAGACTTATCATCTTATGTCTCGGGGTGCCGAGCGCAGTCCAATGCCATGCAGTGCTTTGTAATTTAAAGTTATATAAGGTGTTGCTTCTGTTTAAGGGCAGCCGTGGCGCTTACCATCAGGCAAGCGACCTGCTCGTTTCGTCACTGAAGCTAATAAAAAAAACTATCTTCTGCAAAAATAATAGAACATCTGTACACTTACGGCCTGTTTCACAACTCCAACTAACTGTTTTGTTATTTGCTTAATAATAGATTTAACAGGCATTTGTGAGTGCCTTAAAATAATGTAGTATCCTTGTATGTACTTAGAACTAAGAAGACACACAAATAAAAAACTTAAAAAAGAACTTCACTTTAAAAATATAATTACGTTAGACCAGCCATTCATTTTAGTTGCGATAAAAATACAAAATAAATATACACAAATGGTTTCTAAATAGTTATTTTCTTAAACAAATTTGAATATTGAATATTTATGCACATTAGATTATTAAAATACATTTGAATACAGAGGACATGTGAATGTTAAACTGAGCTAATTCTTATTGATTTCATGCAAATTATAAACGTGTGATAGATACGATCTTTTGTATGCTATTTCGTCTTGCTATGTGTCATTTGTTTGTATAGAGAGTAAAGAAATATCTGTGTGCACCTGTTACTATTGAAATCTGACATAAATGGCCCAAACATCCCTTAATTAGGTATCCCTTTCTTTTAAGATCGGCAACGCATCCATAATTCTTTTCATATTGTGGGCATACATGAGCGGTGGAGATCACTTACCATCAGGTGACCCACTTGCGTGCTTGCCGGCCTATGCTATAAAAAATATGTATATAATGACAGCCACTTCATTGACTTCTTTCTTCTTTTGTTTAAATATGGTATCGCATTATTATGCATTTCGCAAACGACAAGTATAAAATATATTTTCAAGTCATCACAAGAACGATGAAATACCGGAGTGGCCGGTTTCAAAGTCTTGTTGGAGTTTTGGTGACAATTTCTTTCAGGACGATGTTTCATAGACGATTTTGTCCAAGACCAATCTAACGATCATGATCGATCCACTTAGTAAAAATCGCATAAATTCACCAATTTCAATGATTTCATACACTATTCATCACCGTCAATGTTTGTTGCATAAATCCACACCACTTAAATGCAACAAACACAACTTTAAACTAGTTTAGGACTTAATTAGAATCAGAGATCAACTGCACTGTCAGAATTCCCGCCAAAACTACAACAGTTATTGTTTTTTTCCCACAATTTTCACTGTTATTGGGAAGGCAAAGGGTTCTATCCCGTACAGCCTCGTCATATAGGTACCAACAGTTATTGACTTTTGACAGAAATGTATCGAATGACAGCTGACACTTCATTGTCACACAGTCGAATCCAGCCTAGATTTGTCTACTGCTGGACATAGACCTCTCCCAATGCACACCATTGAGCTCGAACTTTTGCTCTTTGCATCCAATCATTGCCCACCGCTTTCCACAGGTCGTCGCTCCACCTTGCCGCGGGACTTCCTACCCTACGTTTGCCTAAACACTGTCTACATTCAAGAAACCATACATCCCATCAATTATAATCGGTCACACTAATCAAAACTATTACTTAATTACAAGCTCACGCACACAACAAAACGGGCGAAGGTTAACTGAAATTGTACATTCTATAAATAATGAATGTGTGTTTTGTGCGAATATTGCTTGTGAGATCTTTTTCTAATCTTAAGTAAGGTTTTAACGTTTAGGTTATAAAATATTGCCGTATTGTTTTGAGTGCAAATAATCTGTGACAATTGAGAAATAAAATTGCAATCCATAGACAAACTTAGCACGGGAAAAAGTATTAAACTATTTGAATAACAGTCCGCCATATTCTTCGTCTTCCACCTGCCCATATCCCACTCTCAGTGAGGTCGGTGCAACATGCTTTCTATAGCACGTTACAGAAAGACTTAGCTTGTAATTTTTACGACCGGCCGCCTGCCTTACATCATCATCCCCTCTGGGGAGAAAACAGTCCACCATATTGATTTAATAAAATAAATTGTTTTTTAAAACGCGATACAGCACGTAATTACGTGACGGTGCCTTACATATTATCATGCTATTATCTCTCTTTCTATTTTATGAGCGACGTGGAAAATATGACATCAAAGTGCAATTTAATTATGTTCAGAGTTAATTAACGCGACCTGCCTCTGTAGTCTGTACGCATCTGAATTTCTTTATTTTTTTACATCAAGTTTTATATTATGTGTTTTATAATCTGTTAAAAATATTTGAATAAAGTTGTATAAATTTTCAATAGTGGCTTTATAAGAAATTGTAAGTTACGAGTAATAAACATTCAGGAACTTTGAATGCACCTTTATCTCACTTTTAGGTCCCTACGGTACCCGGTTAAGAAATCAGATTCTAGGATAAATTATGTATGAGTGAACCGCAAATATTCTTGGGAAATCTTTCTCGTAGTTTTCGATCCTCTAGAGACTGACAGATTAGTATCAGAATTGTGTATGTGATTGTCTGGCTTATTATTTATTTGTCGCTAGAAAGGAGAAGAGCGATTGACCCATAACATAATAATAAAGTACTTTCAATTAATACAATAATATTATAATAGCAACCAAAGTATTTTATTTATTTTTTATATCAGCTGGTTCAGATATTTTATCAACAATCATGATAATAACATATTTTAAACTTACTTAGAGGAAACTTGCAGAAAAATAAATCTGTTTAAATATGAAAGGACCAAGAAATAGTGAACGTAATTAAAAAGAAGTTGTTTTATATCCAAAACAAGATAAAAACTCGAAGCTTTTCTACAGGAACAATGTTGATGTACTCAAATGCGAAATTGCAAACGCCTGGCCATTCTTCTATTTATTTTTTTAATAAAATTTTTGAGAGAGCGCACAACCCATTGTGGCCAGTGTTATTTGCTTCTTGTATCTTGTAGTTTTATTAAAATCCATAGACAATGAATGTATTTATAAGTTTATAAAAACTTATTTCCATTTTTAAAATAAGTACTATTCACCATAATAAACTTCTTTCAATTTTATTAAAGTTAACTTGAAAAAAGTTACATTGAATTTAATATATTTGTAAATGTTATTTCATAATTACTTTTCGCGAGAATATGGGACAATGAAATAGATTGTCAATGGTATAAATTTATGTGATATTCAACAGTTCTGGCAGACTGCGTAAAGTGGCTAGTCGAGTTTTTTCTTGTTATGAGTCGTAGACATACGCAATGAGGGCAATTTATTATAATGCTATCAAGATATAGACGTCGAATTGCCTACTTTTAGTGGCAACGTGTAGCTCTATATGTGAAACTTGGATATTGAGCCACTAATATTAATAATTAATGAAGATACAGTTTAATACTATAGGAAAGTACCTAATCATTTTAAGAAGAAAATTAGATTTGAATCGTTTAAATGACAATTAAACTAACTTAAATACTACATAATGATATTTAAGTAACTGTACCTGTAATGGTCGCCACAATGAAGTGATATGCAAATTGATTGTACGTAAATGATATATAGCATCAGTATTTACTTTATAGACTTCGCAAGTATTCTATGTTAATAATCAATAAAACTCGAAGGTCGTATTTGTTCCGATAATAATTTATGGTAAGACATCACCACTTGCCGAGTGAGACAATGCAACTATTTTTTAATGAAAACATTTTAATTACACCACTAATCAAGCACGATAATGACGTCACCTTATAACGAAGAAAGCAGAAATTTATATGTAACAAGTTGACCCGCGATTAGGACGGCCGTTGCCAAACCCATAATCCCATAATTAGCCCACTATGTGTGCTTATTTAATTCACAAAACAACACTGGCAGTTCTTAAAAAGTGATGGCGCGTTTGGAACTTTTGAATTTGGAAGGCGAATGCAGCCGGATGGCGGCGAGCGCAGCGTGCGACAGTGCACGGGTGACGAAGGCGCGCGCGGGCGCTTTGTGCGCGATGTTAGCGCCGCGCCGCCTGAACGTCGACTGCCGGCATGGAAATTCGATTTTTCTGACGTTTCCTCCGCGCCTTGCTTCGCCACGATCGAACTGCACGCCACATAAATAGTCGCCGTACGCTGATTTTGCACGTCCATTTGAAACAAATCGGCATGTTTTATGTCAGTTTTGGTTAAAGCAGACGGTATCAATGTCTTATAAGGCACGATCACGCGAAATTCGATTTTCATTCTGCCTTACGGGTTTTTATTCATGTCCTTGATATTTTTATGAATTTGCTTATTAGATAGCGGGTTACACTGGGTGAAATTGCGCGGGTAATTACTTATTATGTCGTAAAACCAACAGTTCAAAAGTTAGCAGGAAGTTTTTCGCAAGTTACGACTAACCGAAAAGTTAACTTTTCCTCATAAGAAAGTTCTTAAACTTGACATATATAAAATACTTATCATAGTAAAGTTTGATTCTCCTATAGATATTATAAATATTGTTTCATAAAGTGTAAAAATAAAGACACAACTCAGAACAAGGGACTCTACCATCGGAATATTATTTCACACACACATACACACACACACTTAAGAAAAATAATCATAACCCGAATCGCGGAGCATTGTCTGTTGCTGTTGTCCGTCGAAGTGTTTCATTTTCCCTCGTACTCCGTCATCAGATCTTAACTAATATATATAGGACAATTTTTTGAGCGGTAGAGCCACTCTTATAAACAGTTTTGTAAACACTGTGAATGGGCCGGCCGAGTTGTTACAACTGTTTACGAGAAAACTGTCATAAAGTGGCGGATTATTACTGCGTTTTTAATAATAAGTGTGATATCTGGAAGCCTAAAGCCCCTACCATTCTAGATCCCTTAATTATCACTTTCTTTTAAGGTTGGCAATGCGTCCATGATTCTTCTGATATCGTGGACATTCATGGGCGGTGGACATCACTTACCATCAGTAGAACCATATGCTTGTTTGCCGACTCGTGCTATGCTATAAAAAATAGAGTCGGTCATTAAAATCGTTCCAAATTGTATAAAGTCACACATGAACAAAAAAAAAACATAAACAAACGAATTTGGACCCTCCTTCTTTATTAAGAAATATTTGTTAGGAAAAAATAAAATTAGAGCAAACTAGGTTCTACAGCAATTTTACAAAAGCAAGATGGAACGATTTGCAACCAACAATACCAAGTAAAAATTGACCTTTGAACTGCATTAAATTTGCAATTAGCGTAACACGTGAGCGTGTTGAATCATATTATATTAGAAATATTTTCTCTATGACCGTCGAGTGAGTTCCTAAAGTACCACTATTAGGTAAAAATCATGGAACACGAATCATTATCGTCACGAATACCAACAGCGGTATAATTTGGCGAACATAAAATACTTAAAAATAAGCAAAGTCCGAGTCCAACTCGCGTCCCGAGGGCTCCGCACCATTAACTATTTATTATTTGTAAGATATGCTATATAACTCATCACTGTCTCGGTCGCGGTTTCGGGTTCAACCCCGGGTCGGGTAAAGTGATAGGCTCGTGATAGATTCTTCTTCCACCTACCCTTATCCCACTCGCAGTGGGGTCGGCGCGACATGTTTTTAACATATGTTACAGAAAGATTTGGCTTGTATTTTTTTAGAACCGGCCGCCTGCCTGAGACCCCTACCTAGGGAGACCACACCCAGACCTAAAACAAATATTTATGGATCACACAATTTTTTTTTCTCGGTGTGGAATTCGAAGTCGCGGCCTCTCGCTTCACAGCCGGCTACTCGTCCTCTGCGTTACGGAGGCTATGTATTATTATTGATATAATTTATTATTCAAGTTAGTTGCGAAAAAGCATATTTAAACGCGGTACAGTTTACGTAGAAAATGTAATTACTTATTACCTAGCTACAACTATATTTGGGGACTTTTAATTACTTGTGAACGAGTCAAGAATTTATCCGCAAGTACGAAATTAAGTTCTAATTTTTGTTATTTTATTAATTACAATTATGTCGAATTAATACCGTAATCAACTTAAAGTATATTATTTTAATTCATGAAACGTTTCATTCTATTATTTGTATCATAATAACTAAAAGCTAGAACTAAACACAAACCAGTGCGTCAAAACAGTTAGATGCTGTGTATCTTCTAATAAAGTTTAAATATGTGTGCAGTATATTAGTACAAGTATTGTTAGTATTGTAAGGTCATTACACCAGTCCAATAGTGTTTAACTTAGTCTTCTTCTTCTACCTGCTCTTATTCCACTCGTAGTAGGGTTGTTGCAACATGCTTTTTAACTCATGTTACAGAATGTTTTCGCTTGTAGTTTTTACGACCGATCACTTGCCTGACCATCAACCCCTCTGGGGGAGGATATTTAACTTCGTATTAAACATAATTTTTATTCATATTTATTAGCTTTTTGGTTTATCAACATTTATATTACCAAAACGTTTGAACGTATTGACTCAAATCAGAATGGATAAATTAATATAAGTAAACACTAGAAAGGCAATGTAATATATTATATTAATATAGATATTAGAATATAAAATAACCTCAAATAACTTTAATAAATCTCTGCCCAACCCTACGTTTTAGAAACCCATAACGTGCAGCGTTAACCCGTAACGACATTTTAAAACGCGCGGAATGAGAGCCAAATCTCACGGTGTTAAGTGGTGGCTGCAATGTCTTGGCACCGCTACAAGTTGCGGTCTCGGTGCAATGTTTAACCCGTGTTTAGTTTTATTACTACATGCACTATGTGCCAGATTTGGCGCTTTTTGTCATGAGATAGGGTTTTACTTTCTAATGATTTTTTGGATTGTCTGAGATGAACACGACATGACACGATGGACACTGGCTTTTTTTAAACTACATATATAAATTACCGTATTCTGTAAATGCGTGATTTAAATCGTATTTACTCTTAAAAACAATAACAATAGTGTTACGCGATTTTTTTATGGTATATACGTAATCACCTGCTCTCACATCTGTCTTAATTTTTGGAAACGTCTTCCTTAAACTCTTTATATGTACATGTATAGCCGTATTACCATATGAACAAAATTATATTGAGCTGAAACCTTAGGCTGTGACCTTAGACACGTCGGAAGTGCACAAAAAGTATCGATATCGTACATAAAATGGATGTTTTTAAAAATTATTGGTTATTGATTTCAATAAATCGAGGAAAATATAGCAATGCCGGGTATTCAAATCTGCACAAAACAGTGAATATACAACTTTAAACAAAAAAAGGGTAAAATGAAAATGTCTCATTTAAATTGCAAATGCTTTGCAGGTGACAGTACCTACAAAGTAAAATGAAACATCCATGACGGAGGCTTAATATTCACGCTTATGTACAATGCAGTTTTAAGTTTGTACATTGCATAAATAAATAAAATAATAATGTGTATTGTGCTTGAAAAACTTGCACAAATAATTTCAAGTCGGAAAACTTCAAGCCCTACTTTAAAACTCGAATTGTGGTGCGTCAGCCGTTATCCGCTATATACAGGATTTCATATTATCTATCGTACTCCCTCAACAATTTTTTTTGTTTGTTTGTTCCTTAAGGAACCGGCTAAGATCAGAGACCATACTGCCAAGTCATTAGTTTAATAGTAGAGTTTTAGTGTTAATTCCTTTCAGTTCGATGCTTCTTAGACGACTTTCTTCAAGCGGATCGAACGCACAAGGTCGGTCGATACCCATGGTCAAAAATCACCTAAATTCACTTATTTCAATGTTTCCATACACTATACATCAGCGTTAATGATTATTGCACAAAACCACACCACTTTTATACAACAAACACAACTTTAAACCAGTTTAGGAAATAATTAAAACAAGAGAGACACCCCACTGTCAGAATTCCCGCTAAAACTCTCCATCATCAAATTTTAACAATATATCCAGTATTACCAGTAATTATCCAGTATTCAGGCCAGCATAATTCTGGCAACGAGTCGAGGGGTGCAATGCCTCTTGAATTTTGCATTAATGCACATCTTTATACTAAACAAAATTTTCGGAACTTTATGAGCTTAATGCATAGAAAAATATGTATATTATATTTCGTATATTTAAGATACCTCTTTCATGCTGCAAGATTCAAATTCTTTACACTGCACAAAAATTCACAAGCAATTCTCATGCAAGAATGTTCTCTATTATTACATGAAATAACACATTAGCTATAGAAATGCCGTCGCATGCCCGCAATTCGCTTTCGGGCAGCGAATTAAAAAGTAATGAAGAATAACCTACACACTCACACCTGTAATCCCCGAAGGGGTAGGCAGATGTGTAACCAGTACACCAACATTTCACCAAGCGTATTTCCGTCCCATGATGTGTAAGGGGCAAACCTATCACCAAATCGGGCACAATTCCAAACTCCGGGCTGATACTGAGCATTTCGTAATAGAAAAACCCACTATCACTTTTACCTAACCCGGGGATCGAACCCGACACCTCAGTCGTAACGCGTACGCATTATAACTGCACCACCGACGCAGTAATGAAGAATAAGTCTTGCGAAATTACATATTATAAATATCGACGAGTCTAGTACACTCTGTCTGTCAGTCTGTTTATCGAAATTTTCATAATAATATAGGAAAGTACTGACACCGCATCTGATAGCCATCACCATTATGGTTTTTTAATATTAACTATTTGTAATTATCACCCTATATGAGTACGACAGTAAGCCTACTGTCGTACTCATATAGGGTGATAATTGCAATAGCAATACGAGGCGTTCATAGGAAGTTGCACTTACTAATCGGTAAACGATTAGCGAGTTAAGCAACCTTTGGCGTGGTCAGTCTATGACTTCTTACCACACCAATATCCTCGTAATTTATGCACCACCTGAGATTTTAATGTGTTTCAAGTCCAATTACATTATCTCGTAACTGCTTACAGCTATGGTTAAAAATATTGCATAATATAACTTAAGAAAGTGATACTAATAAAATATTTTTGCTGATAAAAGCATCGAGTATGACCTATTATTATCAGAAATGCTGACACTCCCTCTTTACTGTCTCGTTCAGGCTAGTCGCGTTACAGGGACAATGTAAATCCAGTAACTTCCGACCGGTATAAATCTGCCGACCATCGAGGGTCACAAAGTCTTATAAGGGTACTTAACATCAGATCCAGTGTAGTGTTAGCGTATTCTCTTAATATTGGTATATTGAGGGTGTCTGAGAAAGCAACGTTGGGTACACTGAAATAATAATGGTGCGATAAAGTTGTGGAAGGGTAGTTAAATAGTATAAAAAAGGTTGTCGCCATAACTGGAGGTCTTTTGCCCGCAGTCAGTCAGACAGTCTACAGTTCATTGAGATCAGTGTTCAGTCGATAGACTAAGTGGTCATGACGCGGTAGCTATGCTGGTTTACTATTCGGTCCTAGTTGTCTTAGTTATAATTAGAGAACGGTCTATAGAGAATCCTGTCATAGGGTTGTGGTCTTTAAAGCAGTAACATTTTTAAAGTAGCCAATAAACTATGAGTTGAAGTGATTACTGTCGTTTGGAATTAATAAAATAATACTCGTCTCACCTAATTTCTAACAGTAGTTACTTAGTTGTGCCAGGATAAAAATAAATATTTAAACTATCAATTTTCTTTCTACCTTAATATTACGTCTTATGTGTGAATCAAAATAGACTCTAAATGATTTATTAAAGAAGGTGGTTGTCATTTATGTAGTCGATAGGTTTGCCTTAAGGTAATATAAAATAAAAATAAAATAAAATACCCATATAAAATTTTTATTAGATTTTATGGTTTCGATCCCCGCATCGAGACAAATGTTTGTGTGATCAACAAATATTTGTTTTGGGTCTGGGTATTGTGGAAGCGAAAGTCTCTAACTTCCTGATACCAGCTACACACTCTTACTTTGGGATCAGGACTAGGTGTGTGACTGTACGGTGAATCTAATTTAAAAAAAAAAATGCAATATACAAGGGACCCACCGATACAATAGTACATGACTACAACAGCGATATTTGCTGTTTAAAACCGTTCCTTGGCAGGTTTCCAATTGAACGATGTTACAGCAAGTGTGATCGTTCATTTTTTTAAACACAAAACAACCCCGATGGTTGGAATATTTTATCGCAACCGAAGTTCGTCTAATAAAACAAAGTTTTTGCGAAAACTTTCAAAGGGAAATTTCGTTTTCCGGAATTCAAACCACGACCTTATGTTTTTCATATTTAGTTTTCAAATAAATTAATTAGTTTTGTGGAAATTACATTAAGCCTAAGCGTGTTCCAGCGAAGAAAAGAGGCAAAGAGCCTGTGTGCTGAAGACGATGTACTATCTTCTAGAAGCACTTCAAAGACTTTATTCTCGGGTTTTCCATCTATGAACTTGGTTTAAAATAACCGATGAGCCTCTTGTAAATTATTATTAGCTGCTCCAACAT
Organism: Mimas tiliae; assembly: GCA_905332985.1. Classification (NCBI taxonomy): domain Eukaryota; kingdom Metazoa; phylum Arthropoda; class Insecta; order Lepidoptera; family Sphingidae; genus Mimas; species Mimas tiliae. Next base: position 5,548,219 of record HG995247.1, on the reverse strand, counting down.
AAAACACCAATTTATAATACTTGCTTTTAGTTAAATACAATATATTTTAAAAATATACTCATCTCATAATCAGACTTCAGAAATAACTGAACTGACTGCATCAAATAAATGTTGACATTTGGCAAATATTTTTTAATTTTAAACAATACAAAATTCTGTTTATCATTTAATGTTAACCAAAGTTGCAAGTCGATATCGACGTCTTATTCATTTGATAAAAAAGAAAATTCTATAATTATGTCCTAACAATGCAATCAGATTCGGTACTATGGGGGATGAAAGACTTATATCGTACACTATAGAACGTGCTACAGAAAGGTGTGGTCAAATTTAAACAATGTGACACATTGACTATAAATGACATACGAGTACTTTGATTGACTTTGTCCGAAAATATCGGATCGATCTGTAGATGTGTATAGATTTTTTTGTTGAAATTAGTTGTTAGCATTGCTAGTTTTATAATAATCATCACGAACTTCCTATTTCCTTTTCGTCGTATCACGGAGTGGTCTTCGATATTTGGAGAGCTTCTGATGTCCAAGTTGCGGACTCGACAGAACTCGAGAGCGACTCAACAAGAGCCGCGATTAGCCGAACGTGACTACGACGCTGTTCTTAAGCATGAATTTTATTCATGAATACAATGATATATTATGTCGCTTCATTGGTCTAGTGACAGCGTACTGAGGCTGAGAACCATGAGGTCGTGGGTTCAATACCCAAGTCGAGCAATCCCAATTTGTGTTTGAGTTTTCCATTCGAAAAATTAAATAAGAATTGCCCGGGATTGAAATTTTGAAATTTATGCCCGTAATGGTAATAGGCTCACCCTCCATCACATCATCATTAAAATACATATGCCTTGGTGGCGCAGTTGTAATGCGTATGCGTTACGTTTGAGGCTGGCACAGAGGTCTCTGGTTCGATCCCTGACTGGGTAAAATTCATATTGGCTTTTTCTGTTACGAAAAACTCAGTATCAGCCCGGAGTCTGAAATTCGTGCCTGGTTTGGCGATAGACTCGCCCCCTATCACGTCATAGGACGGAGATACGCTGAGCGAAATGTGAGTGTACTGGCTACACCTTCGGGGAGTGCGTAATTTATAAAAAAATATGACATATACAATATAGAAAACCCCGACAGCATTTTAGTGACGTATTGATTCAGTCCAATGTGTGACGGTAGGATAAGGAAGCGCCATATTCGTGCAAATATCATTTTTTATTATCGCTTATGACGAGATGAGCAGGACGCTCGCCTAAAAACCGACATACAGTAACGGCTTGCAGCTGCATTTTATACGATGAATACGATATCCGGAGGTCCGAATTCGCAATCCCTTTTAGGGTTGGCAATGCGTCCATGCTTGTTCTGATATTGTTGGTGTTCCTGAACGGTGATCACTTACCATCAGGTGACCCATTTGCTCGTTACCAGCTATGCTATAAAAACCTCTACAATATGAGACACTAAGTCATATGTAAAATCAGATAAGAGAGATAAAAGGCTTGTCATAGGCATTGGAGAGCTCGCGACTCATAAATCGTAAAGCCAGCGGAATTAAAACGTTGCTCGACGAACGCCTAGGTTTACCAAGCGCTGCTTTTAACTGACTTCAAAAAAGGATGAGGTTCTCAATTCGGCGCGTTTTTCTTTTGATTTTTTTAAATGTATGTACATCGTTTTCTCCGCCAATTATGGACCGATTTGGTTGAAAAAAAAATCACTCAATAAAGTATAGAGTACTTATAGTAGAGTATAGCTGCAATGTGGTCTCATATAAATTTGGTTAAGATCTGATTACGGAGTACGGAGTAAAAAAATAAAACTCCTCAACGGACAACAGTACACTCGTCGCGATTGTGTTATTGTATGAGAATTTACATGCTACTGCTGTAACTACCACTAAAAAATTAAAAATAAAATAATGTTTAACAAAACTTAGAAACCGATTTGAAAATAAAAAAACTGAAAAGTCAAAAATAACACATTCTTTAGGTATCTTTGGAGGCGGTGCAATTTTATTTGACCGGTAGCGACACAGGCACTGTTAGAATGTTATTGTGTTCGTATAAGTATATTAATTATTCCTTAAAAGTACTGTATAGTCTTCATGTACTGTGGAGTGTAAGCGGGCCATCAACACCTTACTCCCTAAGCCTACCTGACCTGCACGTGGTACGCTCTGCTGATTAACGGATGAGGCAATGGCGACGGTTCCCGATGCAGGTTGTGGTTCGGCGGGTCGCCACACATAATACCAAATCCACCGTCAAATCATGATGGGAAGGAGCTAGGGATTGCAATCCGGAAAAACGGATCCGGTAATCCGGCGGATCCGGCATCATTTAACAGTTACCGGATCCGGTACCAATATACCGGATCCGGTGCTAGCAGTTTGTGGCAAAATAATAAAGCTGTTGCATGAGTAGGTACTCTTTAAATGCGTTGCGCGTGGTGTTCTTGCGTGCGAGTCGTTTGTCGTCGAGTCGCATCCGCGTCGCGCCACCGCCAGACAGTATCATTCGCCTCGCGCGAAGAAATAGATGAGTTTTGTTTTGTCGCTGCTTCGTTAAAATGTAAGTAAATATTATATAATACTAGCTGTTGCCCGCGGCTCCGCCCGCGTGAATACCTATTTCCAGTTTTAATGTAGTCTAGTCACATCAAGCGAGTCCCGTCATCGCGATCGGTGTGAGAAACGCGCTTGACAAAAATACTAATATCGCTATTAAAAAATAGGGGTTGATCGTAGAAAGGTGAAAATGTAGGGTTGTATGTATTTTTTAATGCTGTATCATAAAAAAAAAACAAAAAAAATACTAAAAAGAAATAAGGGCACCCTTAACATTTAGGGGGATGAAAAATAGATAGTAGCCGATTCTCAGACCTACTGAATATGCATATAAAATTTCATAAAAATCGGTCGAGCCGTTTCGGAGCAGTATGGGAACGAACATTGTGACACGAGAATTTTATATATTAGATTGTTCTTATTATAAAAAACATAATATAATAGTGTCCTTGTATTTACGCGACCGATTGTATCTGTTGAAAAGTGTTTTATTTATATAGAATAGATGTTGTTTATGCTCAATCGATAAATGAATCTTGATCACTTATCAGTGTAAGAATTATAAAAAAGATTATAAAATAAATAGTGCTGGATAGTTTACACAAATTGACTGAATTATTCAACTTCAGAACGAGTTGAGTTACATTAAGTACAAACAAAACAGACCTATCCCGCAAAATCCCGAAATAGATCTATCTGAGAACGTGAAATCTAAAAAGACTGAGCTACGTCTTAAATTATTACTAGTTACCTACACTACTAAATTTTAATTGTTTTCTTGTTGTCTTAACATTGGTTAGGAAATAAAGTTGATTTTATATATCTGTGATTTATTTTTTATAAACTACCTACATATAAGTGCAGTGACACTTTATTAACTCACTTATTTTGTACTAAAAAGCGAAAATCATCCTGATTTGATCAATACTACAATGATTGATGGGAAACTGGTCGGATCCGGCCGGACTGAAAATGACGCCGGATTGCAATCCCTAGAAGGAGCACCCTGGCATTAAGCCGGTATAACGCCAGGCAGATAGAAAGAAGAAAGAAAGTAATGTATAGTGTAGTAATAAGGTTTTTTAGAAGATTGTGCGCTTCACAATAAGCGGGTTCTTATCTACACTAATATTATAAAGAGGAAAGACATATTTTTGTATTTAACGAATAAACTTTAAAAACTACTGGACCGATTCCAAAAAATCTTTTGCCGTTAGGAAGCTACATTATCACTGAGTAACATAGGCTACTTTTTATCCCGCAAAAGGTCTTTCACGCGGGCGGAGCTGCGAGCAAAGGCTAGTTATTTAATAAGAAGAACGTTTGTAGTTATTTCGATGACTTTGGCGACTCATGAAACTCTTTGTTTCATTCCTTTTTTTAGACTGCACATGCGAGTAAAAAAATCACGCTTTTACCAAAAACATGTGCTATGAATAATCATATTTCGTAAAAGGCATACGGCAGTTCCATTAAATCGTACCTCGCTTCCCGCCCCAAAGCGTTTTTAACCATAAAAATCTAAAAACGTCGAACCGTCAGCGTCAAAACAATTTGTTGTTTAACAAACTGAATGGAAAACTTCAAATGGATTCTTTTTGTTACTGAAATTGAAGTTGCACGCGGTAAAAAAAACAACGGCAGTGCTTTCAAACCATGCAATTTATTTTACGTTCCTAAAGCTGCATAATTGAAAAATCTGACCGGTGTGAGAAGAATGTGTAATAAGGATTCCGTATGTACACACGAGATGAAATTCGCGGGATCTAAACCAGCCCCAAGAATGTGCACCTCTGACATTTCTAAGTAATGTGTGTATTCATTGAAACATGTTGAGGAAACGTGCATAAGTACCTGAGAATTCTTCATAAGAAATTTCCAAGTCTGCAATTAGCCACCAACTGCGGACCACGGTTACCCCTCTCATTTGTAGAGTTTGTATTTGGATGTTTGTTTGTCAATCATGCCTTAATAGCTGAACGGTTTTAGATGAAATTCACACACAAATAGACTATGACCTGGATTAGAACATAAGCTACTTTTGATCCCGGTAAAGGCCGTCTACGCGAGCGGAGCCGCGAGCAAAAGCTAGTTTTTTATAAAAACACAACGCTAGACCCAAATACATGTATGTGTTTGTATAGACTTATGCCTGAGCCACGAAAGCAACGCTCAAAACGAATTCGCCCTGCACTGCAAGCGTCAGTGTGAAACGATAAAGACAAAAAATATAAAACACATAGGTTTGTCTTTGTCGTTTGACTCTGACGCTTGCAACACAGAGCGAATTCGCTTTGAACGTTGTTTTCCTGGCCCTCGGTTTACGGCCTAAAGTCTCTTAATTTTTATTTCCTCTTTTATTTAGAGTACCCTAAAACAGCAGCTGAAATCTCTAGCGAGTGGTTAAAATCAGTACAAGGGTTTCGATATGTGAGTCGTATAGAAATTGGCGTTTTACGAAGCCCAAATACATTTGTGTTGTACTTACAACTAAGTATCTATTTTTAACCTCCGATAAAAAGAGGGGTGTTAACGCTTGATCCCGTTTCCTGTCTGTATTAGCGCCTAAACGCGTTATGAATAGGTTTTATCATTTGAAAGCTGGTTTAATCAAAATCGTTCTTAGCTATATTTGAAGAAATTCTGATCAGCCGTTTAAAAGTTAAAGTTGTTATTCTAATTGACGTCCCAGTTATAAAGTAGTGAACTCCTAGTGAGGAGTGGTATTGTCGACGTAAAAGTCGCAGGTTCGATGCCAGCCCCAAGACCATACACCTCTGACTTCAAAGTTTATTGTGTGTATTAATTGCTAATAATCGCTTGTGCCCAGCAATGGGTCGTGTATAATACAGGGCATTTTTTTTTAAGTAACCATTCGATAGCTTTCACACTACTGCTCACATACATGAAGGCGTACACAAATAAGTTGAAATATCTGTACAATACTTTACATTGTGTTTTCGTTCCAAAGTAAAGCCAGATAAAACAATATCCGACACAGATCTTCATCAAAAGGACTGACCACGACGATAGCCAGATAACGTCATAAACTTAGCTCTACAACTAGTCACTTAGTATAGTGTAATTGTATTACGTCCATACTGTATGTACGTTCAGGGTATAGTTAAATGGTTTAGCTCTGGCACAAGTCGATCCGCTGTCGAGTTTACACCGCCTTGGGACACGTGCATTGCAAACAACTGCAAGAAATCAATGATGCGAATACTGACTTCCAATTGTAATGGTATAATTAAATATTCAGTGACTGAGTACGTTTTAGTGGGTTTATTTGATCAACTAAAATCGAACCGTGTGAATCACAAATACACCATGACCTGGATTAGGACATAGGCTATTTTTTATCCTACAAAAGGCTGTTTACGCGGGCCGCAAATAAAATTTTGTTGGATAATAATTTGACAGACCCCGTAACGCAGTAAAGTAGTTGTGAAACGAGCGGTCGCGGGTAAAATTCCCGTACCAAGACAAATGTTTCCACAAATATATGTTTCGGGTCTGAGTGTTTTCGTCCAGCCAATAAAAAAGCTCGTTATTAATTTAATATTTTTTTCCAAGAACAACTACTGATACATATTTTTTTATGGCATAGGCCGGCAAACGAGCAAATGGGTCACCTGATGGTAATTGATCTCCACCGCCCACAATACCAAAAGAATCATGGGTGCGTTGCAGACCTTAAAGGAAAAAGATAATTAAGGGATTGGGAAGGGGAGGGGGTTTGGGCCTCCGGATATCTCACTCACCGTACGAAACGCAGCAGCTAGCTGCTACTTTACGCCAGTCTTCTGTGAGACAGTGGTAACGACACGGAAAAGCCAGCCCATTCATGCTGTAGACAAGTGTCTACAGCGTGGCTCTACCACTCATATTTTCTGATATTTTAACAAACCATCTCAGTGCTGGGCAAATCTCCCTATAATAAAATAAAATAAATAATAAATACACCCAACAGTCACACACATAGTCCTGACCCCACACTAGGTTAAACCTGTATCGTGGGTATCAAGAACTACGAGGGACTTGCGGTCCCACAACACCCAGACCCGAGACAAATATTTGTGGATCAGACAAACATTTGTCAAGGTGCGGGAATCGAACCCACGGCCTCACGCTTCGCAACGGCCTATCAATACGGTAAGGGGCTCGACTATGATTTCAACACGCTGATTTAATGGAGACCAGTAAATCCGCTGTCTAATGACAACATGTAAAGCATTAAATCCTTAAAATAGCAATTTGCGACAACAATTTAAAATGTAATCCAACGATAATAAAACAACACAATCTCGTGAAATTGAACAATTTCTGTCGAACACAAATTCACTTCCACACACTATATAGTTCCTGCAATAGCTAGAAAATAAAGCCGCGCGTACATCCCGCTTCCTCAAATGACGTGACCTACTTTCTCTATCAATCCTTTAAATATACGTAAATATAATATCCTAGGTGACTAGATGGTAGGACTCCCTTGCGTCGGGGTTGGTACCACCGATTTGTCTGTTTCTGTTGTCAAGCACCAGTGTGTAAGCATTGTTGTTTCGGTTTGAAGAACATTAAAATTAGTGAAATTACTGGGTATTATGAGATTTATGTTTTGGAGTGACAAGCGCAGTCCAATGTCATGCAGTTCTTCATGAAATTCTGATAAATTTTGTTCCGGTTTATGGGCAGGCTTATTAGGTAAAACAGTTAATTATGATATGGTTTACAATAAAGTTTTATAAACAAATAAGAAGCAGCGCGCAGTCCTATCTCGGTACAAAATACGAAATTTAGGAAGCAAAGTTAATTTAGATATATCTACATTATTTTAAACATCAATATCCGTACTGATCAATCAATATTGAAGAAGATTTAATATATCATTTCGTTGCATAAAGTAATTGGGAATTAACAAACTGATAAATTTCTCTTAAGATCCAATTTATGTTAATTGAATAAAATGTTATTCTCAAAACATTCAGCGTCGGATTTTACATTAAAAACAAAAAGATAAAACCAATCCACTTGTGCTCCAGTCAAAATGGCATGTGGTGTATTTAGGAGGCATACATGACATGCACCGCACTCGACTCTGTCTTACGAAGGAAACTATGATTGATGAATACCATTTTTGAACAACTGTTGCTCTTTCAATCATGTACTCGTGCTATTGAACTGAACTGGCTCTGAGTATTCGCTACCAAAACGGAATTATTGTAAATTAACTGCAGAGATGTCAAGTAACGTTAATTGTCAATTAACACTTTCTTATGTTTACGCGAATATTAGACATTGAAATAAAACTAGTTTATACGGATTTTATCGCGGTTTAATTTTATTTTAGTCTTGACGTTTCGAAAGCTTTTTAGCCTTCGTGGTCACGGGAGAGACGCGATAAAATCCGTATAAACTAGTTTTATTTCAACAACTCCTTAGAACTCAATTGTTTCTGAGGAATGTCAATTAAGATTATACTCTTACTGATCAGTAACGGAGCAATTTCTGTACACAGTAATTCTAACTAATATTTTAAATGCGAAAGTGAGTTTATTTTTTTGTTTGTTTACGCTTTCACGCCTATAAATAGAATATTAATTTATAATAGACAATCAAAGTCAAATTACGTATCTGACTGCGGCAGTAAATGTTTATCAGAAAAATTAGTAAAGGAATTAAACTTGATAATTGATTTATAAAAACTAGTATTCCCAAATATTTATATATTTTTTTCTTTAATAATCTAAATTTAGTTGCAATTTTACCGTTGTTTTGAGACAGGGTTGATGTTAAAAATAAAAAAATCTACAAATTTATCAATTAATATTATGCATGCATTACACATTTAAAGCACAATAAGTATAAAAGCAAAAAAACATATCAACGAACCCTGTATCAATATAAATAAAATAGGCAAGCACAGAACAAATCGCTCAATTAATAAAGAAGTATTAAGTCATGTACACTCAGCCACTTAAATCAGTTGGCCTGGCTGTAGTCCAGGAGCGTGCGACCGAAGACCCATTCCACTAGGATAATCTCAGTAATAAGCCTCTTTCGACCGCCATACTTGTTTTCCTAGTCTTTATCCGTTGCGGCCATTTTTGAGGCAATTTAGCACTCACACTGTCGTTAAAATTCCATTTCAATATGGAAATAGGTTATCAGGTAACATCATATGAAGAGCGTGGGCTCCTGGTACAGGCATTTCATATATGCTTAAAAGGAGGCTATTTAATTAGATTCTTTTATTAAAAATTGTATTTACGCAAATAATTATTTGATTTGACAGCCTCCGTGGCACAGCGGACGAGTATCCAGCTGCGAAGTGAGAGGCCGTGGGTTCGATTCCTGCACCGAGACAAATGTTTGAGTGATTCACAAATATTTGTTTCGGGTCTGGGTGTTATGAGACCACAAGTACTTCGTAGTTCCTGATATCCACGATACAGGTTAACCTAGTGTGGGTTCAGGACTATGTGTGTGACTGTTGGGTGTATTTATTTTATTAATTACAATACAACCTCGTATTGTTACTTTAAAATTATCTATTAAAATACCTATAATGTGGTGTGAACACTGATTAACTTTTCTGCAACGCACTGTACAAAATTTCGCGATCCTGCGCCATTTTATTCAAGGACATTTCTTGACCTTTATCGTGCCTACTGTCTATTTAGTCCTTCTATACGTAAATATGACCGCCCCTTTCTTTATGTATACTAATGTTTTGATTACTAATATTTACAAGTTAATACATAATGTGTAGTATTTTAAAAGGTATTTTTACATTTTTAAATATTGCATTTCTCAAAAATTTAATATTTAAATATATAAAAAGCATCGCCCTCCAATGTCGAGGCTTAAGACCCAAGCCACCAGTGGTTAGGGCCCCAGTGGAGGAGCCTCCTCACAATGCATGCCGTGTCCAATGATAGCGCCTTCTGCATCTGACTTCTGACCCAACCATCAATTGTGAGCCTCTGATTATTATTATAAATAAATTATAATTTCGACCATCTTTTTCGGTTCGCCTGCCTCAGCTAAATTAAATATTTACTTTAATCCAGACACAAGTCATGTGTTTCTGAATTTGTTCTTTTACACTAGCAACTACAGCCTCCGTGGCGCAGCGGGCGAGTAGCCGGCTGCGAAGCGTGAGGCCGTGGGTTCGATTCCCACACCGAGACAAATGTTTGTCGAATCCACAAATATTTCTTTCGGGTCTGGGTGTTGTGGGACCGCAAGTCCCTCGTAGTTCCTGATACCCACGATACAGGTTTAACCTAGTGTGGGGTCAGAACTATTTGTGTGACTGTTGGGTGTATTTATTTGTATTTATTTTTAATTTAAGCAAGTTGTGTTCACTTCGAGAAGGTTGAAAATATTTTTAAATGTATTGTATCGCTGTAGTTTATGAGTGTCATATTGTTTGTAACCAGTTTTGTAGACCAAATAAACAAATAAAAAAATAAAATAAAGAAGAGATGTTGCGATTATTTTTGGTAATAAAATTCCTACGGTGGGCTCCTTCACTGGGAAAAGATTTCGCGACCTCCTAGTAAACACCCCAAAACAACTTGCTAACATTCAAGCCATCAAAACAAACACTACTGTATAACCAGTATAACTAGACCCTTCATTCTTCTAAGTTCTTAGGGTAAATGCGTTTTATTCTAACTAGTAGTATTAAAGCCGTTTCCACGCACGATTACACGCGATTTATGGCGATGCCTCAATGCAGGAAATAAATTGATACAGTTGTTTGTTTTGATTTACAAGCATATTAACTCGGGAAGCATTCCATATATTAACGTACGAACGAAAATAAAGTTGGGTTTGGTATGTTAATTGTTTTTCAGTGAATTAATAAAATGTTACAAGGTGGTAGGTATCTAGTATGCAAGAGACCGCCTGGGTAACCACTGCTTTGTCTATTTTCTCCGCCAAGCAGCAGTGTGTAAACACTGTTGTGTTTCGGGTTGAAGGACACTGCATCTAGTGAAATTACTTAACAACTTTTGTGATAAGATGAACGCATTCCAGTACCATGCAGTCCTTTGTAATTTAAAGTTCTGTGTGGTGTTGCTTCTGTTTATGGTCGCTTACTATCAGGCGAGCGACCTACTCGTCATTCCAGCTTATAAAAACTGTAAATGAGTTTCTAAAGTCAAAAAGTAATTTGAGTTTAATATTTTTTAATCAAAACATATGTCATTCAAAATACGCTTCTTTTATTCTTCATTGTCTAATTACTGACGACACGTCACATAAGCTGACCACTTTATGTTACAACATTAAAGAACTGAGGGGCTAGCACGGAAAACTATCGAAATCGTAATGTAAAGGTATCGAGGGCTCGATAGATAATTCCTTAAATATCATTGGTCTATATTCCATTTAAATTAGTTTCTTTTACGTACGATAGAGGCGCTGTACTAAAATCTCATAGAAATTGTTGTCGATGACAGCTCGAATAACTTTTCGCAAGTTTCCGTGCTAGCCCCTCTGGTGCAAAAAAGCAAAAGAGAGCTGCTGGGACATAATATTAATAATTTCTTGGTCATATACTTGCAACTTGAAAGTGCAACAGGATTAGTTAAGAATAGGTATAATCGGCCACAATACAATAACAATTAGCACACTAACTCATTTACAACTCAACAATGTAACAGTCATTTGATTCGATCCGCGACAATGTAACAGTCATTTCATTCGATTCGTGACAATGTCGAACGAAATTATATTTCAAACGTATACGACAATCGAATCCGAGGCGAGATAACTCGATTGCATTTTAAATGCATATGGGGACGGCCGTACCTGGATTATTCCATTTCGAGAAAATTTGCCTCCATGCGATGGCTTTGTTCTCGATCTGGCTTTGAATTCATTTAGCCAGTATTTCTTTGAGAAATTGTTTTAGGTAGTTTAATAACTGAAGGAAAATCATTATTTTACTTCATCGAAATAAGATGACAAGATGATTTTACTTGTGATTCCGTCGGTTGACGGTTTAAATTACTTTTTGCATAACTAATTGATGATAATTTGGTGACTGAGTTTTGAATGTTTTTGGTATTGTCTTAAGAATGTGACGATGTTATTTTGAATGTAGATTTCGATATAATAATAAACTATCGTGCCTTAGTTATTTGTTTCTACGATAAAATAAGTACTATAAAGTAATAAAGTATAAAAGAGAGTGGGCAGAATCTCCCCATCGACCCATTACAACCACGGGTATATTATTAGGAAAATCATTGGGCAAAAAGAAACTAGCGTCGACTTGCTCACCACCACGAGCCTCCTCTGCTAATGGCCTTAGTCCACCACGCTGGCCTAATGCCGGTTGGCAGATTTCACATACCTTCGAAATTCTTTTGGAGAACTTCTCAGTATGCAGGTTTAGATAAGATTAACATAACTTATTAAAAACCTTAGATAATCGCAGTCTTTTTTGACTAAGTAGAACTTTTTAAATAAGTGGTTACTTCAGTATCAAATATTATACAACTATTTTATTAATACTAGTGTGGTTTTAATATTTATCTAACTTTACGCTCTTTGTGTCTTGAGACAGTCGTATACAAATAGCAACTTATCACAAATCAAATGGACATCGTGCAAATGTTACGATGAAAGGTACCGGCATCAAGGGACGGCATTTATCAAGTGTTTCATTCATGAAAACGTAACAATTCTATTTTTAGAATGTCATATCGCGAGTGAGCAACATCGATTATTTATCCTACAAAAAAATACCTGGATGAATAATATAAAGTGTCTTTACTTAAAAAACTTACACTGAAAAGTCATAACAATTTGTAGGTAAATATCTTTAGAGTTAGTTCAATTTCAGTAGTAGGTACAGCTATTGCATGTAAATTAATACATAACACGAGTGTTCTATTATCCATTGAGGACTTATTTTTTGTTACTCCGTACCTACGCCGCGCCGTCATCAGGAGGCTAATTCTTGTAATTTTAAATGTTCAAAATATCATTCCGATCTAGTCCCAGCGTCAAGAAAGTTGCAAATGGCATTCTCTTAAACCAATAATCAACGTAAAATGCACCTAGCATTAGCAGTAGCATTATAACGTTTTGGTTTCAGTCAACTTTTATTCATTTGACGATATTTTGAATATTTAAAATTACGAGAATTAGCCTTCAGATCATAACCAAAAAAAAATCTCAACAAAAATGGTCCACAAATGGGAGGGAAATCGATGTAAATACATAAAGAAGTAAAAAAGACACCGTAGTTTGCACCAACCTATATTGATTTAAAATGTATTACGTACCGCTATGTAATCACACTGATTATCGTTTTATCACGTTAAGCGTCTTTTAAGAGAAAATGAATATAAAAAAGTGTGATTTTCACAAAAGTATAACCTGCACTCTCATTTAATTCTTTTTAATTATTCGTATAATGCTATACTGTAACTATTCGTATATATAATGTAATGACTCTCGACAATTACTAAGGTGAATATTATGACAATGTAACAATGCATCTCACATCAATGAATAAAGTGAGTATTATAATAATATAACAAAAAAAAAATATGTTTCACTTTTAAATCTCATCTCAAGGTGCCCATACCCACTAACTGGTAAACGCTTAGCAAGTTGAGCAATCCTTGGCGCGGTCAGTCTATGAATGGGTGACTGCTTAGTGGTATCCAACTGAACATTTCCGTGCTTCGAAGGACACGTATAAAGTCAGTCGCGGCTGTTATCAACTGACAGCAGTCGTTGAGCTAAGTCAGAGGTCTTTAGAGTCTTGAAAACTTTGTAACTAGGTTTGGCCACTAACTATTCAGTGTAGAGTAGACACTTTTATAACTTCAGGCCTGTGCAATTTATTATGTTTACTGAACTAAAGTTTAAACGATCACTCATAATCTCTACCCGTCAAAACTGAAACCTCACATTTGCCCTACATTTGAACTAAACTCAACTAACCAGTACAAAAGGCAAGCAATACAACATAAATTAATGAAATCACGTAGCTCGAAACGGGATTAAACATTAGCCGAGATACAACACGTTGTAACTTTAGTGTTATTTAACCGAGCACTATAACTAAAGCGTTATAGTGATGCAAACGATCAGGACTCGAGAATATTTTATGGAATCCATTTATTTAATTACCCAATAATGGTTTTCATACATCTTCTTCCACCTCCCCTTATCCCACTCGCAGTCGGGTCGGCGCAATATGCTGTTTAACACATTTTACAGAAAGATTTGGCTTATAGTTTCTACGTCCAGCATCAGCTGCCTGACGTCAACCCCTCTGGGAAGAAAACAGCCCACAAACAAAACCAATATCAATAAAGTACATTCGTTTAGGTGCTATCATGGAGACAAAGGAGTCAAAATTGTAACATCCCGCTTTTATCGGAGGTTAAATTTATTATAAAATCTCGAACAAAGCCAACAATAGTTGCTTGCAAACGTACACAAAAGAATATTTCAACCATAAAGTATAATAAAAAAGGTACGTTTTTTACAACGCCACATAATACAGGCAATAACGATGAACACCACCCAAAATTGTTTTATTAGCTTTTGATGAATGACTGCCGCAACAAACATGTACTGGACATTTTAAGCAGGGTAAACAAAATACTTCGTGGATGAAAATTTCCCGGAAAAATACTCAACGCATTTTTGAAAATACCGTTTCGAATGGAGGAAAATCACATTGAATTTTCAGTGGCGTAAACAATAGCGACTCTATTGTGGATGAATAGAAACATAATAAAAGTCAATATTGACTGCCTTGGTGGCGCAGTTGTATTGCGTACGCGGTACGACTGCTGCGTCTAGGTCTCGGGTTCGATCCCCGGGTCGGGTAGAGTGATATTGGGTTTTTCTATCATGAAATGCTTAGTAACCCGGAGTCTGGAATTGTACCCGATATGGCCATAGGATCCCCTCCTATCACATCATGGGATGGAAATAAGCTCGGTGACATGTGGATGTACTAGTTACCCTCTGCCTACCCCTTCGAGGAGTACAGGCGTGAGTGTGTGGAGTGTATGTATGTAAAAGTCAATATTGAATTAGAATAAAGTTTTTGCACATATAAAAGCATACCTATTCAACCAGACATTTGTGAATGCTACAGGCGTTTTAAAGTGCGTCTCTACTTGCGACATTACGCCGCACCGAGAGGCGTGATTGTTACAAACATGCGTGACAAACTCTCAAGAGTAGACGGTTGTCAAATGTTTCGGAGTTATCCACTCTGAGAACCTGTAACGTTTTGCCGTGACACGGCATTTAAGATTCACATTTTTTGTTTTAAGTCACGGCAAATTAAATTCCATTATGGAATGCTCGCGCGACGCAACCAACCATTTCTTTCACTACAATTCTTGTAAACCTGTGGCACGCATTTTATAAAACCGGGCTCCTACGCTCGGCGAGTTTTTGGAGAAACATCTTGCCTGGTGTTATCCTGGTTAATGCCAGGGTCCGCTTCGCATCATGATTTGACTGTAGATTTGGTACGAGTATTATATGGGGCGACCCGTTCGACCCCCCACAAACCCCAACGGAAACCAAGTTTCTCCATTGCGTCGTCCGTTAATAAGAAGAGTGTACCACGTGCAAGTAATTTGGGCCTAACTGTTAGTGCTAAACACAAATTAAAAACTAATAACGTGGCCTGGCAACTATATTTACGTCATATAAAGTATATTAGCACTTAAACACCACAAAAAATAAATCAATACAATCATTTTCAAACTATACATAGCCGACACGCTCCTCTATGCCGCTTTGTAAACAATCATGAATCATTAATCAGGGTCGGTGTTAACAGAGGCACAAAAAACAAACTTAACAGGACCTCCGCATTGCCAATAATCAATTCATGTTCGACTCTATGCCTATACCAGTAACGGCCAGCGTTGGGAAATTACCTTCGAATTCAACGTAAACAGACAAAAGGTTGTCCATCCGTATTGTTTGACGAACCCAGTCTTCTATGGCCCACCTCCGGTCTAATGATTTATGCATTGTCTATAGGTAGAGCGAGGGGGTGGCATGCTGATCAGAGCTCTATGTATACTGGTCGTAAAGTTTTGTCGCCTCAGTTGTCACAAGCTGGAGGCAATTGGTTCTAACTACTAACTACCCTACTTTAAAATATTTATTTACATGTATATCTTCAAATGATTACCTCGATAGCGCAGTTGTAATGCGTACGCGTTACGCGTACTGAGGTCTCGGCTTCGATCCCCGGGTCGGTTAAAAGTGATATTGGGTTTTTCTATTACGAAAAACTCAGTATCAGCCCGAAGTCTGGAATTTGTGCCCGGTATGGCGATAGGCCCGCCCCCTATCACATCATGAGACGGAGATACGCTCGGTGAAATGTGGGTGTACTGGTTACACCTCTGTCTACTCCTTCGGGGATTACAGGCGTGAGTGCGTATCTTCAAATGATTGACTAAAGTTTGTTTTTATTAGCTTTGTGACGAGAGCTTATATACAGAAGCAACACCGTCAGAACTTCAAATTTTTAACTACGACATGGCAATGAACTGCGCTCGTCACCCTGAGCCATAAGGTGTTAAGTCTCATAATAAAACCTCTCATAATACAGTTTTTATAAGTAGTTCTCATTAATTAAAAAGGTCAACGGTAAAAATGACAGCTTAATAGTGTTCTACAGTAGCGGCACCGCATGATGTCACTTAGAAAAAACAGTGTAACACGTTATCGTTTCAATATATTATATCTCCAGTAGTACAACCCTATTCTTAAAACAATGAAATACATCTATTGTTATTCTACTCAAACAGTTTTCAATATTTACAAAACTTCATAGCGTGCAATTGTCTCAAGCATTGCTCAAGAGCTACAATGTTGCTACTGTAGGGTTTCAGTTAAATACACATTCTTAAATAATAGTGTTGCGAACGCTCGGAATGTGCAAAGTATTCACTATAAATACCGAAAACGGGCTAAATGAAAACTTTTCATCTCAGCATTTTATAAAGGTTGCTTGGGAAGGCTAATAATAGTAGAGGGTTACATTCCAGTTCAAAAAAGTGAGAACTGATAAAACTGAATCTCTACTTGTGATATTTTGCCGCACCGTGACAAACACCTGTGTTAAACACCCAGGTGTAGACGGGTATCAAATGCTACGACCATAATGTCACAGAGCGATCCACACGATTGCTTTTATAATTGTTTGTTTTAAGTCAGTGCATGTAACGACACACGTCTACATTGATGTAACAAGTATCTACGTGTAACTGCCGCGGTGTGGCAAAATGTCACGGAAGTGTGGACGCACTTTAATATATTGGGCGTTCATGGGCGGCCCAGATCACTTACCATCATATAATCCACTTGCTAGTATGCCTATGCTATAGAAAATTTAACTGCAAATCAAATTTAAAATATTTCTTAAAGTTGCAGGCGTCTGAAAAGCAGACATAATGCAAATATATTCCATGTTATTAATATGCGATCTACAGCATAATTTGAAGTCAAATAAACTTCCAAATATTTCGGGTAGCGATTGTTTGGACCACATTTAACAACTTTCGTGACGCAGTAGGCGAGAAGCGGCTTTGAAATGCACATATTCGATGCTAACAAAGATCCAAATTCACAAACTCCCAAACATCCAAACTTTCACATATATAATAATAGTAGGATAGGATTATCCTGCACTATTCGTTTCCAGTTAACCTATCTATCATATAAACTTAGATTGTTTTTACTCTAAATACCTGCTATTATTTTATTATATTTAGGTTTATTTTCTGTTTCAATGTAGAATTGAAATGACTGGATTATATTTGACTACCTCGGCGGTGCAGTTGTAATGCGTACGTTGACGCTAACGCTGAGGTCTCGGGTTCGATTCCCGGGTCGGGTAAAGAGGTATTGGGTTTTTCTATTACAAAATGCTCAGTATCAGCCCGGAGTCTGGAATTGTGCCCGGTATGGCAATAGGCTCGCCCCCTATCACATCATGGGAGGAGAAACGCTCGGCGAAATGTGGGTGTACTAGTTACACCTCTGACTACCCCTTCGGGCGTGTGTGCGTATGAATAATATATTTTCAAAATTTCTCTTTAATATTCGAAAGTGTTTCTTCATAGAGAGATGTTAAGAATAGCAATTTCAAATAGTGTCTAAATTGACTCGGATGGCAAGGTGAAACAGACACCTAGCATGTAATTTAGGAGGCGTAGATGTAAGAAGTCTCTTGACCTTATAATAAACGCCTAAACATGTGTAATATCCCGTTTAAAATGAAAGACATCATAATATTTTCTATCAGACAAAATTAATAGCGTTATAACAACCTAAAAACCAGTAGCGCATATAAATCCATAATCGATAAATCACAAACATTCGATTGTTAAAATATTCACATCTGTAAGAATCAACAGTTGCCCATCCACGCCATCAATCACTCGGTCTCCACCGACAATCGATTATAGAGTGTTCGACTGTTAACAACGTCTGCATGATGAGACTAAGTGATTTTTGCTGAGCAATCCATGATCCGCAGAATCAATTTGTGAGGCAAATGTATTAATTTGTTGATACGTTCGTGTTTTGATGACTCTACTAAACTGTGGAGATCTTTTATAACCACTAGCTCTTTTGCCGACATCTGCTATAAATGAAAAAAAGTAATGTTTTTTAAATGATTATTTTGCGTTTAATTTATTTGGTTCTGTTTTCCATTTTAGATTATGATCTTATAATGCTCCAAAAGTAAAATAATCTTCACGTCACAGTAAGGTGATATGTATAGTCATAACCATAGTCATATTATTTATTTGCATACCAAGTGAACAATTTTGTTCTTAGATAATATGTGCTTAAACTTAGTAGCCTTTGTCAGGCATTGCAAAATGAGATATCATTGTTATCAGGAACTACGAGGACCGAAATAAATATAATCACACAACTTTATCTCAGTATCATAATTACGCGTCTACCCCTGATCAGTCATTCCAGAGAAAAAATATTAGTGCATAATCTACTAAAGTGACAGAGTGGTAGAACCACGCTGTAGACAGTTTTGTCTACAGCACGAATGGGCCGGCTCGACCGGGTCGTTACCACTGTCTCACAGAAAAGCGCGTGAAGTACCGGCTTGCTGCTGCGCTTCGTACGGTGAATGAGATACCATGATTCCTATTCTGGGCGTACATGGGCGTACACTTACTCGTATGCTATAAAAAAGTCTATACTATATCATCATTATCACATGTTCGGTGTTTGGATTAGACGAAGATTATAAAAGCATAACTTTAATCGTACTAATAGATATAAGTGAATAATGGGTTAACTGTTTGCATATACTGTAAAAAAATACACACACGATTTAACGCTAATTGCCCCCTTTTAATGCGCATCGATACGAGTGCGCTGTTTGTCTGACCGTAGCCTAATAAACCCCGAGCTCTACCACCCGCCTATATAACTGCCAATTACACGCTCCGTACGGTTGGCACCCCTGCATTCATTAGATAGCGTTTGTAGGAACTTAGCGGAGCGTGCACGGTAGCGGATTAGTTATAACTCCTATCAGGAATTTTGCAATAAACAAACAGAACTACAAAGATGTAATTAATGTGCTTTATGATACTAATTAATATTGTCTGCTCCATAACATACTTTTTTTTATTTACGTACTAAAAGTAATTTTTGGATGTCCCAAGAATCGGGACCATGTTTTTTAATGAAGCAGGTCGCTCGCCTATTGCTAAGTGCCACGCTTGCCTGTAAAAAGGAAACAATACCACATATAACTACACTTCGCGCTCGTCACCCCGAGACATAACATGTTAAGTATCATAATGCCAAGTAATTTCATCGGCTTTCCAAATGAAATAGGCAAATGTTTCACTCACGTGAATGACTTCCGCGAATGCATGAAGTTAGCAAAACTAACGTTCAAACAAAAGTGTGACGGGGCGTAAACGTGAGTAGTTGCGGGAATTATTGGCTTCGTTGCACATTTCATACGCTTCGCATAACGTTTTTGATCTCGACGCCCCATTCAAATGCAGTGTAAGGTTACCTGTTATATTTAGTTTTATTTCATTCTAAATTGCATACGGGTGATGCTGATATTCTATTTTAATTTTCTTTATATTACAACCCTCTACACAAATTAGAGTATTAAATTTCGTCGTGTCTAAGTTGACGTTAGCTTGGCCAAGACATAATAATGATAATGATTTGAGAGGAACCAGGAAGAGGACATGTTATCTGGAAAATATGTTTAACATCTAAACTAATGTTATAAAGAGGTAAGGTTTATAAGTTTGTGACTTTGTTTGTAGAGGGACTCTTGAACTACCATTCTAAACTGAAAGGTACAGTACCCATGAGTGCTATATGTTATTTTTCATTGTGATTCTGAGTTTTAAGCAAGAAAAAATAAATTATTCGGACAAAGCCACGAGCAAAATCTAGCTCACGATAGTATTAAGTTTAAGGGAGATTTACGACTATGTTCTTTATTTAATTGACTATGTTGAATAACAAACGCGCTATTTTCCAAACCTGCTTAGCCACACTCGGCGCTCATCAACAAAACCGCGGCCTATAACGTTATGAACTACATTGGAGGTTGCGTCACACAGGGCATGCAACAGTCTACAATAAACACGAAAGCATTGTGCTTCACTCACAACTGTCTTCTAAGTATGTATTCCTGTTATTATCTATTTTTATACATGCCCTACATCAAGATTGTACATTTATTTCTATCAATGCTATGGTGCTTCTTTAACACGCCACAGAAAGAGGAGAGTTTTAGTTTGATCCCTTTGTCTGTGCATGTGAGTGAATTTACATGAATGACGAGACTAGAAGGTCGCCTGGTGTTACCGCCACACCTGCCTAAAAAATCAAAACATCTCAGAACTTTGAATTGCAAGGTAATGCGTAACACTGAACTGCGCTACTGATGCTAAGTATTATAATGCTTAGCAATTGCACTGGCTTCAATACATTGGAACACATTTGGCCATAAGAGACGAGGGGGGTAAAGCAGGGTGGGCCCTGACGGCCTCTCGTATACAATGGACTCACTGTCTAGCATACATTTTTCCTGTGCTGAATTGATTGAGCGGTTATAAATGGCTGATCGTAAATTTTACTTAGATACATTGCGTATGTATCCCCGAAGGGGTAGGCAGAGGTGTAACTAGTACACCCACATTTCGCCGACGTATCTTCGTCCCATAATGTGATAGCGGACGAGCCCATCGCCAAATCGGGCACGACAAGATAACAATATAAATACACCCAACGACGCATAGTCCTGACCACACACTAGGTAAACCTGTATCGTGGTATCAAGAACTTCGAGGGACTTGCGGTCACACAACACCCAGACCCGAGACAAATATTGTGGATCAGACAAACATTTCTCTAGGTACGGGAATCGAACCCACGGCCTTACGCTTCGCAGCCGGCTACTAGCCCACTGCGCCACGGAGGCTGTCATAAAATGTATAGACTTTTTTTACCTACCAATTAATTTGAAAATCTCTTGGCTGACGTTGAATGTGATTTTATTGTGAAAATGAGTCACCGATAAATTTGACTCGTTAACTCTCCAGTCACAGGATAAAAATAAAAAGTGAGACGGTTTTGAACAAAAGAATAATGTTATATTTAGTAATAAATTGAATAGATCGTCTTTAATATGTTCATAACTATGTGATATTTTTCTAGATTTTTAATCAAATAAAAAAAAAGATGATGTCCTAGATTCGTCTGTATGTTTTTTTGTATGTTTCGCGATATCTGTAAGTGGTAGAGACACGCTGTGGACAGTCTTGTCTACTGCATGAATGTCTCGACCGGGTTGCTACCACTATCTTTTTTTTGTTTTTTTACCGATTTACTATTTGTCTGGTAGTGGTCGCTTTTAATGATAAGAGCGCATTTTGTAACATAATAGTTTTAAGGTTCTAAGTGAATTATTTTTATAATTAGTGTACAAGAAGGAGTTATCTATCTATCTATCATCTGCATATATAACAGCAGTGGGACAATGTGATACAGTGCCCACATTATTAACATGCACAAAAATATATTTTGCAGGTAAGTTTCATTGATTTACTCCCTAAATGGAATTAAAAGCTCCATCCAAAATCCACGAGTATCAACCAATTAAAGCACACCTCGAAAGTGGATCATTCCCACCTTTCCATTTTTCAAGAGCGCTTAATTTTCCTTTCGTTTGCGGATTCGTTCATTACTTGCAGTTGCGCGAACATATTCAACATGATTACAATGAAAAATAGACTCTGTGCCTATTCATATATCGCGTAGTTCTCTGTAAAGAATATTTATTTAAATCATATTTTACAAACGTACATTCTATTATTTGCAGTTTTTACAGCGCGTCGTGATTATATTATGTCAAAGTTGGTTATTACTAAATGATAATTAGGTAAGTATAAGTTGTAGTTTTGGCCCGAATTCTGACAGTGCGGTTGATCTCTTATTTTAATTATTTCCTCAACTAGTTTAAAGTTGTGTTTATTGTATAAATAGAGTTTATGTGAATTTGTACAATAAATATTGACTAAAGTATCTGAAGTATGGTACTGGAAAGAATTGACACCACCAAATTGATTTGAAAATAGATGTCCAGCCCCATCTCTATGAACGCCCACAATATCAGAATTATGAGCGCGTTCCCGAAGCGACGTTAAAGGAAAGGGATATCAAAAGGGATAATCAAAGGACTAAGAAGGGGAGAGCGGAATGTCGGCCTCCGGATTTCTCACACACCGTACGAATGCTGTAAACAAACTGTACAGCGTGGCTCTACCACACAAGACATTTAGACGTAGAATTTACATTCATAAGCCAAAAATTATAGAAAAAAAAATAAAAAATATAATAGAACTATCGGTCTTTCGTGAATAAAAACATTAATGGCGCTGAATATAATTTGGCCGAGGCCAAATAAAGATCAGATAATATATTATACCAATACCGAGTCCAAGGTGATCGCATTCGTGCATTTTCGCCTGAAGGTTTTTTAAATTGCAAATAAAAAAAACTAAGGTCCACTTGCACCTCGATCCTAAATGGAGTTTGATTGCCATACTCAAAGACGTCACTAAACTTTAATAATAAATAAATAATTATAATAAATACACCTAACAGTCACACAAATAGTCCTGACCCCACAGTAAGATACGAGTCATGTGTCGTGGGTATCAGAAACTAGGAGAGACTTTCGGTCTCACAACACCCAGACCCGAAACAAATATTTGTGGCTCACACATATATTTTAACGGTGTGGGGATCGAACCCGCGGCCTTCCGTTTCACAGCTGGCTACTCGCCCACTGCGCCACGGAGGCTGTCATTAAGTCATTTCTCACAATTCAATTATCTCTCAGAGACATTCATTAAGTTGTTTCGTGTATTCAGTAACGCCAAAACCGGCGTAAAGTCGCAGCTTGCTGCTGCGTTTCGTACGGTGAGTTAGATATTCGGAGGCTCAAACCCCTTCCCTTTCCCAATCTCTTCATTATACCTTTCCGTTAAGGTCGGCAACATACCTATAATTCTTTTGGTATTGTGGGCGTACAAGGGCGGTGGAGTTCACTTGCCATCAGGTGACCCACTTGCTCGTTTGCCGGCCTATGCTTACTTATCAGGTTTTTTTATTTAACTGAATGACTAGACCATCGCTAAC
This sequence comes from Mimas tiliae, assembly GCA_905332985.1. Classification (NCBI taxonomy): domain Eukaryota; kingdom Metazoa; phylum Arthropoda; class Insecta; order Lepidoptera; family Sphingidae; genus Mimas; species Mimas tiliae. The sequence goes on along the minus strand of HG995247.1, from coordinate 5,524,897 downwards.
CTAATGGTAAGCATCATGCCTGCTCATAAACAATAACAATACTACTCAGAACTTTAAACCACGAATTACACGTTAAGGTAACTCGTTGGGAACAATTGCAACTTACAACAACACAAAATAGTAAATACGTACAAACGAAATTAATGAAATGAAAGTCAATAGAATATCCTATTTAATATGTATTAATGCAATCTACCGCAAATTGTTTGAGCAGCACCGAACCACAAATTCTAACCGCTCGGAGTCGACGCTAAATTATTGTAGTATTCAATTAATTCATATTGCAAGGGAATATGAAATAATATGACGGCCTTCGTAGATCTGCGAGGATGTTATTAGCTGAGGAACGAAAGGTCGCGCACTCTATTCTCTCGTAGATACAAATTTCGAAATACAGTATATTAGTTAGACAGTCGAGGCTATGTATAATTTCTTTATTTTTTTTATTGCATAGGCGTACAAACAAGTGAGTCACATGATGGTAAGCGACCTCCAGCGCCCATGTACGCCCATAATACCAACAGAATCATGGACGCGTTGTCAACCTGAAAGGAAAGGGATAATTAAGGGCTTGGGAAGGGGAGGGGGATTTAGACCTCCGGATATCACACTCACCGAACGTAACGCAGCAGCAAACTGCTACTTATCCGCCGGTTATCTGCGAGACAGTGGTAACGACCTGGACGAGACCGCCCATTCATTCCGTAGATAAAACTGTCTACAGCGTGACTTTACCACTAAATAATGGTATAATGATAAATCAGTGCATTGTATGTTAAGATATTCAATATATTCTGTATTCCATTTTACTCTACAAATATTCATAAATTGTAAGACCATACTCAAGAAATCGTCATTAATTATTGTTTAGAAATATTTTTGTCTGGACGGCATCTACGCGTTTGGCCCGCCTTAATCAATTCCTACCATGTTACATGTATTTTTTTTTTTAGGGAGATAATTATAATGTATAATTATTAATTATTATAAAAAAAAAATTATGTCCTTATTTATTGATACGATACTGCTAAGATGAAGTAAGGACTTTAAAAAATCTTCCTATTTAACTATATTGTAAGTTTGTATATTGTTTGTATTTCTTAAAAATCGTGAAAGATTATGCTACCTAATTTTAATTTTTATACATCTGACATTGTTAGCCATAAATTAAATATTACGCCGTATTTGTGTTCCCATAGTTAGCAAGCCCTAAAGCTATAAAATGTTTTATACAATGGAAGGTACATTATGAAATGTGCTAGGTAAATGTCACGCAATGATATTTCGTATCAACATAAAGCAGCCATTTTAGCCCAAGAAGCTAAAGCGCACATACGAAATAACACAAAACTGCACATAAGCCCTTTCGTCCTTATGCCACAGCGTAAGATTCAGCAACCACCATTAAAATCGTTCATTGGCTCAAGAATCTACAAAGTATTTAAAGTACCTACTTAGTTACAAGTTAGTGTATCATATGAATTCATGCATACATACATACATACGCACTCACGCCTATAATCCACGAAGGGGCAGACAGAGGTGTAACCAGTACACCCACATTTCACCGAGCGTATCTCCGTCCCATGATGTGATAGGGGGTGAGCCTATCGCCATACCAGAATGATAACTTTGGCTGATATTGAGCATTTCATAACAGAATAACCCAATATCCATTTTTCCCGACCCGGGGATTGAACCCGAGACCTCAGCGTTAGCCTCAGTCGTAACGCGTTCGCATTACAACTGCGCCACCGAGACAGTCTGAATTCATGCATGGTGATTATATTATTATAAATTATATCCATGATTTTTCCTGTCATAAAAATCTGATTTATGTTATTGCATCATATTTTTTAAATTTTCGAGACAGATGAACTGTTCGTAAGCCAAAAATAGCAGTTATACTAATCAATCTGTTCAAAAGTGATCTGATTATGTATTATTATCAGATTAAAGACTTATTTAAACTTTATATTGTAACTGTAATTATATTGGAATGGAGGTGGGTCACCAATATCATAAGCCCAAAACCAACCTCACCGTACGAAACGCAGCAGGCCGCCATTTTACGCTGGTTTTCTATGAGACATTGGTAACGAGCTGGACGAGCCGGCCCATTCATGCTGTAGACAAAACTGTCTACAGCGTGGCTCTACCACTCATGAATGAAGCCAAAGAGGTGTTGAAAAATCGTTGTCTGTGCCTACTCCTATGGCAAACAGTTGTGAGTATGTATTATAACTTCAAGTCGCATTTAAACAAGTATACATAGAATAGATAAGAAACGCGTATCTGTAGAAGTTACAGTGTGAGTTTTGATGATTGTTACCGCCTTATCATTTCTGAGTAAGCGTAAAGGCTCAACATTATCTAATGCGTAACGCTTATATACTACTGATTTAAATTCAATTGACTGTACACGGATTAGGTAGCAGTAAGGGTATGCATACATTATAACTTATCTATTTACAGATGCTTAAGATTGGGCGAAGTGGAGGTGTCTTAGAAAAAGGGGCCTGGTAGGTACTAGCCGGGATAACGCCAGATATAAAGAAAGAAGATAAGAAAGATTATACTCTATCTCCCACTCTCAACTTTAAATCTATATTCTAGTATTCCTACTAAATATTATAAAAGTTTGGATAGTTGAGAGTGAATCTAAATGTTTGTTAATCGTCAATGAAATTTGGCATACAAGTAGACGATGAACTGAATTAGGACATAGGCTACTTTTTATTCCGGAAAAAGACAATCGCGCGGGCTGTGCCGCGCGCTAAACCTAGTTTATAATAAGGATTATGCCAGGTACATCATTATAGTTTCTATTTAATAGCGTCCAAACCCGAAATATTTAAGGATTTATTGCGGTGCCGGGACCAAACCTGTGACTGTTGTCATTACCATCTTTAGGTAATAATAATTACACCCAACAGTCACACACATAGTCCTGACCCCACACTAGGTAAACCTGTATCGCGGGTATCAGGAACTACGAGGGACTTGCGGTCCCACAACACCCAGACCCGAAACCAATATTATGGATCACACAAACATTTGTCTCGGTGTGGAAATCGAACCCACGGCCTCTCGCTTCGCAGCCGGTATTCGCCCGCTGCGCCACGGAGCTGTCATATTGTCATATACCATTTTTTTTGGTATTCCCATACTCGATACTGATCCTTTCGTAATAGAAACCCCCAATATCACTTTTACCCAACCCGAGGATCGAACCCGAGACCTCAGCTAACAGTCGTACCGCGTACGCATTACAAATGCGCCACCGAGGCAGTCATAGTTCATTCAAAATGCTGAAAATATAATCACGGTACAAACCGTTACATAAATAAACGTAATAAACCAAAACTTTTTCAAAATAACTATATTCATCGGCACCACCCGAATATTTTTTAATAAACGAAAATCTCGTACGAGTCCTGTTCCATGTGTTTTTTTATATTTCATAACCTGAATGCATCGAGCTTTCACTAATCCTCTGCGATTGCAAAAGCAATAAAGTTTATGATACGAAAACAAATTGTCTCTGGCCAGTTAAACAATCGAAACAAAAAAGCATAAACAAGCTTACGTAATAGGGCGCTTACGGCCATTTGCAAATGTGACGGTGACATTTAGATATTGCATGCGACTTAGCTAATTGAATTTCCGTAACCCTTTGACTATGGGATTAAAGTGGGTTTTGATAGTGCCCGTGAGGTAGAGGATATCATTATGATATTGACTATATAAAGCTTAAAGGGCTAGCTGTATATTCGTGAATTTACTCCTTACAACGCAATTAAAAAAACCATTCTTCATCCTATGAACTTAATATTTTCTATTATAATTTTACTAGGTGGTAGGTTAATCGTATGCGAGAGGCCGTCTAGGTAGACACCACCGCTTTGTATATTTCTGGCGTCAAGCAGAAGTATGTAAACATTATTGTGTTCCGGTCTGAAGGACATTGAAGTCAGCGAAATGACTGGGCATTATGAGACTTAACACGTTATGTCTCAGGGTGACGAGCGCAGTTTAGTGACATGCAGTACATCGTAATTCGAAGCTCTTATGGTGTTGCTTCTGTTTATGAGTAGGCATGACGCTGACCATCAGGCAAGCGACCTGCCAATCTGGCCATCTAAAGCTAATAAAAAAATGGCATATTAAGTGCATAGAAATTAAGTTTAATATTAAATAATAATCTAGAAAAATATTTATACTCTTATTATGTTATTAGTGTTATACTCTTAGTGACTTCCGAATTCCCATTTTAAATCCCAATTTCGATTTTTAAACCCTTTATTTTTCCCTCGACCTTCGTTTTAAAAAAGAAGAAAAGCATTAAATCATCAAAGCCACATTGCCAGCCCACAACGGAAGGAGCTCTACTGCAGTGCAGTGCTCTAATCACATTGTAGACCGCAAACTAAAGGTCTGGCCGGATTATTATTTCGTTTAATCTTTTCTTGAAACATAAAATGCCCAGAGCCGAATGCCGAGGCTTTAATAGTAATAGTGCGAAATAAAACTTTATTTTTAATTATGTAATTATTATTTTTCTTTCACTATAAATATAGATATATATACGATTATATATCATATTTGTTACATTCACGATATATATACATATATATATATCATATTTGTTAAATAAAAACAATAAAAAAATTTAACAAAAGTAAAAGAAAAAAAAATGCTTCGTCTGAATTGTTTTATGGGCCATCAGTAACAATATACATCACAAAAGATATTAGACACAACATAGTTTGTTCTAAAAAAAAAAACAGACCGGTAATTAATCGGGGTGACAAGCTCATTAAAAATCCTATTCGGACTTTGAAATTACTAGTTCGTAGTGGTGTCGTAGAGTTGATAGGCATACGTGACGCTTAACATCAGGCGAGCGACCTGCTGGTCTCGTCATTAAGGTACATAAAAATCTACCATATCATAAAATAAGCTCGCACCTTTTTCCCCGACGGCAACTTGTGCTGCACCCACGTTTCGCCGAGCTCGATAGGAGGCGAGCTTATCACAAAATTGGGAACAAATTCCAATCCCTACAATAAATATGTGATTTTTTAAATCGAAAACTCAAATCTTATTGTCCTGAGAATTGAACCCAGGATCTCACAGTTATTAGCCGTACGTAAGTATGCTGCCACTAGACCAATGAAGCTGGAAATTTTACGAAAGCAATTAATCACAATCTTTCTCCTCAGAGATCTTGACTCGAAGATTTAATAAAAACAATATCTACCTACATAAATAAAAAGTTAACTAGGCTGCACGACTAAGTTTCTTTTGCTTCCCAACAAAGAAGTGAATTGAAAAAATAAAATACGAAAGGTCAGGCCAGATCATTATTTCGTAAATTTCTCTTTTAAAAATGAAATTGGCCGCTTTAGCTTTTAGCCGTAATAGTAAATTCAATTTTGCGGCGACAACGAGGATGATGAAAAATTTAAGTGCATCGCAATCTCAAGGGAAACTTGCAGCACGAAGAGACTTATAATTTATTTGTTCTCGAAGAAGAATGCTTAAAAAGAATAAAGGTTCTTGAAGTTGATTGAAGGGTGTTTTAAACTGTTTGCATAAGACTTATTTTATTCTGTTTTCAAAACTTTTCATACGTTTTTCTCCGTATTTTAGCCTCATGAAGTTGTGTTGATAAGAAAATGATTTTTTTTTATTGCATACGCCGGCAAACGAGCAAGTGGGTCACCTGATGGTAAGTGATCTCCACCGCCCATGTACGCCCACAATACCAAGAGTCATGGGCGCGTTGCCGACCTTAAAGGAAAGGGATAATTAAGGGATTGGGAAGGGGAGGGGGATTTGGGCCTCCGGATATCTCACTCACCGTACGAAACGCACCAGCAAGCTGCTACTTTACGTCGGTTTTCTGTGAGACAGTGGTAACGACCCGGACGAGCCGGCCCATTCATGCTGTAGACAAAATTGTCTACAGCGTGGCTCTACCACTCGTAAAACTCGAAATTTTGAATATGTGTTCATTGCCTATGTACAAATGTATGTTTTCCGTAAATATCGATTCAAATGTTTTTTCTTATTGTACGGTAATATTTGTGACATTTTGACGTACCGAGACTATGGAGTCTCGGTGCTTCGGTCATGGGACCGTGCCAGATACGCGTAACAAAGATACAAGAGTGGACGGTCGTAAAATTTTGGAGTAGGTAATCTGTTTTGTTGTCCAAAAATATAAATAAATAAATAAGTGTTACAGCCTAATGTCACAAAGCGATCCGTTATATTATGAAACCTCGTTGAAATATCGAACATTTGCGGTGTCATCTAACAACTTTCGTCCACACTTAGCAAATACGTGAGACAGACACAGACTCTTTCTCTCTCTCTCTGCGTGGAAATATCAATGTGGATGCGCCTTTATATTCGGACCCCTTCTTATGATTTCATTACATTATTATTAAATATAATTTGTTTGACAAAGGGCAAATATCATATAATATCAAAGACAAACTTTGGAACGAAACTCGAAAATTGTGCAGTTTCATAACAATAAATGCATTGTTAACTATTTCCAAACTTCATTAGTTTTACAAGAAATATGGAACTTGTAGTACAGATGTCGGAGTTTCTGAGAATGTTGGAATTTGTTCTATTTGTAGATGCAGGTTTCATCAATGTACGTAGTAGTATGTACACGGGCACTTTAAAACAACTCATAACATAATATCAACACTCATGGATGTACCCCAAAAGGGTGGGCAAAGGTACAACTAGTGCACCCGCGGTTCACCGAGCCTATTTTCGTCCCATGTAATAAGTCATTAACATATGTGTGTTATACCATAAGTGCTATTTCGAATCCAAAGTCTGAAATACAAATAATAATTATGGTGATTACCTGATCTGGAATTTGAGCCTAGGACTTGTCTTGTGACACCGCTGTCTCAGCCAAGTACGCTGTCACTAGTCCCATGAGGCGATATTAATATGTTAATTTATTTAATTAAAATACAGCCCATATAAATTTGTCCCTATGAGACATGTTATTTCAGTATGTCAAAATTACAAGTTATATTTTATGGTATACAATAAAAAGATTTTTATTTGTTAAAATATTCATTTTATCTCAACAATAACAACTAAAATAAAATTAATACAGTCAAACCTCAACTGCAATTGCCAAAAAACGACATTCGCATTTCTTAAATGAGAAAATATTAACGTCAACAATTTGTACAAACATTTGTAAGAAAATTATACAAATTTCAAAGAGAGGTAATAACTCACATTTTCGAGGAACGCTCGAGATGTAAGTAATCAAGAAATGAGCAAAAACTCTTTACATCACAACAAACAGCACTTGCGCGTTTAAAAAATGTTTAATGTGAAAAGCTTCAGAGTTTTTAAGCCCAGATAATGTGAATTTTTGTTGCGGAAACTGAGCTTGCTAAGAACTCGCTTAAAAGTTTTGAACGAAAATTTTTCAGTGGCGCAAAGAGCTCGCAGCCGCGCCTGATTCTGAATGCATCGTTAGAATGTCGAGGGCCGTGCCTGAATGAGAGCTCCAACGATTTATAACTGACATTTCGATATTTTCCATTATTTATAGACGCTTTTGTTGCGTTTGTTTTCCTGATTCCTGATTGTCTATGTTACAATCAGGAATGCAGTATTTTCGGGAACATAAATACAACTTCTAATAAAATAAACATTCTGTTTCGCAACATTGAAGTAGATTTCATTCTTCATCCAACTTGCAAAACTAGCTGACGACATATTTTGAAAATAGAACATATAATTATAGAGTTAGTTTTGTGGGGTTTTCCATCCTTAAGGTTTTGCGATTTTTATTAGAGATAAAAATTACACACACGGATATTGGCAGATTTTAATATAGCATCTTAAAAAAACATATTTGTACCTCTTAACCTGTCTTAATGCTTATGGTCCAAATTGATAATTGTTTTTTTTTTTTTTATTGCGGTAAAAATATGTAAAAAATAGTAGGTAACATATGACAAATGGTATTGTAAAACGTTCATATAACAAAGTCCTTGCGGGCCCAAGGCTAGTCTATCATTTATTCATTGTATTGTCTCAAATGTTTACCGTGGAACCGCGCTCGTAAAATATAGCCGCGTATTTTTGATGGCTACGAAATACCATGTGGGCGCTTAATATTATATTCATAACTGTTTTACGGTAAAAAAAAATTAAAGTAATAATATTTCTCTTTTATGGATAACTAGCATTTGTTCGCGGCTCCACCCGCGTGAATGTCTTTTTTCGGGACAAAATGTAGCTTATGACCTTCCCTAGGATATAATCTCCTTGCCAAAATTCATTAAACTCTGTTCAGCCGCTTAGACGTGAAAACGTAACATACAGAGTTACGTTCACATTTATAATTTTAGTATGGCTTGTAACAACGCTATAATTGTTTTTGACATAATGCTTGTAGATTACGCCAGCCTCCGTGGCGCAGTGGGCGAGTAGCCGGCTGCGAATCGTGAGATTCGATTCCTACACCGAGAAAAACTGATTGTGTTACCCAAAAATATTTGTTTCGAGTCTGGGTGTTGTGGGATCGGAAGTCTTTGAGTGGTAGAGCCACGCTGTAGACACTTGTCTACAGCATGTATGGGCTGGCTCGTCCGGGTCATTACCACTGTCTCACAGAAAACCGGCGTAAAGTAGTAAAGTAGTAAACTTGCTGCTGCGTTTCGTACGGTGAGTCAAATATCCGGAGGCCCAAACCCCCTCCCCTTCCCAATCCCTTAATTATACCTTTCCTTCAAGATCGGCAACGCACCCATGATTCTTTTGGTATTGTGGGCATACATGGGCGGTGGAGATCACTTACCATCAGGTGCCGCACTTGCACGTTTGCCGGCCTATACTATAAAAAAAAAGTCCCTCGTAGTTCCTGATACCGACGATACAAGTTAAACTAGTGTGCCTATGTGTGTGACTGTTGGGTGTATTTATTTATTTATTTTATTATAACTATATGATTGATATTATGATTTGATGAGGGGCAACCCGCCATCTGACCCCACAACCACGGGAACTATTTTTCGTAATAGCCTCGTGCGTTAATCGGCAGAGTGTACCACGTGCATTTGGTTGGCTTTAGGCCTAAGATGTTGATGGCCCACTTACTCATTAACGGTCCAACACTATTAATTTTTTTGGGTATAACACCAACATTTGTCTATATGGGGTTCGAACCTGTGAACCCTCCTTTCACAGCCGGCTACTCGGCCCCGTAGGCAGTCATTATCTTAATGACCGCAGAGTAAGGAATATTCCGTAATATAATAGACTGAACATTGAAGCTGAATAAATGATTGTTAGATAGAGTACACTGTGGTAAGAGCGGTAGCGAGCTTGGATGCAGTTATATTGTACAGCACTTGGCCACGTGACGAAATTTGCTTCCTTCTACTCACGCCTATAATCCCCGAAGGGGTAGGCAGAGGTGTAACCAGTAACCCACATTTCGTCGAGCTCATTTCCGTCTCATGATGTGATCGGGGGCGAGCCTATTGCCATGCCGGGCACAACTCCAGACTCCAGGCTGATGCTGAGCATTTCGTAATAGAAAAATCCAATATCACTTTTACCCGACCCGGGGATCGAACCCGAGCCGAGACCCGAGATTATACCGCGTACGCCTTACAACTGCGCCACCAAGGCAGAAGTAATTTAAATAATAATACCAGCGTTGTATTACACACGTCCCACTGCCGGGCACTCCTCTACTGAATGAGAGGGTTTAGGCCTTCACCCCGCTGGCATAATGCAGGTTGGCAGACTTTACATACCTTTGATAATCTTATAGAGGGCTTCTAGGCATGCAGGTTTCCTGACGATGTATCCTTTATTGTTAAAGCAAGCGATTTCTATAACAATTACGTAACTCAGAAAAGACAGTGATGCATGCTGTTGGGGCTGGTTTCGAAGCTGCGACTTTCGCCTCGACAGTCCGTATCACTTCCCGGTGAGCTATCGCTACTTTTTATACAGAAGAATAAAACCATGGAAATAACTAATAACCTAATGTAATCGCTCAAAACCCTCGGCATCAATTAAAAAAATATCTAACTTTGAAACGGCTGAATAAATTTTCTTCAAACATAGTTATGAACCATATTTTTTAAATTAGTTTTACTTTACCGGCGTAAAGTAGCAGCTTGCTGCTGCGTTTCGTACGGTGAGTGAGATATCCGGAGGCCCAAATCCTTATATTCCCTTCCCGATCCCTAAATATCTCTTTCTTTTAAGGTCGGTAACGCACCCATGATTCTTTTGGTATTGTAGGCGTACATGGGCAGTGGAGATCACTTACTATCAGGTGACCCACTTGCTCGTTTGCTGGCTTATTTTATAAAAAAAGAAAGTAAAAAACGAATTCAAGTCTGCCATTAGTTCAGGCGCCAGAGACTGATACAAACGCGCGCACACACACACACACACACACTCACACACTCACAGACAGACAATAATAGAACCCCTCTTTTTTGTCGGGAAAAACCCGCTTTCCGCAATATTCCATCCCCAAATGATTGGTCTACGCGATCATCGCTCATATCATACCCTAGCCATTCTGTTTGCATAATGTCCGCTTTAATAAAGCCACTTGTTTTTATATTTCCCTTTTTATATTATCCCAAACAGAAGTTACGACAGTTTTACTGGGGCCGGCCATATTTTCGCTCGTTTCCTACTATAAAGTAAATATACATTTAAATAAGATATAAATCGGTGGCTTTCTTTTTATTGTTTTGTTACGGACTTTTTTTATTTTGGTAAGTGGTCAGTTCTTGTTTGGTGGTTTGGATATAGAAGTAAAGCCAATATGATAGTAAACAATGGTTTAAAGGCATTGTATTATTTAATACTAGCTTTTGCTTATGGATCCGCTCGCGTGAAAGTCTCTAACAAAAACCCACTTACAGTGAATTTAGGACTCAAAAATACTAAAAGGCAAAATAAAGATATCATCTACAGTACCACTGACTCAAAATTGCTTTTGAGGCGGTTAAATTTTCTCTCGTACTCTGCCATTAGGTCTTAATTAAATTTGGAATCACCCCGGAATAATCTTTCAAACACAAAAAATATTATCCAAACCGGAGCATATATGTCAGAGTTATGCGTGAACACACAGACAAATTAAGAACCTCTCCCTTTTCAAGTCGGATAAAACTTGGCTTAATTTAAGAATAAAGTTAACAAAAACATACAATAATATAAAATTAACTTACAGAAAAATATATAAACAAAACAATGTAATACGAGGACCAACTTTTACGTAACTAATTAGAAGGATTTGATTAAAAGAAACATAACTGCTATTCGGAATTTTCGACGTAACGATACAGGACGTACCGTTAAATACAATACGGCATGTTAGAAGTATACCTGATTTGATTCCTGTACAGGTACGAATCCAGGATAAATGGGACCTTAAAACCCACCTTGCCATTGTTGAGGTAATTTCATTAGTCGCTATATGACTGAATATAGTTTGAGTTAATTTATTTATTTCTCAGAGAGGTCAATTAAGATTATTTTTGTACTCAGTAACTGAGCATAAAGCATTTTCTTTATTCAGTGATGGAGCATAAAACAGTAACTAGCTCTGAAATACATAAGCGGATTCTAAGAAGTGACTTAATGACAATGAAAGGTAATTTACGTTTCTGAATGCGGAAGTTTAAGTCTCAGTTTTGCATAATTAATAATTATATATCGATTTATACATTTTTAAAGGATTGTTTCATGTGTGTTATTTTAGATGTTACGTCATTATTAATTCTTTACCACACCCATAGTAATTATAAAGCACTCCTAATAATAACATATCATCGCTAATTTCCTACACACATTATTTATACAATCCATCATGACTGTAATTATATTGTTCTAATGGTGTAGATGGCATAGATACAAGGAGACACATGCCTTTACTAGTAATGAAGAAGCTGAACAAGGCAATCTGGCAAGTAATCGAAGGCTGGCTATAAAACATATTTATTGTGACCATAGTGCTGAATATAAAATGTCCATGATTCACATCTAATAGATTTCATATCTCAGTGGATTGATACTGTGTTAAAGCAACATTTTATATTTTAAGCATTTCTAACTTGAAAAAAATATTCAAATCAAATTATGGGTGTACATGGGCGGTGGAGATCAGTTACCATCAGGTGACCCACTGGCTCGGTTGCCGGCCTATGCAATAAAAAAAAAAAAAAATTTTCAGGGATAAAGTTAATTTGTGTCTTAGGTGCAAGCCACATTGAAAATATGAAATACGATGTAATACGCCATCTTATTAATAATAATAAGATGGTGTGGTGCAGTACGAGGCGCCACTGCAAAACATTTCGTAGATTATAAAATAAAAAAAAAATACCCAACAGTCACACTCAATATAGTCCTGATCCCACACTAGGTTATAACCTACATCGTGGGTATCAGGTACTACGAGGGATTTTCGGCCCCACAGCACCCAGACCCAATATTTGTGGATCACAACATTTGTGTGGGAATCGAAACCACGGCCTCTCGCTTCACAGCCTGCTACTCGCCCACAGAGCTGTCAATACTAAAAAGTATAGTTAGGTCGCAAATCTCAGGGCACGGCGGATGAAACCTCACACGTCAGCTCTCATCCTCTCTGTGTAGTTCGCAATACAATAGTCTGTATTTTGGTATGAAAATTCTATAAAGAGGTGCAGTGTCCTTGCCCTGTATTAGGTATTTTTAAGTGGCTTTTACATACAACTATAAATATCACACAAAAGAAGCCTCAAGCAAAGCTAATATACAATATTATTTGCTGCCGCTTGCATTTTCACTTTAAGTAACAAAGAAGCTCTTGATAAAGCGATTTTATCAACTATCATAGCATCAAAGGGACTCCAACGCCCCTTTAAGTTTAGTCCTAGATTAAACACAAAGAAACTAGAACACAGATGCTTCTACTGTGCACAAGCTCCGAATAGCAGCAGGCGAGTAACAGGCTGTCAAATGACAAGCTGGGGCTTCGATTCCCACACCAAGACAAATGTTTGTATAATCCACAAATATTTGTTTCAGGTTTGGTTGATGTGGTACCGTAAGTTTATCATAGTTCTCCTACGATACTGGTTAACTCAGTGTATGATCAAGACTATAGGTGTGACTGTTTGGTATATTTATTTAGTTGATATATCGATGAACAAACAATTCGACACCGACTGCTTCGGTGACGCAGTTGTAATGCAGATCGTATAAAAGTGATATTTTCAAAGGGTTTTTCTATTACGAACTGCTCAGTATCAACCCGGAATCTGGAATTGTGCCCGGTATGGCGATAGGCTCGCTTCCTGTCACATCATGGGATGGAGATACGCTCAGCGAAATGTACGTATACTAGTTACACCCCTGCCTATCCCTTTGGGGATTACAGACGTAAGTGCGTATGTATGTAAATAATTAGACCCACATCCCTAAATCTCAGTACGATCCTGTGTCATGCTGTTTACTTGAAGTGTTTGACCTCCCAAAACGAGTGTTACAAGCGTAGGTTACAAGTAAATAAAACGAATTTGTCAAAGCCATCAGCTTGTTATTTGATGACGTAATCTCACGGCAAAAGTATCTATATGTGCGGCAGCGAAACAATTTCTTTATTGATGCTACAAAGATCTAGCGAATATATGAGAAAGTATTTTATACACATTTACGCCCGTATTATAGGAAGGGGTAGGCATAGGTGTAACCAGTACACCCACATTTCGCCGAGCTTATTTCCGCCCTATGATGGAATAGAGGGCGAGTCAATATTTAGGAATAACTTAGAACATGAATAAGACACACCAGTATCCCCAAAAGAGTATGCTGTAACGGTTGTTGTACCCACAGCTCGCCAAGTTTATTTCCGTCTTATTTTGTGATAGATAGCGTGGGAATAGCGCCATATCAGACACACAATCTATCTATAGTAATTAATAATATGTGATTATTTCGAATTAGAAAACGTAAATTATGTTTGCCCGAACCACGCGCTTAACATAAGGCCCCGAGATTTTTTCGACCTGTATTCTGATACTATCTCTATCACTCTCTCTTTGTCGTATGGTACACGTTATGTTACTAGAAACTAGTTTCTCATGCACTAGATATCCCGTAGATTTATGCTAAATAGGCTAGGATTTAAAATCAGGTCTTCACCAGTTTCTGTATCTTATGCGATACTAATTTTACTGAAAATTATAAATTATAATCTAATTATTTCAAAAATATTAATGTAACAGTGCCTGACAGCCTCCATGGCACAGCGGGCGAGTAGCCAGCTGAGAAGCTAGCGGCCGTGAATTCGATTCCCGCACCGAGACAAAATGTTTGTGTGATCCACAAATATTTTTTCGGGCCTGGGTGTTTTCTACCCAGAAGGGTTGACGTCAAGCAGACGGCCAGTTGTAAAAACAACAAGCCAAATCTTTCTGTAACATGCGTTAACAAGCAAGATGCGCCGACCCTACTCCGAGTGGGATAAGGGCAGGTGGTATAAGAGACAAAAGTGGCAATACCATTCATCTTTAACAAATCGATTCACCTCAAAAACAAGATTAATTCGACGGAACGAAATTCCGCAACAGACAAAAACTGCTTAATCATGTTATCTACGAGTAAGGAGGGGAAGCGTTGGCGATCGCAAATCAGTTAAGCGGAACTGTCCACTCATGTGAACAATAGCTCGAGGCTTCGCTGGGCCATCCATCATGGTCCACGCTATCCGAAACTAGAACTGATATTAAGCCAATCTCGTCCGATCGGCTATTTCATTACGCGAAGTAAATAATCATAACAGCGAGGTAAACAAACATGGAACTTCAGAATTGCTTAGAACAGGAGTGTTGTTGTATTTACTCGTTATGATAGTATGTTTGTTTATTGTTTTATTACTATAGTAATATTTAGGGAGTAGTTGGATTGGTTTATGGTATGCAAGAGGCCGTCTGGGTAGATACCACCGCTTTGCCTATTTCTGGCATCAAGCAGTAGACTGTAAGTACTGTTGTGTTCCGGTTTGAAGGACATTGCAGCCAGTGACATTACTGGGCATATTGAGACGTGACTTCTCGGTGTGATGAGTACAGTCCAGCGCCATACGGTGTTTTGTGATTTAAGTTCTGTGTGGTGTTGCTTCTGTTTATGGCGAAAGACCTGCTCGTTTCGTCATTCAAACTAATTAAAAAAAATATACTAAGAGTAAACCGTATATAAATCCCACAAACGCCTATAAAAATTTAAAAACGTCGATACCCCTTGAACTCTTAGCACGCCACTATTACCACCTGAGAAATTCATAGCTTTAGTTATTTATTATAACATTCTCCGGCTCTTTGTAACAACGTTGCGCACTCTCCGATTATGCACACCACATCAATCTAGCCGCTGTATTACCCCTGAGTGCATTTTAAAGTCCTTGGAATAGGTTATCCGGGAGCCATTTACTTACCAGGGTAAGTTTTACAGCTAAGAAAGCGACCGATTTTTTTACTAAATTAACTTTTGCTGGCAACTTCGACTTGGGTATTAACAACGCCAGTCTTTTTACCACAGCTTTTTACCAACAACCTTTTGTGTTTTATTCGAATTTATATTATAAGAATTTTATCTTAGAATGCAGACGAGTGGTCTCAAATTTTCAGTTAACTAGAAAATAAAGACGCTTATTGGATCATGGATCTCTTATTTATTGAAAGCCGAGAATATAAATAATAAATACTAGGGTTTGCTAGCTGCTAGCTGGGTTTCCGAGATAAAAAGTAACCTATGTTCTAATCCAGGGCATGGTCTTCCTGTGTGCCAAATTTCATACAAAACCGTTTAGCCGTTAAGGCGTGATTGACTAACAAACTCACAAACATCCAATCTTTTATAATAATAAGTAGGACATATTCTGAATGAATATGATTTTTTTTCCAACAAAACCGTTTCCCAGTTGGCGGAAAAATCGATACATAAAAAGATGTGACCGATTTTAGTCTTGTTCAAGTTTTGGTGTCAATTCCCTCCAGTACGATGCGTCATAGACGATTTTTTTTTTTTCCATGCGGATCGAACAACCAAGGTCGGTCAATACATTTGGTCAAAAATCACCTAAATTTACCAATTTGAATGATTCCATACATTGTTCATCACAGTAAATGGTTATTACTCTAATCTACACCACTTTTATACAACAAACACAACTTTAAACTAGTTTAGGAGTAAATTGAAATAGGAGATAATATAGACTGCCTCGGTGGCGCAGTTGTAATGCGTACGCGTTACAATTGAGGCTAACTCTGAGGTCTCGGGTTCGATCCCCAGGTCGGGTAAAGTGGTATTGGGTTTTCTATTTCGAAATTCTCAGTATCAGCCCGGAGTCTGGAATTTGTGCCCGGTATGGCGATAGGCTCGCCCCCTATCACATCGTGGGACGGAGATACGCTCGGCGAAATGTGGGTGTACTAGTTACACCTCTGCCTACCCCTTCGGGGATTACAGGCGTGAGTGCGTATGTATGAAATGCTCAGTATAAGCCCGGAGTCTGGAATTTGTGCCCGGTATGGCGATAGGCTCGCCCCCTATCACATAAGGGACGGAGATACGCTCGGCGAAATGTGGACACCCACTGTGTGTGTGTACTGGTTACACCTCTGCCTACCCCTTCGGGGATTACAGGCGTGGGTGTGTATGACGTATGATTAAAATAGGAGATCGACCGCACTGTCAGAACTCCCGCCTAAACTCCCAAAACTGCATTCTAATTAATGCAGTTTAGTTTAGTCCATTCGTTTTAGCAATACGATGCCACCACACACACACATACACAGATAAACGGATTAAAGTTATAACACCCTGTTTTTCCGAGGTTAAAAAGATACACCAGGAAATAACGTAGAATTATATAGCTATATATAGACAGGCCTCCGTGGCGAGTAGCCGGTGGCGAAGCGTGAGGTCGTGGGTTCGATTCCCAATATTTCCAAATATTTGTAAATCAGACAAATGTTTGTCTGATTCACAAATATTTGTCTCGGGTCTGGGTGTTTTGGGGTCGCAAGTCCCTCGTAGTTCCTGATACCCACGATACAGGTTTACCTAGTGTGGGGTCAGGACTATGTGTGTGACTGTTGGGTGTATTTATTTTATATTTTAAAAATAGGTCGTGAATATAACCTAAAACAGTATAAGTTAAAGAATATTGCTTCGAACATACCCAGACACATGTGCACTTCAGCGCAATTTCCTTCGACTTGAGCGAAGTGCATTACATAAGACATACTGTCTCCACACAATAAAAACGAACTTTGCCCGTGGCTTTGCATGTTTTATTTTTTATAACCTCTATAGTAGAGTAAGCAGATATGCTCTAGGTATAAGCTACTTGTGAATTTTACGGTACGAGTAACAAATAATACGGTTACATTATTTCTTTTAACATAAAATAAACGTCGTGGGAAATAGACTGCCTCGGTGGTGCAGCTGTAGTGCGTTACAACTGCTGTGCTGAGGTCTCGTGTTCGTACCCCGGGTCGGGTAAATATTAGGTTTTTCTGTTACGAAATGCTCACTATCAACCTAGAGTCTAGAATTGTACCCGATATGGCGATAGGCTCGCCCGATATAATGGGACGGAATAAGCTCGGCGGAATGTGGATGTACTGGTTACATCTCTGCCTACCCCTTTTGGGATTACAGGCGTGTGTGCGTATGTAAATTTCGTGCCTGTTTCACTATATCTGGGTAAATGCTATTCATCAAATAAACTCTACCACGTTCCGATACAAAAGAAACATTCTGATATAACGGAATAAAGATGACTTTTATGTACTATCAAAGAAGTTAGTTAGCAGTTAAACCGTACTTGAACATTGTGAAATAGGCCCTTTAACTCACAAAGCTCACAATCGCAACTAATTTATGCCATAAAAAAATTCCCACTGCGAAAATCGCGTCCGAATTTTCTCTACCAAAAATCCACTACAAAAAGTAATTCTTATATATAAAATTCTCGTGTCACAATGTTCGTCCCCATACTCCTCCGAAACGGCTGGACCGATTTGTATAAAATTTTGTGTGCATATCGGGTAGGTCTGAGAATCGGCCAACATTTATTTTTCATCCCCCTTAATGTTAAGGGTGGTCCACCCCTAGATTTTATTTTTATTTTTTAGACATTTATTTTGGTTTTTATTTTTTTATGATACAGCATTAAAAAATACATACAACCCTAAATTCTTCTTCTTCTTCCTTGTACGATCAACCCTTATTTTTTAATAGTCATTTTAGTATTTTTTTCAAGCGCGTTTCTCACCGGGGGCGCCCACTAGGCTACTTTAATCCTGGAAATAGGCATTCACGCGGGCGGAGCCGCGGGCAACAGCTAGTATTTTAATAAAATATTTCTTACGAAATACATTTATAGATTTTACTAATATTTAATTCTCCAAATATTTCTGTAACATGTATTTGAAAAGCATGCCGACCCCACTGCGAGTGGGACAAGGGTAGGTAGACAAAGACGAAGGATTTCATTCCAAATACACAAACCTAAAAAATTATGCAAAATGCCTACACAAAATAACATAAATCAACGTACCGATAAACCGTGGTCCACTGAACTATTGCCAAAAATGTGTCCGCAAAGAATCAGGTAGTTTATCGTAGTGGCAGATAAACGCCTGACTCGGATCCGCTGCATGTAGGTCACTGTTGTGTCCTTATTCCGTGCAACTGGGGTGACCACGTACATGTGTTGTGCGGTCGACGTGGTCAACAATGTTTAAAATTCGTAACGCAAACTCATTTACGTAACGTATTTGTAGTGTAAACAAGTAATATTTTTTGTTTTTTGCTTGAATGACGAGAAGTCGCTCGCCCCATGTTAAGCGTCACGCCTGGCCTTAAACAGAAGCAACGTCACTCTCTGGATTACAGAACACTGCATGGCACTGAATTACGCTCGTCATCCATAAGACATACAATATAATCAGACATAAGATGTTAAGTCTCATAATGCCCAGTAATTTCACTGGCTTCAGTGTCTTTGAAATCGAAACACGACAGTGCTTACACACTGCTGCTTGGCGGCAGAAATGGACAAATCGGTAGTACCACGTGAGTGAAGTTTGAGTGTAGACACTTGTCTACAGCATGTTTGGGCCGGCTCGTCCGGGTCATCACCACTGTCTCACAGTAAAACCGGCGTAAAGTAGCAGCTTGCTGCTGCATTTCGTACGGTAAGTGAGATATCCGGAGGCCCAAACCCCCTCCCCTTCCCAATCCCTTAATTATCCCTTTCTTTTAAGGTCGGCAACGCACTCATGATTCTTTTGGTATTGTGGACGTACATGGGCGGTGCAGATCACTTACCATCAGGTTACTCACTTGCTCGTTTGCCGGCCTGTACCATAAAAACCAAACCAGGCGGCCTCTCGCATACGAGGGACCTACCACCTTAGTAATAAAATATGGCAAAAGCAGCATGGCAGCGATGCGCTTATGATTCTTCATATAATAAGAATGTTCATGGGCGGTGGAGATCACTCACCATCAGGTGACCTGCTTGTATGCCGTCCTTTGCTATAAAAAACCTGAATATTAGTATACTAATACTAATATCGGCCATGAATTATAAACGTCCCACTCCTAGGCACGGGCGTCCTTTACTGAATGAGAGGGGTCAGCCTTAGTCCACCACACTGGAATGAATTCAATGAACCTTATGCGACGTGGGAATTGAACTTAGGACCTCATGGATCACCTTAGAACTGCCACTAGACCAATAAGACAGTAAATTTGATTACCTAACAATAACTTTTCCGTAACAAGAACATCCGACTTTCTTGGCTCGACGAAATTTAATACAGAAAACCTATATAGTTGCCCTTAATTCAATACGAAGTTATTATATACCGGGGGCTTAGCATATGCAACCCGAGATGATTTTTTCGACTCGTTTTGTCGTGAAAAACCAGTTTTCTGAGTGGTAGAGCCACGCTGTAGACAATTTTGTCTACAGCATGAATGGGCCGGCTCGTCCGGATCGTTACTACTGTCTCACAGAAAACCGGCGTAAAGTAGCAGCTTGCTGCTGCGTTTCGTACGGTGAGTGAGATATCCGGAGGCCCAAATTCCCCTCCCCTTCGCAATCCCTTACTTAACCCTTTCCTTTAAGGTCGGCAACGCGCCCATGATTATTTTAGTATTTTAGGCGTACATAGGCGGTGGAGATCACTTACCAACAGGTGACCCACTTGCTCGTTTGCCGTCTATAAAAAAAAACTGGTTATCTTTATATGTCTATCACCTCTCACATAGTTGCATAGAATACTCAACTCGTTATTTCTAAAGTAGAGATAATAGAAAATAGTACTTTCAAGCTCGCTGTGGTATTTTGTCTACGAACATGACGACGTAATTTTACCGAATGTTGACATTTTTACCCGAGATATTTGTAGTCTATAGTTATGTTTCTCCCGCGCGAGATATGTCGTGTTGCATATGCTAAGCCCGCAGTACATAGTTCGCAGAGTTAAGTCTATAAAGTCTGTCTGTAAGACGACAGGCGATGCCTTACTACATGTACAACAAAATACTAGGTGCTTCAACTATCCATTGCAATTTGTCTACTTACCGAACCGTTATTTTGTACAAACTGGCTACAAGGATACGATAGTTTTGAAGAGATAACAATCGTACTTTAAAAATATATTTCGCACAAATTGGCTACGAAATACAGCAGATATTGCGAAGAAAGTTTTCAATTGTCTTAAAGTTGACATTTTTGTTCATGTCTCTGTATTTTTAACCGACGAAAAAGCTGAGGATGTTCCCAAATCGATGCGCTTATTTTTGTATGTATGACGACGCATAACTCCGCCAAATTTGTACCGATTTTTTATTCGAAAGAGTATACCTCAAACTTGATCCCATTTTAATTTCAAGATGAAATTACACCCTTAAGGGGGTGCAATCGGGGATGAAAGATTATAACTTCCGCATTTATGTACCAACCGATAGACAGATAATGTAGGCTTAGAAATGAGATTCCTAGATATATTCTGGGTACGGAACCCCAAAAAAATTATCTCAGCTTGTGACATTTCGATGCCCCGAGAGACGCGACTGTGACAAACACACATGTTAAACTCTCAGATGGGGACGGTTGTCAAATATTACGACTAATGACGGTTCTATATGAATATAGAGAAGTAGGTAAGCATAAATCATAAAATCATAAGCATAATTTAAAGATTGATTTGCTTACTATCAATAGTGTTTTGATCTTCCATACAAAATGTGTCTAAATTTTACTGCCAGTAAGCAAATCTGTCGGCAGACAGAATTTTGGAAACGGCCATTAATGTCATGGAGCGATCCGCTCTGAGAACATTTAGCTGAGCATGACATTTAAGGTTTTGTTTTAAGTCACTGTAAAATGACAGTTGATGGACACAGTGCAAGACACTCGCCCACATTAGCGTAACAAGTACGTGTAGCATACATGCATCTCGTGAAACATGGACTTGTGGCGCACTTTAAAAGAAGAAATATTTATAATTAGTACAATAGGCCTTCAACTAAATTACACTAAACTAACCAACTTTACTCATAAAAAAAATTATCAAGTTATTTGTAGAGTTAATTACAATAAATGCCACGTCATAGTGGAGGCTACAAACCATTACAATCAATATCGAATCTTCACAAAACCTATGCGAGAATGTAACGTTATTTATACAAATAAAATCGATCCCGTGCTCATGGTAGTGGAGCTATTCAATTTGTTGAAAAATTGTGCTGAAGCAACTTGGCTATCAATTCTAAATGAGGACCAGGTAGATGTCAGCTTTTTTCCGTGTTCTACAGTATAGGGTTTTATACATAAACTAACTTTTGCTCGCAGCTCCGCCCGCGTGTATGGCCTTTTCCAGGATAAAAAGGCGAATCTGTCACCATATTGGCCATAAATTTCAATTCCAGGTAAATCATGTGTGATGTCTTGGAATTAATATCTGTATTAGAATACAATCTTCTTCTTCCACCTGCCCTTATATCACTCGCAGTGGGGTCTGCGCAACATGTTTTAATCGATCTTACAGAAAGATTTGGCTTGTAGTTTTTACGACCGGCCGCCCGCCTGACATCTACCCCTCTGGGGAGAAAAGAATATAATATTAGAATAAAATCCTACCATACAGGCACGACCTAATGCATAAATTTTTTGGTCAGCTATGTAAGAAGATTTGTAATTCTTATGTTGGATAAAATAAATAATAATAAAAGAGAATATAAATTATGATTGTCTGTCTGACCTAGGATTTGAAACCAAAACGGGTATGGATGTAACGGGTATAACCAAAAAGGAGGTTATGCAGTATTTTATGCTTCTGCAGCTTTGCTGCTTTAACCAGTCATAAGTCTGAAGTGAGCTTTCCTTGTAATTCTTTCTATAAACTCCATAAAGAGCATGAGATACTATGTAAAATGATATATTATGTAAAGCTTAGTAATCGTTTCGCTTCGCAACGATTGCAATCAGTAGAGTCCTAAAAGATTTGTTTATAGTAATTTCAGCCCTGAACCGACTTATAAGAGCTTATGTACTCTCAAATCGGCGAGTTTCTTGTTTTTTAATGTATCATGTACATCGATTTCTCCACCAATTGTAGACCGATTTAGTTGGAATCCAAAGAGACCTATAGAAATTGTTATTTTTAACTTCAGTGTAATTTTTGAAGATGGTTTTTAGGTTTTATTATGCACACTCCCACTGCTGAGCAAGGCACTACAACCTCTCTTATTCGTGGAAGAGGTTGTGCCCAGTAATCAGAAAAGGTTACCCGTTGTGTGTGGTAAACATAAATCATTCAAAATATCGAATAAAAATATCTTATGAATCGGCAATCTTATGAAACAGATTTATACATATTATTATGTATTTTAAATCAGTTTACTGAATAAAACCTTCCATATCCTAAAGAAAACTCAATCGAATTCTCTCAAAGAATATTTAAGCGGTTTGTATAATATCGCTTTTCATGTTAAGAAAAATCGTGAGGAAACTCGTTAAAAGTTAGTTTTGATGTGTGTATTCCGGTTCCGCAAAACGAAAGCTTTTCATTTCTCTTGTAAAGGGACCAGAGCGAAAAATAACCTATTTATATTCTGTTAACTATTTATATTATATAAATAGGATTTTTTGTGTTGGTACGATAAAGTGACTATACTGGATCAGGAGGCCAATTCTTGTAATTTGAAATGTTCAAAATATCATTCCGATCTAGTCTTGTGTTAGTCTAGTGTCATGAAAGTAGCAAATGGTATTCTCTTAAACCAATAATCAACGCTAAATTTGAACATAGATCGTTATGAGATCGAAAGTAGAATAAAAGTTGAGTGAAACCAAAACGGTATTCTGCTAACATTTTTAAATGACACATTTCTTTATATAAACGTTAAAATTGTGCCTGAATTCAGATTGCAATGAGATCGAGATGAGATTATATTGACACCGGAGTGAACTTAAAGAGGAGCAGAATACCATTGTTAGTCAAATCAAAATCAAAAGTTCGGTTAAAATTCATTCGCAGTGTCAGTTATATACGAGCATTGGCTTTCGGATGGTAACTACAGTACAGTTCGAATATAATATCGACAAGAGGCAATGCATCCTTTGACGGTTGGCACAAATGATGCTTGCTGAAATTACTGGGAGTATACCGGCTGACCCCGGAACACGACTCATCAGAACGACACACTATGGCTGACTTTTCACCATGTCTACGGTGGTCTTTATACACTCGGTTTAAAGTGTATCAGGTAACCTTCCAACGGTTGCCACCAATTTTTATCTTTACTTATCAAACTGGACATCATTATATGATGCTAAATTAAATGTAGTCGAAAAATGTTATTTTTCTTGCTTGAGCGAGACAAGCAAATTGCTCGTCTGATGCTAAGCCACGCCTGCTCATAAACAGAAGCAACACAGAACTTTGAAATATAAAGCATTACATGGCACTGGACTGTATTCATCACCCTGAGACCTATCTGATCACCTTTATTGATTGTTAAATCTCATAATGTACAATAATTTCACTGATTTCAATGTCCTTTAAACAGAAACACAACAGTGCTTACACACTACTGTCTGGCGGCAGATTTAGATAAAGCAGTGGTACCAGCTACCATCCTCTCAAATATAAAAGACATACCACCTAGTGAAGAAAAGATATGGACCTAGACCTATAAATAGTTCTGTTTACAGCGTGAAGAGCCCATTCGTCGGTAGTGTAACAGATGCGTTAAGAAGGACGTTGACACACAGCGAAGTCACTGAACGTCGTATCTAATGTTTGATCTGACCATTAGATATCTTTAGATAAATACGTGTACCGAAATTTTCCCACCATTTGGATATGGTTGCCTCATCTTATCTCAGCCACGAAGCACTCTTAATTTGTCAATGCCTTCAACAAAATACCGATATGTCCACGATTGTAATCTTTAAATCTTTTTAAATACAAGAGAAAATCATTGGGTCGCCCCATTTCACACAAACGTGCGCAAGAAAACGCCAGAGGCGAATTCTTTTAAGGGGGAATTCAACTGTTCTCTTTGACGAGTAGATATTGAAAAGGAATGCCTTTATGTCATGTTCAAGCATAGCAAAATATTTGTAACTTTTAAACGGCTACATAGATTTCTTTAAAACATAGCTATTACCATTTCGATTAGCTTTTAATAAAAAAAGCGTATTCGTTTAGGCACTACGGTGCCACATACATTCACACACCCAGAGAGAGAGACAAACGACGGTGAAACTTATAACACTTTTTTGTCTGAGAATCTATTTTATCAATGTAACTCAATCTGTACGTTGGAAATAATGAGGTTATTGGATTAAGTTACTTGTGACGCTTTGAACTTATATGTTGCTCATTCTTGAATAATAATACACTCTAAAATACTTTTTTTTCATATCCAGGTAGACAGACGAACAAGCAGCCCGCCTGATGGTAAGCGGCCACCGCCGCTCATAGATCTCAGTAGTGCCAGGGTATAGCAAGCCGCTACTTATTACATATAGCAAAAGCCAGCAAATGGTGTTAGAATATTTAGTGTATTAAATTCTTTCTTTCTGTCTGGCGTTATCCCGGCTTAGTGCCACAGTCTGCCCTGCTACTAACGCGCCTCCACTTTACCCAATCTTGAGCATCCTTCATAGTGAGACCAATGGTTCTCATGTCTCCTTGTGCGTCAAACCAGCGCTTTATGGGCCGCCCGCGGGATCGTACCCCTGGCACGATCTGGCTTAGGCATCTGCAACCATACGTTGGTTGCAGATGCTCTTGTGGTTTCCATAAAACGTAACCAAACTACCTTAAGCTAAATTATTTGAAGTCTGTCTACCACGTCGCGGACTCCAAGGACTGCGGAGATACAATTTCGACATTTCGGACCGAAACTTCAGGCACTCCGAACCATGAAACACATTTAGCCTGAAATCGGCCCCGAAGATGGGTACATGACGTTTCGTTCGTACTAAATGCTATCATGAAATTTTTGAGGTACGCGATGAAAGCCACTCATCCGCTTTGTATAGGTACGTTTGTGAGGTATGCGATCGAGACAAAACGCGTCGATTTCAATACAATTTTATACAAAGCAGAAGTGTGCCCGACAACGTAACGCGTCGCTGTCTCTCTTACTCATAAAAACTTGGTTAAATGGCCACGGCATATAGTTTGAAAAAGAATCGTACAACGCGGTCACATGAATTACGGTTTGCTATTATATTTTCGCTTACGACGTGTGAGATCTAAACAGGGCTAAAACAACTGTATTACCTTTCAAAGTAATTCAACATGGTTACATACAATATACAACATGTTACAGAACGGTGTGGTCAAATTTAGGCAACGTATGGTGTACGATATAAGCGTTTCACCCATTTACAGCCGGCTTACTAAATATTAAACACATGGTAGGTGGTGTGTCTTTCGTATGTAAGAGTTTGTCTAGATAGGTATCACCTCTTTGCGAAGCAGCAGAGCGTAAGCACTCTTGTGTGCACTTGGAGCCAGTGAAATTATTTGACATCACGAGACTTAAACAAACGCAGACAAGTACCCTTACCTACAAACGTTATTAATTAATTAGTGTTATTACTAATCACTGCTTTGTCACTATTATACTTCGATCAGATAATCATTTAAAAGTGAAAGAATCACGACGCTGATTAGGCTATTCAGTGATTAGGCCTAATTTTTATTTTATTAAGAAGATATATGAAGATATTTTATCCGTTATATCCTCATATATCTCTACATTATATAATTTTGCTCTCTTGTTCTTTAGTCTTGTTTATATTTTTTTTTAGATATAAATTACTAAGTGCATAATTAATAGAAAATAAAGTTATTAATGTTTCTATATCAATTTATTAGATTGATAATAAAATAAACCAATACAAAATTATTTTAGTAAGCTAAAAACCACAAAGATTTTTATAATCACTTTTGAAATAAATTATTTTTAATAGATTTTTTTTCTATAATCTTAACAATTCTTACTTTTACACATTTGTGTACTACATTAATCTATGAAAATGTGTTTTATTTTGTAGTTCAAATGTGCAAGTGGGTTGTTTTTTGCCGACAAGTGTAGTTAAGGCAATTAATACAAGCACTTTAATTACATACGAAGACGGATATGGCGCCCGATAAAGTTATACTAGTTATTTTTAAGTAATTAACATTGGTGTATACAATTGTTTTATAACATGTTTTACATACACTAGTTTTGTTTTATAGGTTCTTTCACTTTTACAAATGGCGGACGCCGTATTTAAATAGAATTTATTTAACATAATTTTAATATTGTGTGACACTTGTTGTGACGCCTTTATTCTCGAGATTATAGTCAGAGGTACGTCTAGTACACTCACCCTTCGACGAAGTTATTTTCATTCCATAAAATAATAAGGAACAAACCTAAACACATAATTATATCATATTTCAATTTGTCGCATGGGTTTAAGTTATAAAGTCTTTGTATGTAGTTACAACCGCTGAAAGCTATGCTTAGGTCCTCATGAGCTTAAGCATTAAGATAAGCCTGAATTTCATCGAGGCATTTCCATGCCTGTACAAAATTATTATGGCTATAATGTTATACAAAAACGTTTTCCAGTTGAACATAAAACAACCACTTGAACATCAAGGATAATAATATGTTTTATAAATGAGCAACGAAAACAAAATAAATTTTGGCAATATCTTATCGTTTGTTATCATTTTATGAAAACATACTCGCGTCGCATACCAACAGCAATTACGGATCTAACACAAATAGTGTTGATATTTATACGAAGGCACTAAGTACTGATATGGTCTGGCATCGATAAAAAAGCCATTTGTAATGTTTTATGTAATGAGCGAGGCGTGCGTGTCCTCGCGGGTCCCGGCGTGGCCCGGCGGCGAACCTCGCAGATAACAACTCCCAATAATAAACGACTCTCCTTCGGTTACGTAAACCTAGACAATTTTATAAATCCCTCACGACTTTGGACGATCGATATGAAACCTTCCCATCCGAGGACGTTTTCCGCAGCCAGCTGAAGACATCTTGAGCCTAGGAGGCACCAACGCTCGCGGTAAACACCACACGGCGCAGTCGCATAAATTGTCTCCCGGCTATTAATGCTATCGGAAAAACCATTATTTACTAACTGATTCGGTGCGTGTTTACGCGGTAAGCGTCCGGTACTCACGCGAGGGTGGAGGTAGACAGGCTCGCGGGCACCGGCACCGGTCACCTCGGGCAGTCCATTGATGAGCGACGGCAATGAGCGCGACACGTGCGAGAGAGCAGCGTGCGCGGGCGGGACGCGCGCGAGCCGGCGACCGCGGCGGGACTGGCGCGGCGCTCGACTCCGCTCGCCGCTTGCCGCTCGTCGCCATCCGCACGTGGCCGCTCAGGTATCAATCAATCGATGCGCAGCGGCGGCGGGCGGCGGCGGGCGGCAGCGGGCGGCGGGCGGCGGCACGGGCGCGGCGCGGGCGCGGCACATTCATCGCGAACAGCTGACGGCCGAGCCCCGTAAACATGAATCGGGCTGCGCCGCTCCTCCGATGTGCCTCCATCGTTCCTCCCTGACCTACTCTGCGCAGCGCGCTGGGATACCACGCGAGAGTCTGCCCTACACTAGTGATATGTGCGACTTTTAAACACCAGAAAAACTTACCAAATAAGTATTGCAAGATTATTTAACCACTTAAGTAGAAATATAAATAATTATGCAACTCATTAGAAAAACGACAACCAATTACTTACGGTTTGTATTTATTTGTAAGTTAATTGGTCAGTGCTCAGTAGCTTAATAATTTCTGATAAATAATTAAATATGATATGTAAATAACACATTATCAATAACCACATACTAATATCAGCACTTCTCATATAAGTTCTATTCATACAGAGAAAACCCTGCACCATAATCAAGCACACATCCTCTAAGATCCGGTAGGGCGGCGAGGAAGAGGAGAGCGGGGCAACTTAAAGCGCGTGCGTGCAGAACAATCCTATAGACCTCACAAATATCTCGGCCAATCCAGGAACTATACGCTCTTGTCAGTATGTACTGTTGCAGCTGCTAGGGATGTCGAGTTAACAAAAATAAACTACAAAATAAACCTGCAAGCTTTTAAGCTTCACTTTTTCATAAGCAAAATAAATAAAAGAATATGTTAATTTTTATATGTTTATGTTGTAAACTTTGTGTTTATAGATGTTATCTATACTGAACAGTAAACAGTGACAGTTATTCAATTCCGAAATAGGAGTATAGTACAGTAGCAAAGGTTAATATTATTTGAATTAATGTACTTCACTTAATTACTTATGTTTTTATTATAAACATCAGAAAACCCTCTTCATTATTATTAACCACGGAACCAATAATCAGATTGCAATTTATAACTTTTTGTTTATTTATACGTTGTACAAGCAATTACTTAATTTGCTACGGCGTAGCATCGTAGCGAGCGCGTAGCCACTTAGAACGGTGGCTGAGTTGATTGGTGATTACAGCAGCTGTTTTTTTATACATTAAGGTTTACATTATGGAAAAAATAATTTAAGGTTTGCAATTATTCCGTAAATCAATTAACTATTCTTTTTTACAGAAAGGTATTTTTAAAAATAAAAATATATTAGTGTACGAAAGATAATTCGAATACATTTTAAATTGCGAAAATAATATTCGATTTTAAGTTCATATTTTTCTTTAAATATAAAGTTTCCGACCTTTGCATTAAAAGCACTATGTTATAATATAGGTCTCGGCCGATGATACAAAAGTTCCAATAAGAATGTGGGTTTGAGATTAGCACCCTAGTTTTAAAATAAGAATGTGTTGTTAGAGCAAAAGAAATGTAAACAGATGTACTGTTCAATAATCAGTGCAATATTTTGTTTCTCAAAGCCTACATTTCTCTATGTTTATTTTCTTTTGTTTCTAAATCTCTTGTCTCTCCGTTTATTGTACTATGTGTTATACATTTAACATACTCTTTCTAGTATATAAATATAAAAAATCCGTAAAATTATTACTAAATCGAATATTGCACATTTAACTTAATTTATCATACATACACACTCACGCCTATGTCCCATGGGTGTAGGCAGAGACTATTGAGTACCACAAGCTACGATCCTGACACACCTCTTTCGCCTCTTCCACATTCATACATCTTCTCATACATTTTCGTCGTTTGAGGGTACTCGTGACGTGCCCTTTTCGGAGAATATCATTAACTTAATTTAACTTATTAAAATATATAGTACTTAACTTATATATTACAACTTATAAATATAATTGCGCTGCCTTAATTTAATTGATATATTTATTTATTTTATTTTATAGCATAAGCCTACAAACGAGTAAGTGGGTCACTTGATGGGAAGTGATCTTCAATATTGCAATATTAATTTCAGTATAACTGAATAGTTCTGTATAACTTTGCCAGTCTGAATGTAATTTTTCTAGGTGGTAGGTCCTTTGTGTGTAAGAGGCAATTTGGGTTGATACCACCGTTTTGTCTATTTATGCCGCCAAGCAGCAGTGTGTAAACACTGTTCTGTTTCGGTTTAAAGGACATTGAAACCAGTGACATTACTAGACATTATGAGTCTTTAGATCTTATGTTTCGAGATGATGAGCACAGTCCAGTGCCATGCAGTGCGTGATTTGTGATTCAGAGTTATGTGTGGTATTGCTTCTGTGTACGGGCAGGTGTGACGCTTACCATCAGTCGAGTGACCTTTTTTTTTGTCGCGGGGAAAGCGAATTATTGCTACCGCCCCGGGGGAAGGCGGAACGGTTATGTTGGGTTCACCGGTCTTACGACCCAACGTTAAGCCGCCCGGAAAAGATGGTATATCCGGGGACCGCTGGGCCGAGTCCCTAACACTATATACATCCTACACCGGCATACCAACTAAAACCCCGCGGTGGCCTTCTTCGGCGCATATGAAGCGACCCCGGGATATCCTTAGATATGCTAAGGATTGCTACCGGAAACGCCCGTGCGCGGTGCCGACTAGCGGCCCGTCTCCTTGTCGGGGGGCTCAGAAGCCCCCCTCACCGAAGGACGCCCGCGGCGTCAACGGCAGACACGAGGCCGACCACCCGTGGTGCCGTCCATCCCGGGGTCGCACGTACGAGAGTACTTTAATAGGCGCTACGACAGCCCCCGGCTGCGCGCCCGCGACCCCCGATGGCCCCTATTAATCGCCTCTTACGACAGGCAGGGGATACCGTAGTGGAATTCTCCAAACGCCCCCATTCCACAGGGGAGCAGTCGAGTGACCTGATCCAACCAGCAGGAACCAAGGTTCCTGTTGCGGGTTATGGGGGTTAGACGGCGGGTCGCCCCACAAAATCCAAATCAACCGTGAAATCGTGAGGTGAAGGCGGACACTGGCATGAAACTAGGATAACTCCAGACAGGAAGACTGTACTTTATTATTCTTCTTCCACCGGCCCTTATCCCACTTGCAGTGAGGTCGCGCAACATGTTTTTGTACAGGTTACAGAAAGATTTGGCTTGTAGTTTTTACTACGGCCGTTTGCCTCACGTCAACCCCTCTGGAGAGAAAACACCCAGACCCGAAACAAATATTTGTAGATTACACAAACATTAACAAAACTTAGAAACCGATTTCAAAATAAAAACACTGAAAAGTCAATAATAACAAATTCTATCTATTCTAATCTCATTAGAGTCGGTGCCTGTGTCGCTACCGGTCAAATAAAATTGCACCGAAATGGGAAATGGACCCGACACGGGAAGCACCAGCTTTAAATTAAAAAAGAATCATCAAAATCGGTTCACCCAGTCGAAAGTTCTGAGGTAACAAACATAAAAAAAAATACAGTCGAATTGAGAACCTCCTCCTTTTTTTTGAAGTCGTTTAAAAAATATTAAAACTGGCGCAATTGTGTCAAATACGGCCCCAATCAATGAAATATAAATACACACATTTATGAAATTCGCGTTCAATTGAAATGTGTCCAATACACTGGGGAGGTCGGGCAAACTGCACTGTAATATATAATTGAATGATATCACGCTGAACCGCATTTGGATGGTCGCCAGACGCAACAGTTCTTGCCCTAGTAATGTACACAGGGTGTATTGTTATCATATTATACCCATATGTGGGATTCACAGTGCCAATTTTTTGTTGATACTGTCGCTTATTGGGCATATTTAGATATTTTGCACAATTACTGCAATGTATGCGGTCTTACTAAGTTACGGTCAATTGACCGCAACTCAATTTAACTTCACATACAAGGTGGTAGGTCCCTCATATGCGAGAGTTCGTCTGGGTTCATCCCACCGCTTTGTTTTTTCTGCTGCCAAGCAGTAGTGTGTAAGCACTGTTGTGTTCCAGTTTGAAGGATATTGAAACCAATGAAATTACTGGGCATTATGAGACTTAACAACTTATCCAGACCAATCCAATACCATGCATTCATGGTATGGTCATGCATTTCATGTGCTTAGTAATTCACAGTTCTGTGTGGTGAGGCTTCTGTTTATGTGCACGCGTGGGGTTTACAATCAGGTGAGCGACCTGCTCGTTTCGTCAAATTACCAATTTTTTTGGAAATAACATTTCTTTGCGTTTATTTGCGTAACATTGCAAGTAAACACATCACACTTAGCGAATTTTCAGCTTTCGATTGTGCGGTATTTGGACTACAAAACGCAGCAGCAAGCTGCTACTTTACGTCGGTTTTATGTAAGACAGTGGTAAGGGTCCGTATGAGCCGGCCCATTCATGCTGTAGACAAAATTGTCTACAGCGTGGCTCTACCACTCAAAAAGGGTAAAGGCTTACGAGGGTTAGTCTCATAAACCAACCCACATCCAAGAAGCAGTCACGTCAAAGCAAATCAAATAAACAACAGTCTTAGACAGTAAGTAGGTAACTGTTAGGCCGTGCCTAAATTGCTGGAGGATGGAGGGTGTCCCGCTAACTAGTTTGATTACGTCGATTCATCCCATTCATCTATAAGAGCTTCACAGACGAACGGCATCTTACTACACTGGCATTAGCCACAAAAAACCTTAGTGAAAATTCTTGAGACCTTTTAAAGTTCGGAATAAAATAAATTATTATTCAAGAATGTTTGGAAAGATTATATTTTATTTTGAAATTTGTAGAGCCCTGACTCGTGGTATGGTGGTTCGCAAAGCCCACTATTTGTGCTATTTGAGAAATAAAACACCAGTTCCTTGTTCCAGTTTCCATCTTCAGTTTAGCTGGGGAAGTTTAGTCCAAGATTTGATTTTCGTTAGTCATAAAAATAAATTTTGAACCACGCAGTTTCCGGCAACAAGAGACGTATAGAATACCGACGATCTCTAGGTATAGGTACGTTCTCTATCGACCTGCATTCTTTGGTCTACTGTGAGAGTTACAGCCTATCTAATTACGTTTAATTCTTTCTTCCTTGTATGGGTTACCCACATTCATATTCAAAAACAACACTTAGATGAGCTTTTTGCTAGGTGTCGATTTTTCTATACCATCGTTCTTGTTTACGTCGGTACATCAGGCTGGCCTGGCACCGTGGACTTTGAGTGAAATTCATTCAATCGAATGTACTCCTTTTTACAAGCATACGTAGGTACTGCCTTCATTTTCTAGCACCTAAACAGCCCAATCAAGTATACTTACAAATATAAATATGACCAGAAAAGACAGTTTTATCAAATGTATAATATGTCAAAAATAGAGATAAAAAGAGAATAATGGTACCTACCTACATTCAACTTTTTGTGGTATTTTGTCTTCGTTCGTAGAGGAGGCCCGTGCCCAGTGAATGATTAGGCCGATGAAAAGGTTTAAAGTAAAAGACGCGATAGATAGATAGACTGCCTCGGTGGCGCAGTTGTAATGCGTACGCGTTACGATTGAGGCCAACGCTGAGGTCTCGGGTTCGATCCCCGGGTCGGGTAATATGGTATTGGGTTTTTCTATTACGAAATGGTCAGTATCAGTCCGGAGTCTGGAAATTTGTGCCCGGTATGGCGATAGGCTCGCCCCCTATCACATAAGGGACGGAGATACGCTCGGCGAAATGTGGGTGTACTAGTTACACCTCTGCCTACCCCTTCGGGGATTACAGGCGTGAGTGCGTATGTATGTATGTACGCGATAGCCTAGAGAGGAGTGGGACGGACTACCGAGACAAGTTACGGGTTAGTTCCCAGTCTCCAGGGCACGCATCGGACTTTTTGAAGGGTTCTCCTCAATAATTTCGTTGATGTGAAATCTACTAACCCGCATTAGACCAACGTGGTTGGCTAAACCTTTATTCTCATTAATAGACGAGGCCCGTACCGAGCTATAGGATAATATAATACAGTAAATTTTATATATCCTAGTTATTTAAATAGACAATTAATGTACTCATGCCTGGACTCCATAACTAGCATGACCTACCGGGGTAAAGTCAGGACATTTGAGCTGGCATTTATTAGGTTTATGATAATTAAACGAGACTATTTTATAATCGCTTTATTGACACGAACTTTCAGCAAATGATGCAAACATTAGGTAATATGTTTTACTCATGTATGATGGTATGACAGGACTTGACGTTCTCGGTATATAATTTTACAAATTCAGCCTTTTACCAAAGGCCTCTCGAGTACAATTATTTGTAACTCCAATAGTTTTTTATTTTGAAGTGAGTTCCATATTTAAAGTTTCTTAACTTTTAACTAGGTACCTACAGTTTAAGTTTTATCATTGGCAAGTACGAGAATGATCAGTGAATAAATATAAATTCTCAAACATTAATTACATTCTACAGATTTAAACTTAAAATTAATAAATAAAAACTAATTAATGTATAATGTTTTTCTTATGAAGATAAAGATTAGTAGGTAATTATTCAAATTGGCGATAGAAATCTTGAGTTAAATAGCATTCTACATGTGAGTGAGTTAAGTGTGTGGGCAACTAACATCTTAGGCCCAAAGCCAACCATACCTGCACGTGGTACACACTGATAAACGACCGAGGCAATGGCGAAACCTGGCTCCCCTTTCGGGTTGTGAGGGACAGTGAATAGCCCCATGTAATATCAAATCAATCGTTAAATCAAGATGTGAAGGCGGACCTTGGCATTAAAAAGGGGCAAAATACAAAAAAAAATAGATCTCAGAGCACGAAGAAAAATTGGAAATCGTCAACGATTAACAGTAAATTAGTTATTCATAAACCGGTATTTATTTAGGGTTACTTATGAACCCACATTCTGGTTACTGGGAAACGGTGCTGGAATACCCGGTAAAGGTCTTTTGTGTAAGGGGCCAATAAAAATATTGGTCTGACGATTTCTGTAAAAGGGGTAGAAAAAAAACCTTTAAATAAATATTAAAGGGTTAACGTGTTCCTGGCTAGCAATAACAGTGGTAAACTGACAGATATTTTTTTTTTTTATTCGAACTTAACAGAACTTAATGATACTCACATTTTTCACAAATTTTATACTGGCTACCATATAAAACATAAGATTTAATATAATTTAGCAAATAGTCGACATTTATAACCTGTTTATAATCTATGCTTAGTTCATTCACGCCCCGCTGCTGACCGCGTTCATGCGGAAAAAAATAAATACATAAACCCAACCTTGGTAATATAATATTTGTATTGTGCCCCTAGTGCAAAGTTTTATTTCTATTAAATTCAATTAAAACGTTTTTATAGCAGTTTAAATATGTCCGTAAATTAAATTCCGTTTCAAAAAGTTTCCGTTTCCGAATTAGTCATAATAGCATTTTTTTTTTCTCACCTTGTGTGACAAAACGAGCAGGTCGCTCGCCTGATGATAAACGCATTTTCATTTTACAATGGAACTATACATAATAAATGTGTGCTATTGGCCAAAAATAATTATTATAAAAGAGAAATTGTGAAGTTTTTAAAGTGACTGTAGCATTTAATGTTAAACACACCACATCGACGCGATCCAGACAAATACCAGTGGTGAAGGGTCCATACAACAAGATTCCTCCCGGCATCCCTTTTTAAGCTTGTTAAAAATTAAATAACTGTAAACGGATGGTTATGAATATGCACGAGTATATAGGAACATTTTTTTTTATTTTATTTTTTTATTTCGCAATGTTTGTTACCAAAAAAATGTATAATATACTTAATTTATATATACTTGCTAGGTCACATCAAACTAGAACCGTAAAAATTCATTTAAAATGAAGTTATTTATTAAAAAAAAAAACAAATTCTAAACTTGTTAGACAAAAATTTAGTTTGAGTTAATTTAATCGGTGTAATGTAATAATGTCAATAAAAGGTACGTTCCGATAAATCCATACCCATACATTCTTATTCACCTCGTTTTACGAATTATTTATTTGATATTGTATCAGGTAATATCGGTATTGACATAATTAATCTTTAAAAAATTTGGAAAAATCGCGGGTTCGTGTCTCAATAACCAGCATCAGCTTTCCTTGAAGATTTACCTTCGCCACTGATACACACAAAATAAAACCACAGAGACTTGGGTCATTGATAAAAACATTTATTTCTGGATCACGTGTTACATCGATTAATAAATAATACCCTAGCGAAATGTCACTTTTCTTATATACTTCGGACAAATAAGCATCTTGAATACTTTCCAAATGCATAGGAAAGAGAAAGAACTATACAAAATGTTACATATTATACAACGTGTTACAGAAATGTGTGGTCAAATTTATGCAACATTGTATCAGCATTTCACCCTCTGTAGTGCCAAACCCGATTGCATTGTTAGGTCATAAATAAAGCATTATTTTTTTTATCGAATGAGTAACATGCTGATATTCGATTTGTAACTTTGGACAACACTAAATGATAAACAGCTGATACGAATAATGGTGTTACTAGTTGCGCAGAAATAATTCAAATAATTCATAGTGAGGTTATCGATCTTAATAGACGAGTGATTAAAATTAGTGTGACTTTTTTACTTGCTACTACAGGTACATAAACACTCAGTCAAACATGACCACACCTTTCTGTAACACGTTGTTTAAACATCGAAACATTTTCACAAAATATCGATATAATTTGCCTTATCCATTATATAATATCATAGACAGCTTCGCCACTTATCACGTAACGGGACCGAAATAAGCTCGGCGAACTGTTTACTATACCTCTGCCCACCCCTGCGGGAATACAGGCAAGATCTTATGCACGTATTGATAAGTATCATTAAAAAATCTACTGGACGCAAGTACACTAATTTAGAATTTGAAGATTTTGACATATATAATGTTAGTTAACATATTGACAACATTAAGGCCAGTAGCACATCTCCACCGCGAAAAAAACACATTCAAATCGGTCCATTCATTAAGGCGCTATGATGTTTTAATACAGACTAAGGAGTTAAACTTATACCCCTTTTTTCGTCGGTGGTTACAATCATCTATCGTGACATATTTGATACTGATATTCAAACGAAAAGTGACAATATCGCTATGGCGTTCAAACGAACCCTAATAGCGGGTATACACAGTTCCATTCTAGTTCATCAACAGCTTAATCCCATTTGAAACGTTTGACCAGCTTCAGTTGATTCGAGTAATTTGATCAATTATAATCGAACCGTGTGAACCCGCTAAAAATGAGCACTTTGTGACCGCAATTAATAATCGAGCGCCCATTCATTCTCCTGAAGGAACGCATCTACCACTTCCTTCATAGTGAAGTTGGGAATCAGCTGGTCCGCTGTCAACTTCACTCTGGTGACCGGGTCAAAATGACCCACACGCTGTGAACAAAAATAATATTTTATGTTTAGATATAATATTTTGAGATAAAGGATGTAAGAGAAACGCTACGAAAAATTATCATGGTTTCAAAATGATGATTTCAAAAATGGTACTACTAAACAAATTGCGAAATAAATAAAACTGTTTTTCTGGAACACACGCGCCTCTCTGAGGCATGGCCGGTGGCCTTTAACCCCGAGCGTCAGCTGATCTTTATTTGCATTTCATTGCTCACTGGTATGCACCAGAAGAACATCCGCGTTGCCGACCTTAAAGGAAAGGAATAGTTAAAGGTTTGGGAAAGGCCTCCCCTCGGATTTGGGCCTCCAGATATCTCTTACCGTACGAAACGCAGCAGTAAGCTGCTACTTTACGTCGGTTTTCTGTGAATCAGTAGATACCCAGTCAAGCCGGCCCATACATGCTGTATACAAGATTGTGAACAGCGTGGCTCTACGACTTTAGAAATGCATACATACTCATAATAAATAGTAAGTTCACCTCTAAATGTTCTTCAATGTCCTTCTTTTCATACGTAATGCCGCTCGGTGTGATCACAGGCTCATTTAGAATCTCAAAACTGATCTTGCCGCACAAATAATCTGGCACGTCGCGTTTCTGAAACACCAAAAAAACAAAAAAATAATATACGCGCCGAATTGAGAACCTCGTCCTTTTTTTAAGCTGGTTAAACATAACATCTGTGTGTGGTGCACCCACTGTACGAGCTTATTGCCGTCCCATGATGTGATAAGTGGCGAGCCTATCGCCATACCGGGCACAAATCCGAATGCAGAGCAATTAATGTGTGACTTAAAGAATTGAAAAAAAATAAGGAAGTTTAATTATTTCTATACAAACGAGACAAACTGATTGATACGCTTAGTGCAATTCCACGCCTAGACTATATCCTAATCAAAAATCGGCAGCTCTTGGAAGCCCTTAGCACTATCCCATATCAATTTATCTAACTTAGCATAGACTGCAGAGGTTTAAAAAAATCATACACTCACCCTTCTCCTCTCGTCCATTTTGGAAAATAAGTTATTTAGTTCGCTACTGTAGTTATTCTGTAATAAAAATAATATTTACATCACTAGGCATTATGACACATAACAGCGACACATAAAAAAGCAGTTAGCTCGACGGGGAGTGGAACAGACTGCCAAGACGAAAGTCGCAGGTTCGAAACCAGTCCCAAGAGCATACACCTCTGACTTTTAATTACGTGTGTATCCATTGTTAATTATCGTTTGGTTTAACGGTAAAGGGAACATCGTGTAGAAACCTGCATACCTGATAAGCTCTCCATAAGATTAGGAAGGTATGGGTATATAA
The DNA here is from genome assembly GCA_905332985.1 of Mimas tiliae. Taxonomy (NCBI): domain Eukaryota; kingdom Metazoa; phylum Arthropoda; class Insecta; order Lepidoptera; family Sphingidae; genus Mimas; species Mimas tiliae. Next base: position 5,486,123 of record HG995247.1, on the reverse strand, counting down.
GCTGTCAGTTGATCACAGCCCAGACTGACTTTGTATGTGCTCTCCGAAGATTTTTTTTTTATTACATAGGCCGGCAAACGAGCAAGTGGGTCAATTGATGGTAAGTGATATCCACCGTCCATGTACGCCCACAATACCAAAAGTCATGGACAGGTTGGCAACCTTAAAGGAAAGGGATAATTAAGGGATTGGGAAGGGGACGGGGATTTGGGCCTCCAGATAACTCACTCACCGTACGAAACGCAGCAGCACGCTGCTACTTTACGTCGGTTTTCTGTGAGACAGTGGTAATGACCCGGACGAGCCTATTCATGCTGTAGAAAAAACTGTCTACAGCGTGGCTCTACCACTCGTAAAATCGACTTACACATTCCTCCTCAATCTTTGATGACTTCGTAGTGATATCCTCTTCATTACTGTTGTCTTGTTTCAGCGCCTCTATTCTACGTTGCATATCTTCACTAATTAACCTGGAGATATTCAGACAAAAAAACATATTTCACTAACTTTGTCTACAATATGAATGGGCCGGCTCGATCGTGTTGTTATTACCCATCGAAATAAGATAAGTAGAGCGATAACTCTCATATGGATCTGCCAAAAATACGGCTCCACTTACTTACACATGCAAAGGTAATCACACGTAATACTCATACACGCAACAAAAATATATGAACGTTCAAAATCAACTTTATTTCATAAAAGTTAATGTGTAAATATTAAATTTCTAAACCGAGATATGACGTTCTGCACCGCGCATAAGATTAGACGAATTTGTATAAAGAATAGAATGTTTTTAAATTGATGAATGAACGAGCTGCACAGACAGCCCCGCCCTGTGTAAGGACACAGAGTTTTGGTAGGGTCATTTTTTTGCTTAAGTTACGTTTTTTGCCATCTTATTTAGATGCTATTACCACTATCTCACAATAAACTGACTTTTTTGTTGCGTTTTGTAATCCAAATCCCCTCCCGTTCTTAACCCCTAATTATCCCTTCTCTTTGAAGTCGGCAAAGTGTCCATGATTCTTCTGATATTGTGCATTCAATTGTGGTGAATTACATGGCTTACCATCAGGTGACTTACAAGGTGACCCACTTGCTCTTGCGCCAGAATATACTAAAAAAACACTCCCCAAACAATATCATATCAACTCTTAGAACTTGTGTCTCCATGATAAGAGATTCAAAACAAAACTATACATAAATAAATGATCACAGTTTAACAACATTTTTTTTTTTTTTTTTTTTATACTATAGGCCGGCAAACGAGCAAGTGGGTCACCTGATGGTAAGCGATCTCCACCGCCCATGTACGCCCACAATACAAAAGAATTATGGGCGCGTTGCCGACCTTAAAGGAAAGGGATAATAAGGGATTGGGAAGGGGGAGGGGGATTTGGGCCTCCGGATATCTCACTCACCGTACGAAACGCAGCAGCAAGCTGCTACTTTACGCCGGTTTTCTGTGAGACAGTGGTAACGACCCGGACGAGCCGGCCCATTCATGCTGTAGACAAAATTGTCTACAGCGTGGCTCTACCACTCGTAAATTTATAGTTTGTATTGTATAAAATGGTGATGCATAAGATATTTTACATTTCAGTTTCATTTGAATCTAATAGCGATTGCAACTTCAGTTGCACTTCATACACTTTTGTCTCATGTCGTGCCTACATTGTGAGCGTGGCGCGGTCACAAAAACAACATTGTATAACAAGACGTCTGTGTGTCTTAATTACTATAAAATTCAATTGAAATGAGTTTACATTGCCAATGTATCATGAACATACTGTATAACTATCTTAATGTTATCTCACTTCTAAATTGGATTTGAAACTAGTTCAAAATACTAGAATTATAGTAAAAAAAAAGGTATTGTCAGCCATTTTAAATCCTAGTACAATGGTCAATACATGGATTTAACATACACATACATTTAAATATTACTACAACATTATTGGTGTTCACCTATTGAGATATGTTTGCAATTCAATCTCCTGCGCGATCCTCTTCTCTTCTTGTACATTCCATCTCTTCTTCCTGGCCAGACGCAGCTGTGCTGCAATATCGTCGCCGAAGTTTAACTTCTGCTCCCGCGCCAGGTCGTTCGCTACGAAATTCATATACATGAAGTATTTCATAAGTAACATTTCATCGTTTTGTTAATGAGTATCATAGGACAACTAAGATTTCAAGAAATCAATAGCTAATTATTTTGATTGTTTTTAATGCATATAAGTAAGTATAATATAAGTATATTTCAGTATCTTTAAGTAGGCACCTATAAAATACGGATAGAATATCGAAGCTAGACTGAAGTTTGCCACTTCACCTACCTTTCACCTGCCCCCTTAACCTTTTATCTCAAAAAACAATAGCCGTAACGCCGCTCGTGACTAACTTAAGTCCAACCAAATTATTCTGCACTGTATTGTAAAATAGTATTAGCATATACTACAGCTACTTAAAGATTTTGAATATATTTTTAAGATAACCCTTTTGTTTTTTTGCACATATCACTAAATTGGATAAGCAATGCAATGGCCATAGAGAAACAATAATGTCTTCATTAATTAATGTCAATGTCTTGCAGTAAAATTCGCCGTAATAATACAAATAACCAAACCAACTAGGCAAAAAAGTGCAACTAGGATACAATAAAGGAAGTAAAGTATTACAATAATAATTGATCTTGCTGAAGGTGGAAGAATGTTCAGCCCAAAGCCATTTTTGTTATATTATATGAATATCCAATTACATATTTTAAGTGACAACAAAGTGTGGGTAGGTAATACCTTAATATCATTAGTAAATCATTTTGTGTGTTTAAATATAATCTGTTACCTCTGTGCAAATGTTTTATGGCTTCATCGTAACAATCAAGCTCAACCAAAGCCTGTCCAAGAAAGAAATGTCCCTTGACTTGATTGGTATCTATATCAAGTGCCCTCCTACAATCCTGGCATGTGGCCTCCCACCTCTTCATTTTCAAATGGCATAATGCTCGGTTTGTGAAATATGTGGCCACTGATGGATTTTTTATCTGAAATGTGTAATAAATAAATGTAAAGCACTTAGTGTGGATTGCTCCATCCATCAGTTAAAATAAACGTTATTGCGACAAGCAAGGGTTCATATTATTTAGAGTGGTAGAGCCACACTGAAGACACTTTTGTCTACTGAATGGGCCAGCTTGTCCGGGTCGTTACCACTGCCTCACAGAAAACTGGCGTAAAGTAGCAACTTGCTGCTGCATTTCGTACGGTGAGTGAGATATTTGGAGGCACCAGCCATCTCCACTTCCCAATCCCTTAGTTATCCCTTTCCTTTAAGGTCAGCACCGCACCCATGTTTCTTTTGGTATTGTGGGTGTACTTGGGCGGTGGCGATCACTTACCATCAGGTGCTTGCTCGTTTACTGGCCTATGCCATAAAAAATAAAAAAGTACAAAATATTTATACTGTCTCACTGTTAGGCACAGGCCAACTTTACTAATGAGCAGGGTCAGGCCTTAATTCATATCTGCCTATAGAGATAAATAAAGTTGACTGTTGAACACCCAGACTAAGATCAAAAAGTCTTACATCCCATAACATAGATATGACTGGAGTTGGCTTGGCTATCATTAAAATTCATAATTATATTTTTTCATCCTACCTAACATTATAAATGCGAAAGTGTTTGTTTGTTACGCTTTCACCGAACTGATTTTGATAAATTTTGGTACAGATATAGAGGAGATGGTTATAGGCTATTTTTCATCCCGATTATAGGCTAACCATAGTTCTAGTATTATAAGTTGTACTGTAAGTGGTTATGTTTACATTCATAAATTAGCAATGTGTTCCTTTAACAATATATCTACATATAACTATTTAAGGCTTTGGTGGCCAGTTTCATATTTACATAACTATTTGAAGTGTTCATAGCCAGTTGCATCACTAATTTGTAAATGATTAGCGAGTTAAGCAGCCCTTGGCATGGTCAGTGTATGGATTGGCAAGTCAGAGGCCTTCTGATGGCTTGACAACTTTGACACTAGGATAGCCACTAACCATTCAATATAGCATAGACTATTTGAAGATACAATAATATTATATTGCCTGTTTGGTGTACAAATTTACTTTGTAGTGTCCATATTACATATTAGTAAGTAGTTTATTGGAAATAAGGAATTCATTTTACTAGGATATGTAATAAAGACTTACCATATACATAACAAGACCCTCTGTAATTAAAAAAATACTCACTCTCTTGAAGATCATTAAAAATAATTATTGACCATAGTGTCAATTGATAAAACAAAACCATTTGCTGTAGTGTTAAACAAATACCTACTTGATTTCCAGCTGGAAATTGGCAAACCATGAAGGTCATCACAATTAATTGTAAGAATATATCGAATAAATGATCGATAGTAATGAATAATTTAATCTGATTTTAACAAACAATTGTTATTTTAAATCATCACTTTTAATGGAACAACATTAAAACCAAAAAAACCTAATAGAGTTCTGACCAATATCAGATTACCATTATATAGAAGGTGTCTGTGGTTACCTATAGTGCTTGTTACATACAGATGTGGTTTACGTTTACACACAAAGGAGGTCGAGGAATTACAAAACGATTGTTGACATTAAAAATACATGAGCCAAAGTTATTGCTGAATAAGTACTCACAATTGCCTTGGTGTAAAAGTTCATAGCATCTTCATACCTTCGTAAACTAAATAATCTATTGCCTTGTTCCTTTAGTTCTTTATCAGTAAGGTTCGCAGTAGAATACATATGCTTACTCATTTTGCCAAATATAGTACCAATTATTTATAGTCAAATTCACCCTTACATCACATTATACGAACTCAGATTGAAATTTTACGTGTTTTACATAAGTACGTAAACAATACTTATTTCATAGCCCACTTCTAGAGAAAATATTTTGATAGGAATATTTGACATTTGCTCAACATGCAGTATTTTTGACATTCCATTCACATTCCACAGATTATAAGAAGATTGATATCGTACGTATCGCGCGTAGACAGAACTCAAGTATCAAGTATCGCGTATCGTCCCATCAAAAAATTAAGTAGGTATATATAAAACTAATATAAAATTAGTTCAAATAGTATTTTAAAAGCACCATGCTTTCCCTGAGGATTCTTGTTCTTGTTATCTATAATTTATGTTACATTTACATGTGAATTTGATGTTTGGCTTGCAAGTTTTTGTGACTCGTTTCGATTGATGTTGGTTTTTTGTGTACAATTCAATGGAAGCTGTTGGCTAGCTCTCGTAAACTATTAGACAGTTACAAGGCGTTACTGCAGATTGTGGACGCGCGATGGGTGCACGTCATATTTTCTACCTAGTAATACAAAAATCTTATTGATTGAACGACACAATACTTATAATTTTCTATTTTATTATGAAAATACGTTAACTTGAATATAGCAGCTGTTATAGTTACTTCAACGCCCGTCATGCTTCCAGTAGGCCTAGTATGAGTTACAAATACATTCACAGTTTTCGAATTCGTATAAAATTACTACCGTCGAAGTGTCAAGCTTGTAATTCATACAGTAATAAAAGAAAGAATCGCTTGAATTTTTTTTCATATTAGACTAATATGAAATAAAATTAACCATATTATTAATTTTAATTCATCATTGTTCCCACTAATCGCTACTAATACTTGATGTATGAAGAGAATACGAAAACTTTCATCGTTTTATAAACTATTAAATCTTGTACTAGGCCTACTGGTGAGAATGACGAGACGCGACGTAACTAGAGCACTCGCGAGCGTGTGGGTGGTGGATGGTTAGGTACTTGCCAATTGTTTGGTGTTTTGGTACTAACGGATCGTACATACTCGTACGTGTGGATATAGTATTACAATTCGTCAATGCACATCAAGCAAGACCAGTCGATAGACTGGCAGTGAACCTCATCGAACTTAACCATTCAATTAAAATTGTTTAAAATACAAGATGGCGTTAACAAGGAATTATTAGCAAATATTATTAATAAAGGTAAAAATAACAAGTGGCAATGCAGTCGATAAATTTTAATATAATGTCTATTAACAATATTATCATGCATACTGCCACCAAAATGTGGACCGATTTGAATGATTATTTTGTATTTGAAAGGTTTTACTGTGGTGGTAGTAAGAGGATTAGTAAAATTTTTGCATTTGTGCATCGATTATCTGATAATTCTTGATTCTTTTACTAAAATATTTTTGTGTTGAGCGCACGTTGTATGGAACTTTTCGCATACCTATTAAACGTGAGTAGGTATATTTTCCATTCATAATGTCCATTTCAGAATATTATCAATGAGAGACTGGTTGACGAAGTAGAGAGCAGGTGTCTTGCTACCTGTCTTGTACCTACCTACCTATAAAAAAAAACTCGAATATTGACGATAAATCAAACACCTCAGGTGTGCCATGAGCGGTACCATTCATCAAAATTTACGATGCTCATTTATTTGAAATAGAGGAAAAATGATTAGGAAATGCTCTCAATTTTCCAAATATTGTGTATGGATGGATACACTCAATTTTCTATAGTTTTCTCTCTTTTTCGGTGGTTTTGAATCACAAGAGCACAATACCACAACCGTTTCTTTATATCCATGTTAATGAATGTGACCAAATAAAAAAGTTCCGTTGTCGCTCCAGTTAGTATATCGCATAGATAGAACATTTTGCAAGGATACTTTTCTATACTGAAACTGTACGATGGTGCAAAATGTTCCTGCCAGGGGTACCTACTGCCGAATTCTCTGCGCGGCGCGCGAGACATTTGAGAGTAGTAGCACGTGCGCGTAGCGTTCATCGTCAACCGTGCATGCCGTACACATATTAGGAAATCCGGAAAGCCGGAATCAGTCAGGGTATATCCATATCTTCAGAGCAGGCAAAAATTTGGTCGAAATTATTATATTTGGACTGCAGTTTTCACAATCAAGACGTGCAGTTTTTTAATACATAATAAAAAGACCTTGTTTTACTAAGCTACTTTATTTTTGTTACTTTGTATTTTTTAACTAATACATCATATTGGTGATTGGTGAGACGGTATTTTGAAAACCGGATAAAGGCCAGAAAAATCACGAGTCCAAAGACTATATCGCTTAATTCTTTGCTGCTTTGGAATATGCAGTACAGTTGCATCAGATATATTTCTTTTAAGTTTCATCGAAGTTCTGAAAAAGAAAAACGTACCTAGTTTATCCAAGCGTGGGAGATTTACAATAAGCTCACGCCTGTATCTTCTGAGGGGTAGGCATACCACATAGGCACATATATTACATCCACGATGCTGAGCTTATTTCTATCCAATCACCCATGTGCTAAGTGGGGATCCTATCGCCATACCGGGCACAAATCACAATCCAGGGCAATCCATATGTGATTTTTCGAACCCAAAACTCAAAAACACAAACTATGATTACCCGACCTAGGATTTGAACCTCATTGATATTTTAGTCTAAACTGTAATCACGCTGACAACTATTGCTTCTAAATGATTATATTTCCGGGAAGATTATAAGATATACATAAGGGAGATTTAGGGCTAATATTTATTAATTAATATACATAATCCTACTACTATTATAAATATGAAAGTTTGGATGTTTGCAAGTTTGAGAATTTGGATGCTTGCTATGAACGGTTTTGGATGAAATTTGGCACCCAGATAGACCATGGCCTGGATTAGGACATAGGCTTTTATACCTGAAAGGACCGTTTACATCGAAGGTTTACATGGACGGAGCCGCGAACAAAAGCTAGTAACAACATTTTTTTTTTTTTTTTTTTTTAATCTTTATTTATTTCGGAACCTTTGAACATGTTCATGTCGGTTCCATCATAGCCTAATTTAAGCTAAGTAACAACATAGTAGTAAAATTGCTTAACTTAGGTTACAATTTGCACTATAAATTTAAATACTAACTAAATCATATAACATCTTAGCTTGTCGTGAGATACGTTGTACAAGGATACTTTGAAAAACACCTAAGTCTAACTTATTGATATGTAAATCTCTTAGAATCTTTGTTCTCTTGGCTTCATTTTTGACACATTCGGCTAAAAGATGTTGCACATCCTCGACTTTTCCACAAAGATCGCAATAAGGAGAATCTACCTTCCTCATCAAATAAGAAAACGCTTTCAACGGCATGTGTCCTGAGCGAAGCCTATGGGCAGTCACTAATAAACTTCGACTAGTTATTTGGCTACAGACCCATGGAGTATGAGGTGGTTCATTTTGTATAACTTTATACCATATGCCTTTAAATTTAGATTTTTCGTTAAAGTACTCTATCCACTCCTGGTAACAATATTGTTTAAATTTGTGTAAAATTTCCGAATGCATTGGTAAAATGTAAATTCCACTACCAATAGTCGCAGCCAATTTAGCTAGCCTATCTGCCTCCTCATTACCCTGCAGACCAATGTGTGATGGAATCCACTGCAGTACAATGTTGATGTTGTTCTTATGGCATGCATATATTTTACTCAATACCACATAGGCTATCGATGCACCTATATGACCATAGACGCATCGTGCCAGATGCTGGAGTGGACTCTTGCTATCAGTAAATATAACAACTTGTGAAACCTTCAGTACATCAACATATGACAACGCTTCAGAAATTGCCAATAACTCTGCTGTCATAATAGACACATTGGATTCTATCTTATAGCAGCCCTTACTTTTGGTCATAGGATCATAGTAAGCTGCACCCATTGTAGAACCCTTCGAACCATCAGTAAATAACTTATACCAGCCATTGTACGTTTGATTTAATTCCCTCAAAATATTATATTTTAATGAATTAATTTCATAAGTATTTTTTGGCATATTGATACTTTCTAAATCAGTTTTAATAACATTTTTAATTGCAATTTTACTACACCAAATATTTAGTTTGAACATATTTAATGGGTTAGATGAGTATAACTTTTCGTCTCGTATCTTATTAAACGTAGTCATTAAAATAGGTTTCTTTTTATTTGACCAATAGCTGTGGTTCCAAAGGGTACCAAGTTCAGATAGAACACCAATAGTTGTACTGTTCGTCCACGACTTAGTTTTTACAGAGTACTTAAATGCTAAATACATTCGCCTTAAATGTAATGGGGGTAAACACAACTCGCTTTCCATTACATGAATGGGTGTCGATTTAATAAACCCACCCACAATCCTCATGGATTGGTTTTGTATCTTATCTATTTTATACAGTCGTGATTTTGGACTGCTGTCATAGAGAAAACATCCATAATCTATCCGACTTCTTATCAAAGCTATGTATAGGTGCCTTAGATGTAATGGATGCACTCCCCAACCCGGGCCGGCCAACACTTTAATAACATTTAACATCTTTTGTATTCTGGCACATAGTTCGTTAATATGCTTAGCCCATCGAAGTGAGGAATCCAACCATACACCCAAATATTTTACGTTTTGAACTGCTACTAAAGGCATATTATTTACCATTAAGTGAACCGCTAGCCTTCTGTGTCCTCTACTAAATAGACAAAACTGTGATTTATGCGCCGATATTTCTAAACCTATGCTGAGTAAAACTTTAACTATATTATCTAAAGAAATTTGCATTTTGTTGACACTATCATTTAAATTCTTACAACTTACGAACAATGCAAAATCATCGGCATATTGACATATCTGTATTATACTATTTTTACAAATATCCATTGTTACAATATTGAAAAGTAAAGGTGAGATCGGGTCTCCTTGTGCCAGTCCTCGATTTGTCCATCTCACTATATCACTCCCTTCCTTCATTTCGTCTCTAATTGTTAAATGCCTTTCCTTTAGAAATTCCCACAAATAATTACATATTTGACTTCCTACCTTTAAATCATCCAAACGGCGTACAACACTATTAATTAAAACATTGTTATAGGCATTTTCAATGTCAAGAAAACATGCCAACGTAGGAATGTTTTTCGTAAAATCTCTTTGAATACTCGTAATCAATTGAGTTAAGGAATCTAGACATGATCGTCCCCTTCGAAAGCCTGCCGTGGTAGAAGACAAAACTTTATTATGTTCGACAAACCATTCTAATCGTTTAGTCAACATTAAGTGAAATATTTTGCATAAACAAGATATCAATGAAATTGGTCTTAACTTTGGATGTGAATTAGAACTTCCTCCATATTTAGGTATTGCTATAATTTTAATGCTACGCCATTCTCGAGGAACAAAACCAGTACTAAATATATTGTTATATATACGGAGTAGAACTATTTTTGCTGTAGCTGGCATGTTATAAATCATTGAATATGTAATGTTGTCGTCCCCAGGGGCAGTATCTTTTTTCTTAATACATGTTTCAAACTCTTGAAGACTGAATTCTGATTCTAATAATGAATGACTTGAAACAAATGTGGGTTTTGGATACTGAACTGAAGCCGGAGCCAAATTATGTAAAAGTTCTTTTTGTTCCTCAATTGAAACATGATATTTAACTTGTTTTGAACCTTTAATCCATCGCATTTTTTTCCACATCTCAGATGAGGATACTGCCCCATCTATAGACCTACAAAATTCATGCCAGCTATTTGTTTTAGCTTTTCGTATTTCCTGTTGAGCTATTAAAGTTTTATCCTCAAGCACAGACAGATTCCCGGGGGTAGGGTTGCGCCTGAATTCGCGCAAAGCAAGTCTTCTTTCTGCTACGACTTTAGAGAGACTAGGATTCCAATAAGGTTTGGGTTTAAAATTTCTTTGGGGATCATTACACATTTTGATTATCGGAATATTTTTATCAGCTGACTCATTGATTATAGAAATAAAAGAACTATAGTTTTGCTGCATACTGCCTGTCACGGCGCCCAAGTTTTTAATAGACTGCTTTATATCCTCACAATAGCCAGTCCAGTCAGCCTTTTTAAAATTTCTTTTTTTAATTATTTGTGGATTATCCCGATAGTTTAATTGTATTCCTACCATCATGTGATCACTTCCCAAATTCTCATTTAATACTCGCCAATTAAAATAAATCGCTATGTCGGATGACGTAAAAGTGATATCGGGTGATGTTTGTTGTAGGTTATTATTAACATATTTGACCCTAGTTGCACTGCCATCATTAATAGCTATGTAACCGAATTCCATTGCAGAGTCTATAATTTGATTCCCTCTTACATCACTCTTATAAGACCAATTGCAATGATGTCCATTAAAATCACCGGCTATGAGTGTTCTAACTGTAAACATTGAAAATATTTCACCCCAATCGCATTGCTTGGTTTGAATTGAAGATGGACAGTAAATGGAGATTATATTCTCTAAGTATTTACAATTAAGAATATTAACATGTAGCATTTCGATTCCCAAATTTCTAATCCTAGTTAATTTCATTTCCGACTTAATCGATTTATGTACCACGATCGCTACTCCACCATATGCATCTGCTCTGTCTTTTCTGTATATATTATATTGTGATATTTTCAAGGAGCTGTCTTCTTCTAACCATGTTCGATAAAATTGCTATATGTATTTTGTCTTTAATTAAAAATGCTTCAAATTCAGTTAATTTTGGCCTTATACTTTGAGAATTCCACTGCAGAATATTAATAGCGAAGTCTTTAAGATTATTATTAGCCATTATTTAGATTAAATAGTAAATTCTTTATAATTTCCCCATTTTTCATAACATCCACTATATATGTATATATTTCTTCAAATATCATTTTACAAAATATTTTTAGTTTTTCCTCAAGTGCAGCATTAGACATGATAATTTCTTTAGATTTTAATATCAGTCTTTTTAGGCTAAATGTTTGCCGTTTGTCACTGTTGTGTGTTACATTTTCTTCCTGATGTATAAAGTTCTCGTCAACATAATGTTGTCTTGATTCTTCATCTTTATGTTGTTTTTTCGCTTGTTTCTTCTTTTTATTCTTCTTTGCTTGTGTCTGCCCACTATTCTCGTCGTTCGATACTTGGCTTTCCTCCTGCTCGTTAAAACTAGATGCATCCATTTGAGCTATATCTCGATAACTTCTTGTCTGAGAAGATATTAGTTGTTCAGACACTACTGTATTTTTGGTGTGAATATTTGTTTCAATGTGGCGATCTCTACTTTCCAAATAAACCATCAACGCTTTTCTATATGAACAGTTTTCTTTACTCATGATAATACGAATCTCTTTTTCTTTTTGAAATATCGGACAAGACTTGTCAAGTGACATGTGACTACCTCCGCAGTTGAGGCACTTAAAATTTGTTGTCTCACAATTAACATGATTTAATCCACATTTAGGGCAAAGTATTTTCTTGTAGGGCAAAACTTCTTTGGATGTCCAAATTTCCAGCAGCCGGAACATTGCGAAACAGGAAACGTATAAGCTTCAACCTTGAACCTACAACCGTATCCATAAACATACGGTGGCAAGGTCGAACTCTTGAAACCAATCCGAATTGTTTCACTGTCTACCCAGATACCTTCATCATTTAGCTTTTTGAGTCTTATTACAGAGATAATTTCACAGTTACATTTTAACATACTTTGTAATTCTTGTAAATCAATTTCTAAGTCCATTTGTCTCACTATTCCGTACGACATAGACAATTCAAAAGTCATTTGGCATCTTAATTCTAGATCGGTTATATCTTTACAGTTCAATAAAGTATTCGCTTTTTCTTGAGAATCAAATGCAATCAGTACCTTAAATTTACTTTTGTACTTAATCCTGTTTACATCTCCTATTTTAAGACTTCTTAATAATTTTGCCAAAGCAATTTGTTTAGGGAGCGGCTGTTTAGAGGTTATACAAACTTCGTATTTGTTTATGTTTTTAATTGTATCATTTAAAATAATACTTTGGGTACCGCTATTATTAGAAAAACTACGGATTAAACGTTTTGGTTTTCTACTGACGGTAGTAAAACCCTCATCATCGTCATAGCCTTCACAACCCTCACTTTCATTTCTCAATCTTTTATTTCGCTGCGCCTCAATAATCATGTTATTATAAGCTGTCTCATTCAACGACCCTCGATTTTGTTGCATAATCTCGGTTTCATCTTCACTACAGTTACTTAGTGATTTAGGCAAACTGGATGTTAAGCTTCTGTTACTTTTATCACTCATTATATGAAATTATCGATGGTAACTTGAAAAATTAAAAACGCATAACATTATTGCAATAAAAGCAAGCACAAAGTACACTTTAGGTATAAATCTATAATACACCGCGCGCGTACGATCGGAGCGAATGCCGCCGCTATACTGAACAACATAATTGAATGTTCTGAACTAACGTAATCGCGGGATCTTTGTATAGCGGAGGATCCAGCGGCACTTCTATGGTTTTTTTCATCATCGGACATGGGAAGTGAATATTGCCCAAAGACAAAACTCCTTCTTCCGCCTTCTTTTCAACCTGCATTAATTAAATATTCGAATTAGGAGGCGCCTTTACCATGCAAATAGTCTACCCTAGATTATAGAATGAATTTAACTTGAGTACAATACGCGTGAATGACTTGTTTATTAATTTAAATATCGAACTCGTATAAAGACTTATCTCGTAACATGCGTCGTAATGTCACTAAAATAGACAAAGCGGTGGTGTAGGTACCTACCGACGTAGGTACAGACGGACTATCGCATAAAAGATACCACTGTCTCACCGAAACTGGCGTAAAGTAGCAGCTTACTACTTGAGATATCCCAATCGGAGGCCCAAATCCCACTCCGCTTCCCAATCCCTAAATCCCTTTCCTATAAGGTGGGCAACGCGCTCTTGATTCTTTTGGTTGTGGGTGTTCATGGGCGGTGGAAATCACTTACCATCAGGTGACCCACTGGGTCGACTGCGTACCGGCCAATGCATTAAAAAAGCCTTATCCCTTAGTCTAGTAGGTAAAATCTTACTTTTGTAACTTGACCTTTCTTTGCATGATTAAGTATGTTCTCACACCATTTCCATAAATTTTCGTCAACAGCGCCGCGTTGTTCTAACCTTTCAGACAACTCTGCCATATTGCGAATTGGAGTTTGATGAACCTCGAAATAGCAAAGAATAGTAAGATTTAACGCCAATAATGTGATAGTGGCTACATTCAGAATATTCATACGGTAAAGTCCGATAAATAGCGGCTCTCGCATCAACGCAATAAAGTGCTATTTAACTGCGGCTATCCAAGCGCAAGCTAGAATGTTCCGAATAACAAACCCTTACCGTGCAAGAGCTTCTTTTGCATATCATTGTCCCCCTCGACGGAGAACGCGCATTTAGGAAATTTTATATGATTACCGTTTGATTTGACCAACCTAACCGTACCTTAATGCGAATTGAGTAGTGACACAGGTCTGAAAATACTCCAGGGTTATATTTAGTCACTGCCAGGTGATCTCAGATCAGTTAGTAGATATGCAGAAACCTACAACTATTGAAGGCACTCACGCCATACATACGCACTCACGCCTATAATCCCCGAAGGGGTAGACAGAGGCCAGGCCAGAGACCAGTACACCCATATTTCGCCGAGCTTATTTCCGTCCCATGATGTTATAGGGGAGCGAACCTATCGCCATACCGGGCACATTTCCAGACTCCGGGCTTATACTGAGCATTTCGAAATATAAAACTCAATTTCACTTTAACACAGCCCGAAGTCTGGAATTTGTGCCCGGTATGGCGATGGGCCCGCCCCCTATTACATCATGGGACGAAGATGCGCTCGGCGAAATGTGGGTGTACTAGTTACACATCTGCCTACCCCTTCGGGGATTACAGGCGTGAGTGCGTATGCGTACGACCCGGGGATCGAACCCGAGATCTCAGCGTCAGCTTCAGTTGTAACGCGTACGCATTACAACTGCGCCAGCAAGACTAAGGAACAAGTCATAGATTTAGACAAAAAAATGCATCCATCGATTTTCAACACAACTCCTATACTTACTACGCATCAATGGAACACGATTATTGTTCCTTAAAAATTATATAGTGTTCTAATTAGGGTATAAGAAATAAAACCTGATTATTAACCAGGGTCTGAAATCAAAAGAAACTGCTCAATGGATCGTTATTTATAGAAGGAATTGGCGATCACCGTGACACACTGTGAAAAATTCCGTCTAGTGACCGATGTTCGCGAATCTCGTTTCGAGATGAGCTGGTCGTGTCCAGTTACCTTATCTGGCATTGCAATTACAACAACCAATGAAAGACCCTATAAGTTTATTCACCAGTATGCAGAACAATGAAAACAAAAACACGATCTGCGATTTATTTCCGAGCGATGTTTTTGTAGCGTAATGAGTACATAATATATTATAACGAGTAATTCCTTACTATTAGCTAATTGAGGGTGTTAGAAAAATAAAGATGGGTACATTGAAATACTAATGGTGCGGTATAGTATTAGAAGGGAGGATGAGTCTTATAAAAGAGGTCGTCACCGTAACTGCCCATTTGCCAGTTGCCATTGCCTAGGGTTCAGTCGTAGTCTAGTTCTTAGTGTTCAGTACTCAGTCGATAGTCAAAGTGTTCATTACGCGGTAGCTCTGCCGGTTTACTATTCAATCCTAGTTGTCTTAGTTATAATTAATTAGAGAGCGGTCTCTAGAGTATAATCCTGACATGTGGTTGTGTTCTGTAAAGCAGTAACATTGTAAAAGTGACCAATAAACTATGAGTCAAAGTGAATACCATCCTTTTGATTTATTTAATAATACTCCTCACACGCAACTCGTTACAATATGGTATTAAGCACACTAGGATAAAGTATTCTCATATTATTATTTCGTATTATGTCGTCGTAGCAGAAGGTTATTAGGTATAATTATATAAAGAATAAGCAAAGTATAAAATACATATTACGATGTAGTTGTACTTGTCAATAAATAAATAAAGGTATGACGCGATGGAATTCGTAATAAAATTGCAGCATATGGAGTTCTATGGCTGTGTGGCACTCAATAATTGAGCGATTTTGCCAAGCTGATCTAACTTGGCACTTAGAAGAAAACCAACCAAGTTGAATCCATAAATAATGTATACAGTTCTAAAACATAGTTCGATTTTATCATCAGAGTGCACGCTAACTCTAAATTACTTACTAAACCCGGCTTAGACAACTTCTCTTTCAAGAAATGCCTCATAGATAAGGTGCCGGTAGATTTCTCGCTGGCTTTCATACTCGGTAGTGGCTGCTTCACTCTCATTGAGGGTACGGCGCTCGTGGCTCCTTGGGAGCTGGGAGGAGCTGCTTGCGTGTCGACTTGGGTTATCGAGGTCAAACTAGTGTCGTGACGAAGCATATTGTCCTAAAAAAACACTTTATAACAATATGACGTAACATGTAACTCTATCACAAATGAACACCCACAATTCCACGGGAGACGTGGAATAAAACTTGGATGAAAGTAATCAGGATTTGGGGAAATTGGATTCATTGGGTCTTCGACAATCGCAATACCTCTACAAAACTCAAG
This sequence comes from Mimas tiliae, assembly GCA_905332985.1. Classification (NCBI taxonomy): domain Eukaryota; kingdom Metazoa; phylum Arthropoda; class Insecta; order Lepidoptera; family Sphingidae; genus Mimas; species Mimas tiliae. The sequence continues at coordinate 5,469,620 of HG995247.1, read as the reverse complement.
TCGTGTAAGATACCAATTATTTTGCGTCGGTTTTTTGTGAGACAATCCTCGAGCCGGCCAATTTATGCAGAAGACAAATTGAATCTGACTAGAGCGTGGCTTTTACTTTTCTTCTTTTTACTTCAACAATGACTATAATCTAAATCCATTTGAGTTGTTATGCATAGAAAAGCGGCTAGTGTTGATCGAACCACGAACAATGTAGAGTTCCGTTGCATGTAGTCGAGCCAAGTCCCATCTCTATGCCACTATGAGGTAGAGTCAAAACCCACAGATGAAAGTGTTGTTCATTGTTTGTAATTGTAATGTAATAGCAATACTAGTCCAGTATTAGGTATTATACGTCCTACTGCAGCTAGACTTCTCTAGTAATTATAGGCATAAGCTATTCCATCAGTAATTCCAGATAAACCATCAAGCTGGGTTTAATGCAGTTCAATAGGACTTCACATAGCTTTGAAATTCTGATAGCGAAGTCTCAGATAAGCAGGTTTCCTCACTATGTTTTCCTTCACCAGCGAACGATAAAATTAACAATTACACACACGTAACTTCGAAACGTCAGGAAGTGTATGCCTTGAGGCTGGTTTCGAACGCGTGACTACCGTCTCGACGGTCCGTACCTTCACAGTTCCACTCAACACTAGGACATAATAATTTTTTTCTTTGCGTACCTTTTTCGTACCTATAGGTACTTTTTTCCTCTTTCATGCACGCTAGAATTAGTAAAGGACGTTAGTTGCTAATATTAATTGACTCACGTGCAATTTTTCAAAGTCAATTAATATTTTGGCGCGAACAGCCAGCTCGGCTCGGAACTCGTCGACGAGATAAGCCCAATACTTATTCACCCGGGCGTAATCTCCAAGTTGGGCGCGAGGAAGGTACGACAGAATGCGCTTACCGATTGATGATGGTAGCAATTGGACCTGTTAAAATATTCACGTAAATTTATTACCTAAGAACATTTAAAAAACATATATAAGTAAATCCTACTACTTAACCTATTACTACCTACTCCTACTAAACCTATTATAAATGTGAAATTGGATGTTTGTGAGTTTTTGAATTTCGATGGGTTTTACTCAATCACGTCTTAACGGCTAAATGATTTTATATTAAAATTGGCACACAAGTAGACCATGACCTGGGCTAGGAAATAGGATACTTTTTATTCCAGAATGGGACGTTAACACGGGCGGTGCCGCGAGCAAATTCTAGTTACCTATAAATCATAAATATAATTAGGCTATAAGTAAAAAATCTCAACTTTTACGATAATTATAATTTCTTCTTGGGTTAAAGTATAGTGGCAACATTTAAGCTGACAAACCGTTAGGTCCTGGATTCAAATCCCAGGATGGGCAACCACAATTTCAAAATGTTTGAGCTTTAGATACGAAAAATGAGTCATGTGTTGCCCGAGATTGGAATTTATGCCCGGTATACAAAGACTTTAATGTATATTACTAGACGGGCTGTTTAGAAGAAAAATTGCGTCACATAACGCGGGAGTTTAGCAGCTCACAACGGGGAGCGCGATATGGGTTCTAGTTGGGAGTAAGCGAGATGATAATATTGAGTTACGGTTAAGAATTGACCGCAACTTAGTGGTACAATTTCTTTGTACCGTGCAGCTTGTCTAGTAGTATACATTAAAGTCTTTCCGGTATAGCAACAATCTCACGCTCTATCACATCATGGCACGATCGCCCTCTATCACATCGTGGGTTATTTAATATTAGTTGGTATAGGTTGGCCGCCAACATCGTAGGCCCAAAGCCAACCTCACCAGCACGTGGTACGTCTGCTGATTAACGTACGAGGCAATGACTAGACTTGGTTCACGAGTTATGGGAGTCAGACGGCGGGTCGCACCACATAATACCAAATCCACTGTCAAATCATGATGGGAAAGCCGGCCCTGGCATTAAGCCGGGATAACACCAGGCAGAATGAAGGATTTAATATAAGTAGGAAGCAGGATAGTAGGAAGTATGATACCAAACCATAGGCAAGGGGCGCTGTATTTTGTTCTCGCTCTATAATATATTCTAAATGGTGTCGGCCAGGTACTGCGTTGATTATTTAAGATAAGAGGTAAATATAAGGTTACGTAAAAAAATTACGCACAAAATCCACTGTTTCAATTCCTTCTGGTTTTGGTCGATTAAACTTCCAAATCTTCCGTTTAGTGCCGTCATTGAATACCATCTCAAGTTCTTCCAACTTCAAGCTGTCTCGCAGGGACTTTATGGTTGCATTCCATTGCGCTAGATTTGTTTCCAACTATGATCAGTGAATCAAATTAAAGATATATAAGTATAAAGACACTGCTCTTCTTCTTCCTCCTGCCTTTATCCCACTCGCAGTGGGGTCAGCGCAACATGCTTTTAACACATGTTAGAGAAAGAATTGGCTTGTAATTTTTACGAGCGGCCGCCTGCCTGACGTCAACACCTCTAGGAAAAAATACCCAGGCCCGGAACATATGTTTGTGGATCACACAAACATTTTATCTCGGTGCAGGAATCGAACCAGTGGCTTCTTGCTTCACAGCCGGCTACTCGCCCACTGCGCCACGGAAGGTGTCAAGTCTAAAGATTAACGAGTAAAAAAGCAGTTGTATGACGCGCTCGTATGAATACGCGCAAAACAACTTGGCCGAGCTGAAGTCAATTACGAGCACTGCCACTGCTATCAGCAGGCTATCAGAGACTAAAAGATGACAGGAAGTATAGAGGACAGGTGTGAGTGACTAACTTCATCCCTGCCAAGTAATTTCACACGTAACTAGGTATAGTGCATCGCTATAAAACTGCGTTTTTGACTAATGATAAATCTACACTCCTAGAATGCAAAAAATCTAAAAGGTAACATTCCGTATAACGTCACACATTGATCCTACGACTAATCACAATCGAACGGCACGAAAATTTGTGTCATATTTTTACGCCACATTCTAACCCCGCTGACTCGTGGCTCGTCAATCGTTGTAAAATCTCCAGCACTACATTATTTGGCTTACAAGTCGATCAGCAGTCAGCACTAGTTTCATAGTATTACCGTTTAAAAATAGCTTTATTATGGTATGTGTGTAAATCATACGATTTATATTTTCAAAAGTACTTACCTACGGGTATTATTAAACTAAATGAAAGTTACTTACTACTTTAGCACTAAATAGGTACCTAACTACTATTTTAAATTATGACCCTACACTATGATACGAGTCTTATGTCATGAACACGAGAGACTTTCGGTCCCACAACACCCAGATCCGAAACAAATAATATTGTCGATCACACATATATTTGTCTCGCTGCGGGGATTGAACCCGTGGCCTCTAGTTTCACAACCGGCTACTCGACTACTGCACCACAGAGGTTATCAATTAAACAATGATTTAGATCTTTAATTTTATTAAGCGATAGATATTTCCGAACCTCTCTTAAAGCTTGGCCAGGCGGGTGAGCCGCCCTTGCAGAGTCAGGCGTCGACATTACCGCAGAACTCTTACCGCGCGGAGTTTGTGGTGCATCCTTTTTACCCTATAATTTCATTTTTAATTAAAATGACGCAAGTATAAAATGCTAGGTGCAGGGGCGGTTTCGGCTGCAGCCGGGCGATTCACACATACACATACGAAGTTAATATACTTATTGCCCATGGTCCGTGCAAAGAACCCTATATTAATATAACCTTTTCCGGAGTCGCTGGCTGGGGCGACTGCACCTTTTCCGGTAGCGGGTCATTAACAACGATGCATTCTTGTAAATTCTGCAACTGCTGGTAGCGATATCGTTCATACAAAACTTGAGCACGTCTGAGCACCGCCCACATCACAGGCCCGCCGGCTATCGTCAGCAGTTCTGACAGAACCATTGCTTGTGACTCCTGAAATGAAAAATAAATATCAAGAAAAAAACTCTAATTAACTCGTAAACAATGGTCCAACTACTTATACTGAATATACTAATTAGGGCATTATTTTTTCAAGGAATATCCCAGGCAAAGTCCGGCTTATTTACCATGTGCAAAGCTCCGAAAGGTTAAGGTGACAAACCTAAACAATATGTGAAATTTTGTATCCATACAATATTGAACATACCTACTTTATTTATATTTTGTTATTACACTACGTTTTAGGAATCGAAGGGGTCGGCAGAGGTGTAACCTGTACACCCAAATTTTGCCGAGCGTATCTCCGTCCCTTATGTGATAGGGGGCGAGCCTATCGCCATACCGGGCACAAATTCCAGACTCCGAGCTGATACTGAGCATTTCGTAATAGAAAAACCCAATACCACTTTACCCGACCCGGGGATCGAACCCCAGACCTCAGCTTTGGCCTCAATCGTAACGCGTACGCATTACAACTGCGCCACCGAGGCAGTCAATTAAATATGTTAAATATATCTGTGTAATTTAGTAGTATAATAATATACCGGGTCTAGCGTCAGGAACCAGATACGGTCGTTCTTCATGACTTGCGCCAACATTGTTATGGGCAGGGCGGTTCTGTTATGGTCGATGGGCACTTGATCGTAACTGCTCCATACATTTTGCCTACAATATAGTCAATTAATATTCTTTCATTCTGCCTGGCGTTATTCCGTACCATAGATTTGAATGTGCTTGGTATTGTATGGGGCGACCCGCCACCGTCTGGCCCCCACAATTCGCAAGGGGAACCAAGTTTCGCCATTGCCTCGTCCATTAATCACCAGAGTGTACCATGTCCAGGTGAGGTCGTGGCTCACGTCAATTAATATTAGTATTTTAAATTCATAGTATTAATACCAGTCCTGTATTATACTCGTCCCACTGATGGGCACGGGCCTCCTCTACTGAATGACAGGGGTTAGGCCTTAGTCTACCACGCTGGCCTAATGCGGGTTAGCAGACTTCACAATCAGAAATCATTTTAAAATGTCTCCTCACTGATCTAGTGACAACGTACTTAGATAAAGAAACCGATGAGGGCCTGTCTTCAAATCTCAGGTCATGCATATATACATCATACATATTTATTTATCTATGGGTCGGGCAATCACAATTTGTGTAAAAGTTGTTGGTTGGCGAAATCATACATAACTTTACCGTTATTGGAATGTGTGCCTGATATACCGATTAGCTTACCACTTATCACATCATGGGACGTTTAAATAAGCTCGCCGAACCATGAGTACTGGGTATACTAGTTGCACCTCTGCCTACACTTTCGGGGATACAGGTGTTAGCTTATGTAAAATTATTTTTTCCTAGACTATCCCGCCCACACATATGCCACAGTAAGCTTTTGGAATGCCAAGCTGTCTTTATCCCGCAAAGAAGGGAGTAGTTAAGAAATGGTTGCTTTTTTGACGCTAGGGATCCAATCCTGATTCATGACAGCAAATCTTACATAAATACCCAGTTCATATTTTTGTATCAGCTTGAGTGACGAAACGAGCAGGTCGCTCGCCTGTTGGTAAGCGCCACGCCTGCCCATAAACAGACGTCACACCACACAGACCTATGAACTACAAAGCACTGCATGGCATTGGACTGCGCTCGTCATTCCGAGACATAAGATGTTAAGTCTCATAATGCCCAGTAATTTCACTGGCTTCAATATCCTTAAACCGGAACACAACATTGCTTACACACTGCTGCTTAGCAGACAAAAATGTACAACTATTAGATATGTTAAATATTTTTGTCGCGTCCTACATTCGGAAACCCAGTTAGGTTATTTATAAAGTCGTGTGCCTAAAGGACTTTGCACATACTTTGCAACTGCTGATTGAGCAACCTCAAGGACTAAATAGGAATATACTCATTAGGAATACATACATTCATTGGTCGACATTTTCTTACTGCACTTTATTAGATACTTCGCAAAGAAGCCAATATGCCATGCTAGTACTTTTTACTAGGTCAAATATGAAAGAGCGATTGATCAAAGCTGGCTGCAGATGTGCTAGCTTCTCTATCAGTACACAATGAATGACAATGGACAACTTATTGGCAGGAAATAAATCAATACCCAAGATGCAGTACAAAATACCTTTGAAGAGTTTATTGCCTCCGACTTCTTCAAGAAGGGCATCGATAATAATATGTTACTTTGATTAATAGAAATAAAAAAGATGGAAAATAAAATACTTTATCTTTTTTCGTACAGGACAGCAATTTCATAGAACCAATTATTTATAATTAATTTGACCAGTTCATATCAATGTTTGCGGGAAAACATGACCAACCTAATCAACATTCTTTATTGCACATTATTTAAACACCAGCGTACAAATATTAGCAAAAAATCACAGTATTGTTTTATTACAATAGGAAACATCAAGTGACCTTGTATGTGGTATTTGTAAATGATCTAAACAATTTTAATTACTATCTTAACAAGGCGCCTTATTAAAATTGCATATCGACATGAAATTCATTGCGCTTAGTTGGTAACATGCTGGGTCGGCCGAAAGAAAGGCGGATTCAAGTCCCAGATTTAGAGCGCCTATTTTTTTAATATACATAAGCTCACACTTAGGGGCTCACACTTACACTAAGGGGTAGGCAGAATTGCAATTAGAACAACCATTGCTCGCTGAACTTATTTTCGTTTGATGTGATAGGTGGCGAGCTTATCGCCATATCCGGCACAAGTTCTATTTCCGGGCATGTGATTTTTATGAATCAATAAACTCTAGTACAAATTGTGATTGCCCAACCTGGAATTTGAACCCAGGCCCTCACCGGTTTCTCAAGCTAAGTCGACTGCCACTAGACTAATAAGGTGTTCTGATATATTATGTTCAGCTAACGTAATTTAATGAGTAAGCAACTTACAATGTTGTTTACATTAGTAGTAAGTTTTTCAGTAGGTAAGTTTAATTTATTAGCTTGATTGATGAAACTAGCAGGTCGCTCGACTGGTGGTAGGCAGTGCAAAGTAGAACTTTGAATTGATAGCAAAACTTTGAAACTGGCACTTGTATTCCCGAAGAGATAGGCAGAGGTGTAACCAGTAGGTACATCCACATTTCGGCGAGCTTTTGTCCGTCTCAATATGTGCTATCGCCACATCCGCCATACCCGGCACAATTCCAGACTCCGGACTGATACTAAGCATTTCATGACAGAAAAACCCAATATCACTTTTACCCGACCCGGGGATTGAACCCGAGACCTCAGCATAGCAGTCATACCGCGTATGCATTACAACTGCACCATCGAGGCAGTACATGTAGTAAAAGCAACAAATACATGTGTCTTATTAACTTACTCGCTAATAGACATGACTGCATCCTTCGGCCGGCAATTCCACATTGATTTTAATAACAAGGAAAGAGCCCACGCGCTTCTTACATCTTCCAACAGAGCCAGGACATAGCGTTTTTTATTCGCCCAAGATATACGCACAAACCAATATTTAGTTGCCAGCAAATGTTTGCTGAAACTAAGAGCTTCTTCTGCGGAATATTCGTTACCTTAACAATATATATCCTTTGGTAAAATCCATTATTTATAATAATAATAACATATAAAACTAAACATAAGCCAATCAAAGGACTTCTACGATTTTTTTAAATCGATCTTTATTCAACATTTATTGTTGTTTCAGAGTAGAATTATAACATATCTAATAATGAGTCTAATGCCCAGCAGTGGGATGAAAATGGTTGTAAATGATGATGATGATAGAATAACAATTTGCATTCGAAATACTGGGTCGTGAACTATGGGACCTTTAGCTCTAGTCAGATGCAGAAACGGCTGTGAAACGAGAGGCCGCCGATTCGATTCCCGCACCGACAATTTATGTTTTCCACAAATATTTATTTCGGGTCTGAGTGTTGTGGGTCTGAAAGTCCCTCGTAGTTCCCAATAGCCGCGATAGAGGTTGACCCAATGTGGGGTGAGGAATATGTGTGCCTGTTGAGTGTATTAATAAAAAAAACCTAGAATTGGTTTTGTGCTCGATGCACCATAGGCATGTAATAAGTAACTGTACTTATTACATCCTCACGGAATTCCATCAAATTTAGTTTTTATTTCAGCCTGATGTTGCATACTATTTTGTAGAATACGTGGGATAGTGTGGGCTCAGGACTATGTGTGTGACTGTTGAGCGTATTTATTTATATACCATCGTATGCCTTTGCACAAAGGATAAACTAAAAAACCCAAGCTCAATTTTAACACTCATACATTAATCCATGTGGCGTGGATATGTTTTATTTGTGTCTAATCTTCTAACTAATATCAATATAAGGAAAATACCCTGACTCTTAGAATATAAGTTATTCTAAGACCCCGACTATTGGAATGTTGTAAAGAGTTCCATTATTTTATTTACCAGTTATTGATTATGAATAAAATATAAAGATATAATCTCAATCTTAATCTCAATAATGCATTGCAACTTACCACACGTCATATCAGACAATATCAGATCGTTAATTAAATGCACTTGCTTCGTTAACTCAGCAAACGATATCGCCTTCATTCCGAAATATGTAAATTTGGAAAAATCCTATAAAAGACCACGTTAGCACCAAAATGATTTATTTACCTTCGTGCAATTTTCTTGACATTACATAATAGAGAAACAACAAGGTCAATATCATAATGAGTGCGTAGTTCGTATACGATGTTCCAGTTACGAATCTCTGTCGTCGATTTGTCAGTTAGAATCTGCCATGACGCGAGTGGAGACGCGAAATCCACAAGGCTTATCCGTCAAAACGACTCAAAACAGTGCTAATTTCTGTAGATTCCTTACCACAATCGCTTTATCTGGTTTTCTGACTGCTGTATATTTTGTTATTAAAACACCTGACGACTCTTTAGGCGACCCGTCAGACCAGTTCATAGTGAAAAACATTCCTAAAGTTTACAATCAGCTGGAAGACATCGACCCTGAGGACAGAGAAGTGTTTCAAGGATTCAAAACATCGTTTTTGCCGCCTGAAGAAATAGTACTCGCTCGCACTAATTCAAAAGCTGCACACGAAATTTACGAGGGAAATGTTACCAGCGATATATTGATATGGGGTGGATTAGATAAACACTATAAGACGCCAACCAGAGTCAAAAGGAGGAGTCACTTCACATTCACATCGCAGAATTACGAGTAAGTAATCTATTTACATATTTTGTAACCATTCATCGAAGTCAAATAGCTGCGTGTTGATTATACAGATTCTTGATTTTTTTATATAAACGCACTAATGGCCCTATAAACTATCCCAGTATTTTACTCGTACACTGTTCATATTATCCTAATATTTATTGTAGTCCAAATAAAACTGAACTTTGATAAATCAAAACATAATGCAAGTGTTCATTTGAGAACGGCATCTACGAAAATTATTTCAAAACCAACTACCATAAATTAATTATCTTATATTAACATTAAACAAAAACATTGTAGCCAAGATGTGTCATCATATCGAAAAACCAAAGACGACGGTGGTGAAGATGATGATGATGATGACGAAAATGAAAGCAAAATTGATGAGGAATATGATTCATCTGAAGTCAGCGATCAATACGACGATGATGAAAACATTGAGAGGTATTTTTTATTGTTATAAATTAAGGATGAAATGTCTTCACTGGTGCGCTTTTAATTTACAAATCACACCTTACTGTGTTGCATTCGTGTGGCGCCATGACACATGTAATAGTGCAAGACGTATCAAAACTATGCATTTGAACGACAGCTTACAGCGCATGCTGTAAATAAATATACCCTACAGTCACACTCATAGCCCTGACACACTAGGTTAACCTGTATCGTGGGTATAAGAAACTACGAAGGACTTGGTCCAACAACATCCAAAATTAAATGCATGTTAATTCGTGAGGAAGACAAAAGATGAAATTGAAAACGCATGAATAGGTCATAGCTAAAATAAAACTGAATTATAATGAAGATATAACTAGTTTGAAATATGAAAATAATTAAAAGGTGAGTCACAAGAAAAATTGCATTATGATTTATAAGACTGCCTCGGTGGCGCAGTTGTAATGCGTACGCATTACGATTGAAGCCAACGCTGAGGTCTCGAGTTCGATCCCCGTGTCGGGTAAAGTGGAATTGAGTTTTTCTATTACGAAATGCTCAGTATCATCCCGGAGTCTGGAATTTGTGCCCGGTATGGCGATAGGCTCGCCCCCTATCACATCGTGGGACGGAGATACGCTCGGCGAAATGTGGGTGTACTAGTTACACCTCTGCCTACCTCTTCGGGGAATACAGGCGTGAGTGCGTATGTATGAGTGCGTAATTAATTAATAAGATTTATTTAGGTTAGGTTAATAAATTACATTAAAAGACTTGGTTATAAATGCTAATTTAAAGTTATTATTTAGTATGGTTCCGGAAACACGGGTGGATCGTGGTCCTTTAGACGATGTGGTAGAACAAATGAGAGGACAACCTGAACTTGAAGAAGGCGAGATGGAATCGTCTGCACCTCTTTACAAGCAATCCAGATTTTACTCGGGTATGCATTATTTTATAAGCAAGGATGGCCAATACCTTTTATAAATGCGAAGGTGAGTTTGTTTGTTTGTTACGCTTTGACGCCTAAATCGCGAAACTATTTTGATGAATGTTGGAACAGATATAGATGGGACCCTGGAGACCCTTACCGGGTAACCCTTATAGGTTACTTTTTATCCCGGTTACAGGCAACTTTTTATCCCAGAAAAAGCTCAAAGTTCACGCGGGCGGAGTCGCGAGTAAAAGCTAGTTACGATAATAATATGTAAGTAGTTCAACAAGACAAATGGTCATAAAATGTCTTGTTACACGTGTTAATAAGCCACGTCCTTTATTTGTTGCTGTTTCAATGTATGAACATATAACTGTGTTGGCCAATTTATAAACAGTCATAGCAAATTGATAGTAGTTTGCAAGTTGTTAGACGAATTATTCAATTGACCGTTGACCAAAATGAGTCAAGGTTATTCGCCCATCGATCTGTGAGTTCCCACGTAGTTCAACAACCAATTCAATTCATTGTAAGTAGTAGTTTCTGCCGCCAAGCAGCAATGTGTAAACACATATGTTTTGGTTTGGAGGACATTCTAGCCAGTGTAATTACTGGGCATTATGAGAATTAACATCTTGTGTCTCAAGACGACGAGCGCAGTGCAATCACACGCCATTCTTTCTATTTCAAAATTCTGGGTCATGTTGCAACTGTTCATGGGCAGTCGTGTCGCTTACCATCAGACGAACGGCTTGCTCGCCTCGTCATTCGGTTGTATATAAAAAGAACAAAGTTTTTACAATAACACTAATAATCCCTTTAGGTATTCATGCGTTCTGGAAAGGTCAAGGTGACAGAGAAACGATTAGAACAACACAAGCGAATATAATGAGACAGTACATGGACGCAGGTGCCGATCCATGTCACGATTTTTATCAGTACGCCTGCGGTAATTGGGCTGCACTTAATCCCATACCCGCTGATAAAGCCGGGTACGTAGAATCATTATTATCCGACTTATTACAGCAGGATTCTAAAAAACAAATATATTGTTTCTGTTACCAATAATAATTGTCGTGATTTTAGCTATGACACATTCGAAATGTTAAGAGAAAATCTGGATAGAGTTCTTAAAGAGCTATTAGAGTTTAAACCAAATGAACGGATCACTAGCATATATCCAGGCAAGAACTTAGATGTACGAAATAATTTAATAAATAATGTTAATAAAGCGTCGTACAACCATTTCGGTCTAGACACAATAGATACTAATTCAAAAGAAATTAACGATACAGCTGGCGATGATTATCGCTACGATGTTAACGCTAAGGCTGAAAATTCAGAAATCATAAGCCGTATTCGCCGATACTTAGATAAAAAATCCAAAGAAATAATGAAGCCAATTTCAAAATTTAAGGAAAAATTTCATAAAAATAATAAATTGAAGAAAGGCAGGTTGAAAAGAGAGCATGGTAAAGGGTTTGCCAGACGAACATTTAAAAATATTAATAAAGATAATGTGAAAAATGATAACCTACGGTTTGGTAGAAAGTTGCAAATGTACACTAGAAGAGTAAAACGTAAAAAGGAAAGAGAAACTATAACTAGAAGACGGGATCAAACTCACACTTCACAACAAGATCCTGCTAATGGTGATGCTGCATTAAAAGCAAGATTTCTGTTCAAATCTTGCATGAACTACCAAATTCTGGAAAAACGTGGGCATCAACCCTTATTAGATCTACTAAACTTGTTGGGCGGCTGGCCTATCTTGGATCCAAATTGGAATGAAAGCAACTTTGATTGGCTAGAACTAATGGCCAAACTGAGACTATATAACAATGATATACTAATTTCTGAATGGATAGGCCCCGATATAAAAAAATCTGATGAATATGTCATTCAATTTGATCAAACAAGTTTGGGTAATGTCGTACCTTTTACTAGTAAAATTATTGATAAAACAGATCAAAACATATCGTAATTTATTATGTTATTGTTGCAGGTTTACCAACCAGAGATTATTTTTTACAAGACAGCAACAAAATATACTTGGATGCATACAAAATTTATTTAACGAAGATTGCATTGTTACTGGGTGGTGACCCTAGCCATGTTAAGGCCAGTGCAGACGAGTTGATTAATTTTGAAATCAAGTACGCTTTATAATTCATTGTAATATTGTATTAAAATGTTATTACCTAGTATTTCTCGTAAGTCTGCCAATAATAATGACGACATCATCATAAAATAGATACCAATGATGACTTATTGATTAATAAGTATATACATTGCTCGTAGTTTTACTTCATTTTATGCAAATTTAATTTCTTGGATACCTGTAGAAACATTGTAAGCGGTTTCTCTACCAATGATAGATAATTTTAATTTTATCTATAATAGAATGCTTTACCAAAAACTGACATGTTATCGCTTCACATCAAAATTATCCACACTTTAGGACTTTTTCGCAGACTAGCGAAAATAACCTCTGCACCAGAAGATAGAAGGAACGTTTCAGAATTGTACCGAAGGATGCCACTGCGGAAACTTGAAGAGCTGGTTCCGAAGGTGAAGTGGAGACGGTATCTGTGTGTTGTGATGAACAGAACCGTACACTCTGATGAAACTATTGTTCTATTCGCACTTAACTACGTAAGAGTAAGTCATAGGTATTATATTATCTAACAATAGAACATTTTTTTATAGCATAGGCCGGGAAACGCGCCTGTGGGTCACCTGATGGTAAGTGATCTCCAAAGCGCATGTACGCCCACAATACCAACAGAATCAACGGCGCGTTGCCGTCCTTAAACGAAAGGGATTATTAAGGGATTGGGAAGGGCAGGGGATTTGGGCCTCCGGATATCTCGCTCACCGTACAAACCCAGCAGCAAGCTGCTACTTTACGCTGGAGACAAAACTGTCTACTGCGTGGCTCTACCACTCTAAAACTAAACTGAAACGAATGTTGAAATAAAACTAGTTTATACGGATTTTATGGCGGTTTAATTTTTTTATTTTAGTCCGCGCGATAAAATCCGTATAAGCTAGTTTTATTTCAATGTGTAATATTCGCGTAAACCTAGGAAATCACTATGAACAAATGTATTATAATTCAAACTACAAAATGAAATACGAGTTTGTATGTAGGTACCATAACAGTAAAGTTTTTAAATCGTCTAAACAGGTTTGCAATTATATATTATCATCTTATGTCTTGGTAAAGTATATCACGCAATAAACCTATGGTTTTTACTGGATTTTGAGATTTTTTGTGTTATGCATTATGTTAGTCATTCGCATTTACATACTCACTATAAGAAAGCTGAAAAAAATAAACGACTTAACACGAATCGGATGCATATTTTTTTTACAATTACAGCACTTAGTCCAATTGATAGAAGAGACCAAGCCGAGCACTCTGTCAAATTACCTTATGTGGAGATTCGTGAGGCACAGGGTCAATAACCTTGATGATAGGTTTCAATCAGCTAAACAGCAGTAAGTATTACATGACTTCTGGATTCCTGGTACATGATAATCATATCAGAGAGCGAGCTCCGGCGAACATTTAAGCACCATCGGTCACGGAGTTGAGAGTTGCACGCAAGCGGGCGCCGCAGTGCACACCTACTTTTTATCATCATCGCGTACCTGTTATCCCCGAAGAGATAGGCAGAGGTGTTACCAGTACACCCACGTTTCGCCGAGCGTATCTCCGTCCCATGACGTGATAGGGAGCGAGCCTATCGCCATACCTACCGGGCACAACTTACTTGGGCCTCCGGATATCTCACTCACCGTGAGAAACGCAGCAGCAAGCTGCTACTTTACGTCGGTTTTCTGTGAGACAGTGGTAACGACCCGGAGGAGCCGGCCCATTCATACTGTAGACAAAAGTGTCTACCACTCAACCTCTAAAAAACTCTCATTCAAAACTCTGTTTAGTTAATATAATGTAGGCAGGTAAACGGCAACGGTAGGCAGCGGCTTGCCTGTGCTCTGGCATTGCTCAGGGCGGCGGTAACCACTTACCATCAGGTCGGCCGCCTGCTCGCCTGCTCTGTCTATCTAGGCAATAAAAAAATAAATAATGTCGTTAGCAGCCGAAGCAGCGATAGATACAGTTGCAGGTTAGAAACCAGCCCCAAGAGTATGTATGCACTTCTGGCTTTTACTTGTGTATTAATTGTTAATTATCGCTGACTTTAACGGTGACGGAAACATTATGAAGAGACCTGCATACCTGAGAGGTTCTCCATAAGAATTTCGAAGGTATGTAAAGTATGCCAAACCGTATTAGGCCAGCGTGGTGAACTAAGGCCTAACCCCTTTCATTTAGTAGAGTAGGCCCGTGCGCAGTAGTGGGACGTGTATAATATAGGCCTAGTAGTAGTATTATTATTATTAATTATTTTAGTTACCTTTGAAGGTATTTTGCCCAAATAATTAATGTCCTAAATATGTTCCTACAGGTTCTATTACATGCTCTTCGGCCGCGAACAAGCACCTCCACGATGGAAGAACTGCATCTCCCAAGTAAATTCAAACATGGGTATGGCTTTAGGCTCGATGTTCGTCAGAAAATACTTCGATGAAATCAGCAAGAACGACACAATGTTCATGACCACAGAAATACAACAATCATTTAAAGAATCACTACATAGCACCGATTGGATAGATGATAAGACAAAGAAACTTGCAGCACATAAAATAGATGCAATGATGTTGCGAATTGGATATCCAGATTTCATACTGAATAAGAAAGAATTAGACGAAAGGTATGAAGAAGTGATCATACATCCAGATAAATACTTCGAGAACATATTGAACATATTGCAACATTTAACGAAGATGGAACAGATACGGTTAGTAAATCAACACTATATATTAAGTAACGAAGTAAGCAAATTGTGAATCTAATTGATTGATTGATTGATTGAAGTACGTTAACCAAAAAAATACTAGTAAATTTTAGAACATTTAAAAATAATTTTACTTGGTATTGAAATTATCAACATTATATACCACACATAATACCATATCAACCTTTAAATCATGGGGGGAAGGCGGACCTTGGTATCAAGACGAGATAACGCCAGGGAGATAGGATTGATATAGGTATTTAATAAATTGACTTCTTCTGATAACCATGATATTTTCGTTTGTACCAGTATAGATACTACTTATTATGTTTTTTTAAATTATTATGTAGTTAAACTCGAGCAGATAAGTAACCGTGTTAGGGGAAGATGTGAGAGCCAGCGGTCTCACTACGGAGGATGCTTTAGCATAAGGTTATAAAGTTATTAATTCGTTTAATATATATTTTCTTTGTATTACGTTCCAGTATCGGACAACCAGTAAACAAAACTTTATGGAACACTGCCCCAGCTGTGGTGAACGCGTACTACAGTCGCAACAAGAATCAAATCATGTTCCCAGCGGGCATACTCCAACCGCCATTCTACCACAGGCATTTTCCACGATCACTTAACTATGGAGGAATCGGTGTTGTCATAGGTAGCTAATATAAATTCATATATACATAAGTTCATGTCTCTTAGAACGGTTTAATACTCCAAGTCAGATATAATATGTCCCCGAAAAAATAGACAGAGATGCAATTACTACACACACGGTCTGCCGAGCTTACTTCCGTCTCATGTGAAAAGACGAGCCTGTCGCCATATTATTAACACGCAAAATATCTATTTTTTTTTGGAATAGCATAATTTTGGTGGATTTGTAAATTCTGACTGGTCATTTCGCGAGTTTGCAGCTACGGTCAATATAGCAGCTATAATCTAGCGGGAGTAGAACACACTGCCGAGATAAAGGTCTCGGGTACGATCTGTACATGCAACATGCTTAGTATATGCAACACGAGACGATTTTACCGACTCGTTTTGTTGTGAAAAACCAGTTTTATCTGATTATCTCTATATGTCTATCGAAACTAACATAAACTAAAATATAGAAAATAGTATATTTAAACTCGCTGTGGTATTTTGTCGACGAACCCTAACATGACAAGCACTTTTACCTGAGATATTGTCGTTGATAGTTATCTCCCTCGCGCGCGAGATATGATTTGTTGCATATGATAGCCCCGACGAATTCGAACCACGGTGCTTTTGCTATTATCCGTCAAGGAGTTTTCCATTTTCTCTATTATTCCGTTATTAGATCTTATCAAACTTTAAGCAATACAAAAATAACGTTCAAAATTCAGTCCACATAACATGGAGTAAATATCGCAGACATGAAAATAAAAACATAAGAATTAGGAGCCGTTGGTTAAAAAGCACCTTTTATATTTGTTTTTATAGTTTTTCTATTACAGGTCATGAAATAACCCACGGCTTCGACGATAAAGGACGTCTGTTCGATTGCGACGGTAATCTTCATCGTTGGTGGTCTGATT
Organism: Mimas tiliae; assembly: GCA_905332985.1. NCBI lineage: Eukaryota > Metazoa > Arthropoda > Insecta > Lepidoptera > Sphingidae > Mimas > Mimas tiliae. The sequence goes on along the minus strand of HG995247.1, from coordinate 5,452,694 downwards.
CTGCCATCGAAGCGTTTCACCATCGGGCTCAGTGTCTGATAGATCAGTATGGACGGTATATAGTTTCTGAAGTCAACATGAAGTTGGATGGAGTGAACACACAGGTATAAATTGTCTAATCTATAACAAAAATAAAACCAAATGAAAAAGTAAAAAGCTAAAAATAAGGTTAACCAATTTTAAGTCGTTGCTAATTGACAGCACCGACGCAAAATTGGTTTCTCATTAGTGTTCTCCCTTTTTCTCTGCTCTACTCTCCTCCATTCTTCTCTCCTCTCCTCTACTCTCTCTAATGCTGACTTCACACTGGTCTTTCTACCACACCTGGCTCGCTACAATATGTTGTTAAATTGTTAAAACAGGGTGAAAATATAGCCGATAATGGTGGGGTGAAACAAGCATTTCGCGCGTATTTACACTGGGTACAGAGGCACGGCACGGCTGGCGAAACGCTGCCTGGTCTAAATCATACGCACACGCAGTTGTTCTTTCTCAACTTTGCACAGGTAAATAATTTTTAAAAAAAAGCAGTGATAGCTCAGCGGGGAGTGGTATGGACTGTCGAGACGAAAGTCGCAGGTTCGAAACCAGCCTCAAGTGCATACACCTCTGACTTTTATAAGTTATGTGTGTATTAATTGTTAATTATCACTTGCTTTAACGGTGAAGGAAACATCGTGAGGAAACCTGCATACCTAAGAAGTTCTTCATAAGAATTTCGAAGGTATGTGAAGTCTGCCAACCCGCATTAGGCCAGCGTGGTGGAATAAGGCCTAACCCCTCTCATTCAGTAGAGGAGGCCCGTGCCCAGCAGTGGGACGAGTGTATCTCCTCTCTTCCACCTGCCCTTATCCCACTCGCAGTGGGGTCGGCTCAACAGGCTTTTTAACACATATTACATAAAGATTTGGCTTGTAGCTTTTACGACCGGCCACCTGCCTGATGTTAACCCTTCTGGGGAGAAAACACTCAGACCCAAAATATATATTTAAGGGTCACACAAACTTATGTCTCGATGCGGGAATCGAACTCACGGCCTCTCGCCCACAGCGCCACGGAGGCTGTCGAGTTTATACTATGTATAGATAGCTATATACTTACCTAATTGTTCTGAAAATTAATTATTTGTAGGTGTGGTGCGGCGCGATGCGACCCGAAGCTATGAGGAATAAGTTAAAAACAGCAGTACATTCTCCAGGCCGCTTTCGTGTGATCGGTACATTATCAAATTCACACGATTTTGCACGTGAGTTCAAATGTCGGCCCGGATCACCTATGAACCCGACAGACAAATGCACAGTTTGGTAAAAATGACAACAAATAGCAGAAACCTGCCGATTCACTTTTGTAGACAGAAAACTAAAGAAATTTTTATCAAAAATAATAAATAAATAAATAACACCCAACAGTCACACACATAGCCCTGACCCCACAGTAAGATACGAGTCTTGTGTCGTGGGTATCAGGAACTACGAGAGACTTGCGGTCCCACAACACCCAGACCCGAAACAAATATTTGTGGATCAGACAAATATTTGTCTTGGTGCGGGAATCGAACCCGCGGCCTCACGCTGCACAGTCGGCTGCTCGCCCACAATATGAAAGGGCAAAATGAAATTTGCAGGTCCCTCGTATGCGAGAGACCGTCTGGGTTGGTACCATCGCTTTGACTATTCTGACACCAAGCAGCAGTGTGTAAGCACTGTTCCGTTCCGTTTTGAAGGATATTGAACCCAATGAAATTACTGGGTATTATGAGTCCAGTGCCACGCAGTACTTTATAATTCAAAGTTCTGTGTAGTGTTGCTTCTGCTTATGGGCAGGCGTGACGTTTGCCATCAGGCGAGCGACCTTCTCGCCTCGTCCTTTTAATAAACAAAACTTACAAAATAACTGCTAAAATTGTAGGTAAAATTTGAGTCCAATCATGACTCGTACTGGTTGATAGGCAGCAGCACAATTTTAGTGATCGCAGTAGATAATTTTGGCGTAAGTTTTTACCATCAGATGACCCATTTGCTCTTTTGCTACAAAAAAAATCAAATGGCGTTCTGAATTATATTCAAAATAAATGTCGACGTAGTTTTAATATTAAGTACACTACAACGTACAATTTCGAACATAATTTTCGTTTCTCTTTGTGGATTTCGAACAGAATTTTTTAAGCTTGTGATAGTATTATATAGTGAAATGTTTAGAATATACTTATTGTTGTTTATAATTATTACTATTTACTAACTTTTACATAATAAATTATATAATAAGTGACGTTTTATTTCGCCATCTTCCATACATGTCTAAGGATTAAAAGTTGTTTGTTTATACAATACTGACTTGCTTGCGGCTCCGCCCGCGTGACGGTATTTTCCAAGATAAAAAGTAGCCTATGATCCAAGTCATGGTCTACTTGTGTACGAAATTTCATACAAAACCGTTCAGCCCTTATGGCGTGACTGACAAACATCATAACTTTCACATTTTTAATAATGGTGGCAATTACGATCATAAGATCATTGTTTTAAAATTCGTTTCATCAAATCAGAGGTGTTTCTATTTTAAATCATCCAGGAAAACGAACATTTGTAGTATATTTAAACAATTAAATCTGATTTAGCATGTACGCATCTTTGAATAGTTTGATGAGGTTTATTAGTTTACTATTAAAAGTTCGACTTTATATAAATTTGATAACTAGCTTTAAATGTGCTTTTTTCCTCGATTTTGTCCTTGATTTTTTCTTAAACTCTGGCGACCGCAATCGCGTTGTAACAATTTTATATCAGTCCACCCTATCGCATACAAAAATCGGTATTTAATAAAATAAAAACAAACTTTATATTTACTTTCATAATAATCACTAAACAGTGGCGTAGTAGGGTGTAGCTAGCATGGGTGACACGCACTCGGTGCGATGGGCGGGCTCGTTCGGGTCGTTACCACTGTCTTACAGAAAACCGACGTACAGTAGGAGCTTGCTGCTGGGTTTCGTACGGTGAGTGAGATATCCGGAGGACCAAATCAATTCCCCCTCTCCTTCCCAATCCCTTAATTATCCCTTCCCTTTAAGGTCGGCAAGGCGCCCATGATTATTTTGACGCCATAAGCGGTGGAGATCACTTACCATCAGGTGACCCACTTGCTCGTTTGTTGACGTATGCCACAAAAATCTACAAACAAAATGTTCTGTTGCATTTTTCAAAATTTTGTTTTATGCAGAGGACCCCGACACCTTAGCACCAAAATTTAAATTATATAATTTTTTAAAGTTGAGTTATATTTTACTTTTTAATCCTCCGTATTTTGTTGAAGGTTTTTGAAACTTAAGTATTATTTATTATATTATAATAATGTAAGTATTATTTTAATGTTTTGAAATTTACTTATCAACTGAATATCTATTTAACTGAATATTATTAACATAATGTTATGGCCATTATCACGAAACATGCGGCTAATCTTATCATGCGATCACTTAGAAACTAGCGATTACTTAGAAAGAACTGATTTTCATTTAAAAGGTTCGTGGTGTGCGGGCTGGACGTGTGTCTCTGCTCAAGTAGGTATTTGAATATTTTATTGACAATAGAAAATAACCAAGTGAAAATTTTATTTTAAAATTCTTATAATGCAACACGATGTCGGGTTTAAGTCTCTGGTAACGAAAAAATTACAACATTAGAATGTTTTTCTTTGGTTTTAATTCGTGTCGTAAAAAGAAAATTCTAGTACAGAAAAACGCGCGTATGAAGCGACACCAACCTTTATGAAACCCGACGGAATGGAACGGAACAGCTGTCGCCGGTCTTCTATTGTAAAGTGTTTGTACTTACAGGAAACATAAAAAAATTGAAATGCCACTTATGAATGTTTTTTTATTAACTAGCTTTTGCTCGCGGCTCCACCCGCGTGGTTAGCTTTTTCGGTGCTAAAAGTATATAACCGTGACCAGAGTTATCATTCTCTGTACCAAAATTCATCAAAATCGGTTATTTTATTTTTCGTACGCGATAGGTCGTCTTTTGTTTATTCGATATAAATTTATATATTACTAGCTGTCCCGCGCGGTTTCTCGCGCAACTACAGCAGCTCCACCTACCGGGCCCAATTGTGAATCTAAACCATCCAGGGCGCCACCCAAACGCATACAAAAAAAAACATTCAAATCGGTCCAACCGTTTAGGAGTTCAGTCACATACACACGTACAGATTTTTTTATTGCATAGGCCGGCAAACGAGCCAGTGGGTCACCTGATGGTAAGTGATCTCCACCGCCCATATACGCCCATAATACCAAAAGAATCATGGGTGTGTTGCCGACTTTAAAGGAAAGGGATAATTAAGGTATTGGGAAGGGGAGGGGGTTTGGGCCTCCGGATCACTTACCGTACGAAACGCAGCAGCAAACAGCTACTTTACGCCGGTTTTCTGTGAAACAGTGGTAATGACCCGGACGAGCCGGCCCATACATGCAAAAGTATCTACAGCGTGCCTCTACCACTCATAAGCGCCGCTACGCTAAGCTACTCATACCGCGTGCAACTGCTAGTATACAACGTGTTATAGAAAGGGGCGGGCAAATTTAAGCAATGTATAGTGTAGGATAAAAGTATTTTATACTCCATAGTACCAAATCCGATTGCATTGTTAGGACATAATTATAGATTTTTCTTTTTTATCGAATGAGTATCATATCGATATCGACTTTCAACTTTGGACAACACTAAATGATAAACAGTGATACTTCAGACCTCCTTTCATTTAATTTTTTTATAATTAAAAAACATTAATCAGTTGTCAAATGTCAATATTTATTTGACGCAGTCAGTTCGGCAATTTTTGATTTTATGAAGTATGATTACGAGTTCAAAAATATGTTGTTATGACTAAAAACAAATATTATGTATTGGGATATTGTGTTGGTGCAACTGATAACAGCTTTTAAGAGGATCGTCGACTGTATTAAGCCAAATTCATAGATGGACGACCCGAGAATGAAGTCTTTAAAATGCTTCTAGAGGATAGTACCTATATCGTCTTCAGCGAACACTCTTTTAGGTACTGATTTGTGTTTAAATTACAAGTTACGTACTTAGAATTGCGTACATCTTAATTAAGATTATTAAAAAGTGAGTGTCGTTCATAATAATTAATAGTGATTTCATCAATCTTATCGATCTTAATAAACGAGTGATTAAAATTAACGTGTAATTTCTGGATGTCTTGGTTTTGAAAGATCCGGTACATAAGTTCTAATTGTAAAGTGTATGTAATGACCCTAAAATATGACCACACCTTTCTGTAACACGTTGTATATATAATTCTACTATTTAGTACTATATAGTAGAATTATATATATAAAGATACTAGCAGTTGCCCGCGGCTCCGCCCGCGTAATGTCTTTTTCTGTGGTAAAAGTTGCCTAAGTTCTAATTCATGTCAGTCTATCTGTATGCCAAATTTGATCTACAAACATCAACACCAATTCAACACCCCCCCCCCCTCTCCTTTCGCGAGTTGAATTTTACAAATATATGAAACACGTGTTTCATAATTTTTATTAAATAATATTTGTACTCAATTTCACACCCGTTTTTCTTTTCATAGAAAATTCCCCCTTTAACCCCTTAAAATGAAAATTACCATAAACCCTTTCTTAGCGGGCCCCTTACATTACACAAACTACCAGATTTGTTGTAGTTTTGAGATTTCGTGTTTAATCAATCCGTGAGTGGTATTTCGCTTTATATATAGATTACTGTACCGCTCCCATGGGTCGTAGCGTGATGATATATAGTTATAAACCATTGTCTCCACAAAATAAATGTACGGTGTGAATATGACCCCAATCGGTCGTTGTTCAAAAGATAAAATAAATACTTTAATACTAAATCCAACCCCCCTTTTGCAAGTGGATTTTTAGAAAAATTTGAATCACATATTTCATTATTTATGATAGGCAATATTCGTGCTTAATTCCACAGTCGTATTCCGTTCAATAAAAAAGTTTCATACAATATTCAAACCCCCTTTTACCCCCTTAAAATAACAATTTCCAAAAATCCGTTCTTAGTACGCCACGTCGTTACACAAAGTATCATCTGACCAAATTTCATGATCCCAGCTTCAGTAGTTTTTGGGAAATCGTGATTAATCAGTGAGTGAGTGAGTAAGTTCCAACCCCCCTCCCCCCCTTTTCAAGTGGAATTTTGGAAAAATGTGAATCACATATTTCATTATTTGTGATAAGCAATATTCGTGCATAGTCGTAGTTTCACATTCGTATTCCGTTCCATAAAAAAAGTTCCATACAAAATTCAACCCCCCCTGCCCACTTTTGTAAGTGGAATTTTCCAAAAATGTGACTCATATTTCATTATGTTTATAAGCGATATTTGTGCTCAATTTCACAGTCGTATTCCCTTCCATAAAAAAGTTGTATACAACGTACAAAAATCCTCCTTTACCCCCTTAAAATGTAAATTTCCAAAAATCCGTTCTTAGCTGACATAGATACATTACACAAACTATCATCTGACCAAATTTCATGATCCCAGCTTCAGTAGTTTTTGTGAAATCGTGATTAATCAGTGAGTCAGTGGTATTTCGCTTTTATATAATATAGATTTTTTGAAGTGAAGGTATTTAATATTAAACATATACTATATTATTTGCATGTATTAAATTATTTTCTACATAGCCTAAGCTTTTAACGCAATATTTCTAATGAATGGACATATCGATAAACTAATTTTGTTGCACTTATAAAAATAATGTTCGTGATGAAAGTTCAATAAAAAATAAACTTTAAGTCAAATTAAATACATAAAGACAAATCTACATATTGTACGATAGTAATCTTTCAAAATATGTGTGACAACGTGAAATTATTGAATTTGTATTTTGTTTTGTTACAGTTGTTCATAGATATCTGCGTCCATTATGGTGACAGCACGTAAATATGTCGTCAACAAATATTTCGATGGCATGCCAAAACGTGATGACTTCGAGATAGTGGAATACGAGCTACCACCTCTGCAGGATGGCGATATACTCATCAAGGGCGAGTGGGTGAGCGTGGACCCCTACCAACACGCATACAACAGGTCTAACAAAGTGCCTTATGACCAGTTCGGCTTCCAATTAGGAACAGTTGAAGAAAGCAAGGACCCCAACTACCCGGTGGGTACTAAGGTTGTTAGCCACAAAGGATGGTGTGATTACTACATCGTAAATCCTAGCACGCCTGGAGGCGTGGACGTAAAAATCTACAAAATGCCCGATATGCATGGCCTGTCAGAATCGTTGGCTGTGGGAGCTATAGGGATGCCTGGTGCTACCGCCTACTTTGGATTGTTAGACATATGTAAGCCAAAACCCGGAGAAACTGTCGTGGTAACTGGAGCAGCTGGTGCGGTTGGATCGCTAGTGGGTCAAATTGCAAAGGTCAAAGGCTGCAAAGTCATCGGTTTCGCCGGTTCCGATGATAAAGTGCAATGGCTTGAACAAGACCTTGGATTTGATAGAGCATTTAACTACAAAACTGTGAACGTGACAGAAGCGCTCAAGGAGGCAGCGCCAAACGGCGTGGATTGCTATTTTGATAACGTCGGAGGAGAAATTAGTAGTAAGATATTGGGCCAAATGAACGTGTATGGAAGAATTGCCGTGTGTGGAAGTATTAGCTCGTACAATGAAAATCCTTCTAAGATGCCGAAGGCCACAGTGATCCAACCGGCTATGGTATTCAAGCAGTTGAAAATGGAAGGGTTCCTTGCGGGGCGTTGGGATGGCAAATGGCCAGAGGCGTTCGCTCAACTAATTGACTGGATCAAGTCCGGTAAACTGAAGGCACGAGAGCATGTTTCGGAAGGTTTCAACAACTTATATGACGCATTTGTTGGGATGCTGGCTGGTGAAAATTTCGGAAAAGCTGTTAGCAGAATTTAATATTTTTTCGATTGTAGTAGAAATGTACACTTTAAATATAAGGATAAATAACTGGTTATTTGGTCATTTTATTTTCGCCCGCAACACAGTAGTATTACATTGATTGGCAGTAAAGCAGTTAGTTGTCGCACTCGGAGGAACACCGTTGGGTCTTAGTCCGTGGGAGTCGGACATAACCGCCCTAACCGACCACGCCGTGGGGCGGTACCCCATAAAGCGTTTCCCAGCGTTAAAATAAAAAAGGTACCTACCTATTTTGTTAATAATATGAACCCTAACTTATAAGCGTAATTTTATCGACTGGTGGCATTTTAATCAGAGATATTTGTTTGTCACTAGTTTTCTCTGTTTTGATTTTAGAACCGCAGACGAGCAATGGGTCACTGAAATCTAGTTAAGTAATTTCTACTGCCCATAAACATTCATAATAGCTGAAGAATGATGGGCACTTTGCCAACGAAACCAAAGGGAAAGGATGAGTAAGAGATTAGGAAAGGTATTAGAACCTTCGTATACCTCACTCACCGTACAATACTCAACAGCCAGCTGCTACTTCACGTTGGGTTTTTGTGGGAAAGTTCAACACGGTTGAGTAGAAAGTGTGGGAACATGGAGTAACCCTAACCGATTTTGATAAAGTTTATGATGTCGATAAATATGTTATCGTCGGCAGAGCCGTGGTCAAGGTCTGCATGACACATGTTTATTTATCCATCCATAGTGAAAACTTAGATAAATACATAATTTACGTAATTGTCACACAGCCATCGAAATAAGATAACTAGAACGATAACTCTCATATGAATCTGCCAAAAATACGGTTCCACGCAAAGGCAACAAAAACTAATGAACGTTCAAAATCAACTTTATTTCATAAAAGTTAATGTTTAAATATTAAATTTCTAAATTGAGATACGTTCTGCAGCGCGCAAAAAATTAGACGTATTAAGTGTCAACTAGAGATCATGAATCATTTTTTATTAATTGATGAATGAACGAGCTGCGCTGACTTTTATAGCCCCTCCTCCTTGCACACAGTTTTAGTGGGGTCATTATTTTGCTTGAGTTACCATTCTTGTCATCTTATTTCGATGCACACAGCACGGCAAGGACTATATGTATAAATCCATACTTACTTACAGTTTAGGTATACTACCTACATAATATTTGTATTTGTTAGCACTGTCTCACAGAAAACTGGCGTAAAGTAGCAGCTTGTTGCTGCGTTTCTTACGGTGAGTGAGATATCCGGAGCCCCAAATCCCCCTTTCAACCCTTAATTATCCCTTTCCTTTAAGGTCAGCAACGCACACATAATTCTTTTGGTATTGTAGGCGTACATGGGTAGTGGACATTGTTGGTAAAATATATATATATATATTATATCTTATTATAAAACAATAATTACTAAGCATTTCTTTATTAACACTTTTACAACTGATTTATGGTTTAAAAAATGTAAAAAGATGGATGAAGCAAGAGAACGGATCGGTACGGATGCGCAATATGTCATCAGTGTTGCCATTGGAAGACGGCGCACAGGAAGGGTGCTGGGTAGTGATGTCCAACAGAGATCACTTACCATCAGGTGACCCACTGGCTCGTTTGCCGGCCTATGCTATAAAAAAACGCTATGTATGTCATGTATACATTTATAGTTAATATGATTTCTATACATAAGATTCTTTATGAAACGACTTCATAAAAAAGAAGGAGGTTCTCAATTCGACTGTATTTTTTTATGTTTGTTACCTCAGAACTTTCCACTCGATGAACCGATTTGGATGGTTCTTTTTTTATTTGAAAGCTGGTACTTCCCGTGTGGTCCCATTTCAATTTGGTCCAGTTCTGACAATGGCATCCATGAGAAAACCATATGTCTTAAATTTGCATTAAGTATGTGCGTGACAAATGGACGAATAACTCAATATCACGCGAACCGATTTCGATGATTCCTTTTTTATTGGAAAGGATGTACTTCAGGGGTAGTTTGATGAGAGTTTGGTTAGGTTCTGATTATGGGATCCATGACAAAGAAACGGAACTCTTCAATTCTTAGGAGCAAATTAACGATACTCGGCCGAATCTTTTATAGGCTATCCGGATATTTGAGTCACCTATCGTATCGTCGTTATGGTCAAGTAATTGTCGAATATGATGATCAATAGAACTCCTTAACGGCTTACAGTAAGGGTGTGGGATCTGTGGCAGAATTTCTAACTTGCTGCATTGCAATATGATGCAAGCGTTCTAATTGCATTACTTACGGTGTATTATGTTGGAAAAAAAATCACTCGATAAGAGTTTAGCTCAAAATTCAAATTCAAAATTCAAATCATTTATTCTGTAAATTGGATCATAAATATCACTTTTACATGTCAATCATTTTTTATGCTACATTATATTTACGACGGCATTTCGGGGCTGCGAGGTGGTCCCATATAAATTTGGTTAAGATCTGATGACGGAGTACTTACGGAGTAAAAAAATAAAACTCCTCAACGGACACCAGTACACTCATTGCAATTGTGTTATTGTATTGGAATTTACATGCTATTGCTGTAACTCCCACAATTTTAATTTGTGCAATGAGCAATTTTATCTGACCGGTAGCGACACAGGCACCCAGACACCGACTCCAAAGAGAATAGAATAGATAGAATTTGTTATTTTTGACTTTTCAGTGTTTTTATTTTGAAGTCGGTTTCTAAGTTTTGTTAACCATTATTTTATTCTGTACTGACTTGTCATAAGCGCTATTTTAATTGCAAGTGATTAATAAAACTTTCATTTCATTTACCACAATAAAATAAGAATGAATATATATTATGAGGGGTGGCATTAACAAGTGTGATAAGATAAACCCCTCTTTAAAATTTGTTAAAGAATTTAATTAAAACTAAGATGGCTACTTATGTATGGTAATTGTGTCATAGATACCTAACATAAAAATACTAAATTGTTACATCAATATCATCGATATAAAGTTTATCATCCTTACTCAGCAGCATGAAATGCAAGTCATTAGCCAAAGGTTGTTCATCAAACGTCACCACTTCAAACTTTATATCACTAACAAATCGCAACAAAATGCAGACAGACGCCATGAAGGTAGCAGACAACGTAGCTCTTGAAGATTTAGCATTTAGTTTCTCAGCTTGAGCAAATGTCTTATGCTTTAGGTATCGCAGACTGGTATTTATGAAGTCAATCATCGTCCAGAATACGGGTATGTCAGATTTTGCGTATGTCAAGTGTTTCGGTTGGGCAGATGTATCTCCACTTGCCATGTCTTCGATTTTTCTCTTTGTTCGATTTTAATTCCGTAGGTAACTACCTTACCTAACTATAATACTGTAATACCCTTAGAGTAATAACAATTCTTAGGTATACCTACCTTAGTTTTTTTTTTTGTTTGTTCCATAAGGATCCGGCTAAGATCAGAGACCATGCTGCCAAGTTATTAGTTATATTCTTTTCTTATATTCCAAGAACGATGAAAAGGGGTGTGGCCGATTTCAAGGTCTTGCTGGAGTTTTGGTGATAATTCCTTTCAGTTTAATGCTTACCTTTTTGTTAAAGTTGCGATATTTAAAGAACCAAGGTTTACGAGGCAGTGAAGGTTGAATAAGGCCATAGCGAATGCCTTTAATCGATTTAGTTACCTGCCATTGATCATTCCACGATCTCATGAGTTCGGATTTCGTACTGTGCAGCAAGTCGCGGGCAAAGCAATTACTATGTGCAACTATCCCAGAGGTAATGGCATTACGAGCGCATTGGTCCGCCGTTTCGTTGCCAGTTATACCGCTGTGGCTTGGGATCCACGCCAGTACGATTTCAATTCCTGAACAGTGGCATTGGTGGAGAATATCCTTAATTTTTAAAGTTAAATAAAATGGACGCTTATGAAATGGGGGTTTAAGTATATCATGAAGGAGACTTAGGGAATCAGTGAAAATAATACATCTCTTTAGGCCATGAGACTGGACAAATAGGACTGCTTCCATAACTGCAGTTGCCTCACCTGTAAATGTGGAAAATATTGAAGGGCATTTAAAATTGAAAATGATCTTGTACTTTGGGATCCATACCGCTGCTCCTACAGATTCTGTGTCGGAAAACTTAGAGGCGTCCGTGAAGATGGGTATCCACCCACCCCAGTGTTCTGAAAGAATTCTGTTAAAGTTCTTTAATGCCTCGTTATCATCTTTGTGAATACCAAAATTAAGGATAATTTTAGGAATGAAAATCAGAGAACTGAAGTTGAAAGTATAGAGAAAGTGACAATGCGTTTGGAAAATGGGGACAGAAGAGTTAGAAAATTTTCGGAAGCTTTTGAGGAGGGGTGGGGGTGACTTATGCGACCAATAATTGGAATTTTGGACTAACTGAGATAGAGAGAGAAGTTTAGCGTGGAGAGGGTGGGATGAATTTTGAAGGTTACAAAAAAAGCGCTCCGATCGCTTTTTTGGTACTGTCTGCGTAGAGATAAAGGGGGGTCCAAACATTCAACCTGAAAGGCATTGTTTGGGGATGATTTCATAGCACCAGAAATTATCCGCAGACACTTTGCCTGCAATTTGTTTACATGGCTCGAGTAAGAAGCAGCCATAGTCGAAGTGACTACGAACAATAGCGTTATAGAGCAATTTCTGGTTATAGGGATGCGACCCCCATCGCACACCAGAAACCGCCCTAATGACATTGATACTCTTTTCACATTTTTCATATATGTAATTCAAATGTGGAACACCGGTAAGTTTCGAGTCTAAAATCACGCCTAAGAATTTGACTTGGCTCTGGACTTGAATTAACTGGCTATCAATCGTCAATGCGATAGTAGGAGTATTTCTTTTGCGAGAAAAGATAACAGCTCTGCATTTGGGAATCGAAGTGAAAGGTAGTGTTCATTCAGCCACTGGTTTAGGTAAAATAAAGCAGAATTCAGCTTTGTTACAGCATCCGTGAGATGTTTAGAGGATGCGTACAGAGCTATGTCGTCTGCAAACTGGATAATGTTCACGAAACACTTGACTGATTTGTCAAGATCAGCAGTATACACGTTCTACAGGATTGGACTTAAGACAGAGCCTTGAGGGAGACCCTTCCAGACCACTCTCGAGGAGTGTTTGGGGCCATGAGCACCAAAGACTACCGAGCGGCCCATGAAGAGGTTGCATATAATGTTGACCAGCCTCGCCGGTATACTCATACCGAGAAGTTTCTCTCTGAGTAAGGGGAGATGAACGTTATCATATGCTGAACATATATCAAGAAACACTCCTACAACATGTTCATCGCGAGAGAAAGACAAACGTATATCGGTGGTGAAAATACTTAGATTGTCCATGGACAATCTAAGTATTTGCTCATGCCCCGTCTGAATCCGAATTGGGAGTTGGACAATAGGCCACTGTTTTCTAGAATCCATTTTAGTCTATTTTTGATTAGATGTTCCATGATCTTACACAATGTTGACGAAAAGGCAATGGGTCTATAGGATGAAGCAACATTGGGGTCTTTGCTTGGTTTGAGTATAGGGATTATTATATGGGTCTTCCAGCTATCAGGGACTGGTCCCTGATAGGAAAATGTGGTTAATAATGTTAAGGAAAAATCTTTTGGTGGTTTGGGAGGATTGGGAAATAAACGAATACGGAATGCCGTCAATACCGGGCGCTGAATCCTGTAGCTTATCGAGAACGCAACATAGTTCAGCAAAGGAAAAGAGGTCATTTAAAGAGTCTGAAGGTTGAGAGGGTAGAGGGAAAGGAAAGTAGTCCTTAACAGGAACCAGAGGAGGGGTTATGCCATTAATGGAGTCAGGGAACCATGAGTCAGTATCGTTAGACGAAAGGTTGCTAGAGTTACCCAGGGATTGGCGGAACATTTTAATCCTTTTCCAGACTACTGAAGGAGGGGAGCGAGGGGACAGCGATTCACAAAAGTTAGTCCAACCCTGAGCCTTTTTTTTAGCTAAAATTCTTTTGGATCTAGCACTAATTTGAAATATAAGAAGTTTTCCATGGATACATCTGATGCAAATGTAGCTTCAGCCAAGTTGCGCATACGTACAACTTCTGTGCAATCAGCGTCCCACCACAGGGGTGACGGGATTTGACCACGGACTGAATTTTTATTGAGGATTGCAGAATCAGCAGCTGAGATTAGAGCGTTGGTAAATGAGTTATAAATGGAGAAGAGATTAGAGCAGGATATAGACGGAAGGGAAGAAATGAGAATATCTAAATTACTGCTGAAACTATCCCAGTCTGCTTTCGAAACCCTATATTTAAGTAATGGGGTGGGCTCAGGGTTGGGGAGGAATGAGTTAATATGCCAAAGGCATAGTAAGGGGAAATGATCACTACCGTAGGAGTTAAAGTAGGAGAGGCAAGAGTTAGATCTACTGCACTGGTGTTTTGGGTAGGAGACTCTTCTTGTAGGCGATCCATCATTCAAAATACAAACATTTAGATCGTCAAATAAATCAAGAAGCGACGAAGATATGGAGTCATTGTGTAGTGATCCCCATAAGATGTGATGAGTGTTGAAGTCCCCCATAATAAGTAAAGGGGCAGGGACAGCCATAAGGGTACTTCGGAGGTCGGCAATTATACTGAAATTTGGGTGGAGAATATAAATGGACAAGAAATATACATTTAAAACTCTAACAGCAACTATTTGGTAGGCGGGGTTGTGTGGGGAAAGAGGAATTTGAGAGTATACTGCGGATCGTTTGACAAGGAGAGCGCAGCCAGCCCACCCGTCGTCTCTGTCGTCCCTAAGACAGGCATATCCTGGCCCTCTAAAAGAAGAGCCAGGCTTCAACCACGTCTCAGAGACGGCAAAAACGAGGGGGCTGTCCCGATTAATTATATAGATAATTTCATTTTTTTGTGACGGATGTTCCTACAATTCCATTGTAGGAGATTTAGGGTCATTTTGTCGGTTAAAAAGACTGAAAAGTTGCTCCAGGAGACTGATAACATTAGGGGGAAGGGCATCGCTGAACTTACACGCTATGTTTAGGAGGACGGATATAAGCAATTCAATAAGGTTGTCACTTGGGGATGGGGAAGGACACGAAGTCCTAGTTTGGGAAAGGCTAGAGGGTTCCGGGGACGGAATGGCAGAGCCATTGGGTAAAGATGATCTGGGGGTATTGATTAAGAGATTATGAGCCTTGACATCATACCCTTTACCATTAGAATTAATAGGACGCCGTTCAATGACAACTGTTTTCTTACGGGTTTGGATTGGGGCGGAAGACGTGGAATGAGGAGAGATATCAGCAGGAAGTGAGACAGTAGACTTCGTTATGTCCGCAAATGACCTGCGAACGGAGCGGAATCTAACTGCCGCTTCAGAGAACGGAATGTTTTCTTCGGACATTACTGATTTTATGGCTTTTTGGCGGGAGTGCTCAGGGCAGCTGTGTGAGCCCCACAACAAAATAAGCATGTTGCTTCGGTCTCAAGGACAGTACAAGTATTACCTCTGTGTTGTTGAGCACAGCGATAGCATCGTGGCTGTGACCACGTGGCTGCGAGGCGACCAAAGCGGCAACATTGCCGGCATTGGATGGTAGGAAGTTTATATAATGAAACAGGCATGGAAGTATTGTAGCACAATATTTTTTCAGGAAGCAGTCTACCACGGAAAGTTATCACTACCGTCGTAGACGGCAACCACTCTGTGACGCCATTTTTATATGTTTCCTATTAAGACGACGCGCTTTTAAGGCTTCTCCAGAGCAATCATGAACCTGGAGCCCTGAGACAAAGTCATCGAGAGACCAGTCAGTTGGCACATTACGCACCACTCCCATACGACATAGATGGAAATGAGGAATGGAAGCCTCTAGGTGGTTGGAATTCAACTGTTCTAACTTCAGCAATTGATTAGCGGAGTCAGCAGAATCGAGTAGCAACGCAGTTTTACCTCGTCCGACTGATTCAATACTACCTGGGATGATTCCAGAGACCTTGGACTGGAAGAGGATTTTAGCAACCTTCAAGGTTGGCACAGGGGTGCTCTGTTTAGATGATAGGTGTACCATGAAAGGTCCCTTATCAGACGGGCTGTACGATAACTTACTGTTGAAGTCAGCGCAGGTATATACATCCTGAACTGACTCGGCCGGGTTTTTTATCTTTTTGGCATTATCGGTGGGTAGTTCCAGAGGACGTTTTAGGGCTTTCTTTTCCGAGATTTCGGAGGTACCGCCGCCCCCGTCCGGGGGCTCGTCGTCGCCGATGTCCATGAAGTACTACACAACGCACACAACACAGAACAAAATAATTATTTGGTACAGAGAATAATGGAGATAATAGGCAAGGAAAGTAAAAAAAATATAGATTATACCGGACGTATTTAACTGACCACCACCACGTGTGTGACCACTGAAGAGATTGACCGTGTGGTACACGAGGCATGCATTGAACGGGAGTATTATCCCAGCCCACTCAACTACCACAACTTTCCAAACAGCTGCTGTACGTCTGTCAATGAGGTCATCTGCGATGGTATACCTGATTTGCGTCCATTGCAGGATGGAGACATCTGCAATGTTGATGTTACTGTATACCATCGCGGCTTTCATGGTGATCTGAACGTAACATTCTTTGTTGGTAACGTGCCAGAGACAAGTCAGAAACTGGTCCAAGTCACATACGAGTGCTTGCAAAAGGCCATAGGTATTGTGAAGCCTGGTGAAAAGTACCGAGAGATTGGCAATGTGATACAAAAACATGCTCAAGCAAATGGTTTCAGTGTGGTTAGATCTTACTGTGGACATGGTATACACAGATTGTTTCACACAGCTCCAAATGTGCCTCATTATGCCAAAAACAAAGCAGTAGGCGTGATGAAGCCGGGCCACTGTTTCACAATCGAGCCGATGATAAACGAGGGAGGATGGCGCGACGAACAGTGGCCGGATCATTGGACCGCCGTCACCGCTGATGGATCTAGATCTGCTCAGTTTGAACAAACACTTCTGGTAACGGAGACTGGTTGTGAAATTCTCACAAAACGCAACACTGGCCGGCCCTGGTTCATGGATCAGTTGGAGAAGCTCAAATCTAATTCCTGGTGGAACATATTTAGGTATTACTATATTAGTGAAAACAAACATTTGTGTATGTAGAGGTATGTATTCAAATACACAAAGTGCTCATTGCCCAAGATGTCGGTACGCAAAGTGCGCATTGCCCAAGATGTCGGTACGCAAAGTGCGCATTGCCCAAGATGTCGGTACGCAAAATGCGCATTTCCCAAGATGTCGGTACGCAAAGTGCGCATTGCCCAAAATGTCGGTACGCAAATAATATAAAGGCGAATAAAAAACCTAAAGTGGTACCTACTTACATACACAAACAGCTTGTTTCACAAATATTACACCCATCCACTGAGGTTCACTCGTCTCTTAGCTTTGTATTCGATCTAGACATACAAATCCTGTGTATAATGTATCGAAAATTCGATTTGTAAGTGGCAAATGTCAATAAGTCAGCTCGTAATAGTTGACTCTAAAATTGGTAAGTAGAATAAGTTTTTATGCAGTTGGCCTTTTTACACAATGCTGTTATACATACAGTTTCAGTATGTCTAGCACTACTCAAAAACACATTACCTGATAGTTTCTGCATTCAATACATAAAGAATGTTAAAGTAACCCTATTACTAAGGCTAAGCTCTCTCTGTCCTTTACAGCAGCGTTTCCTGAACTTTCAAGACTGCTTCTACTTGAAATTTATAATTGTAGAGTTTTTTTAATACTAAGTGCGTCTAAAATAATCGCATTTCAAGAGTTTGCATTATATTTGGATTGCACTGTATTAAAAATCAGGTCATGGCGTATGCGTATGCGTTATGACTGAGGCTGAGGCTGAGATCTCGGGTTCGATTCCCGGGTCGGATATAGTGATATTGGGGTTTTTCTATCATGAAATTCTTAGTATCAACCCGGAGTTTGGAATTGTGCCCGATATGGTGATAGGCTCGCCCCCTATCACATCATGGGACGAAGATACGCTCGGCGAAATGTGGGTGTACTGGTCACACCTCTGCCTACCCCTTCGGGGATTACAGGCGTGAGTGCGTATGTGTTTAACCTCTCGTGTATCAATGCAAAATTCCTTTATGCTTGTAATAATCAGTATATGATTTGTCAATCACGCCTTTTCTTTTTGTATGTTCCCGCGCTTCTTCCAATTTTATTTTTCTTGAAAATAATGTATCTGCTTTTTTGAGTTTGTATCGTATTATTTGATTAATAAATATTTTTCATTATTTATTTTATGATGTCAGAATTCCCACCAAATCCACAGATTCAGCCCACAGCTGATTATATGCCTAGCTTTGACTGCTTTAATATTCTTAGGCTTTGACCTTACCTACTGGAAATTTTATAAACGGGAGAAGGGACTATGTCAAGTTGACATTAGAATTTGATAAATTCTTTATTACTTCTGGCAGGTATAAATTATTGATTCTATATGCACTTTAAAGGTTGTTATACAGTTTCTGCTACTGTCCCAGGACTCCCAGGGTCCAGGTACCACTTCTGTGCCATACCTATCTGTATACAAATCTGTACTATTTACAGATACTTAACTCATCCAAATGGGCACCAGTGGTACGATCTGCGACAGCCACTTGCAAAGATTATACATCTATAGTTTGTTCAAAGCGTGCCCAAATGAATGTTACCTACATTGATTATTCTTAAAAATAAAATAAGGTCTCCACAGAGTTAAACCTCTTAGCAAAAGCTAGTCTTCATTATTTCTTGTGCTTATCCGATGGCTAATCCTCCATGTTGCATGCGCGTGAGACGCCTTGTATAGCAGTCATACCCACATATATTACATTGCCCACCCAACAATGGGTAAAGGAGATAAAAGGCCTGTAGACTACCGAAAATAATAAAAATGAATTTACTTTTATATGACTGTACTATAGGTAAATTGCTTACTCATGATAATGATTAAGCAATTACTATATTATTACTATAGGTAATAATTGATTACTCGTGATAATGAGTAAGCAATTACTATACTAGTACTATAGGTAATAATTACTTACTCATGAAAATGAGTAAGCAATTACTATACTAGTACTATAGGTAATAATTGCTTACTCATGATAATGAGTAAGCAATTATGCGTAAACCTAGGAAATCACTATGAGTAAGCAATTATTACCTATAGTACAGTTTTGCTTGGCCTTTGGATTACATGAACTTGATACCTGTCTGATAGTAGGTACGTGATAACACAATTCGATAACATATTATTTTTTCAAATTATCGTAAGTCTATTCAGTCTGTTACGATTCGGCAAGAAACAAAGATGGTGAAGGCACGGAAATATGTCCTCAAAACCCGCTTCCAGGGTCTTCCAAAACGTGAGGACTACGAGATTGTGGAATACGAGCTACCAGCGATCCAAAATGGACAAATACTTGTAAAAGTTGAGTGGATCAGCGTAGACCCCTACCAACGTGGCTACAATGCTCGATACCCTATTCCGTATGATCAGTTCGGTTTCCATGTAGGTACAGTTGAAGAAACCAGGAACCCCAAGTTTCCTGTTGGCACCAAAGTCGTTTCACACAAGGGCTGGTGCGATTATTGCATTATAGATACGAATGAAGAGACAGAAAGTGTGGCGCTGGACCGCGTTTACAAACTGCCGAATCTGAAAAAACTTTCACCTTCTCTAGGTATCGGTGCTATCGGAATGCCAGGAGCGACCGCTTACTTGGGATTCTTAGAAATCTGCAAACCTAAAGCTGGCGAGACTGTAGTGATAACAGGAGCGGCTGGAGCTGTTGGATCAATAGTTGGACAAATAGCTAAGATCAAAGGTTGTAAAGTGATAGGCTTCGCGGGTTCTGATGACAAAGTGAAATGGCTTGAAGAGGAACTGGGCTTCGACACAGCGTTCAACTACAAAACAGTAGATGCTAGCGTTGCGCTTAAAGACGCTGCACCGGATGGAATCGATTGCTATTTCGACAATGTCGGAGGTGAATTAAGCAGCATTATAATGAACCAGATGAATAACTTTGGACGTGTATCCGTGTGCGGAAGCATCAGTTCGTATAACGAAGACCCGACACAGTTGCCTAAGGCGACTATTCTACAACCTGCTTTAATCTCAAAACAACTAAAGATCGAAGGATTTTTAGTGCACCGATGGTGGAACCAATGGCCGGAAGCGTTCAACGACCTCACAAACTGGATCATTAGCGGGAAGTTGAAGGCGCGGGAACACGTAACTGAGGGTTTCGATAATATTTACGATGCGTTTGTCGGTATGTTATCAGGGGACAATGTTGGCAAAGCGGTGGTCAAGGTTTAGTGTGACATGAATGTTTTTATTATTATATTGGTGATAAAATAAATGAGATTATTTTGAATTCTGGGTTCTACTTTATTATACAACTGTTATGTATGATATGGAAATTAAAAATGTGTAGCATATTTTCAAAAGTGTCATCGGTGTTTCCACGTAGTCCTTTCCTTCCTGGCCCAATACAGCCCTGCTTGTAGAAGGCTCTTCTTGGAAATCTTGGTTCTCTTTTTCGTCTTGTTATGTGTGCATGAACTTGTAAATGTGTAGCTATGATTACAGTACCGCATGAAGCGGTCATACTATACAAATCAAGATAAATCCTCTTAGGCACTAGGTCGTAGATCCCTGATATGCAGCAAGAGGCCGGGGTCGTCTGGGTCGGTACTACCGTTTTGTCTATTTTTGTCGCCAAGCAACACTGTGTAAGCACTGTGTAGTTGTGTTGAAAGACATTGATCAAAATTACTGGGCATTATAAGACTTATCATGTCCGGGGCCACAAGCTCAGTCCTTCCGCAGCGCATGCCATGTAAAAAAATAGTCACTCTCTGTACAAACACATCACGCACACATTACAAGACATGCAAAAAATAGTAGAATAAACTATACCTGCCTATTACTAATCCTAATAGCATAATACTACGATAAAATATACACTAGATACAACATGGAAAACAAGAAAAACGGTGCTTATAAGTTATAATGTGAGTCAGCCGTTCTGCCTTCTATAGGGCGTAAAAGGAGAGCTTTAAATTTAAGAACGGCGCTGAACTTTTGATGATTTCATATAAAAAACTACCTTTTACATGCTTAAGGTAAAATTTTTGTGTTTTTATTCAGAACTTGTGACCACACTTTTTGTAGTATGGACGACACTTTTTACCAATGATATTTTAATAAACAATACTACCAACCTCAGGAAAAGTTTCGTTCGAAAACAAGCATAATTACGTTTTATTATTGCTATAAACATCTATCACGTTTCTAAATATGGATAACCAATTACAAAAAATATTAGACAACATAAAAGGTGAAATAAAGAAACAAACTGAAAATTATGCTATTAATGGAAGAAAAACTATCACCTATAACTCGAGAAATACAAGAACTAAGAATAGAAAATGCGAATAGAAAGGAAAAAGTTTCTTTTTTAGAAAAAAATGAAAGAGCAAATTTGCTATTATTTGGATTACAAGAAACTGAACAATCAAAAATGGAATTTATGAAGATGGTAAAGAGTCAAATTCATAATGACTTAAATATGAGTTTGAATAATAAAGAAATAAATCAGATCCACCGTATCACGGACGACTACCCGAAAGAAGTGATAAATAAAAGAAAGCAGCTAAAAGAGCAACTGATTGAAGAAAGGAATAAAGGGAAATTTGCAACACTGTTATATGACAAGCTATTAATAAAAGAATGATAATACTTTTATGCAGCGGTCCCCCGACACCTTAGAACCAATAATTATATAGGTACATTTTATTTATATGTATAATGTTCTTATGTATTTTTTAGTTGAGGTTGTTACTTTTTATCCTCCGTTTTTATCGAAGGTTTTTGAAGTTTCTAATTCAAGTTTCATTTCAATGTTTTAAAATTTATTTATCAACTGAATATCTGCATAACTGAATATAATTATCATAATGTTATGGCAATTATCACCAAACGTGCGGCTAATCTTATCATGCGATGTTCATTTAGAAGTTTCGTGGTGTGCGGGCTGGACGTGTGTTAGTGCTAAAGCAGGTATTTGAATATTTTATTGGCAATAGAAAAGAACCAAGTGAAAGTTTTATTTTAAAATTCTTATAATGCAACACGATGTCGGGTTTAAGTCTCTGGTAACGAAAAAATTACAACATTAGAATGTTTTACTTTGGTTTTAATTCATGTCGTAAAAAGAAAATTCTAGTACAGAAAAACGCGCGTATGAAGCGACACCAACCTTTAAGAAACCCGACGGAATGGAACGGAACAGCTGGCGTCGGTCTTCTATTGTAAAGTGTTTGTACTTACAGAAAACATAAAAAAATGCCACTTGTGAGTGATTTTTTATTTTCAACTAGCTTTTGTCCGCGGCTCCGCCCGCGTATATAGTTTTTTGAGGATAAAAGTAGTCTATAGCCGTGTCCAGGGTTATCTATATATGTCAGGGTTATCAAAATTTACCAAAATCGGTTATTTTATTTTTACGCGATCGGTCGTCTTTTGGTTATTCAATATAAACGTAAACAAACGAAATTAAAAAAATATAGATAGAAAAACTGTTTTACTGTGAAGAAGATTGAATCAAATGGTTGGTTGGTTTAATTTTGATTGATCTCTAATTAAATGTTTCTTACATTATGGGCGATGAATGAATCAAGTGAATGAATGACTCAATCGTTGTATAAAATCCAAGAGGAGAAAAACCAAGAAAAGGCACGCCTTTTCTGATGAATCACGAATCTAATCTAATCTAATGAGGAATCACGTTCCTCATTCCGATTTCTGTTGAAGTATCGTTCTTTAAAATTCAATTAAAAATCGAAATTTTAAAATAGAGACTTGAAATGAGGTTCATATGAATGAGGAAGCTTTCATCCAGTTGATATAAATATTTTATTTGTAACATAATGAGTCTGAGAGCATCGAATTTATATATCTCGAAACGCATATTTTTTTCTAAAAAGTGGCTTTTAGATTTTAATGAAAATATAGTCTGTTTTAAATTATTTTTAAACAAATGAGGTCTTGTTTGAAGGAGAAATGTCTGTAGTCTTAAATTGTAAAAAAAAAATATTCTACGATCTGTTTTTAAATTATTATTACTGGCCGCTTATTTGCACAATTAAATGTTGACTTGTTCCACAATTAAACGAAGATGAATAATTTCTTTAAGGAAAGGGGCTTTGCCCATGTTTTTCCACAAAACATAAAATAAAAAAAAACAAAGTCCGACGAATATGACAAATATCTTACTTTCTTCCCCAAATTTATTATGCATCGATTGGTATCGGTCTCGACCCCATACCCCCAGCGGTTTCGGAGGAGATAGCGTGACCAGCTTTTGGCAGCGGCGGCGGCAGTTACTTTTTTTTAGAATAGAGAGATATTATATTTTTTGAAGTATAGGTATTTAATATTAAATATATATTTTATTTACATGTAAGTATTAAATTATTTTCACACATATCCTAAGCTTTTGACGCGATATTTGTAGTGAATCGACATATCGATTAAAATGAATAGATACTTAACCAAATTATACTTGTGATCGAAGTCTAAATTGAATAAAAAAACGTGACGTAAGTATATGTACTTTTACAATATTTTAAACAAGAAGTTGAGATAACAATTGTTGTGTTCTGCGGCGTATACCTATCGCCAGTTATTGGGGTCTTAAGCCGGCGCGATGTCAGATTTAACTTCAATTAATACACAAATATCTACAAAGTGTGACGCGAAGTGTGACACGAGCTTAATGCTTATGTTTGCATTAAGTCAAAGACTTTAATGTATATATAAAGTATTTGCATTAAGTATACAGCAGCCTAACTCTTGAAAATGATTCGATTCTTGGTTCGTTTTTCGATTCGAACTCGATTCGAACTAAAAATGCGCACTCCCGAAGTTTTTCGAGTTGTAATCGAAAACAGCCGTTAGATCGAGTAAGTGATCGAGTATTCCTTGCGTGGCAACATACCTCGACGCGGCGTTTTTTTTTATTGCACATTCGGCAGACGCCATATTATGGAGTTTTCGTTATAATGGAATAAAAATCTTGGTGGCGCAGTTGTAATGCATACGTGGTATAATTGCTGTGTTGAGATCTCGGGTTCGATCCCTGGGTCGGGTAAAAGTGATATTGGGGATTTTTATTACGAAATTCTTAGTATCAGCCCGGAGGCTGGAATTGTGCCCGGTATGGCCATAGGCTTGCCCCTATCACATCATGGGACGGAAATAATCCCTTAATGATCCCTTTCCTTTAAGGTCGGCAACGCACCCATATTTTTTATGGTATTGTGGGCGTGCATGGGCGGTGGATATCACATACCATCAGGTGATCCACTAGCTTGTTTAACCGCCTATGCTATTAAAAAGCACCAAATCTGCCCATAAACAAGGTGGTAGGTCCCTCGTTTGCGAGAGACCGGCTGGGTTAGTACCACCGCTTTGTCTATTTCTGCCGCCAAGCAACAGTGTGTAAGCACTGTTGTGTTCCGGTGTGAAGGACATTGAAGCCAGTGTAATTACTGGGCATTATGAGACTTAACACCTTATGTCTCGGGGTGACGAGTGCAGTCCAGTGTCATGCAGTGCTTTATTTAAAGTTCTGTGTGGCGTTGCTTCTGTTTATGAGCAGGCGTGGCGCTTACCATCAGGCGGGCGACCTGCTCGTCTCGTCATTCAATCTAACAATAATGAAAAAAAAACAGAAGCAACACCAACAGAACTTTGAATTACAAAGCACTGCATGGCACCGGACTGCGTTCTTCACCTCCACCCCGAGACATAAGTTAAGACTCATAATCCTTAGTCATCTCACTTAGCCAGTGTTATGTCTTTCAAAACGAAATACATCAGTGCATACACACTGCTGCTTGGTGGCAGAAATACCGTACCAAAAACGTACCATAGCTCCGACTATACCTTTGGTGTACAAAAAAGTTACACAAGCTTTTATTTTTTATTTGCTCGATTCAAACCTAGCGTCTTGCTAAAGTAAATTTTTTGACATGTTACATATCATTACATATTATATATTTGGGTTACAAATATGTATCAGGTAGAAAAAAGAAGTAGAAAATGTTTTGCACATAATATAATTATGACATTAGCCACTAAAACACACAAAACCACATCACTCGATCCTGGTACGGTATCTATTTACCAATCGAATAATTTGTCGTTTATTCGTTGTTTCACAGCTCGATACACGATCGTACGAAACAATGGGGAGTAAGAATTTCTCGAACCTAACGAATTTTTTGATCCCAGCTAGTTCCTATTTGAGCCACAGCTCGAACGTGCGCTAGTGTGGGTTTTGGGAGTACCAAAACGCTTGAAATCGAATCAAACTCGATTGAACCAGAACTCGAAAGTATCAAGAGTAAGGCCCCTGGTTTGACGGGAATCAAAACGGCGAGAATCACAATAGCATCTATTTATTTTAACTGGTTGAATAATTTCTTTCTTTTTCATTCAAATTAATATTTTTTTATGAAACGCAAATATCAGAATAACTAGATACTTAGGTGCTAAATTTATACATAATTCTTAAATAGTGTGGCATCTGGAAGAGGTCGTTTTTCGCTTGATTGTACACATGATCCACCATGGGCCAACTGTAATTGAACGTACATGACCTCTCTCCTAGTCTTATCAGCTAATAAAATAAAAAAGTGTCCGTGTATTGATATAAGCACAAAAAAAATGCAGTTCTTTTATCACTTCGGTACCATTTATTTTACTACGTATTGGCGTTTTTCCCCAGGGAATATGGGAAAAAATTAATTAATTAAATTAAAGAACTTGGTCAATAGCAATGAAACGAAAAACTAATTTTATCAAGATTTAGTAAAAGTAGAAAACAAAAATGTAATAAAGGATGCCCCTCAATTAGTAGTTTTATTTACTAATATTTTTTACTATCATAGGCAGCTATATATTATTTTACTAATACTTAACTGATTGAGGGGCACGTTCAAAACCTTTACAAAAGTTTTTTGTATACGTTGATCGTGCTCAATTTTGGAGAAGTGTTTACTACTAGACCGGCTGCACGGTACATAGAAATTGCGTTACTAAGTTACGGTCAATTGACCGTAACACGATATTAACATCTCGCTTACTCTTAACTGAAACCCCTCTCCTGCTCCCTGTCTATCATCTGTCAAACTTCCGCGTTATGTGGCGCAACTTTACTTTTACTCATTCGGTCAGTAAGTATAGTACCTATACATTGAAGTAAGTATTTGAAAGTATTTTTACTTGAGCAACGATAAAGGTACCCTTTGAGTTTCTATAACTATTTTTACAATTTCTTGTCAGTTTATTTTTTACAAATTGTACTAAATCTTGATATCATTAGTTCAGTTCCGACCCCCAATTAATCTTGGCGTAATCTATTTTATTCGAATCTTATAATGTCTATATGATAAAACTACTTAAAAAGATTTCAAATATTCGGGGAACGTGATTATTTTTGCCAGGTTCCCGGCAATACAGTAAAAACGGGATGTATTTAAACCCTACTACGTAGGTATGTTTTATTTCAATTAATATTTTTGTCACAATACAATCAACATATCCATCATGGTTAATCAAAATATAAGTTGCAAAACGTAATAGAAAATTTTAAAAAAATACAATACTAGAACAAGTACCAAACATTTGTTATAACGACCACAAGAATCAATAAACATAATTGCGCACTTCGACGCTCTGCACGGCGTCATTACTCCACAGAGTCTCAACCTCATACACCGAGTCTTGGATCGAGTCCGCGTGGTCTCGACGGTCCCAGCGCGAGCGCACCAGACGGGCCACCTCCAACCACATCCGCGCTTCTAGCACTGGCAACAAAAATATTTTTTTTTACTGTTTAAGCTAGAAAACGCATAATATGTAAGAAGTGGGGTTGTTAAAATCAACCGCGGGAATAATCTACCATTCGCTTTGTAAATATATAACTTTATGTCGCGTATAAAAACCCTGCGAGGCCAACCACAGTGCATGCTGGGACTTACATCAGGTTAGGTCAATAAGATTTTTAAAAATACGACCTATTGCGAAACGAACCCGCACATCTAAGATTCCGTGCCCCCACCCACAGAACAATTTTACTCTAGGGAGGCCCACACCAATAAATCTTTACATTTTGTTCTTTTTTTTATTAGCTTTAGATGACGAAATGAGCAGACCGCTCGCCTGATAATAGTAATTTCACTGTCTATGACTTCAATGTCCTACAAACCGGAATACAACAGTGTTTACACCCTGGCGGCAGAAATAGACAAAGCGGTGGTACCGACCCAGACGGCCTCTCGCATACGAGGGACAACCAAGTAATTTGTTACGAAATTCCCCATATAACACATATTCTATGTTTTTTTTTTCTGGTGGCTTGACATTTATTACGGTTCTCAATATATAGTTCTATAAAAGGCTGACAGGTGGCGTAGGCTCTGTAATAGGGTCCCATTGGTAATCAATGGTTATTATTGATTATTTGGTTCAATATATTTTTTACTGAACCCCCTGTTCCGTAGGGTTGTACGGAACCCTAACAAGCATCGTCCTCCTACAAGAGGCCAAGGCACAATAAGCACATACAAAATATGACAAAGCAACTAAATATAAATAGGTATACAAAAACCATCAAAATAAAACAACTAGAACGATAACTCTCCTAAGAATATGCCAAAAAAAGGCTCCACTCACACACGCAACAACAATTATCATTATATTTTGTTGCGTGTTTGAGTGGAGCGTTCATACGCTCAAAATAAACTTTATCATCATATATTTTTTTTTAATTGCATAGGCCGGCAAACGAGCAAGTGGGTCACCTGATGGTAAATGATCTCCACCGCCCATATACACCAACAATACCAAAAGAGTCATGGGCGCGTTGCCGACCTTAAAGGAAAGGGATAATTAAGGGATTGGGAAGGGGAGGGGCATTTGGTTCTCCGGATATCTCACTCACCGTGCGAAACGCAGCAGCAAGCTGCCACTTTACGTCGGTTTTCTGTGAGACAGTGGTAACGACCCGGACGAGCCGGCCCATTCATGCTGTAGACAAAATTAATGTCTAAATATTACATTTCTAGATCGAGATACGTTCTGCAACAAAAAAAATTAGACGTATCAAGTGTCAACTAGAGATTATTATGCGCAGACTTTTTATGGCCCCGCCCCCTTGCACAGAGTTTTGGATGGGTAATTTTTTGCTTGAGTTACGTTTCTTGTTATCTTATTTTGATAACAAAAACAACCAAATAGCCGGAAAAGGAAACAAACAGTTTTTTGTGTATCGTAATACATTTTCGTGTTGAATAATTACCTGGGGCCTTATTCCCTGTGACCGTGAGGAATTTGGATAACGTGGCCGCATTACGTTAATACGACTACGTTACGTTGACTTCATGAAATTGGCATTGATGATGTTTTCTAAGCCAATGTCAATGTTTATAAACGCGATGACGTGCGTTATTTACTTGTCGTGAACATTCCAGTGCTGACTTCGGGATGTTGACGTAACACGGTCGCGGTAGGAGTATGTGTGGTCATAGACAATAAAGCCCCTGTAAGGAATAGTGACCTTTGGTATCACAGAGGTCGTAATTTGATTTACAAATTGCCAATATCCTAGACACATTGTACATCGCACTCGTTCACCCCTGTAATCCCCGAAGGGGTAGGCAGAGGTACACCTCTGCCTACTGGTTACAACCAGTACACCCATATTTCGCCGAGTGTTGAAGCCTATTATTGCCATACTGGACAAAATTTCAGACTCCAGGCTGATACTGAGCATTTCGTAATAGAAAAACCTAATATCACTTTTACCTGACCCGGGGATCGAGCCCGAGACCTCAGCGTTAGCTTAATCGTAACGCGTACGCATTACAACTGCGCGACCGAGGCAGTCTCAGACACATCTATTAGTGCATAAATATTTCGCTTTGTGGTTTACATTGTTTGTAACTAAAGTTTTAACTATGTATTACTGACAATTTGAAATAAACATGTTAAGTTTATTCAATACTTACTACACTTAGGTACTAACAAGCGCATTTTATAAGTAGGTAACACTTACGGAAAAGAAAAGAGAATGCGGTCAAAAACAACGGGTTAATCGCCCCACTGACCACTGCCGTGGTGTACAGCAAAGCTGCGGCAGTAGGCGCCTGGCGAAGGAATAGGCCCCGCAAGGTCATTCCGAGCCACGGTAGGAATAGATATTCACTTAGCGGTGACCTCTAGGATATGTAAAATTAAATTTGCTTTATAGTAAACAAAAACTAAATAAAAAATAAAATAACACGGCATTACATACGATATGAATAAATAACTATAAAATAATTTAGTAATAATAATAAATAAATATACTTATATAATAAAACATTGAATAGAATAACCAAGAGTAATTATGTAAAGTCATTATATTTTAATCTCAATAACTATGAATACCGAAGAGGTCTGTGAACAATAAAATAATGTGTAACCGAAATTATCCCATATTCCAAAAACTTTTCAACATTAGCATCAAAGAGAATATAACTATTTTCTTCTTCTTTCTTGGTGAATGGCGACGAGCATAGAGTGTAGCTATTCCGCCAACATGGTGGGTGAAGATAAACGAAGGAGATTGGAGAATATAACTATTAATTACTAGCTTAATTTATTAATAGTGAGTGACAGTTGAGTGAATGCGCCACTTTATTTTTAAATTTATTCGAGGCCTTGGCAGAGGGCGCTACTTTATTTTTATATAGGTTTTTAAATAGTTTAATCATAGCCATGGAAGAGGGCGCTATTAAATCCTCAGTGTGCCAAGTAACAAACAATATCTAGTTTTTAGGGAACTTTTAACATGAAAATTAATTTAAACTATTTTCTAAATCATAATATCAGCTTTATATTAAAATAAATGTGGTTTTAATTTTTATTCTATATCGTAGTATAACGGTGTACAAGGATTTCTATAAATGAAAAACAAATAGGAAAATATATGGGAGCAGCGAAAGTTCCTATTGTAAACACCGAACTGTTAAACGTCAATTATGACGTTTCACAAGATGGCGACGTTAGTTCCGATTTTAGCTACGTTCATTAAAACTCTTGTAGACCTATAGCATTGTGTAAATCAATTTATTTAGACATATGTTTTTAGACTGTCAATATTTGTGTTTCGTTAGTGCTCCGTTTTATAAACACAGTAATTCATGTAAATAAAAATAATTACATGAATTACTGCAATAATTTGCTAAGTGTTACGGGCGATTATCCGTTAACTAATTTTGTTGCACCTATAAAAAAAATGTTCGTGATGAAAATTCATGAAAAAAATATTTTTTTTTATTGCATAGGCCGGCAAACGAGCAAGTGCGTCACCTGATGGTAAGTGATCTCTACCGCCCACAATACCAAAAGAGTCATGGGCGTGTTGCCGACCTTAAAGGAAAGGGATAATTAAGGGATTGGGAAGGGGAGGGGGATTTGGGCCTCCGGATATCTCACTCACCGTACGAAACGCAGCAGCAAGCTGCTACTTTACGTCAGTTTTCTGTGAGACAGTGGTAACGACCCGGACGAGCCGGCCCATTCATGCTGTAGACAAAAATGTCTACAGCCTGGCTCTAATTTAAGTCAAATTAAATACAGACATACCTACATATCGTACAATTGTAATCTTTCAAATGATGTGTTGCGATAACGTGAAATTAATGAATTTGTATTTTGTTTTGTTACAGTTGTGCAATAGATATCAGCGTCCATTATGGTGAAAGCACGTAAATACGTCGTCAACAAATATTTCGATGGCATGCCGAAACGTGATGACTTCGAGATAGTGGAATACGAGCTACCACCTCTGCAGGATGGCGATATACTCATCAAGGGCGAGTGGGTCAGCGTGGACCCCTACCTACGCGCTTACAACAGGTCTAACAAAGTGCCTTATGACCAGTTCGGCTACCAATTAGGAACAGTTGAAGAAAGTAAGGACCCCAACTACCCGGTGGGTACTAAGGTTGTTAGCCACAAAGGATGGTGTGATTACTGCATCGTAAATCCTAGCGCGCCTGCCAGCGGGGGCTTAAAACTCTACAAAATGCCCGATATGCAAGGCCTGTCAGAATCCTTGGCTGTGGGAGCTATAGGGATGCCTGGTGCTACCGCCTACTTTGGATTCTTAGACATATGTAAGCCAAAACCGGGAGAAACCGTCGTGGTAACTGGAGCAGCTGGTGCAGTTGGGTCGCTAGTAGGTCAAATTGCGAAGATCAAAGGCTGCAAAGTCATCGGTTTCGCCGGTTCCGATGACAAAGTCCAGTGGCTTCAACAAGACCTTGGGTTTGATAGAGTATTTAACTACAAAACTGTGAACGTGACAGAAGCGCTCAAGGAGGCAGCGCCAAACGGCGTGGATTGCTATTTTGATAACGTCGGAGGAGAAATTACTAGTGAAATATTGGGCCAAATGAATGTGTATGGAAGAATTTCCGTGTGTGGAAGCATTAGCTCATACAATGAAAATCCATCTGAGATGCCGAAGGCCACAGTGATCCAACCGGCTATGGTTTTCAAGCAGTTGAAAATGGAAGGGTTCCTTGTGTGGCGTTGGGAAGGCAAATGGCCAGAGGCGTTCGCTCAACTAATTGACTGGATTAAGTCCGGTAAACTGAAGACACGAGAGCACGTTTCGGAAGGTTTCGACAACTTATATGACGCATTTGTTGGGATGCTGGCTGGTGAAAATTTCGGAAAAGCTGTTAGCAGAATTTAATATTTTTCGATTGTAATAAAAATGTACACATTTAATGTACGGATAAATATAAATACTTGTTATTTGGCCATTTTATTTTCGCCCGCAACACAGTAGTAGCATTGATTGGCAGTAAAGCAGTTAGTTGTCACCGCTCCGGAGAGGCCCTTTACAAGGCCTGGCGCCATTGGGCCGCAGAAGAGTACAAAAACATATCTACCGAATAAGCGCACCCGGAGAAACACCGTTGGGTTTTAGTCCGTGGAAAGTCGGACATAACCGCCCCAACCGACCACGCGGTGGGGCGGTACCCCATAAAGGGTTTCGCAGTTAAAATAAAAAAGGTATACATACCTATTTTGTCAATAATATGAACCCTAACTTATCAGCGTAATTTTATCGACTGGTGGCATTTTAATCGCAGATATTTGTTTGTTAGTGTTACTAGTTTTCTCTTATTTGATTTGATTTTTTTTTGTAGCAGAGAACCGCAGACGAGCAATGGGTCACTTGAAGTTAAGTAATTTATACTGCCCATAAACATTCATAATAGATGAAGAATCATGGGCACTTTGCCAACCATAAAGGGAAAGGATGAGTCAGAGATTAGGAAAGGTATTAGAACCTTCGGATATCTCACTCACCGTACAATACTCAACAGCCAGCTGCTACTTCACGTTGGTTTTGGGTTGGTGGGAAAGTTCAACACGGTCGAGTAGAAAGTGTGGGAACATGGAGTAACCCTAACAGATTTTGATAAAGTTTATGATGTCGATAAATATGTTATCGTCGCCAGAGCCGTGGTCAAGGTCTGCATGACACATGTTTATATACCCATCCATAGTAAATACTTAGATAAATACATAATTTACGTAATTGTCACACAGCCATCGAAATAAGATAACTAGAACGACAACTCTCATATGAATCTGCCAAAAATACGGCTCCACGCAAAGGCAACAAAAACTAATGAACGTTCAAAATCAACTTTATTTCATAAAAGTTAATGTCTAAATATTAAATTTCTAAATTGAGATACGTTCTGCAGCGCGCATAAAATTAAGGCCGTAAGGCCGTTCCCAATATTCTGTCTATCGACGGATTTGCTTGCTGCCAGTAAAATTTTGACAGATCTTCCATACAAAATGTGTCAAAAATGTACTGCCAGTAGAGAAATCTGTCGATAGATAGAATATTGGGAACGGCCATTAGACGTATTAAGTGTCAACTAGAGATCATGAATATTTTTTTATTAATTGATGAATGAACGAGCTGCACGGACTTTTATAGCACACAGTTTTGGTGGGGTCATTTTTTTGCTCGAGTTACTTCCGTTTCTTGTCATCTTATTTCGATGCACACAGCACGGCAAGGCCTATGTGTATAGATCCACAGTTTATACTACCTACATTATATTTGTATTTTTATTAAAAGTATCTACTCACAACATTCGATGAATTCCATATTAATATACAACTGATGAATAGGACAAGCACATCGGAAGCTTCAATACACCAGATGATACCTGAAAAATAATTTATATAGGTACCTATAACATTTACAGATACCCACTTAATTGCTTAAAGGTTTGTTACCTTAAAAATATTGTAAAATGTATAGATGACTAGTGTATTTTGATGATGCTGAGATTACCAGAGTGGTAGAACCACGCTGCAGACAGTTTTGTCTACACTCTAAAGCATGAATGGGTCGGCTCGCCCGGGTTGTTAGGACTGTCTCACAGAAAACAGGCGTAAAGTAGCAGCTTGTTGCTGCGTTTCGTACGGTGAGTGAGATATCCGGAGACTCAAATCCCCCTTCCATCCCTTAAGTATCTCTTTCCTTTAAGGTCGGCAACGCGCACACACATTCTTTTGGTATTGTTGATGTAGGTATAAGGGCAGCGGAGATCACTTACCATCGGGTGACTCCCTGGGTCGTTTGCCGGCCTATGCTATAAAAAAACATCTATGTCATGTATACATATAAAGTTGATATGATTTCAATACATGTAAGATTCTTTATTTTGTAGGTACTGAATATTGTCATAAGCGCTATTTTAATTGTCTATATGATTAATAAAACTATTTCATTTAATTTACCACAATAACCTAGGGGTATATTATGAGGGGTAGCAATATCAAGTATGATGTGATAAACCCCTCTATAAAATATGTTAAAATATTTAATTAAAACTAAGATGGCTATGTTATGGGAACCATGTTCTCTCTGTCTGACGTTATCCCGGCTTATTGCCAGGGTACTATTTTCTACTTAGACCCTTCTCTACGTCTCCCGGTCTTGAGCATCCTCAAATATTGAGACCCTTGGCTTTCATGTCTCCCTTTAATAATACGTCAAGCAAGCGCTGTTTGGACCATTCGCGCATCGTATTTCTGGTATGACCTGGAACAGCTACTTGCGACGATGTATAGGTATTTGTGGTTTCTTCAAAACGTGACCAAAGCTGGAGTTAGCCGGTCGCGTTTATACATAATAACCTTGTTAAAAATTACATGAATTTAATTCTATATTAATTCTTAAATAAGTGATACCCTTTTTCCCCACTACTCAACTAAACTGTTCAAACTGCTTTCAATATTTGAACAGAAATTTCTAATTTCGGGTGATAAATATTGTGTCATAGTTACCCAACATGAAAAATACTAACTTGTAAGATCAATATCTTCGATATAAAGTTTATCATCCTTACTCAGCAGCATGAAATGCAGGTCATTAGCCAGAGGTTGTTCATCAAACGTCACCACTTCAAACTTTATATTACTAACAAATCCCAACAAAATGCAGACAGACGCCATGAAGGTAGCAGACAACGTAGCTCTTGAAGACTTAGCATTTAGTTTCTCAGCTTGTGCAAATGTCTTATGCTTTAGGTATCGCAGACTGGTATTTATGAAGTCAATCATCGCCCCGAACACGGGTAAGTCAGATTTTGCGTATGTCAAGTGTTTCGGTTGGGCAGATGTATCTCCACTTGCCATGTCTTCGATTTTTCTCTTTGTTCGATTTTAATTCCGTAGGTAACTACCTTACCTAACTATAATACTGTAATACCTAACTTAGCTTTGACCTTACCTACTGGAAATTTTATAAACGGGAGAAGGGAATAAGTATGTCAAGTTGACATTAGAATTTGATAACTTCTTTATTACTTCTGGCAGGTATAAATTATTAATTATTTATGCACTTTAAAGGTTGTTATACCCACAACAGTTTCTGCTACTGTCTCAGGACTACCAGGGCCCAGGAATCGTTTCTGTGCCATACCTAAATGTATACCTACATATCTGTACCATTTACAGATACCTAAGTACATAATTCGTTAAGCCAGCGCTTTTGGGCCATCCAAATGCCCTCTGGTGCCCACCAGATGTACGATCTGCGACAGCCACTTGCAAAGATTATACATCTATAGGTATTTGTTCAAAACGTGACCAAAACTGGAGTTATAGAAATGTTACCTATATTACTTGTATTTTTTAAATAAAATAAAGTCCCACTAGAGTAAAACCTCTTATCTTCAATCTTCATCATCATCGTCATCATCAATATTTCAATATTATTATTATTTTTATATTATTTATAGCATAAATGTGAGAGTTAAAATGTGATGTACTGAGTTTGTGAATTTCGATGTTTGTTAGTCAATCACGCCTTAACGGTTTTGGATGAAATTAAGTACTTTTTATCCCGGAAAAGGCCGTTTACGCGGGTCAAGCCGCGAGCAAAAGCTCGTCTTCAATATTACTTGTGTTTATCCGATGGCTTATCCTCCATGTTGCATGCGCGTGAGACGCCTTGTATATCATTCATACCTACATACGATACATTACCCACCCAGCAATGGGTAAAGGAGATAAAAGGCCTATCGACTACCGATAGATATATAATAAAAATGAATTTACTTTGATATAATATCATGACTTTGATATAATATCGGAATTATTACTTAGAGTACACTTTTGCTTGGCCATTGGCTTACACGAACTGGATACCTGTCTGATAGTAAATGATAACACAATTCGATAACATTATTTTTTCAAATTATCGAACCTCAAATCAGTCTGTTAAGATTCGGCAAGAAACAACGATGGTGAAGGCACGGAAATATCTCCTCAAAACCCGCTTCCAGGGTCTTCCAAAACGTGAAGATTACGAGATTGTGGAATACGAGCTACCAGCGATCCAAAATGGACAAATACTTGTAAAAGTTGAGTGGATCAGCGTAGACCCCTACCAACGTGCCTATAATTCTCGATACCCTATTCCGTATGATCAGTTCGGTTTCCATGTGGGTACAGTTGAAGAAACCAGGAACCCCAAGTTTCCTGTTGGCACCAAAGTCGTTTCACACAAGGGCTGGTGCGATTATTGCATCATAGATACGAATAAAGAGACCAGTGTGGCGGTGGACCGCGTTTACAAACTGCCGAATATGAAAAAACTTTCACCTTCTCTCGGTGTCGGTGCTATTGGAATGCCAGGAGCGACCGCTTACTTCGGATTCTTAGAAATCTGCAAACCTAAAGCTGGCGAGACTGTAGTGGTAACAGGAGCGGCTGGAGCTGTGGGATCATTAGTTGGACAAATAGCTAAGATCAAAGGTTGTAAAGTGATAGGCTTCGCGGGTTCTGATGACAAAGTGAAATGGCTCGAAGAGGACCTAGGCTTCGACAAAGCGTTCAACTACAAAACAGTAGATGCTAGCGCTGCGCTTAAAGAAGCTGCACCGGATGGAATCGATTGCTATTTCGACAATGTCGGAGGTGAATTAAGCAGCATTATAATGAACCAGATGAATAACTTTGGACGGGTATCCGTGTGTGGAAGCATCAGTTCGTATAACGAAGACCCGACACAGTTGCCCAAGGCGACTATTCTACAACCTGCTTTAATCTCAAAACAACTAATGATCGAAGGATTTTTAGTGCACCAATGGTGGAACCGATGGCCGGAAGCGTTCAACGACCTCACAAACTGGATCATTAGCGGGAAGTTGAAGGCGCGGGAACACGTAACTGAGGGTTTCGATAATATTTACGATGCGTTTGTCGGTATGTTATCAGGGGACAATGTTGGCAAAGCGGTGGTCAAGGTTTAGTGTGACATGAATGTTTTTATTATTATATTGGTGATAAAATAAATGAGAGTATTTTGAATTCTGGGTTCTACTTTATTATACAACTGTTATGTATGATATGGAAATTAAAAATGTGTAGCATATTGTCAAAAGTGTCCAAGTTTCCACGTAGTCCTTTCCTTCCTGGCCCAATACAGCGCTGCTTGTAGAAGGTTCTTCTTGGAAATCTTGGTTCTCTTTTTCGTCTTGTTATGTGTGCATGAACTTGTAAATGTGTAGGTATACAAATCAAGATAAATCCTCTTAGGCACTAGGTCGTAGATCCCTGATATGCAGCAAGAGGCCGGGGTCGTCTGGGTTGGTACTACCGCTTTGTCTATTTCTGTCGCCAAGCAGCAGTGTATAAGCATTGTGCAGTTGTTTTGAAAGACTTGATCCAAATTACTGGGCATTATGCGACTTATCACCTTGTCTCGGGTTACAAGCTCAGTCCTTGTGCAGCGCATGCCTTGTAAAAACTGTACAAACACATCACGCATACATTACAAGACGTGCAAAAAAAATTTAGAATAAACTATACTTGCCTATTACTAATCCTGATAACATAATACTACGATAAAATATATATTAGATAGAATATGGAAATCAAGAAAAAAAGTGCTTATAATGTGAGTAAGCAGCTGCCTTCAATAGGGCGAAAAAAGAGCTTTAAATTTAAAAACGGCGCTGAACTTTAGATGATGAAATCATTTTAAAAACTACATTTTGCATCCATAAGGTAAAATGTGTTTTTATTTATTTAGACCTTGCGACTTAGGTATATAATCTAAGTTGCGACCTTATTAGTATCGACGACACTTTTTAAAATGACATTGGCAAGGAACTGTATATCTTTGTACAGCAAAATAAAAGTATAACATTTTTAGAAAAAATACTTTTATTCAAAGTTGGAGATTGATATACGATTACATAAATTAACAATATAAACCTTATCAACTTATTTAAATCCTCTTAATTATGACGTACCTAATCGATCAAATATTTGTGTATAGTCTAACAACTACTTATCAAAGTTGTTTAAAATATCCAATTGTCCGCTTCCATGTTAATATCATATCTTATGATGATTTTCCAACATCTATACAAGCGTAAATAATTTCAAGCTCGAATTGAAGAATAAACTTAAGAAAGTAGATTTCGTCACATTAACTAAAAACAAAAATAAGCACAAAACTTAGTCTAAAAAAGGAATTGAATGTGGAATTAAAATTAACAAAAGATACCTAGACATATATTTTTAAATTTACACTTGTGTTAACAACGATACTGCCTTTACAGGTGCTACAGAAAATACATTACATAATGGGCAGATGATTTAAAACTTACCAGTCAATATGAAAGATTGTGAAATAATGGTTTATCAATTATAGAATTGTGAAACTGTAATCAAAACATTCGTCACGTCACTATTATAGTAGCGCATAATAAAGTATTTTAAAATGTCTAATTTTATACCTACATTATTTTATACGTACCCTACAATAACACGAAGAAAAGAGTTTTTTGTGAAAAAAGAATTAAAAAATGAGGCTGCAGTTCATGTTTTACTGGTATAGGCAAAGATGAGAAATCTCATCATCTCCCTTGCCCGCAGCATCGTAATAGCGTGAGCTGTCTTGTCGTGCATCCTTTTCCGTCATTTAACAGCTACTACCAGACTTTAATGTATACTACTAGACAAGCTGCGCGGTACATAGTAATTGTACCACTAAGTTGTGGTAAATTGACCGTAACTTAATATTACCATCTCGTTTACCCTCAACTAGAACCCCTATCGCGCTCTCTGTTTGTAAGCTGACAAACTCCCGCGTTATTTGACATAATTTTACTTCTAAACAGCCCGTCTAGTAGTTTAAGTACATACATTAGTTTTTGGCTACTACAAAAAAACTGTGACCTACAAATCGTACTCACCTTGACATGTGTAAATACAGAAGTACTTTCTGAAACACCTGAAAATAACTTATAAACTGGGTGATTATGTATAAGTTATTAAAATAATATAGTTTAAATGAAACCACACAATGATCAACCATACAAACATTATTTGTTATGATTAGCTTAGTAAAGATTTTATGCCCATTTACTATACATAAATTATAGTTGATTATGGAACACGGTTACTGAGTCACATTTTAAAATAAACCTATTTTCATTTCAGAATGGTTGTCTATTAGTATCTAGTGTTCACTAACCATGCATCTATTGACAAAATAATAAGAAATTGTCGCGCATTCCTAATTTTGACTTCACGACACGAACTTACTCTGTACGCAGTACTACAATTGAAGTTATGCGCTTTCTACGAATATGCAGCCAATGTCTGGTCATACAAGCCTAGACGGCCATTGAGAAAAAAAACAGAATCTAATGTGGATGATCCATTGGCGAACAAAACGCTGATACGCCAGCCAGTACGAGCCAGTAAAACGGATGTACTTAGGTAAAATAGACCTCCAATAGAGCATCTACATATCTAATGGCGATTTGACAGCCTCCGTGGCGCAGCGGGCGAGTAGCCGGCTGCGAAGCGAGAGGCCGTGGGTTCGATTCCCGCACCGAGACAAGTGTTTGTGTGATCCACAAAAAAATGTTTCGGGTATAGGTGTTGTACCGCAACTCCCTCGTAGTTCCTGATACCCACGATACAGGTTTACCTAGTGTGGGGTCAGGACTATGTGTGTGACTG
The DNA here is from genome assembly GCA_905332985.1 of Mimas tiliae. Taxonomy (NCBI): domain Eukaryota; kingdom Metazoa; phylum Arthropoda; class Insecta; order Lepidoptera; family Sphingidae; genus Mimas; species Mimas tiliae. Next base: position 5,413,044 of record HG995247.1, on the reverse strand, counting down.
TTGGGTGTATTTATTTATTTTACCGCGATATGGCTCGTGGTGCATGCTTCATATCCTAAAAAACCGCCAGTAGATCAGCCGAGCCGAGAGTTACTGTTACTTAGTCTTCACAACTGAGGTGAAAACAATTTAAACCGTAGGTGAAAACAATTTATACCGTTAGCAATTCGCCAGTGAATCACCTAATTATTTTTGTAACAGGTCGCGCGTTCATTTTTGCGAAATAAACGCAGATTGCCGAAGCGCATAACTTTAAACGTAATACTATACATCTACTTATTGGGGCTAATTTCAGTCTGTCACTTATTACATAACGTCAAAAGCGATATAAGAAAAAAAATATAAAGTTCGCTACATATAACACTTACAGGACTAAAATACGATTTGAAAAACGGAATTCAAAATGGCGGATATTGAGATTGTACGCTCGGCAGAACAAAAACATTTGATGATTATGATATAAAAAATTTGGACAGTACTTACTTGGAAAAGTACATTTATAATATAAATATCTATAATTATGAAAAATGTTTAAATAAATTAAGTATACAAAACAGGTATGGTTACTTCGAAATTATTTTTTAAGGAATTTCATTAAAAGATCAGTCGGGTGTTTTTATGTTTTACATAATATATCTGTCGGCGGTAGCCACAATTGTAAAATTCAATAGTTTCTTTGTGCTTCTTCTAAGATCAGTAAGCATTTCCGAAGCGCTGTTAAAGCCGTTATAATTAATAACTTTAACATAATATTAAAGTGTTTTGGTTCACTTAAAACACATTTTGTTTTTTATACCAGTAAGAGTATATAAAATTTCTTTGACTTTCTTCAGACGTATAAAATTATTTCCAAGTAACCTATAAATTAATTAGACTTCAATCAAAATGAGCACACAAACATACATCCGTACATAGTTTTGTCACTATTTTAATCAATCGTACGGATATCACTCTTTTGTTTTGTATATTATACCATATCGGGGTTAAATCTTAACGCGATCTATTAACTTTTATATAACTTTTCAGTACTTTAGACAAAATTGAGTGTTAAATTATCAAAAGCATTCAGTGTTTTTTTCTCCTATAATAAGTGCCTATCACGTTTATTGAGCCCGTTTTGAAATGTATTAAACTATGTATTTAAGTAAAATCTTAAGTTACAATCTTTTATATTGTGCGTATCAACTTAGAGGCACCTTCACTAATTTCTCTCAACGTAGTAATTGCCAATCGCCTCATTTGTCTAGTGACTCTAGTGGCAGCATACTAGACCTAAGAACCATGAAGTCCGAGGTTCAGTTCTCAAGTCGGGCAATCACAATTTATGTAACGACTTTTCAATACGAAAAATCACACATGGATTGCTCAGGATTGGAATATGTACAATTTATGGCAATAGACCCGCCCTTATCACATCATGGGATAGAAATATGATCGGCGCCACGTGGTTGCATCACTAGTTGTACCTCTACCTACCCATTCGGGGATAAAGGGAGCATAAGTATGTATGTGGTAATTGCCAATATATTTGCATTATACATTTACATGTACATTTATAAGCACTTAGAAAATTGTTTATATGATTTTTTGTACACCATACCCATGTAAAGATTAAAGTTGCTTATGGAAGTGGATATAGTGTCTTCAATAGCCTTCGGCCCAATAAAAAAAATGTTAAGACTAGTTTTATCCCGAGTTTAAGGCGAGGAGAAACTTGATTCACTCATTCCCATAACTAACAGATATATCTAGAAAATTAAAATATTGAATTGAAAATTGAATAAATTACTGAATTTACTGGTATACCAGAGCCGCACCACATTACATGTATGTGTAAGATTTTTATCCCAAAATGATTCGACTGTGTCAGAAATATGACAGCTCCCAATAGGAAAAATTACAGGAGAAAGAACGCTATAACGCTTAAAAACTATTATCATCCCATCACGTTAAGACCCACAGCGCGTATCATTCACGTGTTGACCCTCTTGGCGGGAGATGCCTCGTCATCATCAGCCTTCCGCTTCCTCTTGATGAGATGTGATATGTCAGACGCGACTGGTTTCGGCTCGGACGAGCTCGGCCCCGCTCCGTTGTGACTCGAACTCTCGCCGTTTGATGGGCATAATGTTTCACGGACTCGTTTTATTGTCTGTGAAGGTTTAATTTTGAATAGCATTTTTATATATTACTTTATTTATTTATTTTTATTTTTACACTTTATATACAATGTATAAAGGCGGACTTAATGCCAAAGGCATTCCCTACCAGTCAACCTTAGGGCGATGCAGAGATGAACAAAGTAGGTGCAAAAAAAAGGAAGATACAAAATATAAAAATATGACATATAACGTACAATGCCGAATAAAAAATATATATAAACATACAAAAATATATAATAAATACAATAAAATACAATACATAAATATATACGATATGTAGGAGAAACTAATGTGATTCTACCAATCCGTCCAACAATAGTTGACGAACTCTCAATTTGAAAGCCACTCGTGTGGTGCACGACCTGATTTCCAGTGGGAGTATATACTTACAAACAAAAAGCCACCATAGTGAGTTGACCACCGCTCAGAAAACCTTAATATACTAGAGATATTTTGAGTGTAACGGTTTTTAAGGAGGGAAATGGAGGAGAATTGTAGGTTTTCCGCCAACCAATGTGGTAGGTCCCTCGTATGCGAGAGGTCGTGTGGGTTGGTCCCACCGCTTTGTCTCTTTCTGCAGCCAAGCAGTAGTGTATAAGCACTGTTGTGTTCCGGTTTGAAGGACATTGAAGTCAGTGAAATAACTGGGCATTATGAGACATGATAGTGGCCAAACGCGAGCCTATTACGTATTAAAAATAAAAGACAACATATGTCTCGGGGTGACGACAGCAGTCCTATACCATGCATGATTTGTAAATCAAAGTTCTGTATGGTGTTGATTCTTTTTAAGGGCAGGTGTGGCGCTTATCGACCTGCCCGTTTCGTCACTCAAGCTAATATAAAAAACCTCACTAGCCGTATGAGAAGCAATAACATGTCGATTTAAAATTTTCAAATAAGTAAATCATCTGCTAATTTTAAACATCTCTGACTCCAATGTATTCATTGTGACTAACGCTGACCCAAAACATTGTATGTTCTATTTCATTTTGTAAGCTTTTAGTGCTTACGAGATGGAATTTGGCTAACTAACCCTATGTTTTACGAAAACTGACGCAGATGGTAGTGGCTCGTGGTTACAGACATGATACTACGAAAAAAACGAAACAAAAAACATCTATTCATTTTACGACCACACGACGCTCGCGCATGGCTAAAGACTGTTAACCCCGAGCGTCAGCTGATTTATTTACTAGCGTTACATTTCTATACAAAAAACTATTGATTTTATGATTATTTTAACAATATGATATGAATAACCGTTGTACAATCAATTGAAAAATGATGCTGCGTGAAAAAAAAGTTGGTGGCTTTATTTCGCGATTTATTTAGTAGTATTTTGTCCAGAATCATCAGCACTGCCACGGGTCTATGTTTTTAGTAGTGCTTCCATTTCACCCTTTATACTATTCCATAGTTATAAGCAAAGTTCAAGCGATAGTATGGATATCCTGTTTGAACATTGATATTGAAAACTCGACCTTCAGATTCAAAGTATCGATAGATTTCTTGCGAAGCACGGTACTTGGATAGTCTTCTCAAATGGATGCCCTTAAAGTGTTTGACTTTTAAACATGGACATTTTAGAATCAACAAAGGAGATAGTTTGATCTATACTCATGAGAGTTACTGCTTTCCACCTGCCCTTATCCCACTCGCAGTAGGGTCGAAGCAACATGCTTTTTAATAAATGTTACAGAAAGATTTGGCTTGTATTTTTTTACGACCGGCAGGATGCCTGACGTCAACCCCTCTGGGGAGAAAACACCCAGACACGAAACAAATATTTGTGGGTCACACAAACAATTTTGTCGCCGTGAGGGAATCGAACCCGCGACCTCTCACTTCACAGCCGGCTACTTGCCCACTGCGCCACGAGGTTGTCAGTATAATCTATACTCATGAGTTACTGCTTTATATTTGAATATACCATCAAGTTTGTCTTATCGTACCTACAAATCCTGTTGAAGGAAACAAAATAAAAAGAAAAACCTGGATTACATCAATGGCCATGAAAAACTAAACTATAAACACAATAAAACCACATGGCCATTAATGTATTGGGATCTAATGAGCTGAAATGATACAAAATATTCAATTTTGAACAATTTTATTTCGAGTAAGCATAAAACGCAGTACAGAAATGGCCTTGTGGTGATATAACTTACATCTAATATTATCAAATGCATTACACAATTATATAAAGTCTAACAGTATGGCAGCATTTTTGACATAAATGAAACATTAAACATTAATAACAACTAAAAATACTTTTTCGAATGGTACATTGCCCATTGTATTGTATATCTTATAAATTGAAAATTTGCGTTAAAATCAAATAAAAAGAAGTATACATCAAATGATACTTCTGATATTGATTTAACCCAATATTTATTATCTTATATAGCTGCTCATACTAGTTGCCTCACTGTCAGACTTGACAGTCTTGTAAAATTGAAACATGAAAAAGCGATTTTGCCAAACAAAATTACAACCTAAAACAATATTACCATCACAATCAATACAAATATCAGTCTTCCAACACTAGCAATTAAGGCACTGACATTAATTACCCAAATTTCAAAATAATACTGGCTTGGCAGTTATATATCACAAATTTTGGCAAGTTTAGAAATTGGCACTTATTTTTAAAATGAATTCAACTATATCCTAAGTATATATTTATAGTCACTACACTACCGAAATTGAGATTCACGATTACAAGTTTTAGAGTATTATGTCGATACATTTATGATTATGAGTATGAATCCTATAGGGAATGTTAAAATATGATGTCTTGGGACCGTTGCTGTCCAGAATACTTATTATTACAATCTAGTGTATTATGTACTTAATACTTTCCTAAATAATGAAGATTGCGTTATAGAATAATCAACAAAATATATTCATTAGTTTTTGAGTAAATTGCGGACAAACTTACATATGGTTTGAATACAGAACCTTCTTTTTCAAGTGGTTAAAAATAGACCCAAAATAGCCATATTTTCACTGGGATAGGTTTTTAATGATATGGAATGTAGCTTTACGCCTGAATTACATTTGTAAGTTTTACTTACAGACTAACATAAGACTTACTAGTGGCTCACATATTACCTTTCCTCCTGAACGCACTCCTAGGCTCTGTCTTTTGTTTCCAACTTACAGCTTACGTAGTTTATTAAAATTTTACAAACAACTTACAAAACAAAAAACAGATCCTAGGAGTGCATTCAGGAGGAAAGATATGTGAGCCACTAGTAAGTCTGTAAGTAAATAAAAACTGATATTACGTAATTTATGACTAACAACACTATTGTGCTGAAATATATAGTTATAACAGTTACCAAATGTTAAAAAGTCTAACATGGTAGCTTAGAATTCCAACAGATTCATAGACAGCAATGACCCATAGACAAAATATATATTTTTTTAAGACTGGCAGTTGATGTAACATTTACTTTGTTCCTTCAACATCATGCCCCTCAACATTTTCCGAGTCTCCTCAATACATTCACACGGCCTTACCTCGGCTTTGTAATCCATCATATCCTGGATTTTCTCTTGTATTTCAGGAAGGAGTTCCTTCAACTCCTTGATTTCGCCTTCGATGGAGTACAATGGGTCGGAGGATGTGAATTTCTTGACCGTAGCATCTTGGTTGGCTGCCGTGGGGTTTTCCAAAATCTTGATCCTTGTTTCTAGAATATTGGCTGCATTTTTAAAGTGTGTTATGGCATCTTCGAAGTTCGACGCTAGAGAGTTGGCTAAACCTGTAAAAAAAAATCAAATGGGGATTACAATATAGATAAAACACTAAATAAAAACTCTTAAATGTATTAAAAAAAAATAGCTTGAGTGACAAGACGAGCAGGTTCCTCGCCTAATGATAAACAGCTTGTCTATAATCAGTAGCAATACCACTCAAGAGCTTTAAATTATAAATCCAATGCGCTGCACTGCGCTTATCACCCAAGTTTTAAGATGTTAAATCTCATAATGCCTGATGGTTGCAATGTAATTCAAACCTGAACACAGTAGTGCTTATACACTACTGTCTGGGGGAAGAAATAAACAAGTAGTATCTACCCAGAAAAGCCTATAAATAATGAGAGCTATATAAGCAATTTTATGAGCAGTGAAGGTGATTCTTTTTTAAAAGCTGACGGTATTTTTTTCTTTTATCTACTATTACTATTTACTATATAGTAATTCATAGTATTTATTATTTGATAACCTTGGAGTTAAGCCGGTATGAAACATATATAGACTATCACTATTGAAAAAAAACTTACCAATTTGATAATGTGTCTCTGCAATGCGCCTATCGTCACTTCTATACAATTCTTTCTGAAGGTCCAAGCAGCTTTCTGTAAAAATAAAAAAATAATTTTAAATGATAATAACATTCACCAACTGAAAAAACACAAAAAATCGAGACGAAGTGATGCTTATTTACTATAAAGAGGTAAGGTTGGAAGTTTGCAACTTTGTTTGTATATATTTTATTTTTTTGTGATAATAGTGATTTTTCAGACAGAAAGACTAACATGGTCGGAGCCGCGAGCAAAAGGTATTATATGGTGCAGTGGGCGAGTAGTTGGCTGCAAAGCGAGAGACCTTAGGTTCGATTCCCACACCGAGACAAATGTTTGTGTGATCCGTAAAAATATTGGTCTCGGGTCTTGTAGGACCGCAAATCTCTTGTAGTTCCTGATACCTACGATACATGTCTACCTAGTGTGGGGTCAGGACTATGTGTGTAACTGTTGGGTGTATTTATTATTTATTAGAAATATTTAATAGTTAATCGTTTTTTACAGACAAAAGCCTAATAGTGAAGTAATACTCATTACTCACGCATATCAACGACGGCTTTATCATACGTTTCGCTTTCAAGCGCCACTTCTCCCAAAGCGAGATGTACATCAGCTAACAACGCGCGGGCACTATCGCCGCCGCCATCTTGTACGCGACGGTACAGGATACTGCGCGCTAGATCTGGAAAAAATAATATATGGTAGAGCCACGCTGTAGGCAACCTCCGTAGCGCAGTGAGCGAGTAGCAGGCTGTGAAGCGAGGCCGCGGCTTCGATTTCCGCACTGAGACAAATTATGTTTATGTGATCCACAAACTGTGTCAGGTCTGGGTGGGGTTGATGTCGGGCAAGTAGTAGGTCGTAAAACTACAAGCCAAATCTTTCTGTTATATTTGTTAAAAAGCATGTTGCGCTGACCACACTGCGAGTAGTTTTGTTTTTATTTTATTGTATTGAAACAAAAGGGCGTTATTCGTTTTGTCTTCTTGGTTCTACCTGGCGTTAGCACGGATCAATGCCATATTAAATAATGTTTTATACATTCAACATAGGAAAGTTCCCTTTTACTTTGGCCTTGGCATTAAATCATAGTAAATAGAATTGCCATTAAAGATTAAAGAATAGTAAATGTTTTTAATCATCATCCTCACCAAGCATTTCCCAGGCGAGTTGCAAGTTATCAACTTCATCTTCACCATCCACATTCATTGTTGATTCATCATTTGCCTCACCGTTAGTAGTACTCTGAACAAAACATGTACAATCACTTAAAAAGTGTACCTATGTATTATTCTCATCTAAAATAAACAAGCTTTGAGTGGTAGAGCCACACTGTAGACAGTTCTGTCAACAGCATGAATGGGTCGGCTCGTCCGGGTCGTACCACTGTCTCACAGAAAACCGGCGTAAAGTAGCAGCTTGCTGCTGCGTTTCGTACAGTGAGTGAGATATCCGGAGCCCAAATTCCCCTCCTCTTCCCAATTCCTTAATTATACCTTTCCCTCAAGATCGGCAACGCACCCATGATTCTTTTGGTATTGTGGGCATACATGGGCGGTGGAGATCACTTACCAACAGGTGACCCACTTGCTCGTTTGCCGGCCCATACTATAAAAATTAAAAATTAAAAATATTTTTCACCACAGCATATTAGTTACAATCGCATTATAGTGCAGTTAAACAACGCGTGATAGTGCAAAATGGGGCACAATCTACTCTTCGATAAGACCACCAGTTATTTATAGTGAACTTTTAAAAGTTTTGTTACCACTGTTTCACAGAAAACCGTCGTAAAGTAGCAGCTTGCTGCTGCGTTTCGTACGTTGAGTGGGATATCAGGCACCCAAATTCTCATCCCCTTCCCAATACGTTTATCATCCCTTTCCGTTAAGGTTGTCAACGTAGTTCACAGCTCGGCTCGGGCTATCACGCGTTGTTTATCCGTTTATTAATTTCACACTACTCAAAAAAAAATTAAATCCCACATAAGTATGTACTTCTTAGTCCAAACTTGTATATGTTAGCTAAGTAAAAAAATATCGAAAAAAAACACCACATTTTTTATAAATGCTATACTCACAGGTTCAGGTTGGTCCATAGCTTCACAGCTGCTACCAGCTGCTTCATCCTTAGTGGTGGACTCTGGCTCTTTTGTTGTTGATTCTGCTTCACTCTTCTCCACATTATTCCCTTTCTTAGATGATTCTCCATTCTGCTCTACAGCTTCATTAACTTCATTCTCATCTAAAATAAATAAGATTTGAGTGGTAGAACCACACTGTAGACAGTTTTGTCTAAGCATGAATGGGCCTGCTTGTCCGGGTCGTTACCACTGTCGCACAGGAATCTGGCGTAAAATAGCAGCTGCCTGCTGCGTTTCATACGGTGAGTGAGATATCCGGAGGCCCAAACTCTCTTCTCCTTCCCAATCCCTTTCCTTTAAGGTCGGCAACGCGCCCGTGATCCTTTTGGTCTTGTGGGCGTTCATGGGCGGTGGAGATCACTTACCATCAGGTGACCCACTTGCTCGTTTACCGGCCTATATTAATATTATTACATGAATATTAAGTATAAGTCCTGTCACTCTTTATGGTCATTCTAAAGTAAGTAATTTCGTCCACCCTCTATGCCTCTCATTACCTTTACTTTATTCTCTGGCAAACAACAACTCCTATAACAGGTGTAAGAGGACCACTTCCGAAGCAAAACGATTTTAGAAATGTAAGCCCGCAATGTAAAGCATACTAATGCTAAAATTTGGGATCAATTACCCGCACGCATTACCGCGGTCCAAAACTCAGTAGGTATATCGCGCCGTGTGTCGCGTTCCGAGCGATGTGTTTTTTGTTGACTTTACAGTATGTTATAAAGAAAATTACGATTTTAATTATTATTTAAATAAAACATCATTGTGTTTATTGACCCAAACAAGACTGTGTGAAAATTAAACACAAATAATGTAAGTTATTTCGCGACTTATTTATGTACATTTTTATATAAACACTTGAAATACAATACATAATCATTTGTATTTCTTTTTACTCAACTACAAAAAAAGAAAGTTCAGTTAGTTTTTTTTTTAAGTGTTATACTTATTAAGCATTTAATTACCTTCATTCTCGTCTTCATCATCGTCAATATTCCCTGAGCCTGGCACGCCATCACCGAGGACACCACTCTCTTCCCTTGATAGGCCTAAAAGAGCTTTACCATACCTGAAGACAAAAAGTACTATATAAGTAAAGAATGAATTCAACCACCCATATACTTAGGATTAAAAAGCTATTAATCAATACTTTGAAAAATATTTGAAACTTCAGGTGTAGGATTGGAATTATATTATGACTGCTTATTTTCATCAAAATTTAAATGTTTATTAAGCGAATAGGCCACCAAGGACACTTTTACAATCAATTACATTAACATTACATGGGAAGACTCTGATTCTTCACAAATAAATTGCCAACAGCTCTGAGAAGCACAAAGAAACTCATCTGTATTTTGTTTTTAATACTCATTGTCATACATTATTGGAATACATACAAAAATAAAAATATACATGGTGAGTGTGAATGGTACAGTTTGGCCTCGGCGAACTTTCATAGATCAAGTTGGAGATATTCTCGAGAAAGGTCAGGTCAGGAGTACCCTAAACCGACGAGCATGTATGAAAAACTTTATGAGAGTGAAGTAGGCCAAAGAGGTATGCTAGGATCATAGCAAGTGGAAATCCGTGGTATCTGCCTATTTCTATGGGAAAAAGGCGTAAGTCTACGTATGAATGTATGTATACAAAAATAACAGCCCGAGTAGACCAGTCCACACAAGCAGCTAGAAAGATGTCTGTTTTAATCTTTATTTTTAGATTTGCTATTTAAAACTTGATATTGATGAAATCATCGAAAATTGATGAAGCCATAAATCTAAAGCCAGACTAGACTAGACCACATAAGCAGCACCCGTTCACAAGTATGACTCATATTGTGCTAGTCATCAGCCTCAATCTGGTTACCAACCCAGCTTACATCGCCGTGGCAAGGACAGACAATTGAGCGAGCATGACTTACTTATTTCTGATAAATATCAAGATAAATATAAATTGACAGTTCATGATGTGATCACAATGGATATAAAAGTTGTATTATGAATATGGAATCGTCAGATACAGAGAATTGACTAAATTATCATTGCTACTTTGCAGACATATATAATTACCACAGATAAGCCTCAGCACACTGATCGGCAGTATCTCCATGTTCCTTAGCCAGTAACTCGCAAGCTTCAGCAAGTGCCTCGGCAGCTGCATTGAAATCTCTGACAGCTAGATTACGTCTTCCAACACCAAGAAGCTCGGTGGGAGTTGATGTTGTCACTTCAGCTATATCAGACATCTAGTAAAATAAAGATTTATTAAACAAAATGTTTTCTCTCCAGAAGGGTTGACGTCAGGCAGGCGGCCGGTCGAGAAACTACAAGCCAAATTCTTCTGTAACATATGAAAAGCATGTTGCGCCAACCCCACAGCGAGTGGGATAAGGGCAGGTTGGAGAAGATTACAATCTACACATACAAAAAAGTAAATCAGTTTGAATGATTTTGCATTGTCTTAGTTTTATTCAATCCAAATTGAGACATTCAAGCTGCAATAAATTTATCAGATGTATAATGCAATGCAGTAAAATTCTTTCGAATAACGAATATTTGCAGACGTCAAATAAATGTTAATTATATTGTTTACGAAAATATTCCATTACTCGCAACGTTCAGTTGCGCCAAATCAAAAACTAACGAACTGAGGCCACGTTTTTGTTTTGTAAAGAAAGCGCCGTGAACTTTGTAATGAGTTTAAATATCAATTGTTTAAGTAAGAGATTCATGGCTAAACATTTGGTTTTACTTTCGTTACCCTTAGTAAAAAAGACTAATAACCTTGCTAAATATAGTGAAATATACCAAAATTCGATCTTTACAAGATACCGACATGTTTGATTTCAAACCACAATGACAAAGTGCAGTTTCAGAAATGTTATTCAATAATATAAACTTACCGTATCACTTGAAATTCCAAATGCGTAGATGTAAACTATTGAAAATTTAGTTTATTTCTAGAAAGACAGCAAATTCACAATGTACGCGTGTCCGCCAAAATCTGCCCGCTATTCCGTTGGTTGAAAGACAACTGTCAAATGTCATATTTTCAATTTCGAATAGGGTAGAGTTGTATGATATTCAAGAGGCAGTACATGTACCATGTACATGACGAAATAATACTTTATTTCGACATGATTTAGAGTCCGAGCGGCTCGAAATTTTTACATGTCTACTTCAATTAAGTCCCGTTCAGTGCTGGATAAAGCAAGTACGGGGTTAGTACCAAATGTGAACACCCTTGAATTGCAATACCTATTAACATTTCGAATGGAAATAAAATAGAACATTTACAAAAAAACCTTTTCGTAATTTAATGTGGGCTAATTAAGAAATAACACTCGTCCAATAAATATTTCTATATAAATTATTTTCTATATTCATTATAATGAGGTCATTCAAACGTTCTTGTCCCATTGTGCTACTCAGTGGCGACGTTAGACGTCGGCGACGTCGGCAACCACCGACGGCCTCACGCCATAGGAAGCCTCGCAAGAAAGTTTTACAAGTTAATGAAAGCTTAATTATTCGTATTTATTTCCGTACGCGTGAGTAGTATTTATCCAGAGTCGCCTGGCTAGACTGGGAAAGTAAGGCGATTCCGCTCTCAAGAGACTCAGGGAATCTCTAAGTCGTTAATTTGAATTAGTTTGTACAATTTTTGATTAGCAACAATTTACAATACTCGAATACTCTTACATTAGTGTATAATTTGTATCATTTTGTCTTTCTAACTGGGAAATAATAGGCGTCGCAAATCTGATGTCACCGATGTCTACGTTAGGTCTAGCGCCGCCTCTCGTGTTCCTTCTTCTTCTTTAGCCATTTTCAACCTGTTTGGTCTACACCAAAACAGGTGCCTCCTTCAACATTTTCCATTCGTTGCGGCATTGAGCTCTTTGCATCCAATTGGAACCAGCTACCTTCTTCACGTCGTCTTTCCAGCGCATTTGTGGTCTTCCTTGAAGACGCTTTTTTCCCCATGGCTTCCATTCAAGGAGACATTTACACCACGATGTTTCGTTCCGGGCAACATGTCCAGCCCACTTCCATTTTAGGTGCGCCACTCGTTTTGTTACATCTGCGACTTTGCTTTGTCCTTGAAGCCACTTAAATTGTTTGTTTTGCGATCCATCAATGTCACTCCTACCAGCTTTCTCTCTATTACCCTCTGGACCACCTATAGTTTGTTGATGGTGTCTTTGGTAAAAACCCAGGTCTCAGCACCATGAGTGAGCACCGGTAGAATACATTGGTTACCTAAATATCCTGGCTTTTTGTTCCGCAGATATTTTCTTCTTAAAAGCTAAGTCCAGTTTCAAGTAGGCTACCCACGTAAGTCTTATTCGCCTATGAAGCTTGCTAGTTTGGTTCTTCTTGCCCATTCTTATCTCTTGCCCTAAGTATACGTACTTCTCTACTTGTTCTATGGTGGTTTGGTTGATGGTTATTTTGAAATTATTTCCATCCAGATTGGTCATTATTTTGGTTTTATCCAAGTTCATTTCCAAACCAACATGTAGAGAGACTTCGTTTAGCTTCTGCACCATTAATTGCAACTCCTTCGGGTTATCTGTGAGAAGAACTATGTCATCAGCGAACCTTAGGTTATTCAGTCGAGCTCCTGATATATATATTTAGACCTCGGTTTTCCCATGAGAGTTTTTGAAGACATCTTCCAGAACTAGAGTGAATAGTTTCGGAGAGAGTGTATCTCCTTGCCTAACACCTCTTTTTATGGCTCTTGGTTCTGTAGATTCTGTGGTTATGGTTACTCTCATGGTCGCATTGTCGTAGATATGTTTAATTAATTTTGTGTACCGGTGGTCTATTCCAGCGTTTTGCAGTAACTGAATAATAGCCCACAATTCCACACTATCCAATGCCTTTTTGTAATCTATAAATGCACACCATAAAGGCATCTGGTACTCTGTTGCTTTTTCGATTACAGTTCTTATTGTCAGAATGTGGTCCATGGTGCTGAATCCGCTTCTAAAACCAGCTTGCTCAACGGGTTGGTAGAAATCGAACTTGTTGTAAAGGCGAATAGTAATGATCTTAGTTAGTAGTTTGTAAAGTTGAGGTAACAGACTAATTGGGCGATAGTTATTTAAACCCACCTTGTAACCTTTTTTGAATAATAAGATGACATTGGAACATTCCCATTCTTTCGATACCGTCCCTTCCTCAAGACATTTATTAAGTAGCTTGTTGAGGAATTGGATTACGATGTCGCCACCCTCTTTAACCATTTCTATAATTACACCGTCTTCTCTCGGAGCTTTATTGTTCTTCTTCTTTCTTAGAGCATAGGTATTCGATCTCCGTGTACGTAATTTCTTGGACATCTTCGGAACCAACGTTCATAATATTTTTGGTTGGTTATGTTAGGGTTTTAATGTTAAAAAGAACGATCTCCACTGCAGTTTTTAATCATCAAACTCAAGTAAATGCGTAACATTATTTCATTTCAATTGGTATTCATTCATTTAATTTGGAAAACACGATTTTTTTTTTTTTTAACTTGAGTAACGAAACGAGTAGGTCGCTCGCCTGATGGAAGCGCCACGCCTGCCCTTAAACAGAAGCAACACCACACAGAACTTTGAATTACAAAGCACTGCATGACATTGGACTGCGCTCGTCGCTCCGAGATATAAAATTATAAGTCTCATAATGCCCAGTAATTGAACTGGATTCAATGTTCTTCAAACCGGAAGACAACAGTGCTTACACACTATTGCTGTGGGTAGAAACCCAGATACTCAATGTACCAGTTCATTGTCCAAAAAATCTTCCACGTCATCTGGGTAAGAGCTAACAATAATTCAAGTTATTTTCAAAATCGCTTCCGCCGTTGAAGACTTATATAAGAATTCTGAATAGCTAATGCAGCCAGTACATTATCAACTATGACAATCCTTCCTTCCACCTGCCCTTATTCCACTTGTAGTGGGGTCGGCGCAACATCCTTTTCGCACTTGCACAAGTCTGTTGGATGCGAAGCTCTTTTACAATGGAAACGTTAGTGCGCTGAGCAGTCCATTTTATCGTCAGCAAGGGCGTTCAGCAACACATCTCAAGTGCGTCGAAAACGAATATTATCGTTTAATTTAAATCGTAGAACTGTACACTTTTATTACCATTTTTTTGCTAGCCCAAGATTATATCTACAGGGCACGCCTGTGCCCAGTGGAGGCCTCTCCAGTACTGAATGTGAGGGGTTAGGCCTTATAATCAGTGATAGCTCAGCGCGGAGTGGTACGGATTGTAGATACAGAGGACGTAGGTTCGAAACCAGCCCGAAGAGTATACACCTCGGTACTTTTATAAGTTACGTTTTTTTTTATTAGCTTGAATGACGTGACGAGCAGCTCGCTCGCCTGCTGGTAAGCGCCACGCCTGCTCATAAACAGAAGCAACGCCACACAGAACTTTGATTAAAAATGCACTGCAAGACACTGGACTGCGCTCGTCACCCCGAGACATAAGGTGTTAAGTCTCATAATGCCCAGTAATTACACTGGCTTCAATTTCCTTCACACCGGAACACAACAGTGCTTACACACTGTTGCTTGGCGGCAGAAATAGACAAAGCGGTGGTACCAACCCAGCCGGCCTCTCGCAAACAAGGGACCTACCACCTTGACGTGTGTATTAATTGTTAATTATCACTTGCTTTAACGTTGAAGGAAACATCGTTTAGAAACCTGCATACCTGAAAAGTTCTCCATAATAGTTTCGAAGGTATGTGAAGTCTGCCAACCTGCATTAGGCCAGCGTGGTGACCCACCCGACCCGACCGACCCTTTGTTTGCTACAACAATAAAATATATTGACAGCCTCCGTGGCGCAGTTGGTGAGTAGCCGGCTGAGAAGCGTGAGGCCGTGGTACCGGTACAAATGTTTGTGTAATCCACAAATGTATGTTTCGGGTCTGGGTGTTGTGGGACCAAGTCCCTCGTAGTTGCTGATACCCACGATATAGGTTAACCTATATTTAAAAGGTAAGCACATGATTTGTTACTTAATTGTTTTTTATATTATGTTAGTAGTGTGTTTTACCTAATGGTGTTGCTATTAAATAAATAAAATAAATAAACCTAGTGTAGGGTCAGGACTATGTGTGTGACTGTTGTCTGTTGGGTGTATTTACATTTTACAAAATATCAAGAACCTTCAAATACCAAAAATGATTCTAGTAGGTAACTTTCCTTTCTCTGGGAGTACAAAAATATTGTAGGTATTA
The DNA here is from genome assembly GCA_905332985.1 of Mimas tiliae. Classification (NCBI taxonomy): domain Eukaryota; kingdom Metazoa; phylum Arthropoda; class Insecta; order Lepidoptera; family Sphingidae; genus Mimas; species Mimas tiliae. Next base: position 5,397,166 of record HG995247.1, on the reverse strand, counting down.
TAACTCAAGATTTATCTACAAGCACAATAAGTATTATGGTAAGAACAAGGTCATTTCCTAAGTTATTATTGTAAGAGAAAAGTTCTGTTGAGGATATTGCTGGAATTGTCTGACATGGCCGCTAATATAAATACAACTCTCAGGTTAGGTTTAGTTTACTACTTCAATCAATATTTTTTTTTACTTTATTTAGTATCAGTCCGGAGTCTGGAATTTGTGCCCGGTATGGTGATAGGTTCGCTCCCTATCACATTTTGCGACGGAAATACGCTCGGCGAAATGTGGGTATACTGATTACACCAATGCCTACTCCTTCGGAGATTACAGGCGTGAGTGTGTGTGTATGTATGTATGGAAAACATTTAATTAGGACACCTTTAGACACAATACAGCAACTAAATGGAATGTCAGAAGGTTTATGAAGTTTATAAATCTCGCCAATATAGGTAATCATATATTATAGGTATATTATAGGTAATCAATCAATGTAGCAAACAAGCTCAGCACTTGCATTATAAATGGAGGGAGGCACTCACTGTGACGGATGGCGGGAAAACCATACGCTGATGATCAACGATATTCTTTAATCTATCTTATGGTTCAATAATAGATCAGGTTTACCGTTGATTCCACAGACTACTTAGAAAGAACTGACGTTGTTGATTCCGTCCGAACAATCGTCGGTTGCCGCGTGCTGTGCAGGTAGATAGTACATAGTAGATACGCATAGTAATACCAGCCTTTTATTAGGTACCTTGCCATTTACGGGACAACCATGACGTGCTACTGTTTGCGAATGATACTTTTTTAAAGTCAACGATGTAAACAATGCGCTGTCAAAAATACGAGTAGTACCTACATACACTGGTTCAGTGATCACAAAAAAACTAATGGTGAGAGGATCTTTTGGTTCCGTAGCCTAATGTCAAAACGGCAGTCTTATAATTTCGTCCTGTCCGTCGGACTGTCTGTCCTTCTGTCCGTCCGTATGTCACAGTCATTTTACTCGGAGACTATTAGCACTATCTCTATATATATAATTCTACTGTCCGTGTGTATGTGACTGAACTTCTCCTAAACGACTGGACCGATATGAATGATTTTTTTGTATGCGTTTGGGTGGCGCCCTGGATGGTTTAGATTTACAATTGGACCCGGTAGGTGGCGCTGCTGTAGTTGCGGGTGAAACCGCGCGGGACAGCTAGTATAATTATATATCTTCTATGAACCGCTACACAAATCTTCCACCTGCTTTATCCCACTGGCAGTGAAGTCGCAACATGCTTTTTAACACATGTTACAGAAAGATTTGGTTTGTAGTTTTTAAGAACGTCCATGAGACAATTAAGCTATTCACTAGGCACAATATTTCCAATAAAGCTTTAATTTCCAATAATCCTATCATTCGATTGTCGATGTATTGTTATGAATAACACATTGATGTTGCTAATTAATAATTATGGTGCAGTGTGCATCGTGTAATGACACGAGGTGGTATCGACTTTTCCCCCACCCGCCCACAGCGGTTGCTCGCCCAATCGACCTCTAGTGTAGTGACACGGTCGATAACAAGCAATGTTCTTTCACCTGGCCTTATCCCCTCGCAGTGGGTCGACGCAACATGCTTTTCTTAATACATGTACAAAAAGATTTGGCTTGTAGGTTTTACGACCGGCCGCTTGCCTGACGATAACCCCTCTGGGTTAACAAGCGATATTATTAGTAATAGAATAAAATGTTATCAAAATTATGTAGTCTTGTGTCACATTTGAGGGTCTTAAGAAACTGGTGGTCTAGATTGATAGCTGTTCCTAGTTCGTCGTAACTCCAACACACGGCTTTCAGTGGATTTGTGTGCGGAATTATGTGTGTAGTTAACAGCGCGCATGGCTTTTGATCCTCCTCCGTGGCACAGTGAGCGAGTAGCTGGCTGTGAAGAGATGAGATGGATGCGCGGGTTCGAACGGAGACAGTGGTAACAACCAGTGTCGCACAGAAAACTGGCGTAAAGTATCAGCTTGCTGCTGTGTTTCGTACGGTGAGTGAGATATCTGGAGGCCCAAATCCTCCCCTTCCCAATCCCTTAATTATCCCTTTCCTTTAAGGTTGACAACGCGCCCATGATTATTTTGGTATTGTGGGCAAACATGGGCGGGGAGCTCACTTACCTTCAGGTGACCCACTTGCTCGTTTACCGGCTTCAGAGACCAAAAAGACCTCACTCTATACATCTGATAGACGAGACTAGACAACTGTGGCTGAAAATTCTCTATCGACAATTTAATCGCAACCACTCCCAGCTCTAAATACCGCTTCATTTTCCCACTTTCCCACAGTATGTCTGCAAGTTCCAAGGAGTGTGGTCACGTCGCGCCGTCTCTTAAGACATCACCCCTTTATTGTGTTAAAAGCACGCGATACAATAAGTTTTAATAACACGAACGTTTTGTTTGAAAATGTGACGGTCAAACTAATTTGATGTTCTACAAAAAATTCAATAACGTAAGTATTTAATTTTATTACTATTTGTTTTGTAGTAACTAAATTGATCGAGCTAGCTTTTGATTGTACCTATGTACAATTGAAATTGAACGAAAACGCGCTTAGTAAAAAGCTTTTTTTGGAATATTTTGTGTTATCTCAATCATTTTCCATTAATAAGACTATTGTATACAATTTTTATATAAAACTAGCTGTTGCCCGTGGCTCTGCCCGTGCAAATGTCTTTTTCTGGGTTAAAAGTAGCCTGTGTTTTAATTCATGTCTTGGTCTACTTGTGTGCAATGTTTTATCCAAATTTTAACAATCTCCCCTCCCTCCCCTTTCGCGAGTGGATTTTTTACAAAACTGTGTAACGGTCTCTTTATTTTATATAAGGAATATTTGAACTCAATTTCAGTGAGTCTCTCGATTTAATAAAAACATGTGCGTATAAAAATACAACGTTGTGTAAAATTTTCAAAACGATCGATAAAGAAATTTAGGAGATTTGCTTTTTTGAACAAATGAACATTATTTTTTATATAATAAATAGATTTGTATTTTGTATCCCATACAATACTAGTAATAATGTTATTTTGTATCCTATACAATATTAGTAATAATGTATGGCAATATAAAATAAATACCATAGAATTGAAATTGCAAAGTAAGATTTTTTTTTATTTCTTTGTTAAGCCTTCTCTGAATATGTGATAGTATTTCAGCCCTAAACCATGTAGCTTACGACTAAAATGATATCAATTGATAGTTGAATGTCTGAAAAAACATATTATTACAACCTAGAGAAAATTAAATTTTAGAAGACGGCGCGGCGTATTCTCAATCAAACCCTAAAAGCTCCATAGGAGCAAGAAAAACATGTACGAAAAAATATAAATAACAACATAAGTAAATATTTGTTCGACCAAAATTATACTTATGTAATTTGTAAATATCATCAAGCAGGCAAAGAATTTGATCTTTAACTATACCTTTATAGTTGATCAAAAGAAACCTAAAGCAACATGGTTATCTTAAAGAAACATTATTCGCGTGAACGCGCAATAGAAAAGGGGAATATACCCGTTTTATGCGAGGAGGAGTTTTTATGTGAAATATCTGGGTTGCCAGGGTTACGGGAGGGTCTAATCAACGCCCGCTTCAGTAAAATATGAAATATCCTTCTGGCATTTCTGTAGCCAATACTTAAGAATTGAGATAGCAGCTGGTCAACTATTTATTTGATAGGAATATTTATGCAAGCTTATAGAATCTTAGATTGTCTATTTCTACTTATTTCTCTAAAGAATTGACATGCATAGGTTGATAAATAATAAATAACAATAAATAAATACACCCAACAGTCACACACATAGTCCTAACCCCACACTAGGTAAACCTGTATCGCGGGTATCAGGAACTACGAGGGACTTGCGGTCCCACAACACCCAGACCCGAGACCAATATTTGTGGTTCACACAAACATTTGTCCCGGTGTGGGAATCGAACCCACGGCCTCTCGCTTCGCAGCCGTCTACTCGCCCGCTGCGCCACGGAGCTATCAATAAAACTTACTTACCTTTTTTACATATAGATAGCGTCTCACTGCTGGGCAATCACCTTCTCAATCCCTTAAGTATCCTTCTGCTTTAAGATGTACAATGAATCCATGATTCTTCTTATATTGTGGGTCTTCATGGGTGGTGATCACTAACTATGAGGTGACTAACTATGTATTCGTTTGCCGGTCTCTCCTCTAAAGTAGTTCTTGATACACACGACACAAGACTCATATCTTACTGTGGGGTTACGACTATGTGTGTGTGTTGGGTGTTATTTATTATAAATAAAATCATTGTTGTCCTTCTTATTTTTCTTAACGTAATGTTAAGCAAATAATGTAAAAGTAATAAAAAATCGGATCGCTCTGACGCTCGGGTTCAACGCGCTTTAAATCTACTACCTACTACCTAAGTATTGCCGGGGTTGTGAGAGCTCATTGAACCCGAGTTTAGCTTTTGTGAATCTCCGAAATACTTATTAAATTTCCAAATGGACAAGTAAACAGCATATGAAAAGCGTTTTTCGTTTATGTTATGGTATTTTTTTATTACCCTTTTGGCTTCAAAGCGTTCCCATTCATTATACTCAGTTTATCACTGAAAACAATGAGTAGAGTAAAGTTCGAAGTTCGGAGAGCATTGCGCGAGATGCACAAATTATACACATATAAAATCATTTTTTCCCCTAGGTGAGGAGCTCACACTCCTCGGCGACCAGATGAGAAGTTTCAGTTGGTATAGGAGCAAGAGAAGGCCACGAAAATTGCTCCACACGGCAGTCCCGCGCGCGCGTACATCGCCTACCACAAGCTCGGCGCAGGCATGGAGGCCCAGACCGCCACGCCTCACGCTGACTGCGAGTGCGGTGTGCATCCCTCAATATTCTATCTGCTGGCCACGTTGCTGCTTACCAGGTAAGGTAAAACTAAGAAATACAAACTAACAGTGAATATAAAGGAGATCATCGTGAAGTTATTAGGCTGCAATAGTCTTATTTAGTCCATGAACAATGAAAAATTCAAAAAAACTAGAAAGGTAACTTGCTCCTTTTAAGTGTTTAATGTTAAACAGTATAGTTATGTATGTAGGTATGTATATAGAGATGTTCCACTGCGGTGTTGCCCACTTTGAGCCCATTTTGTATCATTTAGTGCATGCATAAATGAGGCATCAATTGATTCATCTCTTCCACAAATATAGTTATTAAATAAATTAAAATCCGGCTGTGCAAAAGATTGTCACAGATGGGGTCATGTTCAATAGCCAAGAATTGATTTTTATAGCAAAGGACGCCAACTGGATCACCTGATGGTAAGTTATCTTCACCGCCAATGAACATCCATAATATCAGAAGAATCATGGATGTTTATGGGAATTGGGAAGATAAAAGAGATATTTGGGCCTCCACTCACCGTAGGTACCGCAACAGCAAGTTGCCACTTCATATCTGTTTTCTATGAGACAGGGGTGCTAACCCGGTCGATAGTTTAGCATGTGTCCAGCTAATGGGTATACACTTTTACGCAGTTAGTTTTTTCCTATCTATCATCCTAAACTAACAATTATAAGATAATTCCTCCAATAGACATGGCTCATTTTAATCAAATTAAACTTTTCGTATTACGCTGTTGACGCCGGGCCCTGTTGGAAGTAATGTCAGAGCCTCCGATATCTGATATTGGCAATTTAATTGAAAAACTAGGGGCGAAGTCTTGGAATTAACTGCGGCTTTCCGTATTACTAAGGAATTGCGTTTTAAATTGGTTTCTTTACGACATTGACTTACTTAACTTTTAAGCTCATAAACTCGCACATGTGGAGGTGCAGCGTCGCGCCGCTATGTGTTAGGTACTGAATGAAAGAAAATATGACAAAAGCTTTCTTACGTCGTCTGAGTTCCTGCGTCTGACAAAAGCTTGACTGAAAGTTGATCACTGCGTCCCACAATTTCTAACGAACTATGATAACTTTAAGTGTAAACAAATAGGCTGGTTAATTGATTCGCCTGCGTGCCATTGATGCCCATGCTCTACACCTATCTGTGACTATAAACAGTCTGCGAATTAGTTATCTCTGTCAAAAAGAGCTCAACATTATGTTAGATAGTAAAGATATTCTAGAACATACTATAAAGGTTTTGTGGAAACCAGGAGGAATTTTCTTGCTTTTCGGCGATTTTGCCATCCCTGTTATCAAGTTTAACAGCTCGCATGATAGGACCCATTAAACTACTTACTATCTTCCATCACCAAGTAGGTATTAGCATTGTATTAACATATTAAATTTTGCCAATTTATTTCAAGACTTATCTACCAACTCATCAAGATTCAGTCCAACGTCATAGACGGACAAACAACAATACTACGTTTACCCCGTCCGACCTTTGACCAAACTAGATCTTACATTGTACAATCTGGAACATCTAGCACCGCATTGCACCATTGTAACAACAAGGAATTCTCATCGGGCTCACGAGTTGAGAACCTCGCTTAAAGTATTTTATTCACTTACATTGAAATTCTAGCGTTCATCGTCTGAGGAGTTAACGTTGGATCCGAAGTTTTAAGATAGAATTTATTTATTACTAGCTTTTGCTCGCGGCTCCGCCCGGTGAATAGACTTTTGCGAAATAAAACGTAGCCTATAACCGTCTCCAGGGTCCCATCTATCTCTACATCAAAATTCATCAAAATCGGTTCAGTGATTTAGGCGTGAAAGCGTAACAAACAAATAGATTTTTTTCATAAAAAGTATCCTATGTTACTTCTTATTCCTCCAAGAATATGTGTATAAAGTTTCATGATGATCGGTTAAGTAGTTTTCACGTGAAAGCGTATGTGTAGTATGATGGTTTGTGGTGTTTGTTGGAAGACTGGCGAGTGGCGATGGTTGGCCACTTCAAACTACGACGATGTATAATGTTCGTGACTATCCTGAGCGTTTTATTGTAAGTTAACATTCGTATCATATTATTAGTACGACGTCTACTAAAATCACCACGTGGAGCTCGCCGCCAGCACTATACGAATGTTCCCATTGTAACATCTTACATTACGTGTTTTGAGTGGTAGAGCCAAGCAATAGACAGTTTTGTCTACAGTCTGAATGGTCCAACCGGGTCTTTACCACGGTCTCATAGAAAACCAACGTAAATTAACGGCTTGCTGCTGCATTTCGTATGGTGAGATATCCCAAGGCCCGTGTCCCTCTCCCCTTCCCAACCCTCCCTTCCCTATCCCTTTCCTTTAAGGTCGGCAACGCGTCCATGGTTCTTGTGGTATTATGGGGGTACATGGGCAGTGGAGGTCACTTACCATTAGGTGAACCACTTGTTCGTTCGCCGGCATATGCAAAAAGTGTAAATAATACAGGCCAACTCCTGAGGCTTTAGGCTTGAGTTACCGTATTGCTGACAACAAGCTCCAAACATATGTAGCTAAATAATCATATACGTTACAATCGTAATAAGCCTTTAAATGACATTATAATAACCGAGAAAATGAACAGACAAAAGTACAAATATTATTTAAACCTACTAAAATAATTAAAGAACTAAGTTACTGGTACAAAAAATAATAGTAAGCAGATTGTAGAGTATGAGTTTTGAGATTTCGAGCTTTTTAGGATTGGCCTATAAAACATTTCACTCATTTTGTGTCTCACCTCAGAAGTGCTGGGTGCTGAATAAGAATATTCATAATAAATGGAATCTCATTAAATTTACTGGCACCCCGTAACAAGAAAGCATTACTCCTATAGTTCGTCTTTGCAAATGGTACATGCAGTAATGGTCTTTGTCTCAGTTCGGACTGATCCATGTTTTGATTGCTCTAAAGACCAAATTTTTGTAAGCAGTATCCTTTTTCAATCATAATAAATCTCTAAAACTCTGAAATATACATAGAAAAAATCAATTCCATAAAATATGGAAAACAAAATCAAGGGCAATAAAGCATGAAGAATAAAATAACCAGTATAAATTGATTGTTCCACTTGACCCGGTTGCCTCTGTCGACATTCATAAATAATTGATGAAAGTAACACAAAAGTGGAATTAATTCGTGAAACTCAACAATATTCATCTCGTCGTAAGGACGTCGTCGTGTCGTGAACAAATTACCACTTGGCTCTCGAGTCTCGTCCTACGAGTAGATGCCGTATTTCATGAAGTTGAGGCCATTATATTACGAAACGATGACGCTGTTAACAAACTATACTTGTTTAAATGTATAGCATTTGCCACAGCCTACAAATTGAACGAATTAAGTTTGGATTATGATAATACTTTTAGCTTAAAATATGAGTTGTTTAAACACTCATCATATCTTAGCTTTGTTCTTATCGTAGTGTTAGTTCATTTTATTCGTAGTTTATCGTAGTTAGTTTTATTTTGTAGTATATTATATTATAAGTATTTTTTGATGACTTCATGCAGTGAGTACCCATCGCAAAATCTTAGGTTGCCATTGCATTTAAATCTAGCAATTACGGCCTTATATGCGGGCTATTAACTGGTAAGTCCCTCGTATGCGAGAGGCCGTCTGGTTTGGTACCATCACTTTGTCCATTTCTAGCGCCAAGCAGCAGTGCTAAGCACTGTTGTGTTTCGGTTTGAAAGACATTGAATACAATGAAATAATTGGGCATTACGAGCAGTAATATCTTATGTGTCAGTGTGACGAGAGCAGTGAAATGCCATGCAGTGGTGTTGGTTCTTTTCAGGCAGGCGTGGCGCTTACCATCAGACAAGTGACCTACTCCGTTCGTCATTCAAGTTCCTGACATAAAGGTTGCAGCCTTGCAACTGCAAGGCTCTCAAACGTAACAATCTGTCAGCGATCACGATACTATTTTTAGTTAAAATATTGTAATATAAAACTGCACGTCAGAATTTTTAGTCTTTCAACCCCTTAGGGTTGGAATTTCTTCTTGAACTTAAAATTGGATCAACTTAAACCTATACTTATATTTATATATTTTTCGACGGTTAAAAATATACTTAAAATGGATCCAAAATTAGAGTAGAAAATTAATCAACAAAAGAACAAAGTTCGGAAACTTCAGTAATTAGAAAGTATCGCAAAAAACTTATAAAAAACCTATAGCTCTGCAAAGTTCGTATTATATCACTCAACGTAAGTGGTTTTATTTCAAGTGGTGTCAAGTTTAAGAGGAAAACAACACCATTCAAGGCAACAGGCATGCGCCACTTTGCTTAATTTTGCGAGATCGCTGCAAGGAAATATCAGAATTAATAATACATGATACGTATTTTATATTACAGTCCGCGATAGCTCAGTGGGTAGTGGTATGAACTGCTGAGACGAAAATCGCAGGATTGAAACCAGCCCCAAAAGCATGCACCTCGAATTTACTCCTCACCTCATTTTCTAAGTTACGTGTGTATTCATTGTTAATTATCGCTTGATATAATGGTAAAGGAAAAGTCGTGAGAAATTCATCCATCAAGTATATGACGAACGTTTCTCGACTGGGAATATTGGCTTGAACGTTATTTTTATGAGCTCCAGAGATAACAGAGGTACGATGTGCACCGATTTTATTATTCATATTTTCTTATCAAATTTTGGTAGGTATAAAGTGTAAAGCTATTCCGTAGAGGAGCAATCACGTACAGTGCTACGATTTAGTTATGCCCTTCGGTATTCTTCGTTAATGTTGGTAAACATGAAGATCGATAATGATAATCTGATATAAAATAAGTTATAATACATACATACATACGCACTCACACCTGTACCCCCCGAAGGGGTAGGCAGACGTGTAACCAGTACACCCACTTTTCGCCGAGCTTATTTCCGTCTCACGATGTGATAGGGGGCGAGCCTATCGCCATATCGGGCACAACTCCAGACTCCGGGTTGATCTTAAGCATTTCATGATAGACAATCCAAATATCACTTAACCCGACCCTGGGATCGAACCCGAGACCTCAGCACAGCAGTCGTGACGCGTATGCATTACAACTGCGCCACCGCGGCAGCAATAAGTTATAAAATTACATTATATACCTACCTATTACCACGTTGTAGCCATTTTGGAATACGAAGCCACGAATGGGTCGGGTCAACCGGAGTAGTATGGGTTTTTGTGCCATTTCAGGTGTTTAGCAATATTGAAGGGGGGTTGTTCGGTGATCACCTGTTTTTTGTCCTAGCGTAAAGTCGTTAGGATATCTACTACACTACACCTGTTTGTTAATGCTGTACAAAAAATAAAGACTTTTGAAGAATTAGGGCTCGCGGCACACTACGGTGTATTAGACGCAGATATTGCTCCAAGTCAGTTTAGTTTATTTTAAAATTACTAAACATTTCAAAATATAATATCGTTGGCGTCCTATCTATATGGTATGGCATATAACCTGTTTTGTTTTGTTAATGTATCGTAATAAATACACCCAGCAGTCAAACACATAGCACTGATCACGGACTAGGTTATCCTGTATCGTGTGTATCAGGAGCTACGAGAGACTTGCAGTTCCACAAAACCCAGACCCGAAACAAATATTTATGGATCACACAAACATCTGTCTCGGAATCGAAGCCATGGCCTCTCGCTTCGCAGCCAGCTACTCGCCCGCTGCGCCACGGAGCTGTCAACCTAGAACGTGCCTGTCACCCGCTTACTTAATTAAAACTCAGTTTACTATTGTATTAAATACATCCTCAAAATGATCCTCAAAAGCAAAAAGCTCCGAAATGTCAAAAGCTTATAGTCAAAAGGGTTTAATATAATCCCTAAGCTCTTTTGTTTACAATCACCACTTCCCACGCGTAGTGTTGACGTCCAGACTAAATTAATGTTGACACGGTGTAGGCTTGTACGTGGATAATATACGCACACACTGAGTTTATACGTTAGTGTCAACACAAAACGGTAAATATAATGCCGAAAAAGACACCGTGTCAACAAAACTGCGGATAGAGACTTTGATTTTACACTACAATGTGAACTAGATTCAAAGTTTAAATAGGCCGTTAGGATATATACAATTTTATTTTTTTATTGAGAAGCTCATAGTCTGTTCACTAATACTGATGATGATCACTGATCCAAAGCAATCCTTGGCGCGATTAGTCTATAAATGGGTGACCGGTTAGTGATATTTCAATTAAGCGTCCCGGTGCTTCAGAGGACACGTAAAAAGTTAGTCCCGGCTGTTATCAACTGACAGCAGTCTTAAGCCAACTCGTAGGGCTTCGGACGGCAAAAAAAAACACTAGATTTGCCACTTCTTTCTCTTCTTCTTCCACCTGCCCTTATCCCACTCGCAGTGGGATCGGCGCATATGACTACTGACCATTCGATATAGAATATAATTTTAAACCGATACCTACACATTCTTATTCTTCATTCTGTATCCATTGAATGCTGAGTGTTCATAAATGTCTGTGTCAGACTGTACTAAAGTCGACCCGCAGTCAATCCAAACAGCACTTTTAAAATCGGCCTGTCGCTCCTGCCACGCATAAAACTAGTTTTTGTACCCTCTATGATTATTTGCATAAATCATATTTTCATACACCCGCCTTTATTTTCGTTGCACACACTCAACCAATAAAAGCAATTACTAACAAAAGAATTAAAATACTTACTTGGATGAAGTTCAAAAATAAAAACAATATTTTGCTCTTTAACTTGCATATCGCAACTAAAAGCTTTTAACCGCAAGCTCTCGTTTTTAATTTCATGATGCTTTTATACGAATATCGGAATGGTTTTAACAAGCTTATATATTCAACCCGTATGTATTGAAATAAAAACACGCTATGGCGTATATTGGAATAAAATCGTATATATTATGAAAAACATATATTTATGTAAATGATTTAATTTAGTAAATTACTAATTTCTGTGAAAATGCTTCGAACACGTGTAATGAATATCGTATTGAGGCTTCGAAAATAACTTTATTCAATGAAAATTATTTCTAATTTCATTACGTAGAAACCGTTGACAGATGAAAAGTCGGTTTTCATTAAATAAAATGAAATTTTTCACCGATTTTTTTTTTCTCAAAAAATATATAGGTATTTTCATTTTGTTATTAATTTAACAAACGAAACATTTCGGTAAGTTTACTTATAATATGAACTCTTTTCAAACGTTACATCACTCGACCTGCACTTTAGTTTCAACTCTCGACCCAATTGCATTGCATTCATTCGATTTTGTATAAATAAAAATGAAATGCTTCCAAAACTATTTCATTGCAACCCGATGCGCCCGCAACCTTTACCGTTTGTAGTGCCTAGCTCTTCTCATGATTACTACGACGGAATAGAAAAATCTTTTACAATTACCACAATCATACTGGGAGAAATTTTGTCCGTTTTTCCTAATACATATTTGTTTTATTCAACCGAATGCAGGAAGGGGAGATCGCTCGCCTAGTGAGACACCAGCTAGATCTTGAATTGCAAAGTATTACATGGCACAATACAGCGTTCCTCAACCTGATATATAAGATGTTCTATGATAGCCTATCTAGCACAAATCTAATCGAGTGCAAATTGATTTCAATGACTCACAACTTGGATTGCTCAAGCAGATGTCATAGTTCATAACCCAAGTCATTTTAATGTACCTAACTAGTTTTTATTCAAATACTGGCCAATTGGTTAATATCCATCACTGATCACTAATTTACCTACATTTACTTTCTTAAAAGTAAAACAAAATATAAAAAAACAGCGTATTCGCCACGCCCACAGAATCAACAGAACGTGCCAGCCACACAAACAGAATAGCTTTGTGTAAGCACGCTAGTGTGGCACCGCCATTAGCATGTACCTTTTTAAACACATTACTCCGACCCACTCGTGGTTTTGTGGTTTATCGTATCAACACAATTAAGGGTTTAAATTTGTTTTTTTTTCGTTCTTCTACTTTTGGACACGATCCAAAGATATCCATCATCAAATACAGTGTTTTTCTAACTACATCAATAAATATTAGTACAAGCATTAAAGGCACATTGAATTATTTAGTCCGTGAAGCGGCGGCGTAAGAATACAAACCGCTTCCCCTAACATTTCCCGAGGGGGTCGTAAGAGGCGACCGAGGGATCTATGAGCTAACAACCGCTCCGCTGGTGGTAGGATATACATATCCGCCCGGATAGCGACCACCGTACGCATGGTGTAAAACCTGCCATAGTGACCCACATAATATTATGTGGATCGCGTTCCAGGATCAGCCAGTGTATATCCGGTTCTCGATAGGCTTGCGACGTGACATGGTTGCTGGCTGGGGTGAGTATATAGGATCACTGTTGGATAGAGGTGTATTGACTCGCCGGCCAGGGAGACCCGTATAAACGGTTGTTCCGCTGGCCGCCCGCGGTATAGTACAGGGGCCCAATCGTGGTTAACCACCTCGAGAGGCTGCCTCACCATGCCGCGCATAATCTTGGGTAGGTCCGTCGTGCCGGTTGGTGACCGGATGTGGGGTCCCGGCGGCCTATCCCGGGAGGGTACGGGGGCCCTTCCGTCCGGCGAGTCAGTCTGCCTCTTTTCGGCTATTATGTGACTCTGTACCCGTCACGGTCATTAATCTGCCATGTCGCAAGCCACTCGATTTGCTTCTTCCCCCTTCTTTTCCTTTTTCACATGACAGCGCAATTAAAGAGAACAGGTCTTACAGCGGTGCACAACCCCACCACCGCGTTCACAATGGAGTTCACTAACATCCGTGGACTCCACTCGAACCTAAGCGCCGTCCACCACCATCTTGAGACGGCCCGGCCTGCAATGCTTTTCCTGACGGAGACGCAGATTTGTCGTCCGGCCGATACAGCATACCTACATTATCCCGGCTATTCGTTGGAAGAGAACTTCAAGCGAAAAGCTGGGGTATGTTTGTATGTCCGGTCGGATGTCTGCTGTCGCCGTCTGCGCTGCATGGAGGATCCTTCCCTTTCCACACTGTGGGTACGCGTGGATCTCGGCACGCAAAGCCGAATCTATGCGTGCCTTTACAGATCCCATGACGGGGATGACGAGACAACTCGGCTGTTTAACTACATCAGCCAGGCGGCAGATGACGCGCAGGAGCAGTATCCGACAGCGGAACTGGTGGTCTTGGGGGACTTCAACGCACACCATGAGTTGTGGCTGGGTTCCTCCAAGACTGACCATGCTGGACGTGCTGCCCATGCATTCTCTCTGACTCATGACTTGTCGCAACTGGTGCATCAGCCCACCAGGATCCCTGATGTGGCAGGTCATGCGCCTTCACTGCTGGACCTTCTGCTGACGAGTCATCCAGCTGGGTACAATGTGACGGTAAGTGCCCCCTTGGGTACTTCTGATCATTGCCTGGTTGGATCGTCGGTGCCTCGTGCTTTGCCTCCACCTCCCGTGAGGGTAAAGCGCAGGATCTGGCACTACTCGTCAGCAGATTGGGATGGTATGCGCGAATATTTTGCAGCCATCCCTTGGCGGCAGCGCTGCTTTGAGGGCACTGATCCTTCTGCGAGTGCCGATGCTATTGCCGACGAGATCCGATTAGGAATGGAATACTACATTCCTTCCTCGGAGGTCGTCGGAAGTGGCCGAGGACGCTCCTGGTTCAATCGCGAATGCGCTGATGCTGTTAGTGTGAAACAGACGGCGTATCGCGAGTGGATCAGGAGTCGCGCCAAAAAGGATCCCAATGTAAGTTCTCTCAAGGCAGCCTATAACCAAGCCACCAAGGCCTGTAAGAAGGCTTACGTCAGAGCGGATGCACAGCGCGTTAACAAGATTGGATGTGCTTTGGCTGATCAACCAACAAGTAGCCGAGCTTATTGGAGCCTTGCCAGAGCCATCCAATCTAATTTCTGCCGACCTTCACTGCCTCCGCTGAGATATCCGGATGGATCGCTTGCTCACGGGCCGCAGGAGAAAGCCACCTTGCTGGCAAATCTCTTTGCGGCTAATTCGCGGCTCGACGATGGCAATAAACTGCCACCCACGGTGCCTGATTGCGGACACTCTATGTCGGATGTCCGAATCAGGCATTGTGATGTTCGGCGCGAACTGCAGTCGCTCGATGTCCGCAAAGCCAGTGGTCCGGACGGTATCCCAGCGGTAGTTCTCAAAAAGTGTGCGGCGGAGTTGTCTCCTGTGCTGACGCGCCTATACCGCTCTTCCTTCCTCTCCGGTATTGTGCCCCAATCTTGGAGAGAGGCCAACGTGCAACCGATCCCAAAAAAGGGTGATCGATCGGACCCTAGCAACTACCGTCCAATCGCCATAACCTCAGTGATGTGCAAAGTAATGGAGCGGATAGTTAACGCGCAGCTGGTCCGCTACCTGGACGATCACTCGCTGATCAATGACCGGCAGTACGGCTTCCGGTCTAAACGATCAACGGGTGATCTTCTAGCGTACTTGTTACATTGCTGGGGGGAGGCGGCTGACAGGCATGGCGAGGCTCTAGCCGTAAGTCTCGACATTGCCAAGGCTTTTGATAGGGTCTGGCACCGTGGCCTCCTCTCCAAGCTTCCGGCGTATGGGCTTCCCGACAACCTGTGTAAGTGGATCTCTGGCTTTCTGCATGAGCGTAGAATGCGTGTCACTGTTGAAGGACACGCTTCGCAGCTCATGTCAGTTAATGCCGGGGTCCCACAAGGCTCTGTGCTTTCGCCCACCTTGTTTATTCTGCATATCAATGACATGTTACCACTTGGTAACATTCATTGCTATGCAGATGACAGCACTGTGCATGGGCGTTACTGCAGTAAGCCTCCTGGTAGCCGGGAAGTCACTGAGAGGCAGCGAGAGAATCTTGTCATTGAGCTTAACCAGACCTTGGATCTCATTTCGGAATGGGGTACCAAGAATCTGGTTGAGTTCAATGCCAAGAAAACCCAGGTGTGCGCGTTTACGTGCAAAAAATCCCCGTTCTCTCCCCTCCCCAATCTTCAGGGTATCCCGCTCGCAATGCGGAATAGCCTAAGTATCCTAGGCATGGATATTTGCTGCAATCTGAATCCAAGGAACCACATCGAGGGCGTAATATCAGCCACATCACGCAGGGTCGGAATCCTGAACAAGGTGCGTAGGTTTTTTGCACCCGGCCAGCTTTACCGCTTATACAAAGCGCAGGCACGGCCGGGTGCAGAATACTGTTCGCACCTATGGGACGGTTCCGCAAAGTACTTGCTCGATGCCTTGGACGGATTGCAGCGACGGGCTGTCCGCATTGTGAATGATCTTCGCATCTTAAATATAATGTAGCATAAAAAATGATTGACATGTAAAAGTGATATTTATGATCCAATTTACAGAATAAATGATTTGAATTTGAATTGAATTTTGAATTTGATGCAGACGTCACAAAAAATTTAGAGCCGCTACAGCTGCGTAGGGACATTGCCTCGCTTTCCGTCTTTTATCGTCTGTATCACGGTGAATGCTCTGAAGAATTGTTTGACCTTATTCCTTCCTCACCTTTCCTTAACAGAACCACGCGTGCTGGCTTGCGAAACCATAGCTTCGTGGTCTCTTCCATCTCGGCTCGGACCAAGAGGTTCTCAAAATCGTATTTCTGTCGGACCATAAAGCTGTGGAATAGCTTGCCGGCGCACGTGTTTCCTCCTTCCTATAACTTGGGATCCTTTAAACGGAGTGTGAAGAAGCAACTAAGCAGGCCGGCATAATTCTGCCGATCTGCGATAGATTCAGTGTCTATCGTTGGTCGACAGTATTCATGGATTGCGCTATACTTACCATCAGGTGTAGCGTAGTCACTTTGCCGAGCCAGGATAAAAAAAAAAAAAAAAAAAAAAAAAAAAATTTCAAACATGTATACAGATGTACACATATGTGTGTATGCGTCTATTTAATTGTTTGTTAAGTCATCGCACAAAATCTACTTTTGAAAATCCAATATTATTTTCTGTGATGTTTTCTTACTTACTTACTTACTTCAATAACCTCCTTATTGTCTGTAGTTGGTGAAATACTAAGCTACGTTTCATCTCAATACAATAAAAAGAATCCGCCTAGGTTATAAAGCAAAATGGAAAGACGGCGCTCGGGGCGAAACAATATTAGGTAAATAAGATTATTCTTCCGTTGAATTATTTATTTTCTTTATAGTTGGATCCATTTTAAACAACAAGTTACTATGAATCTTAATAAAAGTTATAGAGATTTTTCCTTATGTTTTTATTATATACAAACTTTGATAGTAATCAGTGGCGGATCAAGGATTTTGGGGGGGGGGGGGGGGCGTTTGACCCAAAATTAGAATAAAAAAATTGAGAATATACTATACCTACTTAAAATTCAATAAGTAAGGATAAGCGATGAAAATTATATTGTAGGTAGCACTAAGAAAGTAAGATAATATCAAGATTCATTTGAGATTTGTCAGTGGACCCATATGCTTTAGGGGGGGGGAGGGCTAAGCCCCTTAGCCCCCCCCCCTGGATCCGCTATGGTAACATTGCCAGGAACGTAACTAGAGCGTGGTAATCTGGCAAAATGCCAGAGGGCTTCTGGCTCCCTCAAGCCTGTAATGCAATTTGCAATATGGAGACAACAATTTATTATTGAAATTTGAAATTAAGTTTTGCTTATTTTCGTTACTGCCTCAGTGGCGCTGTTGTAATGCGTACGCCGTACGACTTCTGTGCTGAGGTCTCGGGTTCGATCCCCAGGTCGGGTAAAACTGATTTCCATTTCGAAATGCACAGTATCAGCCCGGAGTTGAAATTGTGCCTACCCTCTGCATGTCTACATATTATGTTAATATTGTATCCTCTCTCGACAAAAAGCATACTACTATATCTGGTTGCTCGATAATCTCAATAATAAGACCAAGGGTCTTATGACACTTTCTGCGTGAATAACAAGCTAGACAGGGATTTAAAAAGGCTTGGTTTTTCTAAGCCGTTGTTTTCCGACATAATGAGATTTAAAATGTAAACCTATATATAAACTTGTTCGAGAAAAGAAAGGCAAAAGATGTCATATGGCTGACACACCGCGCAAAAAATGTGCTTACCTTTGTGATAGACAATACCTATACAACAGTAGCTTTTATATAAAGAAGAGACGAAATGCGTACGTGGTAGGAATATGGCAGCGATAAAGTAAATAAAATTCGGCTTTTCTGTAAACATACATACATACGCACTCACGCTTGTTATCCCCGAAGAGGTAGGTAGAGATATAGCTAGTACACCCACATTTCGCCGAGCTTCTCTCCGTCTCACGATGTGAAAGGGGGCGGTCCTATCGCTATATCGGACATAATTCTAGACTCCGGATTGTTACTAAGCATTTCATGATAGAAAACCTAATATCACTTTTACCCGACCCGGGGATCGAACGCTCAGCACAGCAGTAGTACCGCGTACGCATTATAATTGCGCCACCGACGCAGTCGGAAATAAGCTCTGCGACATGTGGATGTACTGGTTACACCTTTGTCTACCCCTTCGGGGATTACAGGAGTGATGTAGTATGTGTATGTATGTATGTATGTATATTACATTATAGTAAAAAATACATGCCCATCGGAAAATTGGGCTCGTGTCTATCATGGGTATTTGATACAAACTCCTTTACGTAGTTAAATGCGTAGAAGGCAGTAGCGCAGTCGCAAAACTGATTAGCAAGCGCCGAAGTCGCAATTAGCATAGCTCGCAAATGGCTTAACTAACTCTAACTAATTACTTAACTATTGCGTCAACACGAACATGTAAGTTAACATTAAGAATGGAAGTGAATAACCCACGCTATGTTGCGGTGAATGTATTGCAAACTTTCTCAATTTACTGATTTACACATTGGGGGAAAAACTGTTACGGCGTGATGGACTTATCAAGACTTCCACAAACTCACAAACATCCAAACTTTCACATTTATAATAGTAGTAGTCAGTAGGTGATAATAGTTATAGGAATAGCAATCGATTGATCATCTATTTTTTATGAATTCACACAATGCCAATAATGGATTGCCCTCGAGTAAATGGTCTATAACTATCGTAGATTAGTAGTTGAGCTGATATTCATTATTTATTAGTAAATATCTTAATGAGATATTAATTAAAAGCTTTTAATTTTAACTAATGTAATGGGAATACTAAATTCTACTAAAGAAGGCTTCATAATGAAATTTTAATAAAACGTCCACTAATAACTTAATCCAAAATTAAAGAAAACTAAATTTAGATTTTACTTAACCAAGAAACCTATTTTAATATTAGCTGAACATTCTCAGCATGAAATAAAGTGCCTTTACGTGTTCCACTTGCCGTTTCAATGTATTATTTAATTTTACTATCCAAAATTGCTACAGCGGTGTAACAGCGTGAAATCTCTGCCCTTCATTCGATAAGAATTGTAAAAGAGATTCTGTATATTTTATAGATAAGTTTGAAATATTATTTCAATTATTCAGTAATATTGTATTGTTGTTTTTATCAATACTGTATTACAATGACTCATTGTTGGGCATGGGACTTCTAATGAGAGGGGAAAGGCCATAATCCAAGACACTGGCCTAATGCGGGATGGCAAACTTCACATACCTTTGAAATTCTTGTGGAGAATTTGCAAGTTTTCTTAAGATGTTATCCTTCATCGTTGAAGCAAGCGATAATTAATAATGAATGGACACGTAACTTAGAAAAGTCTGCAACCCTTGTCTCGGCAGTCTGTTCCACTCCACTCACTTGCTTATAACAACATATTTTAAGTTATGAGACAGTGGTCATAATATTATTTACTATGAAGCTCAAGCTACATTTATATGTTATGAATTCTATATTTCTTGAATACTGTTGATACATTCTTTGTATGTCCAGAAGGAGTTGACGTCAGACAGACGGCTGGTCAAAAAAACTAAGCCAAATCATTTCTGCAACATATTTAAAAAAGTGTATTGAGCCGACCCCACATTAGAGTGGGTTAAGGGCAGGTGGAGGAAGTCTGTCGACGCATTATTTGTATAATTATAGCAGTTTCCTTTCTTACTTCGCGATATCAGTGAATGTTTAATTAAATGCGACTGCCTCGCCGGCGCATTTGTAATGCGTGCACGGTACGACTGCTGTGCTGAGATCTCGGGTTCGTTCGTCGCTCGGGTAAAATTATATTGGGTTTTTCTACCATGAAATGCTTAGTATCAATCCGGAGTCTGGAATTGTGCCCGATATGACGATAAGTTCGCCCCCTATCACATCATAGGATGGAAATAAGCTCGTTGAAATGTGGGTGTGCTAGTTACACCTCTGCCTACCCCTTCGGGGAGTTCAGGCGTGAGTGCGTATATACATGGTTAATTAAATTGCCCTAATCATAAACTCTCCTTTTACAAACTTGAAACGTACATTTTACAGTTATTTTATTTTATTATGTTAGAGAGACTATCGTCGGCTCCTTCATCGTTCTACACTGCTGTCTGTATATACAAATATATACCAATACATATGTAGTATAGGTACACAAACAAGCAACAAACTACATTTTGTAAACAGACCGCAAGTAATCCCGTAGCATTTATACGAACGAGCGTCAAACCAGACACAAGGGCATTATGAGCTAAATAAGATGTAGCAACCGTAGCGTGTCTTCGTTCGCCATTATGTTGACAATGGAAACACGGTATCATCTAAGACTCTGTTTTAATTGAACATTGTTCACTTGTACCTCGGTTGGAAACAGATGTGCGACCATATACTGTGTACATGCTATAACAACCCTCTTTAGCTACTAAATTCCCGAGTTTCTTTGTGTTTTAGAGTAGGTAAGCATTAAAACGGACTCGATTATTGTCAAATGGCAATAACTTTTTGACCAGAGTATAAAAGTAACATAATACAGAAATCTTATGTAATAGTGTTAGGCCGTGGTAAATAATACACTATGATGATGTGTATAATAACAAGTTATATATTAAGGGAACATGGTTACAATCAACGACGTCTTACACAGGAGTCTTTTACATATCGAATGGTAACTAGGTTTTTATTCTCATTTACTTATGACTTCGAGGGGAGGTGTTGATAAAACGAACTCATTGGTAAAAGTTATTGTATTGTTTTAGAAAGAAGTATGTTTATTGTCAATGTGCCTAGTTACCATTCGATATGTAAAAGACTCCTGTGTAAGACGTCGTTGATTGTAACCATGTTCCCTTAATATATAACTTGTTATTATACACATCATCATAGTGTATTATTTACCACGGCCTAACAAATAGTACTACAAACTAATAGTTAATCTTTCTTCTGCCTGGCTTTATCCCGACTTAATGCCAAGGCCTGTCTACCTTACGAATTCGTATTCTATTTTCTACATATATAAAAGTGACTCACTCACTGATTAACGAAATCTCAAAAATTACAAAAGCTTTGATCATGAAATTTGGTCAGATAATAGTTTGTGTAACGTAGAGGCCCGCTAAGAAAATATTTGTAGAAACTTACATTTTAAAGGGGAAAAGGGAAGGTAACAGTAGGTTATAAAAACAAAATATTTCTATTCATCATTTTACAGGACCTAAATATGTTATGATGTAGCTTTGTAGGTACCAAAAAGTGAGAATTTTCTGGCTTGTGTTGTAATATACAAATTAAATAAAGTATATGATGATGATGATGATAAATATAATAGAAATGTCAAAGGGTTTAGAATTTTAGAACGATGTTTAATTTCCTTTCCGTTTGTAATTTTAAGATTCTAAGCCCTATGGAATTTATAACTTGAGTTAAATAAATCTTTTCACTCCCTTTTCGCCGGAATTTGAGGTAAGCAAGCACTCTAGGCCACAGGGTTGCCAAAGGAAAAAAGATTTTATTAATAAGGCTTGGCCTACACACTTAATTTATCATCGCGTATTGCCTCGGACAAATAATAAAAGAAAAAGAATATACTTATAGACTTTTTCAAATTATGATTATATAAATAGTTTTTTTTATCCCTGACTAATATTTTTTGATAAAATTTTACAATAGAACCCCTAGAGGGGTTGACGTCAGGCAGGCATTGTCGTAAAAACTTCAAGACAAATCTTTCTGTAACATTTGTTAAAAAGCATGTTGCGCCGACCCCACTGCGAGTGGGATAAGGGCAGGTGGAAGAAGAAGTTACAGTAGAATCCAAGAAACACAACCAAAACGAGAACTAAAAAACTTCTACACGAGCCAGGCGATAACTATCCTGTATGATGAATCGGTTAACCATCGTCCCAATGCTGGTTTGCCATCCCAGGAATCCTGTGACATTAATTTATTTTAACTTTAGTAATGTCGGACCCTTTCTTCGTAGTTCTTAATATAAAACTTCCTAATTTGTCTGGGTAAAAATCTGATACGTGGCAACCCTGACCGGTATTATGTACACAGGTCACGAAAGCCACAAAGATTTAGTCGAGCTTTATTAGTTGGGCGTACGACGGCGGGCGTTCATCAAAATGAGCGGTTTTCAACCGTGCTAGTTAACAAAGAGATATTAAACCTGAGGTATTGCTTTTTTTTCGAGTTTGATATTAGTTTCCAAGAAGGCTATAGAGTTTAAGGTCTCCATAAATTCTATATAATGAATTTAACAATATAAAGACTTACCAAAGTAAGACATACCTTGCAGTAAAATGTTACGAATAAAAATATGTCTTCCGAGAAATATTTGTTCATCGGAGGTGCTATGAATCTGCCAAAAATACGGCTCCACTTACTTACACATGCAAAGGTAAAATCACACGTAACATTAATACACGCAAAAAAAAATAATGAACGTTCAAAATCAACTTTATTTAATAAAGGTTAATGCCTAAATATGAAATTTCTAAATCGAGATGCGAAGTTCTTCACTGCGATGTGCACCGCGCAAAAAATTTGACGTAATAAGTGTCAACTAGACATCATGAATCAATAAATAATAAATACACCCAACAGTCACACACATAGTCCCGACCCCACACTAGGTTAACCTGTATCGTGGGTATCGGGAACTACAAGGAACTTATTTGTGTATTAGACAAACATTTGTCACGGTGTGGGAATCGAACTCACGGCCTCACGCTTCGCAGCTGGCTACTGACCCACTGCGCCACGGAGGCTGTCGAACGAATGAATTAACAAACTGCACAGACTTTTATAGTCTCGTCCCCTTGGGGGTAATTTTTGTGCTTGAGTTACATTTCTTGACATCTTATTTCGATGATATTTATAGAATATTTTTCCCAGTTAAAATTTCTACAACAAAACATCGACATCGTGGTTAGTTCATTACTAAACAGCTTTCATTAACTCACGCGAGAATGTAATTCCACGCCGACACAGATTGGAGCGACATTATCAAAGAGGATTATTGAAATGCAATGCAGAGCCCATTTATCTTATCCATCTTTACTTTAATCCATGTTGGTAAAAAAGCCAATAGAAGGCCTATTTTTGATTGATGATTATATTTAAAAAAATAAAACATAAGGACGGAAAAGGGGAGCTGAAGAAACAGTGAGTTTTGTGAGTGGTAGAGCCACGCTGTGGACAATTTTGCCTACAGCATGAATGGGCCGGCTCGGCCGGGACATTACCACTGTCTCACAGAAAACCGGCGTAAAGTAGCAGCTTGCTGTTGTGTTTCATACGGTGAGTGAGATATCCGGTGGCCCAAATCTCCCTCCCCTTCCCAATCCCTTAATTATCCTTTTCCTTTAAGGTCGACCACGCACCCATGATCCTTTTGGTATTATGGGCGTAAATGGGCGGTGGAGATCACTTACCATCAGATGACCCACTTGCTCGTTTACCGGCCTATGATATAAAAAAATATGGGCTGTGATCACTTACTTTCAAATACTTGTATGAAACACTAAGCGTTGTTAAATTTGACCATACCTTTCTGTAACACGTTTTTTATGTATATAATTGACCTAAATTTAGTCACAATAAAGTCCCAGACACGATCGGTGCTCCATAGATTGACAAAAACAGAGCCTTTATAAGATCTGTATAATCATACGCCCGTATGTTAAGACCACAAAAGTGTATGTGCATGTTTCGATAAAGCGTTAATGATGATAAAAGGTAAAAAAAACTACGGCGAAAGTATATTTGCAATAACTGTAGTTACAGACTCTTTATTATGACATCTAAAATAAAAATACGCTGAACAAAATGGATAAAATAATGTAATAAACTGACAGCAGACACACTCGTAGAATAATAAACATGATCTATAGCGGTCTTTAGTCGAGACATTTTGGCGCCACGCTCTACTCCGACAACCAGTGATTGTCAATGCAATTATACACATCATTTATGAAATTAAATATGTTGATTAATTAATCAACAAACTAGTCTACTACTAGTTTACAAGGTGGTAGGTCCTTCGTATGCGAGAGGCACCACCGCTTTGTCTATTTCTGCCAAGCAGCAGCGTGTAAGCACTGTTGTGTTCCGGTTTGAAAGACATTGAAGCTAGTGAAATTATTGGGCATTATGAGACTTAAAATCTTATGTCTCAGGGTGATGATCGCGGTCCAATGTTATGCACGGCTTTGTAATTCAAAGTTCTGGGTGGTGTTTTTCTGTTTATGGGCAGGCTTACTATCAGGCGAGCGACCGGCTCGTTACGTCACTCAAGCTGAAAAAAAACCTAGTCTTCGTCCTAGTTGTCTCTCTAGTCACACTATTGTAATTATAAAGCATCCTGTATAACTAAAGGTGTTTTAAATAATGTATTCTTGAGAAGATAAGAGGAGTTCTCCCCAGATAACATCAGGCAGACGGCCGGCCGTAAAAACTATAAGCCAAATCTTTCTGTAACATGTGTTAAAGCATATTGCGCCGACCTCACTGCGAGTGGAATAAAGGCAGGTAGAAGAATAAGAAGAAAGAAAGAAAACCAATTTATTTGTCACAGACAACGACATACTTACATACGCATGCAGAAAACAAATAAAAAATAAATCAAAACTTAATTAACTAATTATTACGCAGTTGCATGTCGTGACCATGACAGGTGGGTAACCACTCAGGATATTTCTGTGCGAACCGCAACACAGTACTGATTTTTAGTGGTCACCGTAGAGAAGCTTAGAGATAATAAGAAGATATAAGGTTGAGAAGATAAGATTGTTCTGATTGAAATTGTTTTCAAGTAACCTTTTTAAAGACTTAACGAATGTTTAACGAGCTCTTACCTTCCAAGTATACCATTCACACTCGCCATGTATATTTGTTTCGTAAATGTTCCTTATCCACCCTCTCTTCTATGAACTAAGTCTATTTAATTTGTCTCTCTTCTACTTAAATAGCATCAAAACTGCCGACAGCAATTATGAAATAATATAAAAAATTTGTTGAGCCAGACTTTTCACCTCGACCCAGTAATCTGATTCCGGTTAACCTTCGGGGAATTTCGCAAAAGCGACAACGCACACGGAGTGTACGCGTATACCTAAATATTGGTTTACTCGTAATATCGTTATGTCAGTTACTCTCACCAATATATCTTTTAATATATATATTTGAATTCACCCAACAGTCTGACATAGTCTGACCCCACACTAGGTTTAACCTGTGTCGTGGGTATCAAAAACTACGAGGGGCTTACGATCCCATAACATCCAATGAAATGTTTGTGGATCACACCTCAAAAAAATCTCAGTACCGGAATCGAACCCCCGGCCTCTTGTTTCATATCTGGCTCACTCACTCACCCGCTGCGCAATAATGGGCTGTATTTGAGTTAATTTGTTAATAGGCCACCGCCAGATCAGTTTTTAGTGGGAGCCAAATACATAGACAAATAGACCATAAAGTATTGTACCTATTATCCCTCCATGAAAATCAGAAAGTAATAATACACACATTTCATCATCCTTAAACCGTTAACATTTACAGAACAACACAATACATCCCTCAATTAAGTATCTGGGTGGGAATAAACCAATACAAAGCGAGTGCCATAGTGATTCTTATCTACCTTTGACTATCCGTAGCCGTAAGCTTAATTCACAAGTTTCAAGAGAAGTATCAGTGAGCTTTGCATGAAATATGAGCCGTTATGACGAACAACGAAGCAACAATATTCCGTTCAATTTGTAAATAAGTAATACATTTTTTTTTATCATGTAAGGTTAATTCAAAGTGTAAGAAACTAAACCGTTTGTTTGTAGCAGATAATGTCTGGAAGTACTGATCCGATTTTGAAATTTCTTTTGCCAATAGGAACCAACATTACTCGTAATTGCTATAGATGAATTCTTATATGTTATAAAAGTTACTCTTCTACAGGGGCGGAGCCACCAACGCAAGCTAGTGTTTTAACACTACAAATAATGTTATTCTGCATATAATAACACAAATTTAATACGTCCCATCACATTTGGTTTGGTTACTTAGGTCACAATAAAAATAGAATATTAATTCACAATGCATGATTGGTTAACCCAACCGTAGTAGCTTGAATAAGTATTCAATAAAGACTGAAACGATTCTACGGCCCCACGTTGCAGCAGTATTGCTACGCGTACGCGTCTACGATTATTCGAAGAATCTGCTACGAAACGGGTCTGTGCTACAAAAGCTAAAAATTGTGGCGTACCGGACGCTGCATTGCTACGCCAAATAACTAAGATTCTACGGTTCTACGCAGCTTTCATATTATGTTTGCTACACAGCCGATAGCAATCTGCAGAGAGCTACGGGTAAACAAAATAACTTCCACGTATCGATGTTAATTAATTTTCTTAATGGAATTTTCAATTAATTTTCTTTTCCAATTCTCAAAGGATTAATATTTCACTATATTTAAAAGGTATTGCGTGTTGGATTTATTTTAAAACAGATACTGTGGTAACTCATATATTTTGTTTTGTTACAATATATACTGAAATATTTAAAAGTTATCTCATTTTGTAAACCCTACCGTAATACAAAGTAAACAATATGATATATCGCCTACGTCCGGATGATCCTCGTTTACGCAACAGTAAATTGGGTGTAGGAATAGCGCAATACCTTCAAAAAAGGTAAAAGTTCAGCTTTTACGGGCTACCTGCATAAATCAGGGACCCAAAGCACCAATATCCACTTTTAACTACACAAACAAAATCTATTCAGACTACGTAATCCCGCTAGAAAGTTTTTTAGAGGTACACACTTCTGGATCGAAAAACAATTCGTAATATCTTTCTGCCTAGCGCTACCCCGGCTTAGTAACAGAGAACGCCTTCTAATGCCATAGATTTGACAGTATTTGGTATTTGTATGGGGCGACCCGCCGTCTCACCCCCACAACCCTCCACGGGAACACGAGCAAAAGCTTTATATGGTGGTAATTGATCTCCACCACCCATGAACACCCACTAGAAGAATCATGGACGCGTTGTTGATCTTAAAAAAAAGGGTTTGCAATTAAGGGATTGGGGAATTTAAGCCTCCGGATATATCATGTACGAAATGCAATAGTAAATCGTCAAAAAAAAGTTCAGTTCTAAAACGACGGCATTATTTCTGCCTCGGTGGCTCAATTGTAATGCGTACGCGTTACGATTGAGGCTAGCGCTGAGATCTCGGGTTCGATCCCGGGGTCGGTTAAAGTGGTATTGGGTTTTTCTATTATGAAATGCTTAGTATCAGCCCAGAGTCTGGTATTTGTGCCCGGTATGGCGATAAGCTCGCCCCCTATCACATTGTGGGTCGGAGATACGCTCGGCGAAATGTGGGTGTGCTGGTTATACCTTTGCCTACCCCATCGGGGATTACGGGCGTGAGTGCGTATGTATATGAAAAAAGAAAGGTTTAACTTTTATGCAGGTACTTTGGCCTTAGCGCGGGTAATTTTTATCAAATGTAAATAGGCCTTAATTTACCGCCAATACCAAATTAATTAGGATCTGCTAATCCTTCCATCTATCATTTCGGACTTAAACTGTTTCGATCGCTCAATTAACTCCAAACGGTCAAAGTTCCATACAAAAAGGTGCGTTAATCTTGAAGATAAATAGGCACCTTTTGTAATAAGTACACAGTAATAAATTAACATAAACGTTACGTACACAGATTTATTTAAGCCCACGTAACATTTTGAATATATTTCAAAACATTACTTAACTCAGATTATGTAATTTCAAGCGTAATTTTAAACAAATATAAGTTACAAGGTTCACGGACCACCGTTCTTCCCTGTAATAACTTAAACGGTACAAAAAACAAAAGAGTTGTGTTTATAAATTACGACGCTCCTTTTATAAATGATATTTAATTTTGTTCAAGGTGGTGCAAAATTTGCACAAATGGGTAATTAAGACCCAGTTGCACGACGATTTAAAATCGAGTTTTACCATTAAACTTATTTATTTATTTTTAAAATTTTCAAACGATATGACGGTTATTAAACTGGTTTTGTGGATTCGATTTAGATGCAATATTGCAAGTGGACCTAAATCTGACTACTATTATAAATGTCATGTCAATTGTTTGGATGTTTGTAAATTTGGATGTTTGTTAGTCAATCATGCCTTAACGGCTGAACGTATATTGATAAAATGTATCATACACGTAGACCATAACCTGGATTAAGACATAGGCTAATTTTTTAACCCGGAAAACGACATTCATGCGCGCCGAGCCGTGAGCAAAAGCTAATGAAACGTGTATAAAATTTATTCTGCCGTTTTTACGTGATGAAAAAACAAATTGACAACCGACAGACTATTCTTTTATTATCATCATCATCATCATCATCCACAGCCTGTAGGGTCCCACTGCTGGGCATAGGCCTCTCTCATATCATGCCATTTGCCACAGTCCTGAGCTAGTCGCATCCAGGTTCGACCTGCGATCCTAACAAGGTCGTCGACCCATCTTGCCGCTGGACGGCCAACGCTGCGCTTGCCTTGTCTTGGCCACCACTCAGTCAGCGCTTTACTCCACCTCTCATCAGCTCGCCTAGGCACATGTCCCGCCCAGGTCATGGACGCTCACGTGCGGTGTTTTGCACAAAATAAATGGGGCTTATGGGGCTCAAATGGACCTGGGCGGGACATGTGGCTAGATTCATCACATCTTTTATTATAGTATAGATTTAATATAATACGTATATTTTTTCCAATACCATTAACTGCATATATTTACTACTTACAACCTATCATTATTACAACTATCAAACTATGTATTGTCCTTGAAAATGACAAACTGTGTCCATTAGGGTAAGCAATACCTGACAAATGTACCTCGTGAATAATACATTATTTACCTAAATATTGGAAGGTAAATGAACAAGGGTAAATTACATTGAAACATGCGATGTCCTTTGTCTATACATTGCAGTAATTAAAGGGTACGCCCTGTAGACAAAGGCCTTGTCTGTTTACAAGGGCGCGGGCGTGATGAGGGCCCGAGGGAGGTAAGTAGTTCCTAGCAGTACCTAAACTTGAACTCAATATTATGATTATAACTTTCACATCTTTACTAATATTATAAAAGTGAAAATGAGTTTGTTTGTTCCGCTTTCACGCCTAGATCGCTGAACCGATTTTGATGAATTTTGGTACAGAGATATACGGAACCCTGAAGACAGTTATAAGGTACTTATTATCCCGGTTGTAGGCTATAACAGTCACACACATATTGACTCTATACTAAAGGCCGTATGCCACTTTATTTGATAGATAAAACTCGACTACAGTACTCTGACACGTTAATTAAATAAAATAAATAAATAAATACACCCAACAGTCACACACATAGTTCTGACCCCACACTAGATTAAACCTGTATCGTGGGTATCAGGAACTACGAGGGACTTGCGGTTGTGGATTAGACAAACATTTGTCTCGGTGTGGGAATCGAACCCACGGCCTCACGCTTCGCAGCCGGCTACTCGCCCGCTGCGCCACAGAGGCTGTCGAAATTTAAGTATTAATTAACTATAATATAATAATACTAGCCCTGTATTAGATACGTCCCACTGCTGGGCACGGGCCTCCTCTACTGAATGAGAGGGGTTAGGCCTTAGTCCACCACGCTGGCCTAATGCGGGTTGGAAGACTTCACATACCTTCGAAATTCTTATGCAGAACTTCTCAGGTATGCAGGTTTCCTCACGATGTTTCCTTCACACTTAAAGCAAGTGATAATTAACAATTAATACACACGTAACTTAGAAAAGTCAGAGGTGTATGCTCTCGGAGCTGGTTTCGAACCTGCGACTTTCGTCTCGACAGTCCCTACCACTCTTCACTGAGCTATCACTGCTTATTAATTAACTACTTTTTTAAAATTCGTTCTTTTCTCACAGACATCAATTTGGATTATTTCTGTTTCTTCAAGCATAACTAAGAACCCTTCTCAGTTAAACGAGCTTTCAAACAAAAATACGCATTCAAAACGTTTACACGCAGAAAACGGTCAAACCCCTCTTTTTTTGGGAGTTAAAAATGTCACATGGACATTATTAGACATTGTGAAACCCACCTCAATATCAAGAACAACCAGAAACTTTTATCGGGTAACATGAATCAAATTCGTATTTCTTCATATCTCGTCATATAACATTGTGCTTTATAAATACGTTGAAAAAAGCCGGCTTGGCAACATGATTAGATTAAGGCTTTTGAACGAAACGTCTTTAGTCTGATGTAGGGAAAAGATAAAATACTCTGAAATGCTTTTCGCCCAAAAACCTTATTTACAATCAAAACAAAATTAGATATGTTAATGCTGTGCCAATTTTCTTAGAATGTTTTTTGAGATAAAAATCTGATATGTTTAGAAACGTTCAACGAACATCTTCAGATAAAATTACGTTTCAACGAAATATAATCATATAGAATATATTAATATAGCAATTTATTCCATGGATTATCACTTCAAGGCTTTACAGCTGAGAAATCATTCCTATATTTAATGTTCCGAACTACGAGTACCTGCTACTTAATTGAACAAATTTTTAAGCTTGGATGCAACAGTGCCTAATATGTTAATTAGTAGATAACAACAGTATTAAGCGAGCGAATTTAAAGGATTTTTTGATACAAAGTGCTTTCTGAGTACCTACACGTGGTTGTAATATTCCAGTTATGATTCGACCTTCAAAATTTCACGCTATTAAGTGAAACTATTAATATTTTTTTGGAAGAATAAATCTGTTTCCTTTCATAATTTTTATATTAAATCCATACCATAATGTAAAAATCGATATATCTATACTAATATTATAAAGAGGAAAGATTTGATTGTTTGTTTGCATTGAATATGCTACGAAACTACTGAACCGATTTGAAAAATGCTTTCTCTGTTGGGAAGCTACACTATCCCCGGGTGACATCGGCTACTTTTTATCCCGGAAAGGCCGATCATGCGGGCGGAGCCGCGAGCAAAGGCTAGTATATATATAATACGTTCTGTCAACCCATTCGATGTTGAAGAAAAAGCGGATATCTACAAGCAATTGGAGCAACAATTATACTTTGTTCATACCTTGTTGCAGCTGTTCGACGGCGATGCTATGCGCTGCCATCATGACAGACCACTGGGAGCACGTGGTGTGGGACCGCGCCGCGCTCACAGCACTCGCAAATGCATCCAATACGCCGCTACAGTGGCTGCTTGACGAGAAAGTCGCTAAGGTAAAGTAGATCAGTCAATTAAAAACATAATGAAATATAGATTTGACTAAGTAGTAGTAGCAAAAGGGAAGCCAGCACTAATTTACATATACATACATACATTACATACTCACGCTTTTATCCCATGAAATTAGGCAAATTCGACACTAATATTGACCTATGGACTATGGGCCTTGACCTTAACCTAAAACAAGACACTGTCTATAAAAACTTAATAAGTTTATTATTATTGCTGTAGATAGTTTTGTCATAAAAGCATGTCAGCATGACCAGGCTAATTGGACTGAGGTAGTACCACGCTCTCACAGACAACTGACATGAAGTGGCATCTTGTTGCATTCCGTATGTAGAGTGCGATTTCCGTTCGACCAAATCCCTTTTTCCCATCGGATTCCCAACACCTATTGTTTTCCATTAAGGTCGGCTACGGTCCATGATTATACTGATATTGTGATATGGTGGATATCCATGGTGGAGATTGGGTGACCAAGAAATGGAAAAGAACAAGCGTCAGTTTCTGTTTAGATGGAATGCAAACACCATAATTATTACGCTCATAAGCAAATTTTGATAATCAGACAATACCAGTGTCCAGCTCTTTTGTGGATCAGCACAATAGGATGCTGGTTCGTTGTATAAACCAAAACCACGATTTAAAAACTTTTGACACTACGTTGGCAACTAATCATTTGATATAGAAAAGACGATATTTTATACTTTTTCCACATAATCAAGGTGGTTAATTTATAACATCAGACTTTCTAAATATTTATCGTTGAATAAAAGAAGTAAGCCGATTGGATGAAATTTAAATCAAAGAAAATTCAGCGCTTAAAGTAAACACGTAGACGAAAATCTTTTATAAGCTTCCAGTAAGGTTAGCGAGTTGACAGCTCAGACAGAAACTTCGTAACAAGTCTTTTTTATAACATTTCAATTTTATGAAATTGACACAAACTTTTATTAAATATTTCTTATATAAGTAAATAAAAAATATAAATTATTTTATCCTTGTATTAAGTATGTACATTTCCACTCCTGGGCACAGACCTCGTCTACTAAGGAGAGCATTTAGGCCTTAGTCCACCACGCTGGCGTAATGTGTGTTGGTTGGTAGAATCTACAATTCTTATAGGACCCTTGAAATTCATATGGCAAATTTCAAGCACACAGGTTTCACCGTTTAAGCGAGCGATACATACGTATCTTTGAAAATATAGATTTGTATGCCCTTGGTGTGATCGAACCCGTCGCCTCTACCTTAGTAGTATGTTCCACTCCCCGTTAGTCTATCACCCCTTTTTATAAAATTTGTAGACTTCAATTTACTAATCAATCATAATTTATGAGTAGGTACATCAATAATGTGTAATGTAAATCAACTTATTAAGTAAATACACTTTCTTCGCGCAGTCAGGTAAAAAGTGTTTCGACTTGTTCACCGCTTTGCCAATTTTAAAGAAAATAGAAATACATTTAAGCCGACTTGCTTAAAGATTTTTAATCGTATATAGTCAATAAACATGATACTAATGTCAAATTATCTTACGATCTGACATTTCTTAAACAAGTTTAGTGGCTAAGATCGACTCGCACGACGATTCTAAATCGAGTTTAACCCACTAAATCAGTTTAAGAAACGTCATATCCTATGAAAATTTGATATAAGTAAATAAGTTTAGTGGTAAATCTCGATCGTCGTAGGATCGTCGTTCAAGTCGGCCTAAATATATTAAGGAAAGTCGTGCAAGTCGGCCTTAAACCTGAATAAATCTACGTAATGTCTTTTTTCGATACCTTTTTCAATAAGTTCTAGGTGGTGTTATTACAAGTTACTGTGTATAAGCAGGCGTGGTACAACCATCAGACTAGAGATCAGAGGGGCTAGCACGAATAACTTACGAGAACGTATTCGTATCGAAATGTCATAAAATTGATTGAACCTTCATACAAATGCTAGCGTTCTCGATTCGAATACTTATTCGTAAGTTGTTCGTGCTCGCCCCCCTGCTCGTTTCATCATTCAGTTGTAATAAATAAATATAAAAAACTATTCCTAGACAAGGTCGAACAAAATAACATGTATTGCGCTAGGTGTATAAAACATTTCGGTTATTTTATTATATATCGACACAATCATAGAGCTACTTAGATCAAGTTGGTAGTTGCGAACTCTACGCATTACACGCGCGTTAGTTACCACGTCTGTCGAGTTTTATGATAATTGGAATAGTTTCTCCGGAGAGGTATGGTGAGGCTAGAGGGTCTACTACCAAAAACGAAATACGTAGTTTCGGCTGACGGTTCGCACGTTTTGTTACTACGAAATGTTACGGATCCGATGACGGATCCAATGTTCGAATTTCAGATTAATATAGACATCCGATTTAGGTTTTTTTTACAAGAATGTCATAATTTGTTAAAAAAAGTGGTTTTTAAAGATATATCTCCCTATTCCGAACAATATGTTCGAACGATTGTATATGGGTCCGAAAGAAACGGTGACGGATTTGAAGTAATTTGGTAGTAAGGTTAAATACGAAGTTCGTCGTTTCTTCGTTTCGGACCGTTTCGACGATCGTTTTTGGTAGTAGACCCTCAGATCTGAGCCCTAGGGGATAGTGGTGGGAATCATACGGATGATATCGATAACGGTAGATACTAAAACAATTTTAATTAACAAAACTTTCTAAATATATATCCCTTCGTGAACTGTGTACGTATGCATATTTGAAAGTAATTAAAGTGATTATATAAGAATGCAGCGATAGCTCAGTGGGGAGTGGTGCGGACTGCCGAGACGAACGTTACAGCTCCGAAACCAGCCCCAAGAGTATGTCCCTTTAACTTTTCTTAGTTATGTATTGAAGGAAACATCGTGTTGGAAACCTGCATAGATACTTGAATTATCCATAAAATTTTTGAAGGTATGTGAAGTCTGCAAACCCGCATTAGGCCACCGTGGACTCTTCCATTCGTATAGGAGGTATGTGAACAGCAATGGGACTATACATGACCGATATGAATGATTCTAAATTATTGGCTTACAATTGATCTTTACCCAAAAGCCTTCTAGATCATACACCCTTGTTATTCTTATGACACCCAAATCCTATCTGTATCACTTAAAGATATAGAAGATTATTGTATAGCAGAGCAAACGAGCAAGTGGGTCACCTGATGTTAAGTGATCTCCAGCGTCCATGAAAACCTATAATACCAGAAGAAACTTGGATGCGTTACTGACGTTAAAGGAAAGGAATCAGACTGAGGAAAGGGAGAGGGATCCGTATGAAAACTTCGATAATGTAACCTAACATGTGAAAATAATACCAAAAAATCGTTATATATCGCGTACGCTGCGGAAATTATTGACAATAGAGCAAAGTGATGCACTACAATTCTATAGAGGGCATCAATATCTACAAAAAAAGTCCGCGATACCACATA
Organism: Mimas tiliae; assembly: GCA_905332985.1. Classification (NCBI taxonomy): domain Eukaryota; kingdom Metazoa; phylum Arthropoda; class Insecta; order Lepidoptera; family Sphingidae; genus Mimas; species Mimas tiliae. The sequence goes on along the minus strand of HG995247.1, from coordinate 5,362,065 downwards.
TCTAACTATTACAGTCATGTCACAATAACTGACAATAACTACTTTTTTATATATTTTTTTAATAAAAACTATGGTTTATTTACCAAGCTATTTTAAACAATACAGTATTATTCCTTATCCAATTAAATACAATAGATACGATGCGCATTTCATGTAGATCAAAATTGCCCTTTACAGCATATAATAATAAAATGAATATCTTATTTGATATTAGAGATTTTAAAAGCGGGGGCAAAGCGGTTGGCGGGCCGTACGTCCGTCCCGGTTGGCAGTGGTCGGCGGGCGCGGGCTGTGCTGAATAAGAAATAAAATGAAGAGGCCCTGCCAAGAAAGGATTTTTGAAAATTGAATTTTGGCGCACAGGTAGTCCATGCCTAGGATTAGGAATTAGGCTATTAGGACGTTTTTCTCGGAATAGGCCGTTCATGCCGGCGGAGCCGCGAGCAGCAGCTAGTATTCAATATGACAGTTATGCCACTGTCTTGCCGAAGCTAAGATCCGCTAAGATCCTATTTAATAAATACTAATGCTTTCTACTTCTGGTTTCTAGACGAATCCATATAAAGCGCGTAATATTTTTCGTCTCACATACCCATCTTACTATATCTAGGACACAATTCCCTGAGTTCTTTTTACAGAATGATAAATTATGTTTCCCCAAATCTTTTCATATCCCTCGTCACTCTAATTCAATTGCTTTCCACTTAGGATTTCTTTCTATAATAATAATTTGAACATTACATTACTTCGCGCCTGTATACACTAGATACACAGAGTTGTATCTAGTGCTGCAACGTTTGGTCGAGGTTATTTCCGTCCCGTAATAGAGGGTGAGCCTATCGCCATACCGGGCACTAGTGCCAATCCCGGGTAACACGTCTTTTGTTAAATCCAAAATCAAACCTAAATTAGGATTACCTACACTTTTGACGAGCCAGTTTAGACGACCTACAATGACGAGACGAGCAGGTCGCTCGCTTGATGTTAAGCCTCACGCCTGCCCATAAACAGAAGCAACGTCACACAGAACTCTAGATTACAGAACACTGCATGGCAAACGGCGCGCGTCATCCCGAGACATAAAATGTTAACTCTTATAATGCCCAGTAATTTCACTGACTTCAATGTCGTTCAAACCGAAACACAACAGTGTTTACATAGTGCTGATTGGCGGCAGCATTAGACAAAGCTGTGGTACGAACCCAGACGGCCTCTCGCATACGAGGGACCTATCACCTTATAAACTGGGATTTCAACTCAGAACCTCACAGTTTCTCAGCCTATGTACACTGCAGTAGACCAATTTTCAAGAAGAAGATAATAAAAGCTTTATGATCCTAAAACACTGACTTCAATGGTTTTAATAATTTCATCTAAATTAAGAACCTCGTAAGACTTTTTAGCAAGTTTGGACAACATTATGTTACAGTAAGAAAAAGTATATAATAGTGTGTATTCAAAGCTTAATACGATTCAATGTTGCACGCCGTATATCCAACGCAGTGACGGGTTCCGCCAACTGCCATGTTACGGATATAATCGAAATACGGATTCAATAGAAAATAACCGCGACCTTAATGCCAGCACAGAAAACTTAATAGTATAGTGTAACAACTACTTACTTATCTTTCTTTCTGTCATCTTTTGTACCATGGATTTGGTACCTATTATATGGTCTGACCTATTTCACAATGTCCGTTTAAATGTTATTATTCGCAAAATAGCAAATCAAACATTCAATATTTTTATAACATAGGCCGGCAAACGAGCAAGTGAGTCACCTTATCAGGTGAGTTACTATGGTAAGTGATCTCCACCGTCTATGTACCAGAATAAACATGGGTGCGTTGCCGACCTTCTAGAAAAGGGATAATTAAGGGATTGGGAAGGGGAGGAAAATTTGGGCTCCTCGATATCTCACACACTGTACCAAACCCAGTAGAAGACGATATTTTACATCGGTTTTCTGTGAGATAGTGCTAACAACCCGGTCGAGCCAGCCCATTCGTGCTATAGACAAAACTGTCTACAACGTGGCTATACCATTCAAGATTTAACATACGCTTATCCGTGGGTATTGGCATCGTGATAATTGTATATTTTGGCGTCTTTTATTTGTTAAATATTTTTACATGGCCTATTTGAAACAAGCCCTATACATAAAGTCACTCAAGCTTAACCCGTGTGAATTGCTAGCAACTCAGACATAATCCCATCGATCGATCAAAGAATAACTTATAATACCTATTTTATGGAGCCATAAAAAATAAAGTTAAATGAGAAATATCCTTGTGAATATTCATGATATATTTCCATCGAAGAATGGCTTATTTTTTAAATAACCTTGACGAAGTTTCGCACGCGAGCCATTATAATGGAAATTAGTACAAAAGCGGTAGTTTTACGTTTGCAAATATACAGAGCTATAGAGTACCTATAAAACAGCTAAGAATATAATTTATTTTATGAGCTCCAGGACGTTTTACTTTATGTGTTGTAGCTAGAGATGTTACTTTGGAGTGTAAGTGGACAACTAACGTCTTAGTTCCAAAGTCCCCAGACTCATCTGCACGTGGTACCCTTTGCTGATTAACGGACGAGGCAACGGCGAAACATGGGTCCCATTGGGGGTCAGACGGCGTATCGCCCAACATATATGTTTTATACAGATACAAATTTAGTATATACTAAATATCGTCAAATAAATGGTACAAGAGGGCAGACCGGCATTAAGCTGGGATAACGCCAGGCAGAAAGAAAAAGATACGTAATTCATTATTCGCCTTAATGACCAGACAATCAGGTCGCTCGCCTAGCTAAGTGGGAGCTCCTAAGTAGAAAGGCGGACCCTTGCATTAGAGGCAGAAAAAAAATAGGGGCCCAAGTAACATTCGCACTGCATGACCTCATTCCCATCGCTCTCTTTTTATGAATAATTGCTTCGACCAGGATTGGTTATCAAGAATCCATTCAAGAGAAGAATTTTAATTTCAATTGCTTTGGAATCGAAGCGTTACGTCTCTATTTTAAACCGAACATTTCTAGTTGTATCTGTGAAATCACCTCTCACGAACTTTATTGGGTTTTCGAATACGATTCGTTGCCAGCCGGCATTGAAACTTGACATGAAAGTTAGCTACGTTTCATGTCGAACTTTAGGCTAGAGTTGTCACGTTCTCGAGTTATAAGCGTATAGGTAGATACAGCTTAGTAGAAAGTGGTAGGAAGTTGTGAAGAGAGAGAGAGCTTCGAGACGAAAGTCGCAGGTTCGAAACTAGCCCCAAGAGCATGCAACTTTGACTTTTCTAAGTTACGTGTGAATTAATCGTTATGGCTTGCTTTATCGGTAACGGAAAAATCGTGAAGAAACCTTCATAACTGAGAAGTTCTCCGTAATAATTTCGAAGGTATGTGAAGTCTGCCAACCCGCATTAGAGCAGCGTGGTGGACGCCTAATCTCTTTCATTCAGTGGGATGTGAATAATACCGGGCTAGTATTATTAGCAAAAAATGTATGTTGGAATCTTTAGTCAGCAAACGGTTTGTTAATTCTTTGTTCAAATTATTCTTCCGCTCTGTTATGAGGTATTCGAAGAAAATTTCAAAATGCTATCTTGCTTCTTTGAAATTTAATTTTAGTTGAGAGGGTTCTCTATTAGTTTCTGTACTTCAGTAGCTGTTTCTCGCGACACAAATAAATTATTCACGAACTAAAACTACTTTTATCTTAAATAAAAATATCTAGTATTCTTTAGAAGTGACAGGCCAACTAACCTAATCCGTTTTGACGACTCTCTTTGGGATTACTTCTTCCAAAATCTAGGTCTGGTTGTGAACGTGACTAATACCGAAGTCGTCATATTTCTACAGAAACTATGTTTCTACGTGTGTTGAAAACCATTTCGTAATTGTGTTGTGAAGTAAATGTTTCTTATTTATGTGACCTATTTCAAATGTTGACGCTTGTATCTATTCTGGAAAATAACTAGATTTTGATCATATTATTTCTCACGTCTATCATAATTTGTGAGGAAAAGTTATCGGCTTTCTCGTGTCAGGTGTTAGTTTGAATTTGAGAATAAAAGTTTTCGATCGATTGTCTTAGTGTTCTTTGAGGGAGCTCCTGTCTTGAAGCTCGTTTAACATAATTTTAATTCGTCTGAATGACGAGATGAGCACGTAAGTGCGACGCCTGCCCATCTACAGTAACAACTTCTCTCAGAACTTTAAATTATAAAGTACTGCATGCCATTGCACTGTGCTTATCACCCTGATAATTAAGTTACGTCTTAAAAATGCCCAGTAATTTCACTGGCTTCAATATATTTCAAAGAGGGACACAACATTGCATATATACTGTTGGTAGGTGGCAGAATTAGGCAAAACAATGGTACATACCCAGATGGCCTCTCGCATAAGAGGTCCCTACCATCTAGCAAAGCCCCACAAGCTTTATTAATCTTCCTTAATAAATCTCCTGTCCCAAAAAGAACTTAGTCCCTAAATATTTAATAATGAACATAAATCTTCGGGTTCAAAATGATTTATCTAACTTAATTTTTATTGAAGCTATTAACAAAGCTTTAGCCAACAGCGACATGTTTTATGTATTATTACTATGTTCATTCGCAGATAAATTTGTTAACATTAGGGTATAACCTAAATGTGTTGCGAAAAATGCGGCGGTCTTAACATTCGCGGGAGCAAGTAACCTTGCTGTAAATCTCGTTTTTGATCCCAGTGTAATCTGACCGTTTCATTCCAGATTCAATTTTAGTTCATTAAATTCAGTTATAAAATTAAGTTCATTAGGGGTAATTTGTGAGTGGTAGAGTTACGCTGTAGACAATTGTCACAAGCATTAATAGGCCGGCTTGACCGGATTGTTACCACTGACTCACAGAAATCAGACGTAAAGGAGTGGCTTGTTGTTGCATTTCCTAAGGTGAGTGAATCGAACCCGCGGCCTCTCACTTCACAACCGGCTACTCGCCCACTGCGCCACGGAGGCTCTCGATTGCGCAACATTTGGGTACGGAATCCTAACAAAAATAAAAAACATATGAAATATAAGTTTGTGCTTCAAAGCTTTAAAACTTTTGCTCTTTGGCAGTGTTTTTGCTGAATCAGTGAGTTTTCGAACGATAAAAACTGTTTCCATTCAACAAATGTGGAATTTGAACATGTCCAGCCATTCAGAATTCATATCTACTGACGCTTCACATTTTCTAACATTTTATTATTATTTCAAGGTGGTAGGTCCCTCGTATGCGAGCGGCCGTCTGGGTTGGTACCACCGCTTTGTCTATTTTTGCCAACAAGCAGCAGTGTGTAAATACTGTTGTGTTCCGGTTTAAAGGAAATGTAAGCCAGTGAAATTACTGGGTATTATAAGACTTAAGCTCTTATGTTTCGGGGTGACGAGCGCAGTCCAATGCCATGCAATGCTTTGTAATTCAAAGTTATGTGTGGTGTAATAAATGTTATTTGGTGGTAGGAAAAAACGAGCAAATGTTAAATGGTAAATGGTCATCAACTTCTATATCATGTATTTTCTTTATAGCATACGCCAGCAAACGAGCTAAAAGGTCACCTGATGGTAAGTCATGCTGTTGACAATACTGTCTACAGCGTGGGTCTACCACTTTAAAAGCTTTTAATATGGCCAGTAGGTATGTATGTCTTTCCTTATTAGCACAATATTATCTCCTTACGGATGCACTACTGTCTTATGACACAATTCTTTTAAAATTAAATGGGGTAACTTGCAAAACGACATCGGATAACATCCCAGAAATAAGTTTTTCAAGCCAACCGATAAACTTTCTCAGTACCTATTTTAAGGGTACCAGCGGGGAAAACTAAGATCTTTTTAAACCTTTTTATTTAATCTTTTTTATAGGTTATACATTTATATTTCATAGCTATTTAATTCAACTTTGTAAATTATACACAACGTATAACTGTTTGTTCTTCCTAATAAATAAACCAACTTTTTCTTTAGCGGCCTTATCAACCTTCGTATAGTAAAATGTAGGACAATCAAACACCACAACCGAAATTATCTTGATTACCATCGCCATGGTAATTGCGGGTTTGAACGCAACATAAGGCATAAATCTTCACTTTACTGGTAGTTCAGGCCACAAGGTCCAACCCTCGACTTATCAGGCCGTGACCGTTCCGCGGTGAATTAGCATGCAATATTACTACACCTTGGCTTTCTTAGCTTATAGTTTATTTATTTATTAGCATGAGTGTCGAGCAGGGCGCTCGCCTGATGTTAAGCGCCAGGTTATGTCTACAATAGGGGATTCCCTATGGAATCTTTCTAATTCATGAAACGTGTATATAAAAACTGGACTAAAGCCGCAATTTAAACATCGTTCCATCCAGAATTTATACAATTAATTTATCAATTTAATTTAACGCTCACGCCTTTATCCACGAAGGGCTAGACAGAGGTGCAACTAGTGCACCCACGTTTCGTCGCGGATTACAGGCGTGAGTGCGTATATATGTTTTTATTTCAAGTTTTGCGATGTTTTTAATGTTACCTAACGTTGAGAGTCGTGTAACAATTTTGTGGCGGAAATTAATGCGCCCTTTTGTTCTTGACGTCGGAACAGCGTTGTTATGATATTATGATTAATATCGCGTTGGAATGGAATTGAATTATGGAAGAAAACACGGGATCGCGATTACTTATTAAGCGTTTTTTTTTATAAGTACATAGGTATATTTTTTATTTATTAAGTTTTTTTTATAGCGTAGGCGGGCAAACTAGCAAGTGGGTCACCTGATGGTATGTGATGTCCACCGCCCATGCCCAATACCAAAAGAATTATGGGCGCGTTGGAAAGGGATAATTAAGGGAATGGGAATGGGAGGGGATTTGGGCCTCCGGATATCTCACTCACCGTACGAAACGCAGCAGAAAGCTGCTACTTTACGTCGGTTTTCTGTGAGACAGTGATAACGACCCGGACGAGCCGGCCCAATCATGCTGTAGACAAAACTGACTACAGCGTGGCTCTTTATATGGAACAAACGCTTTATATGGAATATCTACATTCAGTAGCTATAAACAGTTTCATGAATTAAAGCATCAATATAAATTCTCTCAAAAGGTTGTAGGTATAAAATGATATAATGATAGCTACAATTCTAAATAGTATACCTTGGCTTAAAGCACTATAGAAGACCAATAAATTACCACAGAAATCTCCGAAATATATAACTTCAAGTTACAATAAATTTAGAAGTAAAAGCAAAGTGACTAAGCTTCGTGACAAGTTTCAAAGTGGGTAGATATCAGGCAGCTGCTCGGGGTGGCGATTGAAATGATATTTGGGCCAAGGTCGATGTTGAAACGTCGCTCGTAATCAGTCAATTGTTAAAGAATGCACCGGCTTTATATGAATAGACTAAGGTTGTATATGTATAATGACTACCTTTGACTTGAATAACGTTTAAATGCGTATTTTGAAGCAAAACATATAATTTAGGGTATTTATAGCGAAATGTTGGCAATTATTTAAATTCTACAGACCTTTGCAATTAGTGAATTATATTGTTTTCTATAATCGTGCGCTCTTTTATATATTTAATAACGAGTAAAACGAAATAAGAATTACTAGCTAAAGAACTACCAAAACATTATATTTAATAATACAAATCAAGTTATTTAGAAATTTAAATAATAAATTTCTAAATAATCTTCGCATGTCATTGCCAACATGCGAAGTCATAATTCAAATCCATTTAAAAGATATATGAAAGAATAGAAACAGTAAAGCAGATTTAAAACCCTTAAAAGACATAAAATATTTCTATGCAAAACAACCATGAGATGTATTTCGCAGACCGTAGCTTCAGCTGTTCAGTGAACCGGAGGGTTACTTCGATCCAACGCAATAAAATACAACCATGTTCCAGATGCATTGTAGATTAATGTGAGGCGTCTTAAAACGTCTAGTTTAAACCAATCCCTTAATTATCCCTTTACTTTAAGTTTGGCAACGCGCCTATGATTCTTCTGGTATTGTGGGCGTATATGGGCGGTGGAGATCACTTACCATCAGGTGAACCACTTGCTCGTTTGCCGGCCTATGCTATATGAAGAAGATTAGATCTAAAATTAGTAAATACTTTGACTACTTTTTTGTTAATGTAGATCCCTTTTCATAATTCATATACACACCCACATTATTTCGTCTCTACATTACATAATGCCTCAGGCATTAAGTCTGCTTTTGCCGTTAAGCTTACGTGATTCTTAGGCTCTAATACATGACGGTATACAGACATTTTGGATAATTGATTAAATAGCCGAGTGTTTATACCTTACATTAACAAATGTCCGCATCATCTCGATAATCAACTCCATAATATCTTTCACATATTTGAGGAAATGAAAAGTGGAAACAATGAATTACAAAGAAATTAATAAAGGTCGCAACCCTTTTACAGTGAAGAGACGATGCAGCAAAAGGGAGTCTAATGTGATTAAACCGGCTTTGCTAGATCACTCTGCCAGAATAGTTTTTGTTTAAAACCTACATGGAACAATATTCAAGTGTCAAGCACAAAGAATAGCATCTTTATTATGTTTATAAATATATACCTAGTAGGTGTCACGTACGATACCCAAAGGTACAAATCCCTCTCCTGGGATAATCCGTAAATTATCCTTTGCCTATACGGTTGGCAATGCGTTCATGATTTTTACGGTATTGGGGTGTTTATGTGCGGTGGAGATCAGGTGACCCACTTGCTTGTTTGCCGGCCTCTGCTATATATTTTTTCAAATTTCACAAGGTGGTGGGTCCCTCGTATGCGAGAGTCATCTGGGTTGGTACCACCGCTTTGTCTATTTCTCCGCTAAGGAACAGTATGTATGTACTATTGTATTGCGGTTTGAAGGACATTGAAGCCAGTGAAATTACTGAGCAGTATGAGACTTAACAACTTATGTCTCGGGGTAATGAGAACAGTCCAGTGGCATGCAGAACTTTGTAATTTAATGTTCTATGTGGCGTTACTTCTGTTTATGGGCAGGCGTGCTGCTTACCCTCGAGCGAACGCCTTGCATTCAAGCTAATACAAAAGTAAACGGGAAATAAGAATATACCAAAACACATTTTTACCACAACATAAGTTAAATCTGACCCTTTATGTCCATGAATAGCATTTTAAATATTCAGGTCCCGGGACGGCTTTTCATGAGGCACGGGTTTACCATTTAACACATGAATGATTTATTAATCGCTTGCCAGAATGACAAGGCAATTCCTTTGATTGCGTTACACTTGGCATTAAACCATGTTTCTTCGCAGATCGAGGACACCAGTAATCGAAAAGGCGGCGGAGGCACGTTTTTAGTGCCAATGAATGGCGGGATTTGGACAATGTGCGTGTCTTTAGAAGGTAATCCCTTTGTTACCTAGATATTTAGTTGATAAATTAATGTATTATGAAAACGGATGTCCATATTTTTTTAAACTTGTCGATCGAATAAAACGCCAAAAGAATTTACTTTTGTATCGTTCAAGGTTTAACTCATTAAGCTAATGTACTAAATCGATCTGACAGCTGTAGATAACCTTTCGATTAATCGATTTCAGATCTACTTTCTAAAGATATTCTATTGTTATAGAGGAAGAAGCGTCGATATTGTCCAGAGTTGGTTTTCCAACGCAACCAACGTGCACAAATTACCTGGCCGACAGCGATTACGATGAACCGAGAGCTGATTGGCAACATCGTAAGTTGAGATCAATATTTTTTGACTTCTTTTATTTTTTTTATATCATGTGCCGGCAAACGAGGTAGTGGATGATCTCTACCGCCCCTTTTCGCCCACAATACCTAAAGGAATATGGGCGCGTTCCCAACCTTAAAGGAACGGGATAATTAAGGGATTGGGAAGGGCAGGGGGATTTGGGCCTCCGGATATCGCACTCACTGAACGAAATGCAGCAGCAAGCAGCTACTTTACGCCAGTTTTCTGTGAGAAGTGGTAACGACCCGCACGAGCCGGCCCAATCACGCTGTAGGCAAAACTGACTACAGCGTGGCTCGACCACCCAAATAAAACAGCTTACTCGCACGAAAACTTTCTCTACTTATTATGTTTTGTGTCTACACTAAATTACATTACTGACACCTGAGGGCCAATTCTCGTAATTTTAATTGTTCAAAATATCATTCCGATCTAATCTCAGCGACAAGAAAGTTGCAAATGGTATTCTGCTAAACCAATATTCAAGAACTTAGAACGCAATGATATCGAAAGTAGAATACAAGTTGACTGAACCAAAACGGCATTCTGGTAACAATAAATTTGACACTTAACTATCTTCTTCTTCTTTTAATTGTGTTTGGCTCCACCGTAGATTGGTGATTTCGCCAGTGTCCATTGTGAGACACTTAACTATATAAAATGCATTTCGTCTACAGACAAACGTCAAAATATTGATAACGAAATGTGACTGAAGGTGAAGCAGTGTTGCCAAGTGCACTGTAATTACAGCAGATCTGCCATATTTTCATGCCATCTACTGGACACGGTATTTTTATAAATACCGTATATGGAGACACAGTATTTTTTTACAGTCAAAATTTCGTATTATTATTGTATACTACTAGACAACCTGTCTAGTAGTATACAATAATTTAGTTATTTAATTTAGAAGTAAAACTGCGTCACATAACGCGGGAGTTTGACAGTTCACAAACAGGGAGCGCAATAGGGGTTCTAGTTGAGAGTAAGCGAGATGATAATATTGAGTTACGGTCAATTGACTGCAACTTAGTAATACAACTAATTTACTATACTACAATTTAATTAATTTATTATACTACAATTTCTATGTACCGCGCAGCTTGTCTAGTAGTATACATAAAACTCTTTGATTAAACACATTAAAAAAACTAAACCGATATCATCATTATCGAAGCCATCCATTTCTGCAGCGATCGATATATACAAATAAAATGTTAAGTTAGTTTAGGATATAAAGTTTAAAATAAATTTATATTTTACTTAATAATTTAATTATTTCCTTTTTTGTATGACATTTTATTGCACTGTAAAATACACTATTTTTTCCCATCAAGCACTGTATTTTTGGCGCAAATACCGTATTTTAATGTGGACAACACGGTATTTTCAAAAATCTGACTTGGCAACACTGAGGTGAAGTGACTATGAGTTAACTGCAGACAAATTCAGTTAACTTTATTCTCTTTTACTGCAAGCAACTAAAAGTAGTCAAAATTGTTCAACTTTGTGTGCTCGTTATTTCAATAAAGTATTAGAAATGAGTTTACAGCCTATGTTACTCAGTGATAATGTAGCTTTCTAACGGCCAAATTATTTTTGAAATCGGCCCAGTAGTTTTTAAGTTTATTTGTTACATACAAAAATACAAAAAAATCTTTCCTCTCTATAATATTAGTGTAGATTAAATTATGAGAGCAATCGCACTGTCAAAATTCCCGCCAAAACTCTCGCACAATTTTTATTCAGTATAAATATGTCCTCAGCAGTGTTGCAAAATAAAAAAAACCGCAATTCGGTAGAATTTCAAATTTCAATAAAATAATCGCGATTGTGGTTATTTCCGGAAAGGACTACCTGGGTGGTGCTGTTGTGCCGTTTTCCTTCAGTTATGCCATGGAATAGATAAATTAATTAAATAAATAAAATACATGGAATTAGTCAAATCAATTAATTAAAAAATCATAACCTCCAGTTACGTAATTTTTTAATCACTGAAATTAGTCATATTGTGGGTATTTTATTGTGAGTTGGTAACATTGATTTTGTCGCTTAGGTCATTTTTAATTTCTAGAATTTAGTCTATGGCAGCTGATACGTAAAATTCTGTAAAATACTTGTCATTGGCGAAATGCATAATAATGCGAAGCCATATTTTCAACAAAAGAAAGACATTGAAAGTTGATCGAATTGACAGTTTATATGCAATTTAACTGAGATGATATCGAATTTTTAAAGGAGCAGAATGCCATATTTTTAATTAATTCAAAATGTAATCTCAGTTCGGTTAAAATTCATTCGCAGTGTCAGTTAAAATAGCAGAATTGGCCCTCTGAGACTAAATTCTAGAAATTAAAAATGACCTAAGCGATAAAATCAATGTTACCAACTCACAATAAAATACCCACAATATGACTAATTTCAGTGATTAAAAAATTACGTAACTGGAGGTTATGATTTTTTAATTAATTGATTTGACTAATTCCATGGATTTTATTTATTTCATTAATTTATCTATTCCATGGCATAACTGAAGGAAAACGGCACAACAGCACCACTCAGGCAGTCCTTTCCGGAAATAACCACAATCGCGATTATTTTATTGAAATTTGAAATTCTACCGAATTGCGGTTTTTTTATTTTGCAACACTGCTGAGGACATATCTATACTAAATAAAAATTGTGCGAGAGTTTTGGCGGGAATTTTGACAGTGCGATTGCTCTCATAATTTAATCTACACTAATATTCTAGAGAGGAAAGATTTTTTTGTATTTTTGTATGTAACAAATAAACTTAAAAACTACTGGGCCGATTTCAAAAATAATTTGGCCGTTAGAAAGCTACATTATCACTGAGTAACATAAACTGTAAACTCATTTCTAATACTTTACTGAAATAACGAGCACACAAAGTCGAACAATTTTGACTACTTTTAATTGCTTGCAGTAAAAGAGAATAAAGTTAACTGAATTTGTTTGCAGTTAGCTCACAGTCACTTCACCTCAGTGTTGCCAAGTCAGATTTTTGAAAATACCGTGTTGTCCACATTAAAATACGGCATTTGCGTCAAAAATACAGTGCTTGATGGGAAAAAATACAGTCTATTTTACAGTGCAATAAAATGTCATACAAAAAAGGAAATAATTAAATTATTAAATAAAATATAAATTTATTTTAAACTTTATATCCTAAACTAACTTAACATTTTATTTGTATGTATCGATCGCTGCAGAAATGGATGGCTGCGATGATGTTGATATCGGTTTAGTTTTTTTAATGTGTTTAATCAAAGAGTTTTATGTATATTACTAGACAAGCTGCGCGGTACATAGAAATTGTAGTATAATAAATTGTAGTATAGTAAATTAGTTGTATTACTAAGTTGCAGTCAATTGACCGTAACTCAATATTATCATCTCGCTTACTCTCAACAAGAACCCCTATTGCGCTCCCTGTTTGTGAACTGTCAAACTCCCGCGTTAAATTTTGACTGTAAAAAAATACTGTGTCTCCATATACGGTATTTATAACAATACCGTCCAGTAGATGGCATGAAAATACGGCAGATCTGCTGTAATTACAGTGCACTTGGCAACACTGCTTCACCTTCAGTCACATTTCGTTCTCAATATTTTGACGTTTGTCTGTAGACGAAATGCATTTTATATAGTTAAGTGTCTCACAATGGACACTGGCGAAATCACCAATCTACGGTGGAGCCAAACACAATTAAAAGAAGAAGAAGATAGTTAAGTGTCAAATTTATTGTTACCAGAATGCCGTTTTGGTTCAGTCAACTTGTATTCTACTTTCGATATCATTGCGTTCTAAGTTCTTGAATATTGGTTTAGCAGAATACCATTTGCAACTTTCTTGTCGCTGAGATTAGATCGGAATGATATTTTGAACAATTAAAATTACGAGAATTGGCCCTCTGAGCACGCCTTTGCATACAATGTAAACTAAAATTAATGTAGGTAGTAGCGCGCGCCATACTACGATGGAAACAGATGTCGCGTCTCCGTTTTTCGACATTACCTTTTGTACATTTCTGCATATTGCATTTAAATAGTGATTTACCTGCGTTCCTCACATTTCACATACCTGTATCGTCGGGTCCCGGATAATTTCTTTGAATTGTTCATAACACTTTGCTGTATGAAACTTTTTTATGTGACGGAATACGACAGGGAAATTGAGCACGAATATTGATTATTAAAAATAATGAAACACGTGTTTCACATTTTTGTAAAATTCCACTCGCGAAATAGGAGAGTTTGAATTTTGTATATTATAGATGTAAAAGTTTGGATGTTTGTAGATCATATCTTGGCGGCTGAACGGATTTGGATAACATTTGGCCTACAAGGAGATCAAGACATGAATTTGAACATAAGTTACTTTTATCTCAGAAAAAATATATTTACGCGGGCAGAGCCAGCAGCAACAGCTAGTTTAACATAAATTCAACACCAAATATTTCTCTATGTAGGTATTTCGGTAGTCAGGTCATGTCAGGTAAACTGTAAATCTTTAATGAATACCTAACCTTCGCTGCTAATTAGTAAAAGCTTGATAAATTTCTGTTTACAACCCCGCGGAATAAAGTGTCCATTATGGAAACTAGATGTTAAAATATTCCAGAACCATAAGTCAAGGCATGAATGAACAATAGCTTTACATCCCAAGTTGGCATTGTAAACGTTAGCCTTGAGCATTTTGCCTGTTCATTATTTTGATACAATTATGAGAAAAATTAATGAGTTAGGTACTGAAATGTTTGCACGTCACTTCCAGCGCTTGTGAGACAGAAGCACTACTTGAAATGACGACGGTTTCAAAGGAAACGCTTGTCATTAGAGTAGTGAAAACATGCCTTGTTACGTATTATTGCGTTATTCATTTGAGACAGGATTAGCAAGAACAGAAAAACCTTTCTGATTATTTATGTATTAAATTCTGTACACATGAACATTTAGTTATTTTTAAACGTCAATCTGCGTTAATAGTAGGTAATAATATTTATTTCTTATACGTTTCACCTATAAGTACCTATGACCTAACGCTTAAAAACTCCGGACGTCAATTAAGAACACATCAGTAACTTTTAAACGGCTGAACGTGATCTTCAAAACAACTAAGAACCACTCAATTAAACCAACTTGAGAACAAAGAAACGCGTTCAAATCTGACCACACCATGGAGTTAATATGTACTACGTACAACTGGAGTGCTTACTTCGTTTTTCATAAAAACTAAAAATATACTTTATCCGTATGTCATAAAGTTTATTTTGGATTACCAAGAGATATAAAGAAAAACGGTCTGGAAAGAGAAAGATTTTTTGGTAGCCGTGTCCCTCTCGCACACATTGCCAATGTTCGTTGGTTTCTAAATTAGGAACACTTACAACAGTTCTTGTACATAAACGAATACATCTACTTAAGACTAGAGTAATAAAAAATAAATAAAATATATTGCCTGTTCAATACCTACGATTCTATATTTTATAATGTTAATTAGAGTTACGATTTATTGAAATATTCATAGCACAGAAATTACTGAAGTCTACGTTTTGGCAACACTAAGATCTGAAAAATGTGTAGGCAGAGCTTGAAAACTTTCGAAACAATGAAATAAGACATAAAAATTGAAACACTTAATCTCAACAAATATAATATAAAAAAAAACCACTATGCAAGAATAAGATAGCAACATAATATTATTTAACCAAAGCAAATAATTAAAATTATCCATACCTAAAAATTATAACCTTATACCATTGATCCTGATAAAAGAAAAGAGAACCTTAATGAAGGGAGAGTTAACCAAAGTTAATAAGAACGGAATATTAACAGGACGTGGGATATCATTCGGAATAAGATCATAGAGGGGAACTAAAAGCCTAGGACAAAAAAATGATCTAAAGAACCTTCATCCAGACCACACTCACACAGATAATGATCCCTCACTCGGATTTTTGCTAAAAATACTGGAGTACATACAAACCCAAGCCGCAGACGCATGATAACAGAAGTTGTCAATTTGTCATAATATTTGTTACTAAACCAACACTTAGTGGGAATAGATGGTTGAACAGACCCAAAATATTTACCCTTAGTGACAGGATATTTGCCAAAGAATATTCCATCTTTTCTCCATCATCGATTTAGCTTGGCAACGTAGATCCCGAGGAAAACAAGCTTTATGAGTATCTGTACCACAATGCGTGGCAGCCTTGGCAAATGAATCCGCATTTTCATTACCCACAATGCCAGAGTGGCTAGGAATCCAAGCTAAAGCCACATTAATGCCCATACATTGACATCTATATAAAAGTTCTTTAGTTTGCAGGGTAAGAGAAAAGTTCTGACGGGAACGAAAATTATATTTTAGCAAATCTTTTAGGCAGCTCAAGGAGTCCGAAAGGATGATGGTTTTGTTTAAACCATGTGACAATACATATGAAATTGCCTCAAAAAGGGCTATTGCTTCACCAGTAAAAATAGAACAGTAAGGAGAGCAACGAAAGTTTAAAATTATTTTATATTTTGGAGTCCATACTGCAGCTCCAACATTGCCATCCTCTGACAGCTTAGAGGCATACGTGTAAATAGAAAGCCAGCCATGCCAATCCTTAGCTAACAAATTATTAAGCTTAGAATTAGCACCAGGGTCATGTTTGTTAATATTCAAACTAAGGCGAATATTCGGTTGGAAGATTAAAGATTCATAGGAGACTTCAAATATAGGATAAGAACTGGACTGAACGATAAGAATATGCATATTAAGAAAATTATTAAGACTATTAATTAGAAGGGGAGGCTCTTTATGAACCCAAAAACGGGAAGAAGAGATTAGCTCTGAAAGAGTGTGCAAAATAGGAAGAAGATGCAATTTAAATTGAAGAACATTAAAAAAGAATCTAACAGAAAGAAACTGTCGGCGAAGATATAAAGGAGGCTCCAAACATTCAACCTGCATGGCATTTATTGGGGAGCATTTCATCGCACCAGTGATAATTCGCAGGCACTTAGCCTGAATTCGGTCTAATTTAGAAATAGCAATTTTGTTACATGGCTCCAAGAGGAAACCACCATAGTCAAAATGACTCCTAACAATAGCATTATACAAAAGCCTTTGACTTTGATTCCTTTGAAGGATGAGATCCCCAACGAACACCAGAGAGGGCACGGAGAACATTAACACCCCTTTCACATTTTTTGAAAATATATTCAAGATGAAAAAGACCAGATAATTTTGAATCGAGAATAATACCCAGAAATTTCACCTTTTCAAGAATGGAAATCGGATCTTCGCCTACACAGAGATTAATAGGAGGGATGATGCGCTTCCGGGTAAATTTTACAGCATTACATTTAGGAATAGATAAACATAAGCCATGATCAGACAACCACTGGTGCAGGTAACGTAAAGCGGAATTCATCTGTACCGAAGCATCCACAACAGATGGAGCACTGCAATAAAGGGCAATATCATCCGCGTATTGCAATATTTTAGAAAATCAATTTACAGAAGAGTCCAAATCATACGTGTATAAGTTGTACAGAATAGGGCTCAACACCGATCCCTGAGGGAGACCCTTCCACACAAGCCGAGGAGAAGAGATGGAGATTTGGACACGAACGCACACCAAGCGAGCCATAAGCAGGTTACAAATAAAATTAACCAACCTCCTCGGGATACTCAAATGAAGCATTTTAAGACTAAGCAGAGGAAGCTGAACACTGTCATAAGCAGAAGCCACATCCAAAAAAACACCTATGACACTTTCACCTTTTGAGAATGCAATTCGGACATCAGACATCAAGACACTAATGCTGTCCAATGTACCCATTCCCTTACGAAAGCCAAATTGTGTATTTGATAAAATCCCTTTACTTTCTATGATCCATTCAAGCCTATTTTTTATGAGATTTTCCATGATTTTAGCTAGAACAGAAGACAGAGCAATTGGTCTATAAGAAGCCGAGTCATTGGGGTCCTTGCCAGGCTTTATAATGGGGACAATAATTTGGGTTTTCCAAGAGTCTGGAATAATACCGGAAACAAAAATGAATTAATAAGATTAAGAAAAAATACTTTACTATTAGGAGAAGATTTACAAATAAACGAGTATGGGATACCATCTACACCTGGCGCAGAATCTCGGAGATGATCTAATGCACAGGAAAGTTCAGAAAAGGAAAACAGATCATCAAATTTATCACACAAACGAGATGAAGGACGAATTAAAGGAGGAAAACAATCATAACCAGCAACGAATGGGGGAGCTAATTTATTAATGAAATCACCTAACCAGGTACTCATGTCATTTGAAGAAATAATAGAAGACTGGATGTCACAACCCCTGCGGAAAGCTTTAATTTTTCTCCAGACTAGAGAGGCAGGAGTACGAGGACAAAGAGACTCACAAAAATTTAACCAACCATATCTCTTTTTTTTGGCTAATAAACGACAGGTACAAGCTGAGACTCTCTTAAACTCCAAAAAATTAGACATAGTAGGAGAAGCTGCAAAAGTTAATTCAGATTCCTTACGAACTCGAATGGACTCGGTGCACTCTGAATCCCACCAAGGAGGGGAAGGAATAAAATTACGGGCAGAATTCTTTAATGGAATACTGGAATCAGCTGCACGCAATAAACAAGAGATAAAATCATTGTATAAGAATAAGGCATTTAAAGGATTAACTTGGGGAAGCACTTGAACTCCTAAATCTAATACAGTAGAAAATTTATCCCCGTCAGCTTGAAGAAGGCGATATTTCTGAAGAGGAGGAGCAGGGGGTACAAGAGAATAAGAATTGACAGCAGAAATTAAAATTGGAAAATGATCACTGCCATACGAATACGGAAGGACTGACCAGGATAGGGTTGGCACCAATGAAGGAGAAGCAAAAGAAAGATCTGGGATACTTATATTTTGAGAAGGAGAGACTCTACGGGTAGCAGACCCATCATTAAGCACACAGAGATTAATATCATCCAAGAGATCTAGCAAAAAAGTTGAAGAGGGGTCATTACAATGAGAGCCCCTTAAAGTGTTGCGGCAATTAAAATAACCAAACACGATTAGAGGACCAGGAATAGAAGAAAGGATTGAATTTAATTCAGAAATGATAAGATGATTAGGGCGCGGGATATAAATAGAAATAAAGGAAACATTGAAGGATCTAATGGCTATAATATGCAAACCTGGATCATGCTGTCGAATTTGCATTTGATAAAAGGTGATGGATCTGCTAACCAATAGGGCGCAACCTGCGCGACCGTCTACTCTGTCATCACGTAAACAGGAAAACCCAGGAATCCTAAATACAACTCCTATGCTAAGCCAAGTCTCTGCAACGGCAAAGAAAGCCGGCTTGAATCGATTCAGTAGATGAATAACTTCATGTTTTTTATTCCTGATACTTCTACTATTCCATTGGAGTAGAGTGTAACCCATGCTTGGCCCATGAACTCAATAGCTGTTCTACCAGAACGACGACATTGGGCGGTATGTTATCACTGAATTTTGATAAAACATTAATTAAAGAGCATGTCAGTAATTCTACAAGGATATCATTAGGAGTGACAAAGGGAGTAGACTCAATGCAAGAATTATCAAGCGCGCATCCATTAGTTTCACAGAGAATTCACAATTAATCTATGGGATTGCACGTCGTATGATTTTCCCAGCTCAGCCTTAGGCCGAGGCGAACGATAAAAAGCTATGTGTAACATTTAACAGACAACCGGAAGAGAAGCATGGAAACAGTAGACCTTCTCTGGAAGAATTTGTCCCGAGAATGTCAAAAACACAGTGGAAGAAGGTGACCAAGAGACAGTATTGTCCTTTTTATTTTTAAAATTCAGCCTTCTGGCTTTAATGACCTCTCCACAGTTTGGAGGGGATTCTATTCCCGAGACAAACTCCTCCAAAGACCAATCGGTGGGGACACCCATACGGGTTACATGAAAACGCAGGATAACCGCCTTATAATTATTATTAGTAAGAATATCACTTCCAGCGAAGTGATTAGCCTCATTAGCTGTTTTAAATTGTACAGATATTCTATTCCTACCCATATTCTTGATACCCCCCTCTACAATACCTTTAACACCATTTTTGTGAAGAATTTGGGCAAATTTCAACGTTTTTAAAATAAGCCCTGCTGAAGGATCCGTCTCTAACCTTGAAACAAAAACAGAAAAAGGAGCTTTGTCACTTGTATTTTTCCCCTAATTCTCCGTATTTACTGAGTAAATTACAGCAAATGCAGATTATTTGCCGTGTCGCAACTCGCAATAAATTTCCCAATTATAAATTTATTTTTCGATAAAATACACGTAAATTAAAACCTATTGACTTTTATATTACGAATGTAAACCCTATGTGGTACCTAATTTAGAAGTCATTTCTATACTTACTTATGTTTCTTTATTTTGTACTGACTTGTCATTAGCGCTATTTTAATTGCCTACATGATGAATAAAACTATTTCATTTCATTTATTTCATTTCATTTTACGTTGTTGTTTTGCTTCTTCACAAAGTGTATACTTACCACTTAAAACTAACTGGTTGTTATAGCATTGTCAAAATTTCTCTTCCTGTTTTCAGGATTCCAGTTAATGCAGAGCGGATGGCCTTGTGGATTACTTCCATGAATGTTGACAGTAATGTGTCAAAATCTGCACGCGTTTGTAGTGTAGCTTGCATTTTAATAATGATGACTATATAACATAAATAAAGATTTTTGACTTTGAGTTTGATTTCTCGCACTTGTTATTGTATGTTTTAAAGCTGATATTTTTCCATTTGGTATTTGGTTAATTTACACAATAAAAGATATACGGGTTTCTCAAAAAAATACCTATTTTACCTAAAATTAAACAACACAATGTTTCGGACTTAATTTACCTAAGTTCAGCGTCGCAAGTACGTATGTTGTATTTACTTAGGGCTCCCCGGAAATACTAGAAAAAATCTATAACATTTACAATCTACATGGCAGTCAAGAACCTGTACAATAATATCTGTAGTTTTTTTTCCTATATTTAACTTTTGAATGGTCACCATATTAGACAAGGACACCGCTACCAAAAAGATTTCTCTTTCGAGACCGTTTTCCGAGCATCAGTCAGCACTCCAGTTGTACGTAGTAGGTACATATTAACTCTATGGACCACACACACCCACAGCAGACAAGACTAAAACTTAAAGTACCTCTCTTTTTTCGTCGCAGGTTAAAAAACAATGAAAAAATTAAATTAAATAACGTAAATAAAAATAATATTTACATTATTCTGACCCCCATAGTGAGATATGATTACCTTGTATGGTAGATATCATGAGCTACGACTTACGGCCTGATAACAGCCAGACCTGAAACATTTATGGATCACTATATTTGTCAGTATGGTATCGAACCCCCAGCCTCCAGTGTCACAGCCGGCTCTAATCAAACATATTGTTGCAGGAATGCAGAACCTGTCCATATCATGCGCTCTGGTTTGTCTGATAGTACTGGGAAGTGCGGCTTTGGTCGGCGCTTTCGGAGTATGCAAGCATCAGATTAGTGCCGTTCTCATCACGGGAGTGATGTACCTTTTAGCTGGTAAGAGATCTTAGAAGGAAGAATTAAGAGAATCTTGCGTGCATGATGATCGAGTGATAATCGGTATCCCAATATAAATTGTGTCTAAGACCAAGGAGGTATCAACATATTATCAGCTAAAATGGCTGTTCACCACGAGAAACTGGGTTTGGTTCCTAGGTCAGACAACACTTTAGTCTAAGATTAGATCCTCCAGAAAGAAGAGACATCAGGCATAAAACACTCGCAAAAATAAGGGTTTCCAATGTATGCACGTATTATGATACAAAATCTGATATGCAGTTCTGGAACTTGCAACTAATATCTATTCGTCCCCGCTTCTTTATCAGATCCAAAATCACGATACACACAAAAAATTCCACTCTACACCGAAGCCCGCCTATTTTTCTCCAACCTTGTGTTTCTTTTTTGTACATCCTGTATTTTCTGAAGCACCCTGAATACCAGGCTTTTTATTTATTTCGTTTATGGCATACCTACTGCCTGCCTGATCACCAATGCTTATAAATATATCTAGAACCAAATCTTTTTGGAACATGTATTAAAAGACTTGTGCCATCCCCAATTTGTAGTGAGACAAGAGTCTGATGAATTTATATGAAGTATGGCGCCTAGATTAAGAGATGACATTTAAGTCATTGTCAGGTCTACCTAAAGTGCGCAACAGCAATGCTTCTTAAACGAAGAGTGTGTATAGCGACGGCCCTAGGGTAGAGTGAGAAACAGTTGCCCTAGGCGTCAAGGGGCTTACAATAGCCTAGTAAATAATAAAAGCCTAGTTAGCCTATACTCCGGCAATAACTAGGGAGTATGACCAAAAAAACCAAAACCACGGTCGCGAAGCAATCTCGCTCTACCGTTTCTTATTTAGGGTTGTCTCTATGTGTATTTATTGCCACACTTTTCTAAATGGAAGCTACATTACTATAACTATCGCAAATATCTTAACTATAATTTTATAGTTTATTTGTAATAATTGTAGTTTTGCTAATACTCTGTTGTTTCCAGGATTATTCGCGATGTTCACGCTAATGATAATCCACTTCAAACGAGTCCAACGTGTTTCGACCCGTGGCAGTTCACCCGGGGACGACACCGGTGATGGTGTTGTAGGGTCTCGGCAACCAGCATTACCGCTCCTGTCCGCGAGAGAGTTCTCAACCTCCTGGTCACTGGAACTTGGTTGGGGTGGCGTAGTTCTTGCAACCACCACTTCCCTCCTATGGATAATGCTATCTAAAATTATGAGATATAATCCCATATCTGCTATGCTCTTGTAAATCTTCCCTAACTACGGCTTGGTTTCCAGAAACACAGTAAAAATTAATAACTGAAAATATTGGTAGAGATAGAGAATTAACACTAATATGATAAAATCTATGATGTGAACAAAGCTACAAGTTATTCGCAAATTATCTTGGTAGCCTGAAGGATGAATGACTAACTTCAAGCCCAGTTAAATTACGCGCACTGTATTGCAGATCTAACAACGCGTAAGAACTATAGATATATTAAAATGAACATAACTATTACATATTTTATGCATTTAATTTATAACGGAAATATTTCTGGAAACCATAATGGAAAATATACAACGTAGTAGTCAATTAATTTTCGAATTTCACATCTTACAAACTATACGATTTATGACCAAATAGTCCCAAGAGCAGGTCGAATAATAAGGTACCTTATGTCTACGTCTTCAAAATTTACTTCCTTAGGGCCTAATATAGGTAAAACATAAAAATCTGTAGTTGTTAAGCACGTTTTTTTTCACCCCGACTAAAGGCAGTAAAACATTGTAAATTAAATAAATCTAATAAATCTCAATAACATCTTTAAGTATTAAATATCAAAATGTTACTTTTTCTTCATTATGCTTTGAATTTAAATAGCTTTATATAAACCGCCGAGCTTGCTGCCGTCCATTGCTGTTGTTAACTCCTTTCTATAATTATACCTACTTTGTGTACCTATTTCTTAAGCAAGTCCTTAAATTTTACAATTTTTAAAATCTTTGTGTATACTTAGGCTTTATAAATCTTACAATAGAATACTCGCTTCAAAAATTTATTACGAAACTGGATATGTCGCACCGATTTTTTTAAATAAATGATTTAATGATTATAACTTTTCAATATTAATCTAATGCTAGTAGATATTACTTTTATGTGTGATAGATACCACACTTAATAACTCCGAAATTAACCTAAGCCTTTATTGAATTCCCACGTTTAACCATTCTTAAATTAATCACTTTAAATGGAGATTACACACAAAAACACGAAACTTGATTTTAGAATTCTAAATATTATAAAATCATATTTTTTTTGTAAAATAACAAAAAAAACGGAAGTTGATGGTGCTGTAAAATATAGAATAATTGAATGTGAAAGTTAATTTAAAAAAAAATAGTTATATATATATATATATAATCCACGTTAATATAAAACCATATATATCGAATTATTTAATATCACACTTGAATAATTTTGCTGCAAAGCAAAGTACAAAAATTGCCCCGAAGCAGTTTACATAATGTTCTCTAGTTTAGAAATAATAAACTATGCATAATGTACATTATTGTAGACACGAAAGGTAGAAAACTATTAAAAATAACTTGTGTCATTTAAAATGTGCGTCCGCAAGAGGATAGTATTGAATAATATTATTAATTATAATAATATGTTGTAGTTGTTTTAAAATGTTAAACGCACAGAATCCTTAATCATTCGCGAGAGATTTGATAATGCAAAATGTTATTAATTTTGCGTCATTGGATTGAAAAAAGGTTGTATGAAATTTTCCAAAAACAATTGAAAGTTATGACGATAAATCGTGCACATATTGTAATTTGTTAATATATTTTCGGCATATGCTGTAAATATTCTAAAACTATCACATGAATATACTTTTGTAAAAAGTATATTCATGTGATAGTGTGAAATTATTTCAAATAAATGTGTTATGTGTTGTTTGTTCTTTTATACTTTGAACGCATAAAGCAATATTATTTTGTATATAACATGTTGTTTTATTTATTATTGTTAGGAAATAAAAGTAAAAATAAAAATAATATGTTTTATTACAAATATAACTCTTAGCCTAATATTTACACGTTACTTATGTATATGTTATCAGTGCTTAAATCCTTGAATAAAAAAATGACAACTGTATGTGTTAGTGGGCCACCAACATCTTAGGCCCAAAGCCAACCTGACCTGCACGTTGTACGCTCTTGCTGATTAACGGATGTGGCAATTCCGAAACTTGGTTCCCGTTGCAGGTTGTGGGGGTCAGACGGCAAGTCGCCTCATATAATACCAAAATACCGTCAAATCTATGGTACGAGAAGGCGGCCCTTGGCTACAGTCCAAAATTACAACAATCAAAACGTAATATGGACTCGATAAGTCTGGAGCAAGTATTACTGACACAGTAATCGAATGATACCAACGGGTTTTTCACCTTTTACATCCAGGTTTCAATTTCGACAGTGATTAAAAAAAACTGATTTATTTTATTCGTCATTCAACAAAGCATCTTCAAGGTCTATGTCGCCCGCCTTTCTTTTCCTTGGCCTCGGCCTCTTGCCTTGTAACATTTCTAGTTTCATTTTCTTTGATTGCTTCTTCTTTTCTTTCATCTGTACTTTTCTCTTAGCTGCCTTTTCTGGATTGTTCACTTTCTCTTGTAGCAATAACTGTAGGAAAAACACGGAAAATAACTTATTAACGATTACAATTAACAATATTAATCGATTAATAACAATTAGTTTATTTTTAATTGAAATATCTAGTATGTGTCATAAAGTATTCCCACCAACGCGATAGTGAATATTCTAAATGTTGATGTTTAAAAAATATTATTAACACAATTTGGTTAATAATATTTATTAATATTTGGAACTATATCACAAAGAATATAGTTCATCATTATACAAAAACCTTATCACCAAATAAAAAACACCTGTTTTCTATCGGAAGAAAAATATTGATGTCTTATAGATTTATCGATATAACATCAACAACTTACCTTCTTCCTCTCAGCTCTCCTAATATTCAGTCGTGTCTGCACTTCAGCAACAAGTTTACTATACTCTATGTCTCCTATTTTCCTTCGCAATCTCCTCCCGAGACGTCCTGCAAGTTGTTTGGGCACCGACGCTGGCGCCGTCGCGTCGCCGGTGGACATCTCGCGAACTATCGGCGGTAATATGACGTCGATAATCATGTTGACGTCATCAACTTCGAAAGAATTGATCACGTGCTTCCACATTGTGAATATCGATATTCTCTGTAAGGGAAATTGTGTATTTTAAACTCATTGGTACGAAGACTGCCTGTTATATAGATTAAATGAAGCATAATCGAATAATATATATATATATATATTTTAAATAATATAATAACATAATTTCAACATGATTTGGTAGAAAGAAAAAAGTAGCGTCAGTAACTTTTATGTCTTACATTAGAGAACTAATTTTTTAATTATTATGACAACCATTTATTCCTACTCATCGAAATGAATTTTTAAATGTTTCAAAAAGCTATTAACCCGGATTAGACATTACAGAGTCGTTGTAATTATATCACACGTTTTAATAACGTATACTTACTATATTAGTGGAAGTAGGCGCTCTAGCCACTTCGACATTAATAGCCCTTCTCAATTTAAACAGAATCCATCTTATGTTAAGTTTGCCGCCACCTTCCGCGTCTTCGTTTTCTTTGTCTATTTTTTTGGCTATTTTGAAATATGGCATAGAATGAACTAGCTTTAATAACAGGAAGAGTACTGCTGTGACCTAAAACAGAATAAAAAAAATATGTTTAAAAATCGTGTTCGAAGGACCAATTTCAAGATACATTTATTAATTTCTGTAATTACTACAAAAACCCTTACAAGATATTGAATAACATAACTTGTAATTAAATAAAAAGAAACGTAAATTGGTATTTACCATAATTTGTGAGTGGTAGAGCCACGCTGTTGACAATTTTATCTACATCATTAATGGGCCGGCTTGACCGGGTCGTTACCACTGTCTCACAAAAAACAGACGTCAATTAGCAGCTTGGTGCTGCGTTTCGTACGGTGAGTGAGATACCCGGAGGCCCAAATCCCCATCCCCTTCCCAATCCCTTAATTATTAATTTCCTTTAAGGTCGGAAACGCACCCATCGATCGTCGATCTGGTATTGTAGGCATACATGGGCGGTGGATATCACTTACCATGAGGTAACCCACTTGCTCGTTTGCCGGCCTATTCTATAAAAAATACTTAAACTTACTTGCTCAGCCATTTCCTTTGTAACGGACGGAGTATACTGCGCGCATAGATCCAATATCAAACTTCTTAACGTAGCCTCTGTTTCATTATAAAGAAATCCTCTCTCACACTCTTCCTTACTTCTTAAAATGGATTCTAATTCTGGTGCATCTATTATATTGATTATTTGGCCTAAAATCCGTGCAGCTTTTAACCTCACCCACGAATGAGGATACGCGAGCAAAGCTTGACACTGCTGGCCTATTTCATCAAAATCGTTTATGAATTTCATATTCTTCATACTAGACTCGCAATGGACAGTGATTCTTTCGATAAGATTGAGTATTTGTATCAGACTGTGATCCTTTTCACTTTGTTTTTCTTCGTCTGTTTTGTCTTCTGATTCTTCTAGTTTTAATTTCACGAATCTGCCTTCCGTGATATCATTGCTTAGGAGTAATATTCTGCTACTGACTAGAGATAGGACCGAGCTGAGGCGGTTTTTGAATTCATCTCCTTCGACATTTACAAAACGGGTGGTGATTTGGGCGGCCAGTTCGAAATGTACCGGCTATGGAAAATAAAAAGCGACGTAAAATGTTATTGGGATTTTAGTAATATTTTTCAACGTGTACAAAAGCAAAATAAAATATAAAACATAATTTAAGCTTATGTATATACCCGCCTACTCCAGGCAGAGATGCACCGAGAATAGCTGAGCTTATTTTCATTCAAAAATGTGATAGGAAACCTATGGTCATATCGAGAATAAATTCAACTCATGTATGCTTTTTTATATCGAAAAATATAAAAAAGGTGTTTTAAAAGGAAGTATGATTAAAAAAAACTCAAAATATGTACAATAATAATAACAAACCAAAATAGTGAATGTATTCTAAACCATAAATCGACATTGCATCTGTTATAATAAATTATAAATAATACCTGATTATCTTGAAAGAACGTGAGCACCAATTCGAAGAGCTTAGTCCTTTCTGGTGCTGGAAACCGTTTGAGCATAGACTCTATACAGCTGGCAGCGGAGGCGCGACATTCTGGTGCCGGGTCGTTGACCATGCATGTTCCTAGTGTCATTATGAGATGGTCACCAAACCTCCCCAATTGTGCCTAATACCAAAAGGGTGTAAGTCATAACATAAACATAATACTTATAATATCTTTTCGATTGACTTCAAAAAGGAGGTTCCTCGTATGCGAGAGGTCGTTTGGGTGGGTACCACTGCTTTGTCTATTTCTGCCGCCAAACTGCAGTGTGTAAGAACTGTTGTGTTGTGTGCTTTGAAGGACACTGAAGCCAGTAAAATTACTGGACATTGCATAACTTAACAACTTATGCCACTTTTACCCGACCCGGGGACCGAACCGGAGACCTCAGCGTCAACATCAGTCGTAACGCGTACGCATAACAACTGCGCCATTGAGGCAGACATAATTACAAGTCTACATAATTACAAGTCTGCATAATTACAAGTCTACATAATTACAATTATTTTCCTCAGTGTGGTCGAAACAGGAAGGCAAACAATAATATTGATAAAAAATATATAACCACGAGTCACAAATGTACATAGTACTGACCCCACACTAGATTAACCTGTATTGTGGGTATCAGGACCTACGAGGGACTTGCGGTCCCACAACACCCAGACCAGAAACAAATATTTTTGGATCGCACAAATATTGATCTCGGTGGGGGAATCGAACCCACGGCTTCTCGCTTCGCAGCCTATATTTATATTAAGTTGTAATAACTTTATCTGCATTCAAAATAAAATATGATCAATTTCAAAATTAAAATAATATAAAACTCACCGATGGCAACTTGTTTATGATCATATCGAGAAACTTGAGCGACGATTCTCGGCCGTGCTGCAGTTCATAATTCAACTGAGACATGAAGAACTCTATGTACTTCGGCAGCCGCTTTCCTTGTGAATAATTTGTTATGTAGTTCATGAATATAATTCGAGCTTCTTCCCTGGGAATGGTGACAAAAAAATCATGTAAAGTGAAAAGTGGAAATTAAACATACATTGATCAATAGTGTCGACAGCTCAACGGGGAGTGGTACGAATTTCTGAGTAGAAAGTCGATGGTTCGAACCAAACCGAAGAGCAAACAACCCTGACTTTACTAAGTTACGTGTGTATTCATTGCTAATTATGACTTGTTATAAAGGTGAAGGAAACATCGTAAGTAAACCCGAATAACTGATAATTCTCCATAAAAATATTGTAGGTAAGTATGTAAAGTCTACCAACCTGCCGTGCTAGCGTGGTGGACTGGGCTCTACCCCCCTCTGATTCTTAAAAAAGGCAGCAGTGAGACAGGGCTGATATTATTGATCAAATTGTGATTTCAAAGTAAAGGCACTCATTTCAACAATTAGGCCGAGTTTATTTCCGTCCCATGATGTGATAGCCCTATCGCTTATCGCCATACCGGGCACAATCACCGACTCCGGGTTGATACTGAGCATATCAAAATAGATTTCAATATCACTTTTACCTGTCCCGGAGACCGAACCTGAGACCCTCAGCACAGCAGTCGTACCGCATGCGCATTAGAACTGCGCCACGGAGACAGTCAGACATAACACATACAACATGACATAATAAAACAACAGCAGACATGACATGACAGCCTATTAACTGATGTATTTTATAAATTCGTTTGCATTCTGTATTGTGCCTTTATTAGAATAAAAATAAACAAAGAAATAAAATTACCTTGCTTTCGCCGACACGCTTAAAATACATATCCTTGCCACTTTTTCCATGACCTCGTGCAATTCAGGTGACACAAGCCTTGCTTCCAGTATAGCTTTTAGTAGAGGAAATGAGTTGGCTTGTCGCTCATCATTTTGACAATCCTCCTCGGCGTATAGAAGGAGGATTTTTAGCTGTTCGGCTTCTAGTTTGTGATACTTTACGTTACGTATTAGTACTGTTACAGCCTAAAAAATATAAGATTGGAGATATTTATTCAATGTTAACAGCAAAGGCCGGCAACGCACCGACAATCCCTCTGGTATTGACGGTGTCCATGGGCGGCGGTGATCACTCACCATCACGTGACCCGCTAGCTCAGTTGCCGCTTCTTTCATAAAAAAAAACCTGTGTTACAAAAACCGGCCAAGTGCGTGTCAGACCACGCACAATGAATGGCTCCGTAGTGTAACTGAAAATATCCCATATTTCAAAAACTATGCAACATAACCTGTTGAAACCAATTTGGAAGTACCTTTTGAGTTATACTTGACTTAACTGTGTTTTTTTTTTTCAAAATAATCCACCCCGTTGTTTAGAAGTAAGAGCAAATGTGACCCACCTTTTTCACGACTTTTGGACACGCATATCTCACAAACTAATGACTTACATAAAAAAGGCCTTTAAGGACCTATCCAGTGATACACATTAACAGCGTCCGTGGCGCAGTGCCAATTACAAGCCAAATCTTTCTGCAACATGTGTTAAAAAGCATGTTGCGCCGACCCCACTGCGAGTAGGATGGGCAAGTGGAAACAAAAAGAAGATCCAACGATACACATGCCTATGTGCGAAGGAAAAAAAACATCCCTCAGTTAGAGTAAAAGGGCTGTGACATACGGACAGACGGACATTACGAAATTATAAGGGTTTCTTTTTTGCCACGTATCAATATTATAAGGGTGGCACATAATTGAGAAGGTTCTTGAGGTAGTGGAGCGGTGCGGGAGCGGTGATAATTAATGAAATATGACGTCACAGCATTGTCGCACTACACACGTGATGAATAGAATACACACGTCAACACGCCGCGTTCCCCTTCCCGCACCGCTTCACTACCGCAGGACCTACTCAGTTACCTATAGACTACCCCTGTAACATTATATCTCTAATAGAAGATTTAGGGCGGACGAATATATATATTTGTCAGATAACATATTAAGCGAATTTAGTAAGAACCAATTTGGCATATGTTTTTTTACTTGGAGAATGAAAAACGGCCCTTACCAACTATATTTCAAGGTATTTAAGTTGCAAATCATAATTATAATTGAAGAAAATAACCAATTATAAAATCTAAAATTGAATGTCCTACCTTGAAAGCTGTTTTCACTAGATTATAATTGTCATTTTGCTTGCTGATTTCAAACGTCGCAAATTTGTGTAAAATTGTAAATATAGTTTTCACCACATCTTGTATCATTTCTTCCAATGTTGGTGTGCTAATTCTGATAGTCCATAGAGTCGATATACATTTTAATGCAACAGTGGACACTTTAACATGGTCGCTTTTTAATGCATCCACTAATAACGGTATAAGTGGGTCCACAAAAGCTTTGCAATCCATTCGTGGCACTTTCTCTCTTTTGAGTATAATATATAAAATATTCAAACTGAATTCTACTAACACATGAGCGTTAGCTTTCCCAGATACTTTAACATGTTTCGCCTGTGTTTCCTTATTCCTTTTTGGAGTTTCTGGGATTATGAAACAATCTGGTTTAGCCCTTAACATTCTTTCTCTTTGAGCTTCACTTATTTCTCTTTTCGGTGCTCCCAAAACGAATTCTGGAATACTTTCTGATGCAATACCGTGCAAGAATACAAAAAGTGATTCGGTATCTATAAATTTATTCGTGACCAATCCACTAGAAATATGCATCAGCGCCTCTTGTACTTTTAGTACTATTTTCTTTGAATGATGTTTCTGTAAGACATCTTTAAACGGCAGTAGGAGATTTATCAAACAACTCTCAGTAATATTCTGTGATACAATCATAAGAGTAACATAACTCTTTTTACTAGGTTTCGCTTCTGGTGTTTTGTAATGTAGTTTATCTACTTCTTTCTCTTCTGATAAAGCTCCGTACAGATCATTCATACAAACATCGAGTATGTAATGTAAATTTTCATTTAACTCGCCTGGTTTAAAATCTGCTTTCAAAGCGTCAAGAACTGTATGTATAGTTGCAACTAGCACATGAACATGAAAGCCTCTAGTTAGTAGTAAAGTTAGGTGTTCAAGAAATACTCCCAAATAAGCAGTGCCCACTGTCAACATGATCTTTTTGACGATATCACGAGCTGCAATACGAACTTGCTTCAATGGTGATTTAAGGAATGAGCAAAGTTTTATTATGATTCTGTAAAAGATAATTTTGTTGAACTTTAGGCGCGATTGAAGGCATATTATATCATGCAGTTCTAATTACTTAAATAAAAAATAAATTCGTACCAATAAGTTGTAGATTGTCTTTCGCAAAATATTATAATTATTTGTGGATATTTATAACGTACATAATACATTCTTTCTGAACGCAATAAAACCTACTATATTTTATAATTTTAATAAAAAAATATTAAAGCTTGCGTTTATAAACATTCTAAAGACACGATAAACATTATAATACGTAAAAAGCTACACACAAGTTACACTGGAAAGTATTTAATATAAGGGTTCTTACCCAGGTAGATGATGACGAAACAAATCACCCGGTAAGCGCTGTAACAACTTAACTAAAGCTAGAGCAATCGGCACTCGTAGCATGTCCTCCTCTTGTCTTTCAAAACCGTTGCGACGACGGTTCACTTTATGTGACTCTTCATGTTCTGTTAGTTTACCAATTGACCTGCATAAAAGTTATATTTTTGTGACATATTTTTTTAAAAAGTGTGTTAAATCAATAAATATAAATTGCTATATATTAGCCAAAAAGGGATACAATAATAATAATTAATTTACCAACTTTACACAACAAAAACCTTTCTACATTGAATTTTACATTCATAATAAAAAATTATACCTGAAACGTAGTCATATTACATACCGATTTAACTGAGGAAGGAGTCCAGCAGATAAAGATTTAATTATTCTCTTAGCTACGGATGGTGACACGCTTGTTACTCTTTCAAATGCCGGAATGTTCGCCATTTCCTTAGAAATGTCATCTTCCACAACTTCATCATCTGCTGCTTTTAACTCTGTTTCTATATCTTGGTCTGCTTCTGCCTCGTTTTCATTTGCATCTCCGTCCTCAACCGAATCTTTATGCATTTCATTAGTTTCAAGTATCTTTTGTTCATCTTCAATACTATCTGCAGCTTTGTTTTTGCCATTTTTTGTGTCCTTTTGTTTAGGTTTTATTGTAGCTACATTAACAAGTAGTGCTTTTGGTAATTCAATGTGTTTCACTTTCGAGAAATCGAAATGGAAAGCATCGATGATTCCGGCTATTATACGCGTTAATTGTTTCTGGTGTTCTGTAGAATGACGCATTTTATTCAGATAGAGCTTAAGTATAACTTCGTAGTGGTACCATGGTAACAGTCTACAACATGTAGACACTACGTCTATGGCAGCATCAATCAAAGTGTTCTTATCTGTATATTTATCATCACATAGGTAAGTAGAAGCTAGTGGATATATGAAATTTGTCAATGTTCTTGGTGATGGACATTTAGTAACTTTCTTTGCAACTTTACAGAATTTTAATAACGCTCTAACACGACGGTGCATTTGTAAATGGCACATGTTTTCGAAGAAATCAACCTCCATATCTTCCTTATTTGTTAAATAAGCTAAATCTGAGAGAACTACGTCAGCATCTGGGCATTCTCGAGCCAGCTCCCCAAGTAATGCGATAGATTCATTCTTTAGTAAATCATTCTTTACATCTCGTATACCATTGGATATAAGCGATAAAACTGTGTCTCGAATTAAAAATTGACCATCAGTCGCAGATCGGTATTTCATTAGTAACTTTGGTAGTATTCGTTTCAAACAAAGTGCTGCACTATCTCTGAGACCAATATCTTTTTCCGTACGAATAAAATAGAAACAATTGTTGACTACGAGTATTGTTAAGTCTATATCCATTTCGCCATTATCTACAAGCTGATATATTTGTTTGTATGCGTCAAGTCGTCGATCGAAATCAGGTTGCTCAATCCATCTTTTATTGTATGCATTCATTTCGGTAACCACGTTCGCCATTCTTAAAACGTCCTTATTTGCAGGGGTATCACCAGCAATAGATGAAAGCAGTTTTATTAGAAGTTTCCTAATTTCGACGGGGCTAATTTTATTGAACAGAACTGCAATTTTTTTTATATAAATTTGCGGATTTGTGCTATGTCCCAAAAGATTAATTATCGTGTTTACAGCATATTCCATATTTTCTTCTGCCATATTCGTACAAATTTTCTTGACTAGGATCGGGAGAAGTAAATTCAAAAGCTCATCACACATTTTAGGATTGGCGACCAACTCGGTAACCCTAGACAGAATGAGTAAATCTCTTTTGTTTACAGTATTTGATTTAGCAGAGTTCGCTATTCTTCTCTTCATTACTTCCAGGATACTTGGGATATGTGGCACCAAGATCTTACTACCAAAGTTAACATAATTGACATTGGACGATTCAAGCTCATCTACTTCTAGAGTGCAGAAAGACTGAATCGGTGTTAATTCTTTGTCTTCCTCACTTTCAGTTAACATTAACAGTTTTTCAATCATATCCAGAATCATATTAACAACTCCAGGGCTCGTTTTTGGAGCTAGTAAAAGCTTAAACATTGCCGGTAGTGGACTTATTGAATCTTTTTCAGGCTTTGTAACTAGAAGAATATAGTATCTAGGATTTTGACACCATGTATTTAATAATTTCAATAGTGATGTTGGGCTGTGAATACCTTCAATATGAAGTTTCGGAATCAAAGGCCACAGCAGCGTTTCAAATATCACGTAAAGTTCGTCTTTACTCCATGGGTATTTATCGAATTGTTCGAAAAGTTTCTTCGCAATACCCATAGCAACAGTTCTGAGATTTT
Organism: Mimas tiliae; assembly: GCA_905332985.1. Taxonomy (NCBI): domain Eukaryota; kingdom Metazoa; phylum Arthropoda; class Insecta; order Lepidoptera; family Sphingidae; genus Mimas; species Mimas tiliae. The sequence continues at coordinate 5,327,542 of HG995247.1, read as the reverse complement.
TCATCACTTTTATAAAGCCAACGTGAACTCTGTCTCCTTGGCTCAAAACGGCAGCAAAAGTTGAGCAAATTGCAAATAATATTGTAAATAACTCCGCTAGTAATTGTTCATTCATGTATCCTCCGAAATATTCGCGAACGACTTCGAATAGATTTAATAGACTATGTAATTTTCCTGGGCTAGTAATAGATTTCAAATCTAAGTTAAATAATATATTTTCGTATATTTCTTTGGGTTTCATTGTCATGTATTGTTTGAAATGTGAGAATGCCATTTCTATAAACATTTTAAGTTCATTTTCACTGCAGCCTGCTAAATATCTCATGACAAGTGATCTTCTCGTCTGACCACCGCCTTTTTTATCTGCTCCCAATTTCGAAGTCATTTTACCATAAAGAATTCTCAAAATTATTGGGATCACATGCTCTCTATCTTCTGGTTGTATACTTTTTGCGTCCTCTGTTATTTTGAAAAGTGCAAGTTCGTCTTTGAACTTTTTGTCATCAACTAAATTCTGCAAATTATTTTTATACGCTGTAACGCTTTTGTTTTTGTAATTCACAACGCAGTCTAGCGCAAATTTCTGAAGACTCGAATTTTTGTGTTTTAAGAACTCCATATAAAGCTCCCAGAATACTGGTTCTTTATGTAACGCTCTTGGGTTTTTAAACTGTGCTAAAACTTCCATTACATTTATGAGAGTCTTAAATACTATTTTCCCATTCATTGATTCTTTCGAATCATTGTATTCAATCATTTCTTCAACGCTTTCAGCGTTATCTTCGATATTTTCTTCAACAACGTCCATTTTGTTATCATGTAGCTCAACATCAATTTTCAACGCATTTGCATTATCATTCCTTCTATACTCTTCGTCGATAAAACTCAAAAACAATACCACTACATCACGATTCCTAGCTTCACAGACTTGTATACAATTCGTCATGACTTTTAATAACAAGATTCTGTAATTATACAAATCTGGCTTTTCAGATATACTGTTATAATCTGAATAAAGTACTTTGAGTGTCTCAAAATCTGTTTCAATTTCTTTCTCGAATTGGAATTGTTTTAGATTTTTTCTCGCGTTCATGAAAGAAGTTTGCAGTGCAATGTGGAAAGTAGACCAGAATTCATCAACAGTGAGTGTGTTACCATAACCAGCAATGAATTCTGAGACTGGCTCCCATAACAGCTTGAAATTAAGATATAAGACTCCTAGCATATAATTAAGAGGGAAAAGATGGAATTCTGTCTCCTTTGCTAGTGTATACTGAGTGGTATTAAATGTCATCTTTTGTAACATATTTATTTGAGCTCTGTACTCTTGGATTGATGGTGACATTAATTCGACTGTGTGGCATCTGCTGAAAATGGAAAATCTTTCTTCTTCCCCACCTACAGTCACCGTCTTATTGAATTCCCTGAGATTTTCAAATAGTTTGTATATGTGTGTTGTTAATAAACGTACCTGAAAATTAACATGATATAATTAACATGCGTATAACGTTACTTGTGGCATACACATTGCAAGAATTTATATTCACTATATTCTACTTACAATATGAAATGGAGACGACACATTAGTCTTTAAATAGGAATCAACTAAAGATAGGAATGGGTAAGTCAATCCATTCTCTTGTTCATATGCTGTCAAGTACAAATCAAGCAAATGCAATGCGCACAAATAATTAGGATCTGCTGCACATGGAAGAATTGTCAGTAAAAGTGCCTCAATATCACAAATCTCTCTCAATTTCTTACAATTCGATATGTGAATTGCACTTTCCATAGCATTTGCTACTATAAACAATACTTTTCTAGCACATTGAGAGAGCGCGTTTGTTTCACAATGGTACTTATTCTCCTCTGTTTGACTATCAAGGTTGTAACTTTTCAATACATTCAATAATTGTGTTATCAATTTACTCAATTCAGTGATACAGTAATCAACATCAATCTTTTCAATATGTGGCAAACAGAATAGTACATTCGCCAATTTCACAGGATTCTCAACAATATTTTCTACATCTTCATTCACCACTGATTTAAAGTGCTCCATAAAATTCGGTAAATAATTTCCAAAATCAATAGGATATTTCACCCATTCAAACAATTTGATGCCATTCATAGATAAAGCTGACTTTCTTAAACAAATTTTGCTTAAAGTACACATTGCTTCATTGTCAAATCCTGATTGAATTACATACTTCACAAATGGAGGTAGTATGTGCATATCAAACTGGGAATAATCTATAACATTTTGTACAAAATTTATCAAGATGTTTGGGAATGGTAAAGGTAATAGTACTTTAACAATAATGCCAGCATGCTCTTGGGAAAGTGACAGATTAGGCGACAGAAGTAAAACAGCACCAATTTGTGAGCACACTTCAAGGACAGTTTCTGATGTCTGTTCACATATTACTTTAACTAACAAAAGTACAAACTGTGGAGGATTGGTCAAGTAGTTCCCTCGTTGGTGTACAATAACTTGTCCAGCCAGTCTTAGAATGTATTCCAAACCTTTACTCTCTCCATCATCATCCTTTAGAATCTCTTCAGTATATTTTATAACATTTGTCCAAAATATACCAAACTCCTTGTGTGAGATTGTCTGTAAACTGTCTTCTATTGTTTGTGTCAGTACTTTGAATAGAATTTCTTGATGTTCCTTCTCTTCTTTAAGATACTGTAGAAGCAAGGGTAGAAATGTTTCTATACAACTGTGAAATTTGCCACTAACTCCTCTAAGTATTTCGAACATTAGATGACCACATCCTGTTATTGCCTAAAAAAATAAAATAAAAAAACGGTAAATTAAAACAAACACATTATACAGACGAAAACTACTAGGTACATCTACTTAAACATCTAATAGTACATTAAACTAAAGATTTATAGAATCTCAAAACAATTTGTAATCATTCACAAAATTGGACTGTATTGTGCATGATCCAATTCAGAACCTGGTCCTTTGTGGACAGATTTCTGCACGGCATCGTCAAATAGAGAAAAAAAAATGTTGTTCCATCAGTAATATACATAATATAACTTACATAAAAAAATTACACACTGCTATAATCTATTGTACATATTCAACAGCCACAAAGGCTGATTTTACAAGGTCTTAGGCAAAATAAAAGAAAACACACTTACATCATCATTGCCTTGCAAATACCCAAGCAATAAGGTGACAAACCTCTTCTTATCTCTTATATCACGTGCTACAAAAGCAAAGCTCTCTGCTGCAAAGTTGTTTATATATTGTGGATGGCTTTCACTCAATAACGGTATAATCCTTTTTAAAACTACAGCTAAATCTTTCTTCAAGTGAGATTTGAGGATTTTGAACAGAAATGCTAGGCAAATTAACGTCCATTCCAACCTCTCTGCATCTTTTGTGTTCAACAATATGATAAGTATGTCAAGGAATCTTGGAAAATGGGGATAGAAGTCTTCACGCAAATCTTTTGCGACCGATACCAAAATTCTGTAAGAAAATATTTTTTATTGTTTCATAGCAAATGTTGCATTTGTAAATATTATAAACAATGGTCTTAGTCGCTTTGGTCATTCTATTTTATCTCCTTTCTAATTGCTAGTGGTAGTGAAGTACATTTAACATTGAGATTTTATTACAATATTGTAAATTAGAAGGCCTTGCAGCAAATACTTGCTGTAACATAATTATAGCTTTTAAAATTAAATAAAATGAATACTCACTCTAATAAAGGTTGCAAGCACAACTGATCTTCCAATTTCAAATATTTCTCCAATATGTCCAGTACTTCATCTCTTTTGTGTACCAGTTGTGGTACAGTAAAAACACCAAACACTTCTTTTCTAAACTTTTTAAAGTTCTCTGTCAAATTAAGGGCATACCATTTCTGTACAGCCAGGTGGAAATGTGTCTCATTCTCTTCAGGGTGTTGTGTGTACGCATGCTCAATGTGATACAGAGCTGCATGACGAATGTCTATGGAGTTGATCCGCTCAGCAAACGGTACAAACTAAAAAATAAATAAATAAATACACCCAACAGTCACACACATAGTTCCAACCCCACACTAGGTTAACCTGTATCGTGGGTATCAGGAACTACAAGGGACTTGCGGTCCCACAACACCCAGACCCGAAACAAATATTTGTGGATTAGACAAACATTTGCCACAGTGTGGGAATCGAACCCACGGCCCCACGCTTCGCAGCTGGCTACTCGCCCACTGCGCCATGGAGGCTGTCAAATATAAATATAAATTTTTGGAAAATTAAATTATACTGAATAAGAAACATTTTTATGAGAATTATAGTATAGTAAAATGTCGTCAGGTATTAATATGTACATTGATGCACAAAATTCTTGGTAATTATTATATAAAGAAAATTTATTTTTGGACATAAGGCAGACACCTTCCTGCTTAAACTCTTCCACTTCACTGATCTTGAGCCTCCTCCAGCCAATGCTTTTTGAGCTGATTGTGGGATTGTAACCCTGGTTTGATCTAGCTCAGTCATCTGCGATAGATCAACTCCTGGGTTTCCTCAAAACGTAACTAAACCACCTCAAGCAACACTCCTGAAGTTTGCCTAAACTAGGTACTTAAATGTGTAAATAATAACATGTGTTACAAGATGGGAATACCTCGAAACTTGGTGGGATTGATTCGTCAGCTATACACCGGCAACCGTTGCTCAGTGAAAATTGGAACCGAATTCTCAAATATCTTCGAGACAAAAAAGGGAGTTCGTCAAGGGTGTATACTATCTCCAGCCCTTTTTAACATCTACGGCGAATACATAATGAGAAAAACCTTAGAGAACTGGGATAGGGGTTTCAGTGTGGGCGGGCGACGCATAGCGAATCTCCGATATGCTGATGATACAGTGTTATTGGCCACTTCCAGAGAAGATATGGAGGAGCTGTTCAAACGACTCGAAAGAGAAAGTGAGAACGTTGGTCTCTCAGTCAACAGGGCGAAAACCAAGATCATGGTCGTGGATCGAGCTGGAACCTTGTCCAATTGCGATGACATCATCCCAGGGATTCAGATGGTTAACCACTACATATATCTTGGATCTCAAATCTGCAGTGACGGTAGCTGTGCTCTGGAAATAAAGCGCCGAATTGCAATGGCTAAAGATGCTATGGCGCGACTTAAAAGCATCTGGACTAAACGGGGTATCACAAACAACACCAAAATGCGCCTAATCAAAGCGTTGATATTCCCTATATTCCTGTATGGAGTGGAAACCTGGACTATTCTGACTCGAGAAAGAGCAAGGATTGACGCGTTCGAAATGTGGTGCTGGAGGCGAATGCTGAGAATACCATGGACCGCCAAACGCACAAATGTGTCAATCCTCTCACAGCTCAAAGTGAAGACACGCTTATCCACGATTTGCCACCAACGCATACTTGCATACTTTGGTCATATTGTACGGAAGGGTGATGAGAGCTTGGAGAAACTCATCGTGGTTGGGAACACACAAGGAAAACGCTCACGTGGTCGAGCCCCAACACGATGGACGGACCAGATCAGCGACTCATCAGCCGCCGGATTCCATAAAGTTGTGAGAGATGCGATGAACAGAAGCCGATGGAGAGACATCGTCCGATCGAAATGCGGACCATCCAATGATGACCACGATCCTCAGTCATGAGGGGCCGACTACAGAGAGAGAGTTACAAAATATTTGCAAACTATAATCCGAATGCTTTATACATCCGAACAGGGTAAAAATATTAGGTGATAGGATTATCAAGGCCCTGGTGTAGTTGTTTCTGGATAAAAAGGGATATATAAGTTAATAGCCTGTGGTTTAATATTATTAACACAGAGGCTATATATTCTGTAATTTTTAACAAAATCTATACTATCTACTAATTATAATCTGAATAGGCAACAAACCTCCAGATATAACAATATTGACACATTGTAATTCTAATACGAATACAATGATATAGACAATACAATAACTCATGCTATTGTTTCAGAGCAACAAATATTTCTATTTTACAGACCTTTCAATATTTTTATAAGATATTCAGAAATACACACTACACACATAACCTTAAATTAAAATATATAAAATTTAAATACTACTCACCCGAAACGTGTTCGTAGATTTATGTTTCACTGGTTTACTCTTCATTTTTATTTATGTTTATAATCATTCATTTGATAAATAATTAAATTTTTGAGATGGTTATCTCAAAAAAATTGTAAATAAACCCACATGCAAACTCGCGCATGACATACTGATAGTGATGTGAACTGATTTTTGAAAAGCCTCTAAAAGAACGATTTTTATAAGAACCGATAATCTCCGGTTTTTATTTAGAAATTTCGATTACTTTACAACAATTAACAAAATGCTCAAATTAAATAGTCCATGTCAAACATAGGTATCCGAACGTAACATGTATCCGAATTATAGATGTAGTATAGAACCATACCACATTTATAATCCAAACGCACATGTATTTCGTGCACCCGAACACCAATTATGGACTACGCTCGTATTGTCTTTGGTCGAAGAATCGCTATTTTGATATTTCAGAAATTGTAGAACCTCAATGAACTTCTCTTAGCTATTTAAGCTCCATCGTTGTTTAATACAGGTTTCTTATTTATGGATTTATTTCTCCATAAATGTTTTATTCAGTAACTGTGAATTGAAAAGGTGGTTAACTGAATAATTGCGAGGGCTCAAAATCCTCATAAATCTCTCCTCAGCGTAAATTATTGAAATATAATCATTTAATTACTATGAAGTTTACTATAAAATAGATTTCGATTTTAATTTCTGTTTCTTTTTGTTCTTAATTCCAATTAATTGTACCTACGAGCTGCATTTTCTACATTACAGGATGCCGTAAGTAAAAGATAAATCTATTATACGTAATAATTTCGAAAAAGGGTTATGGTGAAACTTTCGAGTGTAAGATATGTAAAAAAAATAAGGAAGAACTTCTATGTTAGCTCATTTAAAAATGACTCATCCAAAGATTGCGGTGCACGTGGAGAGGAATGTTAGATTTAAAAAAATGTTTTGTTTTCATTTTGAGTATTTTTTTTCGCCTACTTAGTGTCCCACTGCTGGGCAAAGGCCTCCCCCAACTTCTGCCACTTGTCCCGGTCCTGGGCGATCTCTTGCCACTTTGGAGAAAAATTGACAATGTCGTCTCTCCATCTCTTCCTAGGTCGCCCACGTCATCGGTAACCATCGGTTGGTGACCAGTCTGTAATATTTTTGGCCCATCTGTCTGGATTCATTCGACATACATGGCTGGCCCAGTCCCACTTAAGCCTGGCGGTTTTTATACCAACGTCTGTAAGACCTGTCATGGAACGCAGGTCGATGTTCCACCTTTTCCGTCTCACATTGTTCTCGCGGGAACGAGCACCGCCCACAAAAACCAAGCAAAATTCAACCTTAATGACCTTCAACCCGCCCGCCAACTTTGAGATTTAAATGTATTAATAAATAAAAGCTATTATGCCATGAACATTCACTGACGTTTAGATAATATATCGTAGAACACTGTAGAATTTTTTAATCGTATTGTGGCAACACGTGCGAGTGAAAAAGACGATTTCAAAGGAGCGAAGGTCAGTCGGCCGGCCATTTGTGTAAACAATGCAGTGAATGACAATAAAGTGATATATTTTAGTGCTTTTGTGTGGATTGTTTGATTGTTAGTACGTTATTTATTTAGAATAATGTTTGTGAAGTAATATTACGACAATATATTGTATATTTATTGTAATTTGTGTTTGTTTTCCAACCTTCAAAACCGGCCCCGTATATTCGATAATTCCAAGTATTTTGGGTAAGTTTTGTCAATATACATTGAAATGTGCTATTTTATACACACTTACAGTGATATTGCGACGATATATAGCATATTCATTGTGATTTATTGTAATTTGAGTTTGTTTTCCAACCTTCCGTAAATTCGATAAGTTCAATGAACTTTGTCTTTGTCACAAACATGTCTTTTTATGCACTTTTTACACAATATATAACGGTAATTCTACCATAATTATGTTTTCAAGAGTATATCCTGTTATTATTAGCTCATTTCGACACGTAATAATGTTTGAATATAAACATACATCTGTTTACAACGGTTCAGTTACGAACGTAAACATCTGTGAACGCAACCATTTTTTATCGCATCTTTCAAGTGGCTGACCTCGTATTGTTTGTGTCCAATGTTGTGTTTATACTATAAATATGCTTTACTGTAGTTTTGAACAGCGTTTTCATAATATTTACGGCGCTACCAACCAAAACATATCGGAACGAAACAGGTGACGCAACGATTTTTTTGTCCGGTTTTTTCAAGTGGGTGGGTGATATTTTTTGTTTGCATAGTTCTGTCAATGTTGTGTTTTTATTCTATAAGTTTGTGTACACTGTGGCAGGGACCATAGATTTCTATCATTTATCCAACCAAAACGTGCACCGATTCGGTTGACCAACATAAAAAAATTCTAAATTCGGATACACATATTATAAATCGTAACTACATTTTATTTGTTATTGTTTATTATAAGAGAATGTATCTATAAGTAAAATATCATTTACAGAATAAAGATCCATTCAATAAAACTGTTTTTATGATTGTTTTAATATGACCTCGGCGCGCGGATTCGCGTTTCGCGGGCGCGGATTCGCGTTCCGCGGGGACCATTGTCGCGCGGCGAAAACGTTCCCCGCGGGCACGGTCCAAAGCTCAAGGGAGACGGCAAAGGTTTAATTTAAAAATCTAAAATAACAAAGTAATAGGTAAAAACCGGTTCTCAAATTTGTAATCGGTTCACATCTCTACTGACTGACAGACGACAGTGACGTTCCTTAATTTATTTTTTAAGGTTCGTCCAGAGGACAGGCTATAGTATTTCGGCCATACTGCTCTCCACACAATGGGTCACATATATACCAAGATATTTTATGCCGACAGCCGAACACAAGAGTAGCGACTAGCGACGCGACATTGTTGTTTATTCGTTACGTTATCTTGCTGTAAACGAATATCTTGATAAATTGGAAATGCAAATAAATATACTCAAAAAAGCCTATTAGGCTATTTGACTTATACCAAAATTTAATAAATAATTGTTTATTTCCTACAGTATTTGGTTTATGGAACCCAAATATATCAATTTCAATACGTTAAAGTAGATGTCTTTAAAATTCAAATTACTAAATATATTTTTTTATCTTTATCAAAAATCTTCCAAAACGGTACCGCCATGATCGTGACGTCAGTCACTATGTAAACAACTAAATGCCATTCGCAAATCGTATGTTGTGGTCTTTTGTAGCAAAAATAATAAGATATTATGTAGGTAAGTACTTACATCGAAGTGATCTTCGCAAAAATAAATTTGAGTTTCAGTCGATATCTAGCTCGCCTAAGTTATTTCGCGTGTTTATTTACTATTATGTGTCGTCACTCGTCATTGCACATATAATTTATAGGCCAACATGGCCGACAGCGTTTTCATATGTTCATGGAAAAATTAAATTTCAATTAAAGTTTTGTTGTTTTATAAGTCTCAGTAAAATACGATAAAATAAAAATACGGTCTAGAAAAGCCTCATTAAGATTAATTTATTAAACGGGTTTAATTAACATAGTCGATTTTGAACTATCGATTGCCGGCTGTCAAAAAACTGAGTTGAGAACTTAGAAAGCTTGCACTTTGCATGATAGGAGAAATAAACAAATAAATTAGGTATATGTTTTTTATATCTTCGTTATCAGTAAATATGTGTTTGTGCTGATAAAGCCTTTTTGATAGAATCACTTATTATTTAGTGCACCTTTATTCTCAGTTTTATAACTTACGTATTTATTTTGTTCAATGCTCGCTAGAGTCGTTAATTCTTTGCCGTTTGGGCTGTCGCAGCAAATTACTAAACTCTATTTTCAAGGTATGTTACTCAAGCCGTACACGGGCTTGTATTTTTTAATTTAATCTTAAAGTTAACTAAGCTGTTTATTTACGTATTTTCTATACACTACATTTATAATTCTAAAACACTGTCAAATCTTTCAGCACTAATTCGCAACCAGCGAGGTGCCCATAGCAGCCAAGAACACTTTGTTTATAAAAACATGGATATAAAAATCTTGCCTGCACTTCAAGACAATTATATGTACTTGATTGTGGACAAGGCGACTAATGAGGCTGCGATTGTGGACCCTGTTGAGCCTAAGACTGTTTTAGAGGCTGTCCAGCAACAGGGAGTCAACCTGACCACTGTATTAACTACACACCACCACTGGTAATTGTATTATATCTGAAACTTATTTTTATATGGACAATAGGACCTTGGAAAGGTACACTTAAGTCACTAATGAGACTAATTAACCCATGACACAGCGACCCACCCCAGTGCACAATCAGCCTTGGTTTAAATAAGTGGGCAGTGGCAGATCCAGAATGTTGGTTTGGCTTGACCCAAAATAAAATTAGAATAAAAAAAAATAGAATTTACTACACCTACTTAAAATGGAATAAGTAGGGATAAATATAATGAAAATTATATTGTAGGTAGTACTAAGAAAGTAGGATAATATCAAGATTAATTTGAGGGGAGAAAAATTATTTAGGGGGGGGGGGGGGGTTTGAGCCCCTTAGCCCCCCCTCCCCCTGGATCTGCTAGTGGAAGTGGGTGGGAAACCCCATATGTTATATTTCTATTGTATTCCAATTTAGATAGTTTTTTGTTGTCACCAATTATTATCATTGTATAGAATTGAACTCTTGCCATTGCTCTTTACCATTGTTTGAATTTGCTTACAGGGACCATGCAGGTGGTAATGAAGACCTTGTTAAACAACACCCAGGACTGCAAGTGTATGGAGGAGATGACAGAATTGGTGCTCTCACACAAAAAGTTCAGCACAACTATGAATTTAATTTAGGCCATCTCAACATACAATGCCTGTTCACCCCATGTCACACTTCTGGACATATCTGTTATTTTGTCACCGCTCCAGGAGAAGGCAGTGATCCTGCTGTATTCACAGGTTATAATACTATTTTAATCTATAAATTATTATCTACCTGTGTGCTAAATTGCATCCAAAACTGTTCAGCCATTAAGGTGTGATTGACTAACAAACATCCAAGTTCACAAACATCTAAAATTTCCCATTTATAATAGTAGACAGATAAGATATCATAGATTTTTTTCTGGGGCTAGTAGTTTACGCATGCTAACCCCCTCAACGGTTGAATTAATTTGGATGTGGTTTTGTGGTGATAAGAACAAAATCTAGTGATTGTACATTTTAAGGAAATATGTTATAATATGATACTATTGCTAATTGAAATACAATATTAGCTAACTACTGTACTTATTGTATAGAATAGTATAAGTAAGAGTCCATAACTTTATTTCTATATTTTCAGGAGACACACTCTTCCTAGGTGGCTGCGGCCGCTTCTTCGAAGGCACTGCTGATCAAATGTACAGAGCTCTCATCGCCATACTGAGCAAACTTCCTGATCAAACCAACGTGTTTTGTGGCCATGAATACTCATTGCAAAACTTGAAATTCGCATCACATATAGAGCCAAAAAACGAAGAAGTCCAGAAAAAGATATCATGGTCGAAACAGCGGCGGCAGGAGGGGAAGCCTACGGTATACCTATATTCTTGAATTAATGTCTTTTAATTGTGTACATACAATATATGCAAAATAATGTAAGCAGTCTGTAATTAGTTACGAAAAAAAATTGTTACAAGCAGCATCAGTGCTATTGTTTAAAGAGATTATAGGGTGACGGCTGATGGGAGACCTAGAGGGCAGGTGAAGTAACAACTATCCTAGCCAAGTTACTTTGCACATATTGTATATGTAAAGCTATCATTACTCCACTTGATAAATTATACCCTAATAATAACAAAATTTATTAATGAAAAAATTAAACATAACAATCAAATTTTTGTTTCAGGTGCCTTCAACAATTGCTGAGGAGAAGTTATACAACCCATTCATGAGAGTTACAGAACCATCCGTACAACAACATGCTGGTAAACAAGATCCCATTGAGACAATGAAAGCCATCCGCCTTGAGAAAGACCATTTTAAGGGTTAAATGGAATGTTGGTTGCAAGATGGTTGATTGATTGATTGATGCCAATGTTCTTGTTATTTTGGTATATTGTGTATTCGGTGGTTTTGTATAATATTTAATATTTATTTTTGTTTCTTATTTTATTGTTGATTAAATACATTTTGTATAAAAACTAATCAAATCATTTTTTAGCCTTGGTCTACAAAATGCCTTGGTAGTAAAAATAGCAAACAATTTGTAAGTATGTAGGTACTTATACCTATTGAGATACACATAGTTTCTATGTCTACATATACAAACACATCACACCAACATAGCAAGACACACATAAGCCAAAATATCTACTTAAATGTGGTCTCAAGTAAATTTTTCAAAAGAGCGAAAATATTGGTGGTTTGTATAACATAATTGTAAAATGTTTTTGCATTAACAAAAACATTATTAGCACTTGTTCTTAATAGCTCTAGCCAATAATTATGATTGCAATAATGCATTTATTATTTATGTACCCAATGACATGCTTAGTTTAAAGTGAGCATTTTTTTATTATGCAGTGTTAGAATTTCGTGAAGAGGCATATTTTAGTAAATTATTATTTGTAATAAAAATGCATGTATTAATAAAAAATACTTATAATTACATAGACACTATCCTAATTTTAAAGCTGACTATCACAAGAGAACTTAAGAGCTAGTGTTAGATGACTGTCATTGCTCCTTTTTGATGTATGCTGACATTTGCTCTGCATATTTCTCCTTTGATCTCTCAAACATCGCCACATATACCTGAAAAAATATATAAACTTATCAGTTACCATCAGACAAACATTTATAGCTGAAATTCCATTTTTTTCTCAAAAATCTATCAAAATTGTTTTTTGTTGCTCAATTTGAAGTTACAAAAATAATAGTTGAGAAGAAATTATTTTTACACTCAAGGTTGAGGCTTTACATTTACATATAATATGCATAGATAACCAAAAAAATACTTCACACATCCAAATTTTGTGAAATTAAATAATTTACATACCCTCTTCTCATCACTGCTAAGTGCTCTCCACCTTGAGGCTAACTGTCGTGTAACCTCCTGTTTGGAGGGTTCAGCACCAATGTCTGAATTTGACTCTGCTACCACAAGAGGCCTCTGTTCTTGGCAGAATTGGAAAAAGGCGTTGCATGGCTTTTTAGGTGCATTTGGATCTTTTTCAGGCTGAAAGTTGTGTGCAGATCAAATTAAAACTTATCTAAGTTATTTGGATCGATAAATACAAATAATGGGATTGTTCTCTATTCAGGCATAAAAAAAGGAAAATAAATTTAGTGCAGTTTTTTTACTATAGTGTCTACTGGAATGAGTTTGTGAGACAATAACCACGCATGGTAGAGATTCAACTATTATGAATTTCTTTAAGAATAAAAAAAAAAAATTAAGTAAAACCATCAAGAAACTAAACACAAATAATAACTAAACAATTTTGAGTCTGTGCAGTTTATTAATCAATGACTGATACAACTAATTCAAAAGTGTGGTTTAGTTGGCACAGTTAGTTACATTTATAGATTTTGTTGGCATTATTTTTTGTTAAAACTGTTTATTTTACTATACTTAGGTGATAGAATCATAAAAACCAGTGGATAAATGTCAACAATTTAGTTTCTTTCATCTTTCATTTCATATCCTTAGGGGTGGAATTATTTATTAGATTAAATGAGACCACCACTGAACTAAGCCCTATGGGATTGGGCCAATTTTATGGTCTTAAATAAACAGACTGCCAAAGGAGCTAAATGCTGTTATTCTACTAAGATAACCAGTCACCATGTTACCTTGTCAGCTTTACTCTTCCTCTTAGCGCCAGATTTCTTTGTGGTGGCGTTTTGTTTCTCCTGCTTAACGGGCTGTGTCTTAACTTGGGGTCGACCTGGCCTTGGGTTTACCTCAGCCTTCGTTTCCACCTCCAAAGCAACTGACCGGAAAGGATCGCCATGTCTGTCCAACCGCGCTGCCACTAACCCGATATCCTTGCGATATCGTTTAGATATCCTCTTTACCTCGTGTATCCTGTAACAATGCAACTTCACATGACGCACAAAACACATCAAATATCACGAATAACGGCTCACAACACAAACCTATTAATGATTCTCTCGTTATCCTGTTGCAACACTTCACATCGTTCCAATAACAACTGATATTTTCGCCTATAAATCTCTTCCTCGGATGGTAAACTAACCATATCATCTGAGTCGTCAGAAATATTAGAGTTGAGCTGTTGGACTGTCATTTTAATTTATTTCACAGCTTCAAAGTTCAACGCGATCAAATTTCCTTGTATTTCTTTCGCCTGTCAAACTTGCTCGCTTCGTCGTTATGTTGGTATTACTAACTCTATTAATATTACTTGTCTATGGTCTAAGGCCGCGTTTATAGTGTCTTGGGATCAAACCCGTTGACGGAGAATACGATCAAAGAAATAGTGCACTCTATGTATTGTATAGTCTGAATTTAAAATAAATAAAATGGTTTGAAGCCGCTTCGATGGAAGCAGCGTAGCTCAGAGGAAAGTGGTATGGACTGTTTAGATGACAGTCTCAGATTTGAAATCATTAACACCCCAAGAGCATGTACGTACTTTTTACTCTTATCATACTTAACATAAGTTACGTATGTATTCTTTGTTAACCCATACAGTAGAGAAAGCCCGTGCCCAGCAGAGGACGTGTAATAAAGGGCTATTAATGTGCCTCCGGAAAACATACAGCATTGTTTAGAAGAAGACGTGTATACTTTAGCCTTTTTTTACGGCGGATTTCCGGTCAAGTAGGTGCAATTCTGCGACTATAGATGGCGCCACCAGCTAGGATGGTACCTATGGAGGGTACCGTCGGTATTTCAATGTTCATAGCGTTGTGTACTTTCGCCGAGTGCGGACGAAAATTTAGTTTTACCCTGGAATTATTTTCACAGGGTACCGGTTAATTTAATAGTACAGTGCCGTTATTTTCTATCGCGTACGGGTTAATTTGATTTTTGCTTTGGCCGAGTTTGCAATGAATAACGCATCTACAAACGACGTCGATGAAACCGACATGGCCGTTCGATCAATATCTTCAAACTCGCCGGCTCCCGAGAAGGATCCAGAACAAGAACAGGACACCTCGAGCAGCTCGTCAGACAGTGAACAAGAGGCACCACCTCGCAAGAAAAGGAAACTAGATTCACAGGTAACCGTTGATCCTCGGATCGACGCGTTATGCAACCAGGTCAGTTTTCTCACTAACTTCATATTACATCAGCAATGTGCTCCACATACGAATGTGGAAAATTCTGATACGATTGAACACACAGATAATACCAACTGTGAGTTTTTGACTAATCCATCAACAAGTTCATCAAAATCATTAGATTTAGGCATTTGCAAAACAGACTTTGACGAGAAAAAAGTGCTTAAATCAGCTGATGACAAACGTTTGCGACAATTAATAGCCCTCCAACATTTTAATTCACCCACATGGCAACATATACGTTATAAAAAAGCATTGGCAGAATTGCTCGCATTTCCCGGCTTTTGTAATTTAAAAGTTAATGACGAAACATGTTGTTTGGGTAAAGGAAAAGATTTTCTGTCCCCGACAGAGGAAACTATGGCCGCAATAACCAATGCTTTATTATACCAAAGAGAATTGTTGCAATCCGGTTTACAAGGTATCGTTGATTGGGCCCATAAAAATCCAACAGAGTTAAGTTCAGATACCCTCTTTAATAAAATTACTGAACATTTCGGTAACTCTTCTCCGTCTTACAAATTGTCCGAACAAACTTTACAAATTGTCTGTGGCAAGCGCGCTGAATGTATTGAAACTAGGCGTAAGAGATTAGTTAATGAAATTCCGGATAAAAGTGTTCAAGCTGCTCTTAATAACATACCTCCTAGCGAGGAGTTCTTATTTGACAAAACGAAACTTGCATCACTTATACAATCCCTCGGGGGACCTCATCTGTGGTTATCACCCCCAAAACTTTCTAAAAATAAGGAACAGCTATCTGCAAAAAGAAAATATAGTGAACAAATTCAATCAACGTCTAAATTTAGGCCACAAATACAACATAAAAATAATTTTAATGACACATATAGGAAACAACAATTAAAACGACCGTACAAAGGTAAAAGTGATGGTTACAAACAAGTTAAAAGTTCATTTCGAAACAAAGAGGGAAAAAAGTGACTATCCGACTCATTTCAAGGGGGGGTGTTTAAAGAGATTCAAAAACCGGTGGAAAGCGATTGGTTCAAACAGGTTTGTGATGTCAGCAATCACTGGGTTTCGGATACCTCTTTACAAAAAACCTCCCCTAATAATGCCAACAAGGAGGATCATGAGACAATATGCAACCAAACCATCATCGGCGATGTCTCAAGTGGTTCAAGACCTCCTGAAGCAAAATGTGTTGCAACGCGTAGTCAGAGAAACACCCAGCTTCATATCAAAGCTTTTTCTACGAAGGAAAAGCGACGGGTCCTTGCGCCCAATTTTCGATCTCCGCGGGTTGAACAAGTTTATAAAGGTAAAACGCTTTCACCTAATTTCTCACACTACTGTACCAGATTTCCTGCAACCGGGAGACTGGATGATAAAAATAGATATTTCTCAAGCCTATTTTCACGTGCCAACAGCAAAATCGCATCAGCCGTTCTTGAGAGTCAGTTATCAGAATCAACTACTCGAAATGACGTGCCTACCTTTTTGGCCTGGCCTCGGCGCCACACCTGTTCTCTTCGATAACATGTTGGGTCGCGGAGACCCTTCGTGCAAAGGGATGTCGAGTGCTAGTCTACCTAGACGACTACCTTTTGGTCAATCAAGACCACTCCAAGTTATGTCTTCAGGCTGCGGAAGCCGTGAGGCACTTGGAACATCTGGGCTGGACGATCAATTATCAAAAATCTATTTTGGTACCAACTCGAGATTTGGAGTATCTTGGTATTCGTTGGCAAACAGCAAAAAATACTATGTCATTACCTGTAAGGAAAATACAGGCTCTCAACGCCACTCTAGATCGCTGTTTGTTGAAAAGCCAAATAAGCCTTTATCAGTTACAAAGCGTATTAGGCAGGCTAAATTTTGCCAGCTTTGTCGTCCCACGGGGCAGGTTACACAGTCGCAGTGCTCAAATCTTTCTGAGACATTTCGACAAAACACGACCACGGCAAAAGCAACTTATTCCGATAGATGTGTTTCAGGAGATAAGTTGGTGGCGCGGAGCCACCAACCACTCGTCACCAATACACAACAAACCTGCCACCCATTTCCTAGCGACGGACGCTTCGGGATTGGGGTGGGGTGCCCAGTTGGATGGAATATTAATGTCGGGTGCTTGGTCAACTCACGAAAAAAGGTGGCACAGCAACAAAAAGGAGCTCTATGCCGTAATAGCAGCAATCAAAGCGAAGGCAAAAACCTTACAGAACTCACATGTGCTAATACAATCGGACAATCGAACGTTGATTGCATATATTCGAAAGGAGGGGGGGACGCGGTCATTAGCGCTACTAGCACTAACGTTCAAACTATTACGTCTAACAGACAAGTTCAACATAATTTTATCAGCGCATTATCTCCCGGGGAGATACAATATAATAGCGGACAGGTTATCCCGGGGGAAGCAACCTGCGGAATGGCATCTTCTCTCCCCAACGACTGCGGAAGTCTTTCGGAAATGGGGCCATCCGGATATAGATCTGTTCGCGAGTCAGAAGACTGCTGTAGTAAAGAACTACGTTTCAATAGACTCCAAAGATCGATCAGCAAACTATACAGACGCCTTCAGCAGACCTTGGACGTACAGGCTTGCATGGGTGTTCCCTCCTCCCAACCTCCTGCCCAGAGTACTATCACATCTAAACAGTGCGACGGGAACTTACCTGATAGTGGCACCCGATTGGCCTCGAGCCTTCTGGTTTCAGGACTTGAAATCCAGAGCACTGGAGCAGCCGTACGAACTGCAGAACCTCTCAAAGACGTTGATAGATGTAACAACGTTACAACCTCCCCCACAAGTGCAGACTTTAACCCTAAAGTTTGGAAAATTGGGGGTGGGGTACCCAAATAAAGGACTGGTCAACGCAAGAAAAAGACTTACTGAAGCATAGTTGGAGACAATCCACCTTATCAACATATTTACCAGCTCTCAGAAGATGGCTGACATGGTGTTCCAACTCGGAAATAAATCCCAAATACCCCCAACCTGCTGACGTTGCCAGATTTTTAATGTATCTCTTCTTAAAGGAAAACTTATCGTACAGCACAATTCTTGTTCATAAATCAGCAGTTTTAACTTTTTGTGGCCCTCATACAGAACCACACATATTTTCAAATTTTATAATAAAACATGCTCTTAAAGCAATAAGCGTCGCTAAACCAAAAATATATAAGCTACCATTCACATGGGACCCAAGAATTGTTTTAGACTGGCTTTCATCTAATCCTCCAAAGGATACACTGTTTGATATAGCTCGTAGAACAGCCATGGTGTTGCTATTAGCGTCGGGACGTAGAGTGCATGATCTAACATTGCTTAACATTTCAAGTGATAGTTTCTTTGACAATGGAGCAGACATATATTTTATGCCGGCTTTTGGGTCTAAGACAGATAACCACGCGCATCGTCAATCCGCGTGGAAGCTCTCTAAACATTACGATGAAAACATCTGTCCGGTAACTTTAGTTAGAGCTCTTATAGAAAAGAATATACAGAGAAGAACAGAAGTTAGGGATCTAAACAACCTTTTTATTACAGTAACCAATAGAGTAAAAGCAGCCTCACGTACCGTAATTGGGAATTGGATTCGCACAGTCCTCAAAGATAGTGGCATACATGCACCACCAGGGAGCTGCAGATCAGCAGTAGCGTCCTTAGGGTGGTTAGATAATGTACCCATTGATGATATATTATCCCGTGGTAATTGGAAATCTTCCACCACATTTTTTAATCATTATTGTCGCGAAATAGAGCTTCTGAAAAATGATCGCAATTTATTTTTCAGGACATTTACTCCAACTTAATTTACAACTGATTTACATTATTATATCAAACATTACGTGTTTAAACTTAAGTTTATTGACTATTAATTCATTAGGACAGATTGTCTCGTTGAAATATACCTACTTATTGATTACACTTTGGTTTTGTAAAGTATTATGGTGGTATAATACGATTCTTTAAAATATTATCCTATTTAATGTCATAATGGGATAAATTTACTTAGATTCATTTAATTCCTGAATAAACTATTAATCATCATAGCGTTGTGTTTTTTCACCAGCAGATAACAAACACGTCTTCTAAACAATGCTGTATGTTTTCCGGAGGCACATTAATATAACGGTTTTACATAATAATAAAACCGATATTATGTGCCGAGAAGGAAAACATACAGCATTGCAGGAAGTTCTTCCTGGTGAAGACTATGAACATTGAAATACCGACGGTACCCTCCATAGGTACCATCCTAGCTGGTGGCGCCATCTATAGTCGCAGAATTGCACCTACTTGACCGGAAATCCGCCGTAAAAAAAGGCTAAAGTATACACGTCTTCTTCTAAACAATGCTGTATGTTTTCCTTCTCGGCACATAATATCGGTTTTATTATTATGTAAAACCGTTATATTATGAATACCGTACTCAAGCTTGAATGTGTAGATACTCAAGCTGTGCTTAAAGGGCAAACCCAGAGAAAAAATCAAAGAATCTATCAATCACGGAACGAAACCAAAGTTGTTTACTTAGCAAATCTAACGAATGTATGGGTTCGTTTTGTGAAAGTTTGGAAGCGCATTTACAAGCTGTTTGCTAAACGTGTAGATATATCAGGAAAATACACTTTACTATGTACCAACATAATAAAAAACTAACCGTTCGATTGTCAAACTCAAATGCCTGTCAAACGTTTTCCCCGGAAAATTTCATTAATTGATTATCGTTTTGCGAAAGATTTTAATTAAATTCTTGATTAACTTTAAGTTTATTTACTTTTGGAATGTTGGAAAATCATTGACTGGACGCTCTTATTACCTACAAATGAGGCATTTAAAGGTTTTCCATTTAAGTACATACATAACTTGCTTTCTACATTAGTTAATTTATGAGTGTGGTGAAGATTTGCGGGCATAATAAATAAAATAATTCAAATGAATCCCAAGAACAGCAATGAAATGGATTCCAGTGCTATCGAAGCGAACTATGTTTATATATTTCATATTATTATTTCTATTATATTCATTATATGCACTGAATACTTGTTTAGTTGACGAAACGAAGGTGAGTTTATTTCATTGTATGCTAAAATATAGCTATAATTAATGTGTAATAATATACCATTAAAATTACTCCACAAAGTTTGTTTTATGCGACTGCTTCATTTGGAACTATTAATGTTCAAGGCAAGAATGAATTCAGTAAGACTACAATCTCAGTTATTTAACAAAGTATGATAAAATAAAATATGATAACCAATAACTAGGTATCCTTTTATCTACATAAGGTACCTCCCTAATAACTTAATATTTTTTTCAGTTCACACTAAAATATGTATATTTTAAAAACCACATATCAAAATATAAAAGTGCTACATTCCGTTTTGCCTCCCTCCTCGGGTTTAGCTTTGATAACAACGACAAGTATATGAGACTGAAACAAAACTCTGTACCAGTTAAGAGATTACCTGATGCTCTGATCATTGGTGTTAAGAAATGTGGAACTAGGGCACTGTTGGAATTTTTAAGGTAAGACATATTGATCAGCTTATCGTTTTATCCTGGGTTGGTAAAGTTACTTTACTGCATTTGATGGCAAGTGCAGAGCAGTCCAAATATTATTATAAACTAGCTGTGCTGTGCGGTTTCACCAACAGCATATAATTTAAATAAATCTTGAGGGGACGGGAAGTGGATGATATGTATAAATCTTAAAAAATAAATAAGAAAACCTAGAACCCGATAGCAGCGCCACCTACAGACTCCAATCGTGAATATAAACCATCAAAGGAGCCACTCAAAACACAAAAAAATCTTTAAAATTGGTCCAGTTGTGAAACTAATGCACAGCAATAGCTTTTTTAATATATCGATACCATCAAACATCAAGAGACTACATCTCTTAACATTCACCAGACTTATACTGAACTAACTGATTATACAGAAGCTGACACCAGAATATGTCTAGTGGGAACAAACCACTATGGTGGGGTAACCTTCACCCTTCCATTAAATAGGCTACAGATTGGTCATCAACCAATGTCCTGAATATGCTGTTAAAAGTTCCATCAAAATCGGTACAGCCGTTTCGTAGATTAGCCCGGACAGACAGAAGGGATTTTTATTAAAAGCATGTTTAGTTTTTGATAAATGTAAATAGCCATAGGGGCTAGTATTTATCGTGGGGATGTCGCACAGATGTGATGTTGCACAGATGGATGACCAATTCATGTTTGTGAAATCATATATATCTATAGGGGCTTAAGAAAAAGCTTTTATTTCGAAATCACAGATACCTGAATTTAATTTAGGTATATGTATGCATAGAAGTGAACATGTTTATTGTTACTTTCAGATTACACCCAGATGTCAGAGCTGCAGGATCAGAGGTTCATTTCTTTGATAAATTTTATCACAAAGGTTTTGAATGGTATAGGTAAGGATTAGTCACATTTTTGAAACACCCAGTTACACTATTTTCAAAATCAGTGTGCTAATTTAAATTTAATTCCATCACAACTTATTTCACTTATGGTTTTGAGAATGAAACAGGAGTATGTTGGTCCCAAATGCATCTGCTCTATCATACAAGCCATATATGTATATCATACGATATAATATGAATCTCGCGGACGGCTGAAAAAGGTCTGCTTGGGTGTAATAGAAAAAGATATGAGAGCCAAACATAATAGAGGAATGCTGAGATAACACCAAGCAGAAGACGAAACTATTATTTCACTCACATGCAAGTTACCTGTTGATATACAGAAAAGCTGTAGTGTTCCACTAACCTACACTAGTCCAAAATTATGGATTGTTGGTTCAAACCACATATCACGGATAGCATATTTGACAGCCTCCGTGGCGTAGTGGGCGTGTAGCCGGCTGTGAAGCGAAAGGCCGTCGGTTCGATTCCCGCACCGAGACAAATCTTTGTGTGTTCCACAAATATGTGTTACGGGTCGGTGTTGTCGCGACCGCAAGTCCCTCGTAGTTCCTGATACCCACGACACAGGTTTACCTAGTATGGGGGTCCGGACTATGTGTGTGACTGTTGGGGTGTATTTATTTATAAGATTATTATTTATTTATGTAGGCTATACTATATCACATTTAGCACATATTACACAATATCGTCAGTATATGTATTAGTTTCGTGATTACGTACGTATTCACATGATCGATTATATTAACGGAAATTAAACTATATGTACTGCAGTAGGATATTTCATATAAACACGATATTTCCTTATTCTAGGGAACGTATGCCGCCTACACTTGAGGGTCAGATCACTATGGAAAAAACCCCATCGTACTGGGTGACTCGATCTGCACCAAGGCGAGTATATGCTATGAATCCTTCAGTGAAGCTGTTAGCTGTTGTTCGCGACCCTGTCACACGAGCTATAAGTGACTACACACAATCTGCTAGGTATATAAGTGTATTAACATCTAATTCTTCCTTAGGTACATTCTTCATATGAATGGGCACTACTTCTAAATTAAATATATTTTATATACATACATACCTACGCACGCACGCCTGTATTCCCGTAAGGCCGAAGACGAACTTATTTCCGTTCCATGATGTGATAGGGGACGAGCCTATCGCCATACCGGGCAAAATTCCAGATTCTGGGCTGATACTAATCATGTTGTGATAAAAAAACTCAATATCACTTTTATCCGACCCGGGAATCGAACCTGAGACCTTTTTGTATTTTTGGTGGGGATATGTCTGCGAGTAGCACAGACGGGTGATCAGCTCACTGAAGTTGAACCATTTCACCCAACCTGAGACCTTAGCGCAGCAGTCATACCGGGTACACAATACAACTGCACCACGGAAACAGTCTTTATATATTTAATTAAATATACGGAATCAAGTGTGTCTACTGGCGAGAGCTGTCCTAGACTCCTAGGGAGTTCTAGCCACCAGAACTCGTTTGTCACTCCCTTAAATTGCGATGCAGGAGAAGTGCATCATAACCCAACAAACCACTGCTCAGGCAGCCCTAAATATCGCCAGTTCTCCAAATTATGTTTTTGGAGAAGCGGCGGAACATTAATACATGCATACATACATTATTCAAAGTTACCATAAAGTCAGTCGTCATAATTAAAATTTATTTCAGTAAAAGACCTTCCCTCCCCCGTTTCGAAGAGTTAGTCCTGATCAACAGATCGGCAGGGTGGGGTGGTAAATCAGCCGTGGATGCACTATGGGCACCGGTAAGGCTTGGTGTATACTCTAGGCCGTTGAAAAGATGGTTGCGTAGATTCCGACGTCGAAGTCTGCTATTGATAAGTGGGGAACAGCTCATCAGTGACCCTGCTGCTGAGATGGCTAAAGTGCAGGTGATTTTTTTTTTAATTTTATTAAACACATGGTCTTGATCCCACTTTAGATTAACCTGTATCATGGATATCAGGAACTAAGAGGAAGTTAAAGTCCCACAACACTCAGACCCGAAATAATTGTTTTTTTTTTATAGTATAGGCCGGCTAACGAGTAAAAGGGTCACCTGATGGTAAGCGATCTCCACCGCCCATGTACGCCCACAATACAAAAGAATTATGGGCGCGTTGCCGACCTAAGGAAAGGGATAAAAAGGGATTGGGAAGGGGAGGGAGATTTGGGCCTCCGGATATCTCACTCACCGTAGGAATGCAGCAGCAAGCTGCTACTTTACGCCGGTTTTCTGTGAGACAGTTGTAACGACCCAGACTAGCCGGCCCATTCATGCTGTAGACAAAATTGTCTACAGCGTGCCTCTACCACTTGAATATAGTAAATCGTAAATATTTGTGGATCACTGAACCCACGGCCCCTGGTTTATAGCTGGTTCCTTGCCTCCTGTGCCATGGAGACTGACAAATTTTATATTTTGATTATATTATGATGATAAATATATAAGTCTATAGTCTATACAATGTGATTGAAAAGGAAAATATGCAAGTAATAAAGCATGAATGGGCCGACTCGTCCGGGTCGTTATATGTTCGTATAAAAAAAAATAGATATTCCACTTTAACTCCACCATATTCTATCCCTATATTCTATTTATTGAATTTTTGTATGTAAAAACATTTTTACATAAAAAAATATATATAACAAACTGTCAAATTAACTGCAAATCTGTCGATAGACAGAATATTAAGAATGGCTATTAAGGTACTATTTACTTGCTTTAGATAAATACTCGGTCCAAATATTATAACAAAATTTATAGAGCTTTATAAATACAATAATAGAAATTTAGCACAAATCTTCTACTTTTCCAGGAGTTCCTTGGCCTTAAAAAGGTCATAACTGAAAAGCATTTCTACTTTAATTCAACAAAGGGATTTCCATGCCTCTTGAAATCGGAAAGCAGTTCCACTCCTCACTGTCTAGGCAAAACAAAAGGCAGAAGTCATCCACACATAGATCCAAAGACTATAGAACAATTGAGAGAATTCTATAGACCGTTTAATGAAAAGTTCTACCAACTTGCTGGAATTAATTTTGGATGGCCTTGATTTGTGATCTCCATAATTCGTATACGGTAATTGTTATTATGAAAGTAGGGTTGCCAGGCGTTCCGATAAACCTGGATATAATCCACCATGACACCAAACGTCACCAGTGGAAAATTCATCCATTCTACCTGGAACAATGTGTTTTAATAGGTCATTTCTTCCAAGCACTTGCAGACTCTGGAATAAACTTTCCTCCTTGGTTTTTCCTTAGCGGTATGACATTTACTTCAAACAAGGTTTAAATAAATATTCAAGGTAGGCAGATACTTAGCTATGACCTTGGCACAGCTGTAACCTATGGTCGATGGTTATTACTTACAGCCATGTGTACCGTCATCTTCCCTCTACCTTCGAAAGCTAATAAAAAACATAGGTTTTAAAAATGTTCTTATACCAAAATGAAACCTGTTTACGATGTACATATATATTTATGTAGTTCGCGAGCTTCTAATCGCATTGCTCACTTTCGTTATTTGTCATGCCACAGCAATATCTGGAAACCAGCTGGAAATTCCAACGCCTTCATGACCTGGCAACCCTGAATGGGTTATAGGAGGGAAGTAGTATTTTATTATTAAGTTTTAAATATTTAATTTGGTGAAAGGTGTTTCAATAACAGACAACAGTTAAATATTTTGGTAATAACAAGACATTGATCTTTTTGGCTATTTGAAATTGCGTGATCCACAGGAAAAATAAGTACTTGGCGTTTTTATCGTTATTTCTTGCGGATATGCCAAACATTCATACTGTTAATGAAACACCCTGTATTGTTGTTGTTAATTTTATTGAATTAAAAAATGATATGTCATTCCATACGTAAGGATTCCAAATACGTCCCAATATGAATACTTATCAATTTAGTTATAAGAAAGATATTTAATTTCGTTTAAAAACACCAATATTTATAATGAAGTCAAAAAATAATTCAGTATTAGTACAAAGTATATGTTACCAATTAATTAAGAAAAGAGAGGACTACAGAGGAGATATGACTTTAACAAATGGATTTCTTTTGTGTTACATAATTGTACCATTACGTCTTCATACTGTATCTATATTTTTAAATGTTCACAATTATGTATTTAAATATAGTTTACTAATGTGTTTAATATAGACGCATCCAAATTTCATGCTGGCGGCACATTGGATGCGATTCCGTACGAATAGGGTAGTTTCCTATATTGAATTTTATACATTATTTTATAAGCAACAGAAAATGACACGCAAAAGAAACCCTTTTATTAAAACACAATATAAATTGGTTCAGAAATGTGCCCGCAGTTATGACTTTAAATGTTGGTATGAAGAAAAGTGGGTGCGTAGTGGGGATATCTCACTATCTCGCTTGCACGCGTGCACCATAATGAACATTTTACACAGTGACGTCAATGGTTGCATCGTCTGTCATTTGACAATTACCCCTTCCAGAGGATTTGAATGCCTTCTAACTTATTTATTTTTGGTCCGATTTATAAAATTCTTTCTGCAATATATTTTGAGTAAAGTAACTTATTGATTTAAATAATAAAAAAAACTAGTCAACTACCCTATTGTAAGTCGTATGTAGGGCCAATTCTATTATATTATATGTCTCAGTCTAGGTGCAGTCCCAGGTCTAGACGCCTCCTCATGTCCATTCTCTGAGTTCAGGCTTTACATAAACCAATCCATGCGCAAGGGGTTCCATATTTAGATCTCATTCCATCCTAAAATTTGTCTTGGGCGGGCACTGGTTTGTACGAAGACGAACGACCGCGTCGTAAAGATCCCTTAACCTCTTTAACTATTATAGGAGCTCGGCACTTTTTAAGTGGTAGACCCACGCAATAGACACTTTTGCCTACAGTATAAATGGGTCGGGCTATTACCACTGTCTCAGAAAACCGACGTGAAGTAGCAGTGATTGAGATTTTCGGGGATTAACATTTTCCCTACCCTTCTTAATCACCATTTCCTTCCTTTATGGTCAGCATCGGTTCTTCTTCACTCACAATAGTGAGTGCTCAAGGACGGAGATCACTCACCATAACGTGACCCACTTCGGCGTTTTTTTTTATTGCAGAGTCAGGCTCTGCAATAAAAAAAATCATTGCGTACCAGTAAGTCGTGCGTACTGCGTAATATGCTGTCAATTCATATAAAAGTGATTACGTATGATGAAAAAGTCCACTTGGGCTTATTAAAAACGTTCCTACTTATTCCACTGTATTATCTACGCTTCATAATTTATACGATTATGAAGTTTCCTCATAATTAGGTTATTATTGGAGCTAATCCAACGAGAAGTTGGTATTATGTCACGGGTTAAGTATGTTAGAAAGGAAGGTAAATGTTCGGCCCAGGTGGTACGGATCAAGATTACGCTGGTATGGTCTCAATAGTCCGAATTTATCCGGACATGTTGTTGACATACTTTTTGGCCTTTCTATAATTTCTATTCGATTATGCGAGGATGTTGCAATTTTTCTATTTATTTATGAGGGAAAGGGACAAAGTCTTACCTTTGTCCTGGAGAAAGTGGTTTAGTTTTACCCGACTCATAGGACCAATTGCACCCATCGAGTGATAGATCCAAGCTTAGTTGAAATCTGAACACCAACTTAGCACTAAGTATTGTTTAGAATGTAATCACCAAACTATAAATCTTAACCATAGCAAAATGTAGATTAGCTCCAACATAAAATGTTATTAATTAAGGGAAATCGTTCTAGTCATTTGAACCGAAATGTAGCGCTTAAAATTCCAAAAATGCTTTGTTCAATTTATCTGCATAAAATTCAAGCAAATCTAAAAACTTGCAAAATTGAGTTATTACATTTTGTTGGAGTATGTTTGAAATACTTAATACATATAATTAATTTTAAAAATTAATTAAGCCAATTGTTTGCTAAGCAATAATTGAGAATGTTTCAATCACAGTGACAGTATTAAGCTTTAGGAGACTGAATCTAAATATTGCATATCAAGATTGCTTCGAGAAAATTTAATGCACATATCTACTTACGTTAATATTTTGAAATTCAAATTACTTTTAGATTAAAATAAATTACAAAATAGTAATAGTTATCTATTTTTTAACTTATTAAAGTGCATGTTTTTCCTAACGTGTATTGTATTGGTATATGTACCTATTTCAATGTGTGCTTAAAACTTAACAATTGTTGTAATCTTACTTGAATATATTTCAATTTTGTTAAATAATTACGACATAATATTATAAATCAAACAATTGTCAATACATTTTTTTTCTATAAAATTGACCAACGTTCTTGTACAATGTAAATTGATTTTCATATTATAATATTATATTGTGTTAAAATGATACTTATGTCGCCAGTAATAGTGATCAAATTAAAGTTGCACATTGATCTAATAATACAATACGTTAATTTTGAAGATTTATGTATACCGTCAAATAGGGCCAATAGGAGGAAACTGGATTAATATTTCTACACATAAGAAAGAAATAACAAATATTTATTTGGTGCAACCTAAATCGTAAAAACAAACACTAAATATAGACATAAACTAAAATAATTACATTAAGTATCAATAATTTCTGAATTAGTCCCTGCTATGATTGCTGTGACATGTACTTTTATAATCCTCAAACAATAATTCACATATTCAATATTACGAGTTTATTCAAATCTTTTAATTATTATTTAAACTAGCAGATTAAATTTATATTTTCATTGAGTGATAAATTATTTATGTTGTAAAGTTATATGTCAAAAAGGTTTTGCTAAATATGTTTAGCAGTACGATGGTTGTGTAATGTAAACGATCAGTATTCATTAGTAATAAAATATTACGCCATTATATAGATATAGAATATATGCCTCAGTCTAGTAAGTATTGTAGCTTTAATTAGTTATTTATCAATAAAATGTGGCAGTATATTCGAGCTACTAAGGCCAATCACTCCCAAATTAATAGATTTTTTGCTTTTTATTTTTTGAGACACTGTCGACAAATGATATAAAATTCTAGGTTAGTAGATAATTATTGCCAAATAATGCAAAAATCATAGATATAATTTTATAAACATCGCGTGTGAGATCATGCTATATAGACAAAGACTTCAATGTATACTACTAGACCGGCTGCGCAATACATTTAAATTGTGCACTAAGTTACGGTTCATACACCGCAACTCAGTATTTATCATCTCGAATAGTTCTCAACTAGAATTCGATTATTCATTGTAGTAGCTCTCCTTTCCCGCTCTCCTGCCTTGGCCGACAAACTCCGGCGATATTGGCATATTATTTCTAAACAGCCCATCTAGTAGATATATAGAAGTCTTTGTATAAAGATTATAGTACTTAGTGTCTATTTTATATCTTTTTTTGTAGGAAAAACTTATATCGATATTCATTTTGCTTGTGCCTTTCACATGGGCGGAATAAATGTTCTGGCATATAGCCTCCGTCCGCTGCGAACGCTATTAAATATTTTTGCTTACATACAAAAGCTTTAATATCACGTAGTAGGTAGGTAAGTAGTGCAATATTCTTTGTTTTAAATGTGTAAGATATTACAAATAAATGATACATGATAAATCAATTGTGTTACCTATTATTAATGTACCTAAGCTCGTTAATGATAAAATCGACATACGAGCAGTTCCGGAGGCTCAAATCCCCCTCCCCTTCCCAATACCTTAATTATCCCTTTCCTTTAAGGTCGGCAACGTACCCATAATTCTTTTGGTATTGTAGGCGTGCATACATAGGCGGTCGAGTTCACTTACCATCAGGTGACCCACTTGCTCGTTTGCCGGCCTATGCTATAAAAAAAAATGGCGAAGAGAACTGTATGACAGTTCAAACTAAACTTTGTCTACTTTCTACGGTTGATATTAACATTATTATGACAAACCGAGAACCAACTCATGCTCAGACATGCTCATAGAGAAACATACCCACTGTTGTAATATACCGGCCATAAGGTTGATTTTTAGTTGTCTCTTTGCCGTCATGCGCCTGCGCTTACCTTTATCGTAGTTTAATCTAAAGCGTAATGCTGGTTGTCACTTGAATGTCTCGTAAGTTTACCTACAATAAAACATTATTTCTTATCGTTTCACGCATTTATTTTCTCGAGATAAATACTTATAACATCAAAGATGTATTCGCAGACGTCGCTTTAAATCATAGACACCTATAAATATGTTATAGTTTTAAGTATTTGTTAAAACCATAGACAAAATGTTATTAGAGATCTAAAATCTAAAATGACATGAAAATCTTCACAGAATTTTGAATCTTGTTACACACAAGAGTGTGTGTAAATGAGACGACTATTCTACTTACATTTGGTCTATGGTTCAGTTCAGATATTTTGGCAACATTTAGGTATGTAACCAATAATTCCCGTTTCATAGAAACTAGACTTCAATAATCGTAGATAAATACTCTATTTAACAGTTGGTTATGCAATCTTTGATTGCTATATTATATCGAATGAGACACACACTAAATAAAATAAATAAAAAATAAGCATTACCCTACTATAGTGCTCTGCCACAGTGGGGTAAATAAATGAACAATAAGGCTGGTCTTATACAGCCGGAATATTTTATCTGAATTAATAATCTGAATTCAAAAAGCCTGGAAACTCATAAAATGCAATACTTTTTCTCCACACACATATATATTTTCAAGATTTTTTAAGGTACGGTGTCGGAGTTCAGATAATAGGCTCAGTCATTTCGGCTGTGTAAGGCCGGGCTTACGATATGATCTTCGTTTTGACTAGATCATCAACATTTTTACATCTTACTTAGGGTGGATTGCACTAAAGCATTTGTAATTGTCGAAACACTGTCTCACCAAAGCAATGGCCAGTCAAATGATTAGGTACTTTTTTGTACAATTTAATACGCATATGAAAACAATGTCCGTCTTTCCGGGCCTCACACACACAAGAGAAAAAGTATCAAAAAATAAGTATTTATATCATTAAAAATAATTATAAATGCACTATACACAAGAGGTCAATGCAAAGAGATAACCCTTTATTGGTATAGTGTGAATAGATTAGAGACAACCCAGATCAATACATTTAAAGATTATGCATGTAAGAATAAACTACTGGCTCAATGTCCTAAGCAGATATAGTTCAGCTCCCACGTTTTGCAGAGCCTATTTTTAACCCATAATGAGATAGGGAGCGAGCATATCACCTTACCAGGCACAAATTCCAATCCCGGGCGACGCATGTTTGGATATTTTGAATCGAAAACTGAAATACAAATAGCGACAGCCCGATCTGGGATTTAACTCGAGACCTTAAGGTCTTTGATTATGCGGGCTGCCATTATACCAATGAGGCGAGCAATATTAATGTACGCACTCACACCCGTAATCCCCGAAGGGGTAGGCAGAGGTGTAAACAGTACACCCCCATTTCGCCGAGCTTATTTCCGTCCCATGATATGATAGGGGGCAAGCCTATCGTCATGCCGGGCACAATTCTAGACTCATTTCGCATTAGAAAAACCCAGTATCACGCATTAGAACTGCGCCACCGAGGCCTTAATGGTTTCGTATAGTAATCTATCATTATCGTCTTTCTAAGATAAACGAAGATTTCCGAAGAATAAATCATAATTCTACACGTTTACGTAAACCATAGTTTTAACGGTTACAATCTCGCGTTGCAATCCAGCTTTATAAAAAAAAACGTGTAACACAAGAAAGACGATTTTTAATCGCAACCCAGCTTTCGTAATATATCTCCATCACAACCTCTCCATTATATTATAATTAGCTAGGTTGGAACATTTAACATCTACACATTTTTGAACTTAGAAATAAAATAAACCTTTCCATGCAATGGTGGTCTATGTATCTGAGGTCCATCTCTTTTAATATACCAATATGAACGTTTGTTTATACCCTGTACCATTCATCCGTTGGTGATAAAACTTTGTGGATTTTTATGCGCAAGTCCATAAAAACCGTTTAAAATATAAAAACAGCTGTCTATGCTAATAAGTGTGTACCTACTTTAAGAAAACCCAGCCACAGCTTGTTTACTACAAATTCATAAGCACATACTGACTTCTAATGCGTGTCATCTACAAACAACATAATCTCACGCTTTTATTCCCGAGTTGGCAGAGTTGCAAATAGTGCTGTATCCACGTTTCGCCGAGCTTATTGCAGTCTCATGATAAATCACGAGCCTATCGCCATACCGGACACAAATTCCAATCCAATTCATGTAATTTTTCGAATCGACACCTCAAACACAAATTATGATTGCTCGACCTACGAATAGAACCCAGGATCAGTGATTCTCAGCCTTATCACGCTACCATTAGACCAATAAGGCGATTGAACCGCGTCATCAGTTTTTTCCACATTTTATTAATAGCCTAGACCACTTTGTTCCAAGCTAGCTAATTTACATTTAACTCCAAGAACATCTGCGAATGTTTATGTGATAGGAACACAACAATAAAAAAAATCACTGCATATTAGTTGGTAGGTACACTGGTAGGTCTGTTGGGTTTATTTGTATGTATGATATGGATCCAGCGTCTACAACAGCAAACACTATAACTATACCGTCGTCATACTTGGCGTGGAGAGCTCCTATGTCGGCTCCAGTAGGTAATGTTGACGAAACACTGAAAGTATAATATAATATTTATTTAATAATGTTTATGGTGGTCCTACTAAATGGTTGGCCTAGTAGGAGATAAACGAGAGTCACATCTGGGTAGGTACAGCCGCTCTCTATTCTGCTGTCAATAAGCAGTGTGTAAGCACTATTGTGTTCCAGTATGAAGAGTATCTAAGGTAACGAAATTAATGGATATTATATTGAATCAAAGTAGAACAGCATAAAAACACTATTTTTATCTCATAAGAATAATTTTTCCCCCTCCCTGAATTCGCTGTGCCCAACGAGGTCCAAGACTATGCACCTATATTACACTTGTAATATATTTTGTAACAGTTGATAACAATAAAAAAAATATTTTGGTCAATTGTAGAATGCAATTAATAGAAATTTTAATTTTGTGTCCTAATTTTTCATTATGATGAATACCGGGTGCCATGCAGTGGTTTGTAAATGAAAGTGCTGAATGGTATTGCTGTTGCTTAAAGCAGGCGTGGCGCTTACCATCAGGCGAGCGACCTGCTCCTCTCGTCATTCTGTTAAGCTTACTTTTTTTAGGCCGGCAAACAAGCGCACCTCCTGATGGTAAGTGATCTCCACGGCCCTTGTATTTATGGTGGGGACGTCTGCGAGTAGCACAGACGGGTGATCAGCTCACTTAAGTTGAACCATTTCACCCTAAATCACCGCCCTTATACATCCACAATACCTGAGGATCATGAATGCGTTGCCGAACTTAATGGAAGGGATAATTAAAGGGTTGGAGAGGGGCAGGGATTTCGGCCTCCGGATGACTCATTCACCATACGAAACGTAACAGCAATCGGTTACTGTCACGTCAGTTTTATGTGAGATGGTGGTAACAACCTGGTTGAGGCAGCCCATTCATGCTGTAGACAAAACTGTCTACATTCTAGATATGATTCTAGGGCGGAAACGAAATGATAGAGGTAAGTGGCGTCGCCTGGGGTTGACTACAGTCGTATTCGAAACTATACATTTAGCAAATAGGACAATTGGTGTCACACCATGAAGCTTCTTGGCCTAAAGGGAGATGATTAAGTTATATGGCAGACTCAAGCAAACACCGACACCATTCTAGCTATAATAAGCATATAAAGAACTTACTCATAACAAACAATCCTGAAATGTGGCTTTGGTCGATTAGTCTTCCTGAAATGTTGTACATCCCTATTATAAACATCGAAGTCGATTTTAATATTACATTCTGCATTCACTGTTTTATTAGTTTTAATTATCCTTAATTTCTTTAATAATGTTGGCATGTCTGAGGAATCTTCTGCTCCTATTATAGAATGTACCCCAGACTGATTTTCAGGTGTCAAGGCTTTCCTTTTTTTATGTTCAGCCTCATACTGTTTATTAATTTCTTTTAAATACCTTATAAATGCTATTTTAACTTCTAACCAGTCACCATAGTTTTGCGGATGACTTTTCAGGAAATCATATAGGAATTGATCTTCGCAATTGTTCATTAGGCATGTGTATACACCATTCTTTGGACACATTTCTACTCTGCCAAAGTCATCGTCTTTAGGCAGCCAATGCGCATTAAACTTCTCTAAAATAAGTTGGTTATCACTCAATGGAATAGTCTGTTGAATCTGTGAAAGTACCAAGGAATTATCTTTACTAGTACTGGCGTGTCCATTGCTTTGTGTTTCAGAACGTTTTTTTAAAATATAAAACGGATTTCTTAATTTCTTCTTTTTCTGTCGTTTCTTATTCTCTTTTACGACACAGTCATTATCTGAACTAGAATCAAGGGTAATGTGTCTCCGATCCATCAATTCATAATTATCCTTCAAATACACATCGGCGTTATAAGATTTGTTGAATGATTTGATGGCACTGGATAAGGCCCTCCTGTGCCTTGATGTGGATATACCTTTAACTTCCAGGTTCTTCAATCTCAAAGCTATTTGTCGAAGTTTGTTGAGGTTCTCATTGAATGTGTCTTCTTCTATTCGTGGTTTTTTGGTTTTTATTTCCTCATCCACATCTAATTCTATTGTTTCTACAACATTTGGCTCATCTAACAAGTCGAATTGCGGGGTTAGACGCAACCTCGCATTGAATTTTAAATTATATGTATACAAAAGTTTATGAAGAGCTTGAATGGTTTGAATGTGTGTGTTTCCAGGCATCACCATATTACCTGACAAAATGTGATTCTTCACTTTGGTAGCCAGATTTTTAACTGCTTGTAAGTGAATTTGTTTAGCGTTTATTGGTCTTTTTGGCGCTCTAGGCAACGAATTATCGTTATCGTTGTTTGAATCTAAGATATTCATATCAGCGAATGGTCTCAAAAATGAATTAGGCCTTATATTAAAATGAAGTCTTGGGTGAAATTGGTTTTGAAAAAATGGTCTATTATGAAACGCATTAAAGTGAATGAAATGAGGTTGCGGCCTCCAAAAAAGGAAAGGACGAAACTGCTGGTTAATTCTTGGTAGCCTCATGTGCGGATAAAATTGTGTCATATTAGTATTTTGAGGTGTTTCACTTCGAGAAGTATTCCTTAATCTCCTAAGAGATTGATCTTCCTCGTCGGATGTAGAGTATGAGGATTCAGCTGACGTTGATGTAGAATTTTTTGCTTGAACCTTTTTTAGGTCTAGTTGGTAAGTAGTTTTATTAACATAAATATTCTTAGGTATATAGAAGTCCTCAGGTGTATTTATGTAGACCATGTCTTCTTTCGCCATTTCAGGTATTTCATCGAAGAATTTATGAATATCTTTAATAGCCCTAAATTTTCGGTTTTGTAACCTTTGTATCTTGATTTCATATTTGAATATATTATTATTATTATGTTCAACATTTTCTGTGTTTGTGCTTTGACTTTCTTGTGAAACTTCAATATTTCTACACTGATCAGAATCATCTTCAGTCAAATTCGTATGTCTTTCCTCTGTAAGTAAATTTACGTACTTAAAATATGGAAATCGATACTTAATAAATTTTAAAACATCTGTATACTGTTAATTAGAGGTTTTCAAACAACACAAATCGACACCCAGTTTAACTCTATTAAATGAACAATATTACGATTATCCCTATTTCTCACGACAGGTTTGCGTAGAGTACTTTAGCTTTGCTCTCTAGCTAAGGCTGTAACTAAGGCTAAATCGTAAATATGATGTGGGTTCCAAAAAATGCTTAGAAATCTGCTAAGTCAATCGGTGTATAAAAAAATTAATATGTGTAGGTACTATTCATTTTACATTAAACTTTCTGTTGAATTAGAATTTGTATTAATGTACTCAACTAATGTAAACAACGAATGTAATGTGGCCGTATATGGGTGGTGGCGATCACGTACTATCAGATGACCCACTTGCTTGTTTTCCGGCCTATTCTATAAAAATAGTTTTAATTACTGCTATTTCATAATCTTTGATGCAAATTAAGTAGTGAATTAATTGACTTATCCAATCACATGAATCGTTAATCAAAATAATCGAATAAAAATTGTCAGCCTCCGTGAAGCAGCGGTCGAGTAGCCGGCTATGAAATGAGAGACCACGGGCTTAATTCCCGCACCAAGACACGTTTATAAATAGAAAAAACAAATAAAAACCACTAAAACGTATGTATGTAGTAGAGATTTAAGATTAAGATTCTCTCTCTCTCTTATATTAGTCGGGATCGGCCAAAAAATGTTTGGGACGACAACGCGACGGATTGAAAATAAAAATTGTTTCATAACTTCATTCACTAAGAAATCCTTTTCAAGAATATTTTTAAGAATGCTTATATTTAAACTTTCCATTGAATTATTTAAACAGCTATGTAAATTTCATCAGCATTGTACATCTCATATACTTACTTGAATTATTCTGCAATGTCATGCTATTTACTGTACTATTCTGATCTGTACCTTTGTTACCATTCACATTATCACATGTTTTACCTATTGTAGGCGGGAATTCTGTTTCATCATCGTTTGTGATTGTTTTTGATTGAGTTTCATCTATTTTAGGGTTTTCATCGTCCATACCAACATGTGCCTTACCCTTAGCATCTAGAATGATACTAGCTGGTGAAGTTTCTGTATGAGTAGTACTTTCTACAGTACTAATTTTTTCCATTAAAACATTGTTTCCATCTGATTTTGTAGTGGTAGTTGATAGGCTAACAATAGTCATTTCTACAGTACTATTTTCCTCCATTACATCATTGTTTTCATCTGCTTTTTCAGTTATAGTTGATGGACCATCAGTAAAAATTTCTGCAACACTTTGTTCTTCCATTCTAGCAGTATTTCCACCCATTTTTTCAGTGATAGTTGATGGACTGTCAGAAATACTTTCTACAATTCCATTTCTTTCCATTACAGCATTATTTCCATCCGCTTTTTCAGTGGCAGTTGATGGTCCATATTCATCATTTAAATTAACAACATCTTTTGTAATGTTTGTACTATTTTCTTCGATAACAGCAGTATTTCCACCCGTTTTTTCAGTTATAGTTGATGAGCCATCGGTAGTACTTTCTACAGTTCTATTTTCTTCTATTACAGCATTATTTCCATCCGCTTTTTCAGTGGCAGTTGATGGTCTATATTCATTATTTAAATTAACAACATCTTTTGTAATGTTTGTACTATTTTCTTCGACAACAGCTGTATTTCCATCCGTTTTTTCAGTTATAGTTGATGAGCCATCGGTAGTACTTTCTACAGTTCTATTTTCTTCCATTACAGCATTGTTTCCATCCGCCTTTTTAGTGGTATTTAATGATCCATATTCAGTATTTAAATTAACAACATCTTTTGTAATGTTTCTACTATTTTCTTTGATAACAGCAGTATTTCCATCCGTTTTTTCAGTGATAGTTGATGAGCTATCGGTAATACTTTCTACAGTTCTATTTTCTTCCATTACAGCATTTTTTCCATCCGCTTTTTTAGTGGTAGTTTTAACAACATCTTTTGTAATGTTTGCATCACTATCATTATGAGATCTTTCTGCAATTATGGACTCAGATTCTTTTTCTTTTACACTAACTGTGCTTATCTCTCTATGTCTGAATACTTTATATCCTAATCTACTGAGAGATGCATACACTTTGTATTGATTAATTTTGAACGTATCATCAAGTAATAGAGAGTATGCTTTCTGTAAAGACACTGTCACATCATTGTGTTTTAGTTGTAAACAATTCTGGAAATAAATAGGTTTAAGTTACTGATTAAATTAATGGTCATTATAAATTACATATTACGATATTAATTCAGTTAGGTAAACTATTTATTACTTGCTATATTTCTGTGCATACAAAAATTTTGTATTTAGTGTCCGACCGAAACAAGATTTTCAGCCGAAACCGAAACTTGAGCAGTCAAATTATAACAAAAAATAAAACCGACTAACAGAATTTAAAACATGCCACGCTCAGGTACAATCGTCGGTAGGCAATCGGGAGGGACCCAAAGCCTTTTGTTATTAACGCGGGGAAATCTCAGATCTCTCCAAGCCAGTATGTGTTTCAGAAGTATGTCGAACTCATAGGCCTAGGTCATCCTACCAACTAAACCCTTCAGTGTTCCAATCTCTTCTTTATGTCAGGGGCCATGAGGTACGCGTATGCATGTTGCCGCAGACGACACCTGTCCCTATACAGAGACCTTCACAGTCAGAAGACTAACCTCTGACGTGTTACAATAACGACATGCATTACACACGCCGTCAACAGGCCGATTTACGGACGCCGGAGATCATCTCTACGGCATCGGTTTCGAAGACCCCGTTAGAGGTTGGGTTTTTATCTCCCTCTCTTTCACAAACCTCACTTGTTTGCAGAAAGCAAAGCACCACAGTTGTGAGCCACAGATCTTTGCCAACAGCCGCTGCTAATCGACGGCGCGTTGTTTCTCATGCGGGACAGGCGGCCCAGGTGTGGTGCGGACTGCGGTGAATCTTCGTAGCACTCACTGGTAGAATCTTGCAGTGATGCAGTGACATATGTGAAACAAGTAATTCTAGAAATTAGTATTACACTTCGAGTCGGAAGGGTCAAATCTATGCAACAATGTCAGTCAACTCAGCCGTTGCCAATATAGCCACGTCCTGGTGCGATGTGACTCACACAGGAAGAAGCGTGTCGTCTGTGTAATACACCACGTACCGCGTAACAACCAATCGTATCCGATGTTTTATAGCAAAGGTCCTAGGACCAGGAACTTTATGGGGGACATCGACCTCCGATCCTTGTCTATAATTCGAACTGCTATTTGCGTAATGAACCCCTTCCTCATTACCACTGGTGTCCTCTAGGGTTCGGAGCTGAGTAAACGAAGAGAAAACATGTGGAAGAAGCTTGTAAACATCTATCTGAAACGAAATTTGGTAAAGACTGATTACGTGGCTTACAGAAGTACAAAGGTCTGGTTTCTATCCAGGTATATTATAGTATATCAGTATAAAATGCAAGATCAAACAGAACAGTTACACGGGGGAGGGGAGACCCAATTCACTTCCCTCCCCTTCCTAATATCTTAATATCTTTTCTTTAAGGTCGTTAACACGTCTGTGATTCTTCTAATAGGCAGTGATGATCACTTACAAACAGGTGATTAACTTGCTCATTTGCCAGCATTTACTATTTAATAATTGGCTGTGAAAACTGACCAAGTTAAGCTTCTAGGGTCTGTACTATGAGTCCGATAATATCGCCCTCGACCATACTGGCGTTAATTGTCACAAGAGTGATTTACGAGACTTCTTAAAATTCCTAATTATTTTGAGGAAACTGCAGAATTATAACTGACGTAGTGCAGACAAAGGCCTGTGAAATTGTTGGCTTGACGTATTAGAGGAAGGCATAAGAGCCAATGGTCTCACTATGGAGAATGCTAAAGATGGGGTAAAGAAGAAACGTCTAAATAGTAAGGTGGGCCCTGGAATTAAGCTGAAATATCTTGGAAGAAAATATTTAACATCTCCTACAGAACTAAAGCTCAGAATCAACTACATCTGTTAGCTCATCAATTATTTTTTTATAATTGGCCAGACAAGCTGATGGCCCATCTGATGGTAAGTTTTAGCCAAAACCGAAATGTTAAAAAAATCAGCGCTTTTGGCCGATCTGCCCGAACTGAAACCTTCGGTCGAACACTATATGTATTGATTAAGCCACAAAGTAAATTATTTAAGGATTATAAATGTGCATTGCAGTTTATATTATTTCAAAAACATTGTACTCACAACTTCCATTAAAAATAATGCTTCCTCACTTCGAAGGTACAATTTCTTTCCAACATTATGGCCAAAGAACTGCCAGTGGCTTCCTGTCTGCTTAGTCACTTCGGCTAGTTTTAAATCATCTCTCCATTCTGCTTGGCTTAATGTACCACTGAAAGGTTTATTTTACTTTACCAAACCCATTCAAGTTATATTAATTGTTGTATTTGCCAATGTTACATGTTTTATGCTAAGAAGGAAGATAAGATATATTACACCCAGTACATTAGCTACTCAGTTTTTGTTATATTTTTTCTATGTTGGAAACTTTCATGCAAGCATATTATCCAAGTAAATTGAATGAATGTTTCGCAAATGAAAAGAAGATTAGACACAACTCATTTTTTTACAAATGCATAGGATGGGTCACGGATGCGCTGAGGTCACGGGTTCGATTATCGGGTCGGGTATAGTGGTGTTGGGTTTTTCTATTACGAAAATGCTCAGTATCAGCCCGGAGTCTGGAATTTGTGCCCGGTATGGCGATAGGCTCGCCCCCTATCACATTAGGGACGGAAATACGCTCAGCGAAATGTGGGTGTACTGGTTACACCTCTGCCTACCCCTTCGGGGATTACAGGCGTGAGTGCATATGTATGTATGCATAGGATGGGATATTATACATATGTAATTAAACTTGAAAATGCTAATTAGGTAATTTCTTACTTAGTCCTTACATATGGGTTCAATTTCTAAATTGTTAAATAAATAAATAATTATCTTAATCTGTGATCAAAGGTACAATGATCACAGATTAATAAAAAGAAAAGTTTATTCAATGTTTTTAGACAGGCTATTATCAGCTTAAATACATATATATGCACCCACGCCTGTACTCCTCGAAGGGGTAGGCAGAGGTGTAATACCCACATTTCACAGAGGTTATTTCTATCCCATGATGTGATAGGAGGTGAGTCTATGCCCATATCAGGCACAATTCCAGATTCTGGGTTGATACTATCCATTTCATGATAGAAAAACCCAATATCACTTTACCCAACCTGGGGATTAAACCTGAGACCTCAGCACAGCAGTCTTACTGCATACGCATTACAACCAGCATAAATGTGACAGCTCCACTGGATTATTACAACTGTCTCATAGAAAACTAACTTGTTTCATATAGTGAGTAAGATTACCCTCCCTAATCCTCATAAGGTCCGCAACACATCTATGATTCTCGGTTTTGTGGATGTTCATGGCCAGAGGAGATCACTTACCATCAGGTGATCCATTTGTTTGTTTGCTGACTCTGCCATAACATTACATATATCGTCTCATAGCTAACAATACCGCGCAAGTTAAATTGGCTTAGTTTTCAGGAGAGACATAAAACTGAATATTTTTATGAACATGTGTGATGTAACCAATGAATTGCATGGTGACAGAACTAATTGAATATCGTGCTTTATATGGATAATTTAAATTTTTGTGTAAATTTATTAGATACGTGGCAAAATCAATTTATCCAATGACAATATCACATGGCCAATTTTGAGTTCACGGTATTGTTAACTAAGCGACAATATGCATTCTCTGCCATGTGCTGACAGGAGTTTTATCCAGTAAGTCAGTTACTAATTATAATGTACGCACAAATATTTCCCTCAGGATGGTTTATCACCCATGAATGAAATAAAACAATGATTCTTTATACCTTTCTTTTGATTAACTTGACAAACAGCAATATGCGAGTTTTTAACGTAAATTGGTTACTTTCACTCTGTTGCTAAGTTTTATATATGTAAGTATCACAATTAACATATTGATAAATGCATTCATATATTTAACTTTTTTTAATTAAAATATTTATATTCAACATAAATTTGGATAAACCAGCTTACTTACAATTTCTCTATCCTTTCAACTTCAATCAAATGTTTTCTGGCTTCTAATGCAGCTTGAATTTGTTTTTGCTCCAACCATGAGCCATTGGGTGTCACATCTTTCAATCCTATCTCAGGCAATGTAGCAAAACTCTTCGTAACACCCCTCGTTACCAGTTCTTCTCCTCTAAAAAGAAAACCTTTCTTTACATCTATTTTACCAATGTTTTTATGCATTGTGAGGGTAATTATTTAATAAAAAATATTACGCCTTTTAAATCGTGTTTATTACTTACGATAACAGATTCAGTGTATTCATGGTCATTTAATTGTTAGACGACTTTGTACATAGCATGGTCTTACAACACAGATAAAATTCAGATCACCAACTACACTTTGCATCAAACAAGTAAATCACAGTAAATCTTTCGTGTTTTGAATGGCGTATCACAAATGACGGAGTATGCGTACAATCCCTAATCTGTGCACAGAACAATTTTACTTGAGTCTGTGGACGGAGTACTGTAGTCTGTAGTCTGTATTGCGTAGCAGTGCTGCCAGATCAAAAATTCTACTGCCCAGTACTACGTTGACTGAGAATCTAACAGTACTTAGATTAAAAACCTAGCCCAGTACTAATAGCCAAGCAAAAAGCGCTACATTGCATGAAGGTCAACAATAAAAAAACCGCTAGTTATGTTATAAAGTTTAAAAACACTCAGTTGTGTAACCCCATCGTGTCAGGAGCTCGGGGCGGCCGCGGCAAGTTTAATTGGGTACTCTGTCAGTTTATGTGTATTATCTATTTTTAAGGGCCCACGCCTCGGTTGTTTATGTAATTAGGGCTCTGAGTTTTTTTGTCAGTAATTTGAATATACATAGAGTTGACATTGTTTATGATTTCTACATTTGGGGATCCCCTAAGACCGGGGGCCAAGGCGAACCGCCCCACTGTCAGGGCCGGTCCGCTACTGAAAGTACTTTCAAACTCTGATGGTTCACCGTCTAAATAAACCACAGTTTTAACGTGGATTTTATCAACGATCGCGTCGGTTATTGTAAAGCGGAGTCTCCTACAGATCTACAGTCTATTTTTAGATTATGGCTCCATAAATTTTCGATGATTTCACATTAAAACTAGCATTAAAAGCATTAAAACTAACTTATATAATCTAAGATCAAAACGTATATATCTTTAAAACAAAAGTCCTAATTAAAAGCTTTTATTTTATTTTACATTTTTGCTGTCAAAATATGACGTAACAACTAGATTTGTGTAGTCGGTATATAAACTACACTGTATTAAATTTACTATTCCATGTTTAGTTTTAGTTCAGTTATTTTAGTTATTAATCGCAACCGTAGGTATCGATGATTTTGGGTCTGAACGAGAATGTAAGTACTAATCAGACATTCAAATATAATAGTTACTTCTAATATATGAACAAAAAAAATCTAATATTATGTGCACAGTAATGTACAGCTGTACAAATACTAAAAGCCCGAATTAGACCATTTTAACTAGTGTATGATATCTTTCCAAGGTCTTGGGAGCAAAAATAAAAATAAGCGAACAAAGTATTGAGTATTGTGAAGACTAAAACAAGCGCAAGAGACCGTTGCTTATAACATTCCGTACCCGAAGGAACGGAAAGAAGAACTCATGGTATTCCGGAACCCTATTACTAAGTCTAGGCCGTCGGTCAATCTGCCTATCTGTCTGTCTATTCTACCTATAAAGGACAACAATCTTTTGAACAGTTGGTTGTATGTGTTATGATGTCTAAATACTACAACTTAAGATTTTTATGAGGTGGCTCTCTAGACATATACATGAAGAATTATTTTATCCATTGCATTGGATAAAACGACGAAGGAGCAACGACGTATTTATAAATAAGTCATTAGTTTGTGAGTTAAGCGTGTGCAAAGTCTAAAAAAATATGTCCTAACCAAAGACTTTAAATTAGACGGGCTGTTTAGAACACAGACTACTTAGAAAGAACTGACGTTGTTTAGAAGTAAAATCGCGTCACCTAACGCGCGAGTTTGACAGCTCAAGCGCGAAAGCGGCAGTGCAGTATTAGACGCTTACGAAGAAGTGACATTATTAAAATGATTTTTGCCCTTTTCCAGTTTGTCTCTGAAAGTAACTATACGATGTTTTATTGTAAGTGAATTTCAATAATTATACAGTATGTTTAACATGTGTGTTGAATTTATGTAAGAAACAAGAAATAAATGAAAAATATATTTTTTATTTTATTTTTATGCCCTCAGAAGACTTCTTCGTTCTTTGAGAATAATTTTTACAATACCCTAGTATGCAATTCAGCATTTTCGTAAATGTACTATTTCCATCCAATATCTAAAATACAAACATCACACTTACCTTTCACCTACTAAAATTCATTTTAATTAAGTAAGTACCTATTCCCACTTTGGCGTATCCGTTTTTGTTTTACTATTCTACATTATCGCTTCGGAAGCGCTGTTCGCTCTAAGCTAATTCTAGTTATGAGTAAGCGAGATGGTAACAGTGAGTTGGCTGTTTGGTTTTGTTTTAGTTTTCGTTCACAATAAATAC
This sequence comes from Mimas tiliae, assembly GCA_905332985.1. Classification (NCBI taxonomy): domain Eukaryota; kingdom Metazoa; phylum Arthropoda; class Insecta; order Lepidoptera; family Sphingidae; genus Mimas; species Mimas tiliae. The sequence goes on along the minus strand of HG995247.1, from coordinate 5,283,333 downwards.
TATTTTCGAAGAAAATATAGATATAATAAAGATAAATTAAGGTTCCGGACCTTAAAATATATGCACGTAATTATTGGCAACGTTTTAAGGGTCACAATGAACAAATTCTTGTTATTTTGTCGAATTCAACGTTCGAATAGCCTCAAATGACAACAACCGTTCCTGTCGCTCGCTCGCTGTCGACTATATGAGTTGCGGTCAATTGACCGTAATTAAGTGTGCACTTTCTATGTACTAGACAGCCGGTCTAGTAGTATACATTAAAGTCTTTGGTCCTAACTTTTAACACACGGCGTGGAAAATTCGGAAAAGTACAAGGTAAATTTTTGATGTATTTAACAAAGACATTAAAATAGCCTAAGGTAAATAATCCATATTCATTCTACGGATTTTTCTGCATCACCCTACGGATTTTTAGAATGAAATCAGGCAACACTGCTGGGTCGTTGTCGGTTGTGTTCTGTAAGAAAATTTTAATTGTAATTGTATTGAGAAGATAGAATTGACCTATATTTTTAATGTACAATACAGCTTGTAGTTTAGAGTTATATGTATGCGTCTGAAGGACTTGTATCCGTGGCCATAAATCAAATGAAAAAATGCGTTTTATCTAAGGTTCTGCCTGTGGCAGGAGCCGGCCATAGAGAGCAGGTGGAGTTTTGGCGGGAATTCTGACTGTGCTGTCGATCACTTATTTAATTTTATAAAATATAGAAATATAGTTGTATTTGTTGTATAAACGTGGTGTGAAACTGTGCAATTAACATTGACTGTGATGAAGAGTGCGTGGAATCATTCATATGTGTGAATTTAAGTGATTTTTGACTAAGTGTATTGATCGAACTTGATTGTTCGATCCGCTTGGAAAATATCCTCTTCATCGTTTAAAAGCATCGTAATGGAAGGGATTGACTACAAAAATCGTTCTTGTGAATACTTGAAAATATATAATATACTTTCATTAGCTATATGCATGGAAATGTGAAGCCATAATTAAACAAAATGAAAGAGAACAGAGGGGCCAGGGACCTTATATCCTCTTTGCCAGGGACTAACGGCCATTTTTAATAAACGATCTCGGTTTGATTTTCCGGATAGATACTGAAAATCAACCAAACTATGTAATTTGTACGCGTGACCTTCAAACTGTATTCTGCTCATTTGTGCGATTTATCCTGCGAATAAAACTATCTTAGTTTCATCAACTTATTTCCATGCTTAGTTTATTGAAAAGGCCATAACTTAACGAAATTGGAGCAAAATGTGGTCAATAGAATTTGAAACTAATTACATTGTATTCAAGTTTAGAATAATCTGTGAAATTTTAAACTGTGACGTCTGTTGAGCTGCTGTTATCATATTACTTTAAAATCCCTAATTTATGAGACGACTGACAAGTTCAACATAATCACGTTTGTATTATCAAAGAGATGGGCAGAAATATAACGAGTTATCATGGTATGATAAGGGGAGAGTATCTGGCCAAATAAGTCGGCGCAACATGTTTTTAACATATCAGAAAGGTTTGACATGTAGTATTCCAGAGTTTTTACGAACGACCGCCTACCTGACGTTAACCCCTCACTTCACAGCCGGCTACTCGCCCACTGCGCCACGGATACTGTCAAAACCACTGAATCAACTAAACTCTAAAGTAAATGATTATAAGAAATTTAGTAATGTGTACGTACCACAATTAAACAAATAATAACTTTTAACTTAGTTCATGTGTTGATAATAAAAATTATCACGGCCTTAGAAATATTTATGTCTGAATACTGAAACGCAACTCAAGCATGTAAGATCATGTTAGACATGTTACGACCCCCTTTTCTGGCAAACTGTATGAAAATATGTAGACGGTTGTACTCAACCGCTACTGCGTTTCAGTATTCGGACGTAAACCTCCATAAAATACCTAAATTTATCTAAATACACAGTTTATCAGCCTCATTTGAAGTTATTTATATTATAATATCTGGAACAACGATTATGCATTACTATGATTTATTTATTTATTTTTTGATTACTTTGATTATTATTATGATTACTTACAGAATTGGTAGCGGCTTTAGACGCAATGTACTATTGTGTTATAATATCTGGAACAACTAGTAAAAAGTAAAAAGCGTTTATTTTATAGCAACAATAATTAAAACAAGCATCTCTACATGATCGTAATATTTGGACTTTATAGCGTTATTAATGAATAAAGACGCACTAGTCTTAAACATGACGATAATGAAATAATCAATAAGATTAAGGTTTAAAAAAAATGTACCTATCGAACTTTATTTTTATTTGCTTGTATGACGTGATGAGCAGGAGGCCAATTCTCGTATTTAACTGACACTGCGAATGAATTTTAACCGAACTGAGATTAGATTTTGATTTGACCAAAAAATGGTACTCTGCTGCTCTTTAAGTTCAGTTCGCTGTCAATCTCATCTCGATGTCATTGCAATCTCAAGTCAGTCACAATTTTGACGTTTATATAAGGACATATGTCATATAAAAACGTTAGCAGAATGCCATTTTGGCTTCAGTCAACTTTTATTCTACTTTCGATCTCATTTCGATCAATGTTCATATTTGCCGGTAATTCTTGGTTTATGAGAATACCATTTGCAACTTTATTGACATTAAGACTAGAACGGAATGACATTTTTAACATTTTAAATTACGAGAATTGGCCTCCAGATCGCTCACCTGATGACAAGCGGCACGCCAGATCCCAGATGCAACATCACTTAGACACAATACAACTACACTTCATGGTACCTACTGCGCTGCGCTCACAGAACACAGGAAATAAGGAGCGCTGGTTACCCTGAGAATTGTCCATTAATTTCACTAGCTTCAATACCTTTAAAGCTGGAACACCTGCTGTTTGGCAGTCGAATTAAAGAAACTGGTGGTATCTACCCAGACGGCGTCTCGCATACGAGAGCGTTACCATGTAGTAAAAATTCCCCTATTTCACAGGTAGCGTCGCGCTGTGATCGGTGGCTTTATTTAATTTCTACTTAGTTTGTTTGCGAAACCCTTCCTGACTTCTCGGGAATTACCGACAAAATTCCCGGAATGAGTTGTTTTAAATTTTCTGGTATTTCCTGGTAATATGTCCTAATTCTTAAGTAAATCTAATCACTATAAGTAAGCAATAAATACCTATTGAACAAACGAAACACGTAAAAACGAATCAAAACCTAATACATAAACACCCTCTGTAGAAATATTTTACCTTCTTCAACCCGTTCAGTAAAGTTCAGCCACTTCTTAACTTAGGCGGTTAATACTGGCAGTGGCTCTTGTCTGTCTCGTAGCGTAAGCATCAAAGTTGTAGCGCAGCGCGGCGTAGTAACTCTACGTCGAGTCGTAACGTAGCACGTCGGTAGTCAGAGTTGTACCTGACGCGTATCGATTAGGTCCCCGGAATTATCCGAAGCCGTCCGGTCAGAGCCGAACGCGACCGACGTCAGCCGAGGCCCACGTCGCGTCCATACATAGCGGAAGTAATGAAATGTACAGAAATATATGAACCGGAAAAATTGTCGCTCTCTTTTTCTTCCCGTCGCTTCTTACCCCATTCCTTAAAAAGGTTTCTTTTGACGGTTTTCCCTTTCATCGCACTGCCTCGGGCTGTAACAAATGATTGTTTATACCTATGGCGATGCTTTATTGTTTCACCTGCTCTTGTTTTACATAATTATCGAAATTCGTTTATTAATGAAATATGTAACGGGTAAATGTGTAAAACTTTATTCTATGCTGTAACTGTATTGTATTGTCAAAATTCAGAAAATGGATTCCAGTTCTTTAATAGAAAAGCGTCAATAAGTCCCTATTAATTCACAAACCGATAATGCTCTTATGAATGCATTGTTATGGAACCCGGGGGAATGTCCCATTAGTCACATATTTTCTTCTTTTAGTAGAAATAGAGGATAGAGTAGAAATCTAATATTGTTTCATTTGTGTTTTTTCTGATCGTTTAATTAAATTCATGGTACTAATTTTCATAAGTTTTAAACATTTTAGTGAGCCGAGGTTACTCTGTTTACACCACCGACCACCGCGAGGGTGTGAGTAGGGTGTCCATAGGGTGGCGCACCCCACAATACGTACCACGTTATTTATGGTATATTTTGACGTGCAGGCTCGCTGCTAACTTCACGTCGCGCAGGATAATGGGGTGATGGATAGTGTTATCGGTCGTTTTCATGGTGTGCCTTGTTCAAATCGAGCATTTTATATTACAGTGTATTGTGGAAAACTCCTTAACATGTCAAGTATGGTAGAGGCGGTGTTCTTTTAGTAATTTCAGTTGGTTGCGACCGGCATTTCATTCAATGCGGTTGTACGAGTACGTACTAAACGAACTATTACTGTATGCTGCACGATGCTTAGTTGAATAAATGCAATATTGTGGTAAAAGTGAAGTGAAATTAGTTTATTGTTTCTTTATTCACGGTGCGCATTACCTACGCTGTGGTAGTTGCAAGGTAAGTTTCGGCATTATAAAGTTTTTTGTTATAATTTGATTTATGTATGTACTCGTGCGGATATTTATTTAAAATTTTTCATTCATGCAGCATCAATTTGAATGTATTAAAAAAATTGTGGTAATTTAAAAACCACCTACAAGGAAAGAAGTTACTGTAACAATGATACAAAAGAAAAAAAGGATAGTTATTACTAATGAAGTAAATATTACGATCATATTGATTATAACGCCATCTATGTAAGCAAGTGCTTAAACATTTCATAGTTCCGTATTATACCGTCAACGACAGCGCCGAAGTGTCAGCCGGCGACACGCCTGCAGTCACGCGGCGTTGACGCGCGTCGCAACATGTTTGCGTGGGTGTAGATCGCTTTGTGATAAACAATTTATGTGTTTTCTTTCTTATCAACTAAACAAAATTGTGTACTATTGTTATCTGTGTGACTAAAACACGACAATTCCGTACAGTTGAATGTTTATAAAAGTGTGCGTTGTGACGTTAAAGATAAGTGTTGAGCGGAGTGCATGTTTTGTTGTTGCTGACTCGAAGGACAGGATTTTGGCCGTGCTGTGAAGGTCTAGGGCCGGCATGAGGAAAATAAACGGTAAGGACCAATAAAATGAAGACCTAAAAAGTCTAAAAACTTAATAAAAAGTTTACCTTCAACCGATAAAAACGGTCCATAGTGTCACCGGTCAGTAGGTAGTTGTCAAAAGTAAGCACCCAAAGATATGTCTCCGAGGTCGAAGCATGAGGTTATGTGAGATAATACGGCATGTTTGGAGCGAGATAGATAAAATTTTGCAATGCGTGCAAGCTGGGTAGCCATTATGTCAACAACACTGGGCGCTTGTAATTTAATAGGGGAGCACCTTTGGTAATAATAACAGCAGGGGTCACTTTTGTACTGAGAATTAAAATTATTAAATCCTAACACGGTTCGTACTTCTTGTAGATTTTAACCGAATACCTATAGTAATAGGTAGGTACATACTTAATAACACAGACTTATGCTGTGTCAACATTAATTACGACTTGACTTGACTTGACGACTATTACTGACAGTTTTATGAAGAAGCTCCCGTCATTCTTAACTACATCACTACAATGATCTCCGTGTGGTATCAAACAGGTAGCCGGCTGAGAACAGTATCGGCTACTGGTTCCATAATCGCAGCGACAAAAATGTTTGGCCTAAAGCTGGCTCTCCTGCTCATGTTTGCACAGCCCTACTTCGAAAAAGTTGACAACATTTTGTGTTACTAATAGCGGGTTCACACCGTTCTATTATAATTGATCAACTGCTAATGCAATTTCAACTGTCTCAACAGATTATCCATCGAGTTGTATGTAATGAAAATTTACAACTATTTGATAGACCAGCGCGTCTTTAGTTTAGCATTAGTATTAGGTATACGTATTCAGGCCGACTTCATTATTCGAGAGTCGGGGTTAATAACTACACACCAAAAGTTGTGAAAAGAAAATTCGTGATCGCCGTAATTCGAGTCGAAAAAAGGTGCACCGGCAACGGGGCGCACATAAAAACTTATTAAGTAACTGTGTATCGAAATAGAATTGCCCAAGAGACGGTGGAACGGCCGAAAATCATTAACCGTAGCAGATCCCATACAAATGGTCTATAAACGTAATCCGACGATGGTTGATGGGCTGCCGAGTGGCGATGCGGCCCGACCGAGGGCCGACTTGCGAAATCGGATGTCTGCATCTGTCTATTGAAGACAAAAGGATTCCTCATTCCAGTTTAGATTATTTGAATATTGAAATGACGAACATTGTTTATGTTGTCTATAGGAGTAGAGGCCATGTTTGGCAGGGGAGTAAAATCGTGATATTTGGGCTAGCCATTTGCCAATATAGTTCCCTCGTGTAGTCAAGTATGACTACAAACCAGAGTTAGAAATTCAAGATAATGTATGTCTCGTGATGATTATCTGATAATTAGGTATCGAAATAAGATTACTAGAACGATAACTCTCATATGAATCTGCCAAAAATACGGCTCCACTTACACATGCAAAGGTAAAATCACACGTGACACTATGAGTGTTACGTAGTGTAACAAGCAACAAAAATTAATGAACGTTCAACATCAATTTTATTTCATAAAAGTTAATGTCTTTATATTAAATTTTTAGATCGTTATACGACGTTCTGCACCGCGCAAAAAAGTAGACGCATCAAGTGTCAACTAGAGATTATTATGCACAGACTTTTACAGAGCCCCTTGTACAGAGTTTTGGCGGGGTTTTAATTTTTTTCTTGAGTTACGTTTCTTGTCATCTTATTTCGATGTAATTAGGTAATATTGGATATAGATCATTAAAATGTGTAACTGTCATGTAATGTCTGTAAATTTCTTTATCCGGAACAACCCCCGCCCTTTTAAATCATTTTACCCACTACCGGGATAATTTTCAAGATATCGCGAAATACGTAGTTGCTTATTTGTTTCAAGAAGTACTAGTTCGAGTCGAGGAGTATAAGTTTCGAGTCGAAATATTTATGTAATATTTTTTCACCATATAACTTACATCCTCTATTTTATCACTTTAGCGGATGAATTTTCAAAAATCCCTATTTAGTGTTCTCTTACGTCATTAAAGGAACTTTTTTTGCAAAAATTTTTGCTTCTAGACGCAGCGGTTTCGGCTCTGCGTTGATCGATCAGTCAGTCAGGACAAGTAATTTTATGTTATAGATAGATATACAAAACATAATCTGACAAGCTGACACCTGTATCAGTATCCTCGAAGATGTAGGTGCAATTAATCCTGCGTTCACGGTTCGCCGAGATAATTTCCGCTCCATTATGTGATACGGGGCAACCCTACATACCGAGCACAAGTTGCAATCCTGCGCATATATTTAAAAACTCAACACATATAATTATTGTAATTGCCTGGTCATGAAAATGTATCTTAACCGATCTTTATTTTATTAGATCCAAGTATGTAAGTTAAAACTGGATCAAAACAACAAAATAATGAATGAATGTAACTCGATGAGGAATAGTGAGTACCTATCTGATTCGGAATTCACAATCTAATAATATTTGTCAAAATAATAAAATGATCGATGTGAATCGATGACGATCACCGCTTCAGACCCTGTTATTTACAAATATATTGAGTATAATTATCTACCTGATCTACACGTATTACCTACGTTCGTTATGTACCAGGTCCTATATATCCTAGTCGTAAATATGCATTAGTTATGACGCTCGTGTTGTCGTAAATATTTGTCTATCAATTAGCATTCAAATATGAATGTTATTGTAATTGTCTGTTATATTTGAACTATAATTTAATACCTATTCTATATTGAAATACCTAAAACCTCCTGGTGGGAGGGTACCTGATTATTTTTGTACCCGACTGGATAGCAACCATCATACACACATGATAAAGTCCGCCATAGATACTCGTTCCGGGGTCAGCCAATGTATATCCAGTAACTGCGTTTCGTACGGTGAGTAATATATTCGGAGGCCCAAATTTCCCTCCCCTTCCCAATCCCTTACTTTATCCCTTAAAAGCGCGCTTATAATTATTTTAGTATTGTGGGCGTACATGGGTGGTGATGATCACTTACCATCAGGTGACCCACTTGCTCGTTTACCGGCCTATACTATAAAAAAAAGTGGCGAAGAGAACTGGATGACAGTTTTGCTGACCGTCGAGTATAGTAGAGGGACGTAATGTCTCATGACGATCGACGTTATATTTGGACTACACTGTTCTTAACATCAAGTCCAGGGTATTGAGGCTGAGAAACTGGTGAGTTCCTGGTTTTAAATCCCAGATCGGGTTGTTTTTATTAGCTTGAATGACGAGACGATCAGGTCGCTCGCCAGGTGGTAAACACAACGCTTGTCCATAAACAGAGCAACGACACACAGAAGTTTGAATTACAAAGCAGTAAGCACTGCATGGCACTGGACTGCGCTCGTCATCCCGAGACAAATTGTGAAGTCTCATAATGCCCAGCAATTTCACTGACTTCAATGTCCTTCAAACCGGAATACAACATTGCTTATATACTTTTGCTTGGCGGCAGAAATAAACAAAGCGGTGGCACAAACCCAGACCCAGACGGTCTCTCGCATACGAGAGACCTACCACCTTAATGCTAATCACAAGTGATTAGGTTCTAGATTCTAAAAATCACTCATGATTTGTTCGGGATTGAAATCATGGCTGATATAGTGAATGGCGATAAGTTGGCTCTATTACACCATATGACCGAAATAAACATGGCGAACCGTGAATCAACTCAACGCCAGCCTATTCCTTCAGGTATACAGGTGTGACCTTGTGTATATTCTAATACCGTAAACAGCTGCATATTTTAGGACAACGATAAAAAAAAAGTTCACTCACTACGAAACAATTTCACAATCTCAGTAGAAGTGAACGGTTGTCAAGGTTGAGGATCATAATATTTAAAAATAATAAAAAATAACGTCTTGTTCGATATATTTTGATGAAGCAATCGCATCTTGCCGGTATGTGGATACGGGCTTTAACTTTCGCATTTCGCGTTTCGCACTCCGCATTTCACATAGTACATTCGCAATATCCATTTTGTGAATGTGACATGTAAGCGGCCGTTTTCGGTTTGCGCACGAAATTTATTGTTCCGATGATTGCGACACAGAAAATGCACAGCGTATCTATTTGTTTTAATAACACGGCTCGATGAAGAACCATTTGGTGCCTTCGTGCAAGTCATTTGTCATTTGAAGTCGTCATAGTGGTTGTGATGTCACTGTCTTGGGCGTAGTTGATTCAATGGGTTATAGTAACAGTTGTTATTGGAAGTTCTCAATTAAAATCAATAAATGTATGCTCATACCTCAGAAAACATGATCATCTGCATACTTGAGAAGTTCTTCATAAAAATTTCGAAGGTACGTGAAGTCTGCCATCGCGCATTAGGCCAGTATGGTGGACTAAGGCCTAACCCATTAGTCATTAAGTAGTGGAGGCCCATGTAGAATTCAGGGCTTGTATGATAATATAAGTCAAGCCTGTATCTCTGAAGGGTTTGGTAGGGGTGCAACTAGGGTAATCACGATACGCCAAACTTATTTCCATTCACGATGTGATAGTGGGCGAGCCTATCGCAATATGTATTAAGCACAAATTGATATCCCGAGCAAATCATGAGTGATTTTGGAATCGAAAATTCAAACACAATATAGTCATTGCTCGACTTGGTTTGAGCCCAGGACCTCATTGGTGTGTTCTAATGGCAGAGTTGATTGAATTAAATAAAAGCTTTAGATCTTTTATTATATTCATATTTATAATTTTCATTGTAATGAAAACAATTTGGTAGATTTTACGTTTAAATTAAATACTTTTGCATATTTGGCTAGCTATAATCTTTTTGCACGTTAAATCAGTTTTTTTCTAAAGCAAATACGCGGAACTCGTGGCACATGACCACGCAAAGATAATTAAAAATTCATGGAGTGTGAAATAAAACAGGAAAACAACGAAACGCGCGATGATTTCGTACAAATGAGCAGATATATTAGGTTATTGACCGTTGCATAGTTAGTTAATCGTACGTACATCGCACAGGCAGAAAATCAAATAAACAGTCGCTTTCATCTCCGGTTTATCGGCGATGCACTCCGCAGACCGTAGCCTTGCACTTTCTGTGTACACAGTACAACTGTGGTTCAACTGTTCGTTTGCAGGCAGCCACTACGCAGACGACCGGTGCCGAGTGCCGACTGCCGACTCGATAACAGTTCCTACATTATTCAATTTGCATTCCGATGTGGGAAATACATTCCGAAGTTATGTCGTATGTGTGAGAAGTGTGACCTCACAACCTTGGCCTTTTTATTTTTTATTGTATGTCTAGCGACAGCAATAGACTAGGTTTTTAATTATTGGTAGCGACTAGTGAATAACGCTATTTTAGTTTCTTTGAAATTGAAAAGGAAGACCCAAATTTTTAAAGGTCATGATAAAATCCCCTATACTACAGCGAAATTAAACGGTTTTTTTTTTCTCTTTTGAAAATGGAACATCGGCGTTGTCTATTCTATTCTATTCCGTCGTAGTATAGTGATGTCCTGTAGTGGGTGCCCTTATTATTCCTTTGTATTTTTTATATCTGTGGTATCCCTTCTTACATTTGTTGTGATGTGGTTTTACTAACTTAATCTAACATTTCATTACTAGGTCAATGTCAATGTGGTCAAAGGTAAAGGGCACTCAGATTCGTTAACGCTCATTTACCTCAGTATCGTATCGTGTTACGCGCGCATCGCTCCCGTCACGTCGCCGTGTTTGTTATTCATTAGTCAGTAAAACAATTTCAAGTAATCATACGTCTAATAACCGATAATGGCTCTATTGATTTTACCAGTGGTTCGGAACAGCACTCCAATATTGACAATGAGCGGTAGTTTAGACGCGTCTACGTGCTTCGGCAGCTGATGAGCTCCCTACGTGACCGCCAGTTCATCGCTCCAGTTTTTTGCCACTTGATCTCGTGAATGAGTTTGCCAGCTTCGCTTGGAGACGAGGATTTTGGCAGGATTTATGGGTTGCGAAAACACTAAGATGATTTTTTGGATGACAAAAATTTGCTCCTTTATTGAAGGAAATGAGATCTAAATTGGATTATATGATTTGTGTGCGCGAGTTATCGGTCTGGTGTCTGTTTTAAATTATACATACCGATCCCTTTGTCCGAAATAACGATTAGGGCGTATCTGCGATTGTATATTGCAGAATACATTTTGGTTAAACTCGCAACAAACGATGACCAGGCTTTCTATATAATTTTGTTAAGTTTGGTGTTACAGCTTGTCTGTATGTTACATGATGGTATATTTCTGAAGATAGGTATACTTTAAGATAAATACCTTAAGTAGAGCTGGTTCCATGCAGTAATTACCGTGTCTTCCACACTCGATTTCCTAGTGACTGGGTCATTCAAAAAGGATTTCCTCTATTGCTTTAGAAACAGCACAAATTATCGCTAACATAGATCATTGGGTAGAAATCAACGAGTTTAACTAGTCATGTGCCGGTGTGCGGTTCATTGGTTGAATGTTGATGTTCAGTGGCAATGGGAGTGGTGGCGCCGCGCGTGATCCTCATGATGATGGAGCTCGCACGTATGTCACAAATCGTCGCTCTAGTTCGCATGTGACGGGAATAATGTTGGCAATACAAATAATAGGTGTTGACGCATGTTTCATGCATCTGTTGACTGAATGCAGGTAGTATACATTAGTGTAAATGATGAGACGAGCAGGTTGCTCGCATGATTATAAGCGCCGTTAAACAATAACAAAACTTTAAATCACGGTGTACTGTAATACACTGCACTATGCATAAGATGGAACTGGACTGGAACACAACAATTTTAAAACATTGCTGCTTGGTTAGAAATAGAAAGAACGGTGGTACCAACTCAGACAGTCTCGTATAGGAGAGGCCTACCACATAGTCAGTGGTAATTCGAAAAAAAATCAGTTGAGTATGATCCAACATGTTGATCTGTTGGATTGGAATAACGACTATTTCCTGCGATACAGTTCAAAGAGCTGACACAAAAAACCTTTTTAATATTCCGATGTCCAGATTGATTGGCCACCGGATTACGATAACTTGTTACTGACGAAAAAAATGATTAAGATTTAAGGCACCACGCTTTACGAGTAATTTGACAGGTTTATATCCTGTTAAGGTATGAAACTTTATACTTTTTGCTGCGGCTAAGAGCCAAATAAGTACCACCAACTAGATTAATTTAAGCTGGCAACCATGAATGCTTGAAGACGCCTTCAAATTGTAGCAAAACTAGCAACTGATGGTCTAAGACAAATCCACAAATATTTGCGGATCGCACAAACATTCTGTGTGGATCTTGTAGGATCGTAAGTAAGTCTCTCGTAGCTCCTGATACCATCGATATAGGTTATCTTAGTGTGGGGTTAGGACTATGTGTGTGACTGTTGGGTGTATTCATTTATTATTATTTATACTGGACAATATATTTGCCGTTATTACTTTTTGAGTTTTTTTATCCTGGCAAGTCAAAGTAATTTAACACTAGATGATTGGATCTGATCATAAGTACAGTGCAGTCCAAATATAATGTCAACCATCAAGATATATTGTGTCCCTTAACGATCGGCAGAATTACGCCTACCTGAAGTTACTGCATACCTATACTCTGGTTGACTTCGGAACGCGACTCTCCTGAACTAGCCACTGTGACGAGTTGTTCACCATTTGTACGGTGGTCGGGATTCAATCAGGCACATAAATTTATCAGACGACTCTCCCACCAGCAAAACTATTAGGGAATTTAAATCTTTTAGGGAAGTTAAAAAAACCATAACTCGCAAGGTCCAATAAGTCATAGTTTTTTTACCCGAAGTATTCTTTTTGCACAGTACGTAATGTGGGGTGAAATATGCTTACATTGTTTATCGATTTCAATCATTCTCTAAAGAACGCTGTCCACTCTACTCTTTTCTCTTAAGTGACCATCGAGTATTGGACATCATAATAGCAATGCACTTGAGTATCTGTAGACAAGCATTAAACCATTTTCAAAACGTCTGTACTCATTTTAAGTTTTAGCCACCAGATAAAGCATTTTATACTGCCAATTAAAGAAGTAGGTACTAATTTAACATTTGCTTTTCAGTTTCTATTGACACATGATAATTTCGTACCATATTGTTATATTATATATTTAACTCAGGACAAAAAAGAAGGGTGTTTTAAGTTTGTCTGTATGTGAATGTGTGTGTCTATGGCATCGAAGCGCCTGAACTAATAATGACCCGAATTGAATAAGGTTTTTTTTGTGTGAAAGCTCGTTTAATCGAGACAGTTTTTAGATATGTTTGAAGAAATCTGTTCTAACACTTAAAAGTTTCAGATGTCTGGGTTTTTTATCTGTTAAATAACCTTTACTTGGACATAGTGAAAGAAGCTATGTAGTTGAAACTCAAGCTATCATTTTAATGACGTACAAAATTATAGTGACTACATGCTTTATCGATCTCCATAAACTCTGCTTTGTTTTGTAGTTGCAACTCGCCTTTTCACAAGTTTCTCTTTTGACAAGAGTCAAAAACCTCAAACGCAACATTCATTTAGTTCATGATGAAGATATAGTAATTTACATTCCCAATCAGGAGCAGGTAAACGCTTATACTCGGTCTCTCGTTTATACGGAGGGGTGTGATATATTCGGGATCCATTTAAATATTCCCAGGGGTGATAAGACGAAGGGATGTTCGTCGGTTAATCAAGTAACGTGATCCATTTATCTGGAGCACTCTTGATATGGTGCCGGTGAACTTTGGAATATTGTAGCCTCATTTTGGAGCCGGGATTGAGATATAGAACTGGATCGGCGGTGCGTTGTAGAGTGTCAAAGTGATTACCCATATCTGTATGGGTTTTTAATCACTTGGCTATTGTTTATGGGACATTACTGCGTTATGGTGGTGTGATGTTTTAAGTAATAATTTTAGTTTTATGTTTTTGGATGTTAGTTAGTGACTTTGTGTTAAGTCACTTTATGTGACCCGATAGTGTATTGACCGTTAGTTATGTGCTGTACAAAAATGTCGGACAATTGTTTTTTTAAAATTGTTTGCGATTGTATTTGTTTTGTTCACAAGTGGAAACGTCGCGCTTATATGATTATGTAATCATCACATTATAATATTTCGTATTACCGCACTTACACCGTACATGTATGTTGAACAATACATTTCAAAACTAGCAAGTTAACTATCCTGTACATACAAATCCAACATGCCTGCAGATTCCTACAGTTTTATAATTTAGTATCAACGGTTTCCCTCAGATTCCTTCGCATGTTAAACTTAGTATCGTTCAGCCTCGTTTACTTTAACTTCTTCAACGTAGTGTGGTAAATTTTAATAAGTTTGAAAAATAATAATTCCACAGATTAAAGTGAAATTTTGTACTCAATTTAAGGATTTACATTACGCGCTGTTGCCCTCGCGAGTTTTAATTATAAAAGTAATCAAGTTAAAGCCCTCAAGGAACTTTCTCATTATTTGAACGATGCTAGTAATAAAGATATTTATTATATCCTTTACTGTTCAATCACTTGTATCCTAATTAGTTTCGGCAGGTATGAACCTTGGAGGTGTTGGGTTGTCACAAGAGTTTTTAATAAAATTAGACCTTATTGGATTTGCTCTCGTTATGTTGTATTTGTATAGGAATAGGTCACCTATTAAATTGACATATCTCTGGTGAAACTATGACGCAAACGTAACACCTCTGCTTATCTCTGGTTGTCTTATAATCTATAAGGTTGTCTGGGAGAAATTGCTGTTTGCGATAAGACCGCTCCTTATATCACCCTTACTGTATGGTCATTATTTTTATGTTACTTTACCTATTTGGTGAGCGATAAAGAATATTCTATCTATCTTCTATTTCTGCAATGATATAGGCGCGACGGTGTTAATTCATTTCAATTCCTTGTAATCCGGATAATAATTTTACCGTAAGTATTAATTTTGGTCACGAGTGTAACTACCGCGGGGTCTGTTCTAGTTACTTTTTTTTTACTCTCTCTACTGTCATTTATTATCGATGACTTGTCTTCAATACTTGTCTTTTGGTATGTAATTAGAATTAATTTTGCGCACTTGATAATCAGTTCCCACGGTGCTTTTTATGTATGGCGTGATACTTGTGAGATTTAATTAGAAATTACACGTTCTAATCGTGTGAAATTTTACTAGATTTCTAGATGTTAACGGTCATGTCTTAATTAAAGTTCAAATCTATATATGAAATTTATTTGGCTTTATTAAAATTTAACCAAACAGTGGAAACTAACCAAATATTATATTTTCCTACTAAATGCTGATTATGTTACAAAAGTAAATCCGTATTTCCGCTTCCTTGAGCATCCAAAGCCACAGCGGCGGAATTCTATCGATCGCAATGCAGTGGAAATTGGAAACAGCCGTGTGGCGGTCCGGCCGTGGCTGTACTGTTTTACTGCATTCGATCTATTTACGGTTTTATGAACGTCGATAAACTAAGCGCGCGTTGAACCATGCACCGGTTTGTGTACATCTGCATTTAAATTGACACCTCTTATTTGTCGATACGATGTCGATATTGGTTCTAGGGTTGTACGTTTAGCTCGATAACACAATGTTGTCTTGTTTATTATACATTAAATTTAAATTTAAACGCGTGTTCATATGTATGTGTAAATGATTACGTTTTGTAAACATATTTATATGTAACATGTTTCTTGAGAATGCAACGATCATAATCGTAAAGTTTATTGTTTACTTTATATGTGTGTTTTGTAAAACTTGCGAGTATATTATCGCCTTTTCTACGCATGTGACAATCAGAGAGACCATCTCTTGAAATGCATTGCAATTTGTAACGCAATTGTTACCTTTGTTTGTATACAATTCGTAAATACAAAATGTACAAAAAAGAATAATACAATAGATTCTTTCGCAGTAACTAAAATCATAATACAAAAGCATCTTTAATTTCTCCCCGAGTTAAGTAACTATGTATTCTTCTTCTTCTTTGTTTCGAAATTTAAATTCTCATTTCCAGCTCAATGTGCTATTTTCAACCACAAAAATCACATATTACGATATTGACATATGCTTGACATTTACCACAAAAACAGCAACATTTTAACTTGTTTTGACATTTTTGTCTAAAACAGTCTTTATTGCTGGTTTAGATCTAGATAAATGTATCTAGACCCTGAAATGTTTAGTCATTTTGCGCGACCGTGGCTCACTTTCGCTAGTTTTGGTGCCGATTCACACGGAATGCAAATGAGTTTGTTCTTATTCAGTTCATCACTGTTTTGAATGTTCGCACCGAGGTCATGAATGCAAAAGATCACATGTCCAACAATGCTGATTTTATCGATATAGGGTTGTGTTATGAGGCACTTAGTCATAAAATTCTCTATAAAATGTACCTGAGGTCTGCATACATAGCAATCACCTACCGATACAATCTTTGTGAGAAATACTCTGTTCTAGGTTTCTGTGTTTATGTGGTCTAAACAGCATCATGTAAGTACAATATGCTTTTAATGCTAGAGTAATTTAGATTTGCTGTAAAAGGGATAGCTGTACGATACAAAATAATAACGCCGATAAAAAAATGGAACAAATAAGATTTTATTTATGGCTTTTATGCATTTAGCCAATGAGAAGTATTAGATATATTTTTAAGTCTTCACAAGAACGATAATACACGAGTGTGCTAATGTGAAGGTCTTGTCGGAGTTTCGGACTTTAATTCCTCAAAGAACGATGCTTCACAGATGAATTTCTCCAAGCGGAACGAATGTTTAAAGTCGGTCAACACGCTCCGTCGAAAATCTCCCAAATTCACTAATTTCAAAGATTCCATGCTCTGTCCATATTTTTTTAAATTAATGAACCCACACCACTTTTATATACAATAAACAACTTCTTACTAGTTTATGAAAATAAATAATTAAAACAAGTGACCGATGATGATGTTAAAATTACTGTAAAAAATCTAAAGAATTTTGACTATAAAATAAATCATTAAAATTTGTATTCAAATCAAATCATTGATTCAGTAATTAGGCCGCCAAGGGCACTTTTACACGTCAAATTAAGAATCTACCGGTGCTTCGGAAATGCCCACTGGTCTGAGAAGAAGCACCAAGAAACTCAGCCGTAGGTCTCTTGAATTTTTTTTATATATAATAATTTGGTTTATTAAAAGAGTGATAATTAAAATTAAATAATAAGGAAAAATACTACCTACCTACTCATACTATACAGGACTAGTGATGATTGAGGTTTTTTATAAGGATTTATTTACATTGCGACCTAAATGTTAACCACATGCAAATGTTAGTAATAATACTAGCTTATATTACAAAGCAATGATAAATATAAATTTAATTAGCGGCTAATTTCGAAGTGCCTATGCAACTTTATATCGACAAATCCCAACATAGAAAATAATCGACATTCATTCAGTAGGATTTAAAAACTCGTAAAGGGATCAAAAATCAATAGTAACTTAAACACATAAACGTAACCCTCTACATGCTATTTGTTATTCATTCACAAGTAAAAGAATGTACCCACTAGCCGTCTATCAACAGTTAAAATTAGTACCAAGTTTAATCGTTTAAAACCACTCTAATACCTGTTTACACAGCGAGTTATCGCAACGAATACCGAGGCACAGTGTAACTCGTTCATCGGCCCAGGAAGTGACGTCATGCGAGCGTTTCCTGCAACTCTTCTCGACCTTCACCTAAAAGCCTCTTTGGCCTCTTTGTATCGTTGTCTGTGGCACACGTGCCTTTTGTCTCTGGTTAAGTTACAAAGCTTTTTATAGTTGAGATAGTCAGGTGAGAAGTGGGATACCGCAAACTGTGTCGTCAGGTGTTTCCATTTTATGTAGGTGTGTGAATGTGTGGTTTTCTTTGTTCTGCGCAATTTTTAGAGTGTAATAAGTTTTAATTTAATATTTTACTACTTTAGTAGGGGGCGAGACTATCGCCATATCGGACACAGTTCCAGACTCCGGGTTGAAACTAAGTATTTCATGATAGAAAAACCCAATATCTCTTTACCCGACCCTCGAGGATCGAACCCGAGACTTCAGCACAGCAGTCGTACCGCGTATGCATAACAACTGCGACACCGAGGCAGTTTGTTTTATTTGAGTTTAAAATCCTGTACAGTGTACATATTAGTTATTGTTTTCATGAAAATAGAAGACTATTCGTATTTTACTATTCGAATGATGTTACACGAATACGAGATACCCGTTACTAATGTTGGTCCAGCAACGTTCCGATAAACCTTTTGTCGTCATTAATGGCGAAAATCAATGTCAGCACAGACAAAGCGGCAGACTGGAAGAACCGACCCGTGGGTCATGTTCGACAAATAAATAAGCATTTTGTACGACTTTCGGTTGGTTGATTAAGCGTGGGTCGTGACTCACGAGGTTGTCTCGTGGCATCTAGCTACCGTGTCCATGGTATATGTTGTGGTGCACAAACAATGTGTGGCTTTTCAATGCCTGGCTTTAATGGCAATATCAGCTGTGTTGAATTCAGTGTTTACGATTGGATGTTGTATTGATTGAATGTGGCGTTTGTTCGAGACTAATTTAAATTCTTTCACAAATATATAATTTCCAAATAAATGTAAATAAATTATTTACGAAATATACGAAAGTAGCTCGAAATGGTTCGTGTAAATATACGAGCCCGGTGCCTCGCCTAGAACTTGGCTTGACACTCGGCCGTGTGTCTAGATATAAGGTGGTTCCCCAGAGGGGTTGACGTCAGGCAAGCGGCCGGTCGTAAAAACTATAAGCCAAATCTTTTTATAATATGTGTTAAAAAGCATGTTGCGCCCACCACACTGTGAGTGAGATAAGGGAGGTGGAAGAAGCAATATATTAGGTGATAGATCCCTCGTATACGCGATGCGGTGCTGCTTGGCTTGGTACCACCGCTTTATATATTTCTACCGCTAAGCAGCCGTGTGTCGTGCTGTTGTGTTTCGGTTTGAAGGAAATTGAAGCCAGTGATATTACTTTGTGAGATTTAACATCTTATGTCTCAAGGTGACGAGTGCAGGCCAGTGTCATGCAGTGCTTCATAATTTAGAGTTCTGTGTGGTGTTGCTTCTGTTTATAGGCAGGCGTTGCGCTTAACATCAGGCGAGCGACCGGCTCGTTTAGTCATAAAATCTTAGGATAATAAAACAACTGCAGATTATCCGCAGATGTTGAGAAATTAGGCCTTGGCCTCTGCAACGTCTCTACGTTAAACTGTGTGTACACAATAATTTTTTAATCAGACAATAAGAAAAAGTTTTAAAAATGTTGAGTATTTCTTAAATAATGGCCATGTCAAGAAAATCTATTGAGGAACATTTCCGTTCTCCGCCCAAGTATTAAATGATAATGAGAGAGAGTTTATCATGTTCATTGCCTTCTGCTTCCCACGTCCAAACTCGAACATTACCAATCGTCACAATGGCGAATTCGCAGATATTTGCATTAAATTACCTGCTAGTTTTGTCTACACGCTGCTGCGTTGTTTGTGACTTGTCAGACCAGCCGCTTTATATGGTAATTTTGAGAATTATTCTTGTGACATTTCCAACGGTTTGGTTTTAAAAAAATCAATAGACGGGAAGTCCTGATGTAGTTGGTAATTTACGGCATTTTTTATTTACGTTGTGATACTAACATGTTTCAATGTAATTTTTATGTTATCGATTCAATTGGAGTGTAAGTGGGTCTAACACATCACATCATTTCACATCTTGAGCCCAAAGCCAACCTCACCTACACGTGGTACATTCTGCTGATTAAGACAGAGGCAATGGCGAAACTTCGTTCCCGTTGCGGGCTAAGGGTTGCCCTATATATCATACTGAATGTCGTCAGGTCTGTGGCGCGGGAGGGCGGACCTTGGTCAATACCAGGCCAATGGCCGGGATGGCGCCAAGCAGAAAGAATCGATTTCAATTACATATTTTCAATCCGAGTAATTTCCGAGAATATTCATAATACTAACTGGGGAGAGCGTAGTAAAATTTCCATGTCGCCTTTATGGTTTCTAATATTGTATGGCGTCTGCCACCATCGACATTTGATGACCACAAATAGTTAATTTGTGAAAAAACTAAATAGGTACTTAATACATTAAGTTATAAGTATTTTAACACAATGTAACAAATCCAATTTGTTTACAAACCAGCAGCAACCCTGCTACATTTACTACGCGAGGAAAGCATTTGACGCCGTGTCTCAAGTTGTTGAGACAGCTACACCCACACGGTCTTAACTGAGCCTCTACCGTTACTTTTTAAAGCTACACCACTTGTGTATCGATTTAAAATTGAACGCACAATTATAAGAAATGCGTAATTTTGTACCGTTGAAATTAAGCAGGTTAATTACGAAGTCAAGGATGCAGTTTTGTATGGCTTTGAAATATGTTTGCGATCAGACTCGAAGCGAATAACCCTGGTGGAAGGGGGAGGGGGGGGGGGGGGTCTATAACATATTCAGGTAGATGCACTGTACTGTTTAACGGACGAGGCAATAGCGAAACCTGGTTCCCGTTTCACGTTGTGGGGTTACACAGCGGGTCGCCCCATATAAGTAAAAAAAGTACAATAAGTATATAATTTACCAAATACCGGTAAATCTACGGTACGAGAAGGTGGACCCTGACATTAAGCAGGAATAGCGCTAGGCAGAAAGAAAGATCATAGAATATAATAAGCGACGGTACATTTTTGGACTGCACTGAACTTACTATAAGTATAACGGTTCTCATCAAAATTATTTTTGTAATTTATTAGAACCGTAACTCATAACTACGGGGATAAATAATAAATTGCGTATATATGATAATATATAAAGCCGACGTGGAAATAATGTCAAGTATCTACTACTAGCGCTTATGTAGGGTTCAAGTACCTATATTATTTCGCTGGCGATATTGCAATACCGTATGCATGTGCCCGACAAAGCGTTGCGGATACTTGTACTGTTTTAAACAAAATTAATATTTATTTTATCAAACTAGATTTGTTTTTTTCTCTAACATTTGCTCAGTTTAGTAGTGTATAACTCGCCTAGATGCTATGAACCATCTAACAAACGATGAAAACCGTCACGGTGATTCGCTTTCATGAACCTCAATTCGGAACAAGCCAGGTATTTCAGCGTTTCCACCACGTATCCGGTAGTGTAGTTAGTACTTAGACATCGTGCTTAAGAAACGTAGTGTAGGATGCCTGCACGATGCACCGACGAAATTTAAAAATGGTAGCGGGTAGCAGTTGTATGTGGGCTACCCAATACCAGGATCAGCGCTCATTGGAGGTGAACTAGGCTGAGATGATGAGTATATCTAGATCATTCTAGATGTTGGGTAGGCTGGCAAGGTTACAAATGATAAGATCAGAATGATTATCGTCGTTTTTTTGTATGCAATCAACTCCCACATTAATACAGAGTTCTGAAGGTCGCGTCAAGCGTCAGTTTACTAATAACGTAGTAGTTATTATGTCGACCTCAGATAAAAGTTCTCATGTCACAGTGCAAAGTTGTCAAGTCATAACTAGTTAACGGTATTTACTAGTCTACGAATAATACGTAATTATACCAAACGTAATTAAATGTCAATACTCCCGTAAGTAGGTATCTAGTTTAAATGTTCAAATATTACTTCCCGAGTAAAGTTTGCATGTTTTGTGTTAATGAACTAATTCCCGTTACGAGTTACGGCCCAAAGTCTAGTGAACGATCAATAAAATACTAATAGAGGGCGTCTGAAGCGTCATTAAATAATTTTATAACAGGATAAGCCGTAACTAAAAAGGGATTTGTAAAGGTACACTCGTGGACATATGTTTTATTTGACAAATTCGTGATCCAGATAGTCGTATCTACTTTGAATGTTTTAACGGTAAATTAACGCGCTATCCTTTTTATATATTCATTACCCAAATTCTTGCTAGGTAGGATTGACAGTACCACGTACTGGAAATGGCATCGAAACCCACTGAACACTGAGGTGACTTATGCGAACTATAACATACAGTCTTTGTAGGCTGTAGGATAGGAAGAATCTGTCTGATTCTGATCCTTGAATTGTTACGAGTCGGGGTAAATATTTGCTTAAAAATGTGTTTGTTGTCTATATTATGTTATGTCATGTCACCTATAGCACTAAAAGCTCTCCTTCCTCAAAAAGACATAAAAAAATTATTTGGTGCAACACAGTTAAAACAAAAATAATAAGCTAAAATATTTTGCGCCAAATGGTGGCCAGTTCAGCATATTGCTGAGCTGATCGCCTAGCGCTGATTTCAACTGCCCCCCTAAACTAAATTTAAAGTCGAAATGTAAGATGCATTTTTTATACACCTTTAAATACGAAGTTTTGTATGAAAAATTTGTTTCCGTGTTTGTAATATTTCTGTAGCCGGATCTACGAAACACTTCTGTCATCACATATACATTGTAAGTTGTCACTTTCGAGTCGTGACTCAAAGACAACGGAGCGAGCTTTCGTTGCCTCCTTCCACCACGCAGGGTCACGTCGCCATCATAAATTAACGATAGTTGGCTTTTATCCGAGCTCCTTTATCTATAAGGTGCAAATTAGCTGTGAAGATATCCCTTGAAATATTGCCTTAATCTCGTTATTAACAAACTGGAGTGGCTACTTTTTAAAACCGACACTCGGATATTAGCATAGCTCGTTGTTGAGACACGACTATTCAACTACAGTTATTATAAAAGACTTGAATGCAATGGCACAATCGATATGGATTAAAAGATAACGATTGATGACGTTATCGACTTTTGGATTGAATCGTTTAATTTGATATCGGCGTGTAAATCGGATTTAAATCAATATGTATCTTACCTGATTAAATCTGATGTAATGGGTGTTTATTATAGCTTTTGGTTAAAAGCAGTATTATCTCATTAAATATCGTAACCAAATTCGATTTTTCGGTTATTTGAAATCCCTTTACATTCTCTTATAATGTATTTTCAATAATAATAGAATTCTCTTTCATTTGCAAAGTATCCCGTTCCTTCCGATTGCTTTTTGCTCGCGTCGAAAATACCCCGTCGACAATTTTCGATCATGTTTCCGAAATGATGTTTATCTAAAATGCAAAGTCATAAAACTTTTCTAATAACCATCTTTGCGTGGCGTGCGAAATGGCGAGTTTGAACGTAAATAATTTCCATCCCAGATCTATCTTTGGCTTCGTAATCACATTATATTGTGGCGCCAATGCTGAGGCAATAAGGTTTGACGTGCCTTGGCCGGGACCATTCCAAATCCGTAAAGTACTTAATGTTTTCAATTCAGCATAATCGGTTTAGAATTTCCAGAGTTCCGCGTCCGTAATTGGATTGGTCGAAGTTGGCCCCAGTCTGGGGTGAATTTTTCAACGGACTTAACCGCTACTCTTGCTTACGATTCGTTGAGGGTATGTATTTAATCTCTGTGAATAAACTGCTATAGATTTTTGTTTGGGGATAACGAGTTTTGTTTTTATTTGTTATTTCGTGTGCTTAAAGGCCAGTTAATATTGAGCACTCTCGGGTCACGTTGGTGTATCGTTCGACGACTTAGAACTATTGTCTTTAATTAGTATAGTGTTCGCATCACGAACTTACTATATTTTCAATTGAGTTACAAATTTTTATGATTGGATGACGTGCTCACTGGAATTGAAATAACATGCAATTGAAAGAATAATTGTTATTTTACCATGACTTTTATATTACGCTAGAGTACAATCACATGATATCATTCTCAGGTTGGTAATGGTTACATCACCTTTATAATTTAGGTAATATATGTCATTGTTTTGTCACGATAAATCAATAAAAAAATTGGTTCGCCGATTCCTTTCATCAATCACACCATTGTACGCCCGAAATTTATTTACATTCTAAAGTTATGAAATAGTTGATAAATCGGCTCATTTGTGCATGTCTATGTGTGCTATGTGTGAGTGAGCTTGTCAATATATGTGTAGTTTTGATTTAAATCTGCATCAGCCGATGCCCTATATCTATTGTCTGGCTTACACAGTCATTGCGTCTATACAAGCACATCATGCACACAGCAAGACGTACACGAAAATATAGTTGCATTCAACTTCTTATGCCGCTAAGATAGTAAAACCGGTAAGATAGTTTTCGACGTGCTAGAGCCACGCTGTAGACAAAATTGTCTACAGCATGAATGGGCCGGCTCGTCCGGGTCGTTACCACTGTCTCACAGAAAACCGGCGTAAAGTAGCAGCTTGCTGCTGCGTTTCGTACGGTGAGTGAGATATCCGGAGGCCCAAATCCCCTTCTCCTTCCCAATCCCTTATTATCCCTTTCCTTTGGGGTCGGCAACGCGCCCATGATTCTTTTGTATTGTGGGCGTACATGGGCGGTGGAGATCGCTTACCATCAGGTGACCCACTTGCTCGTTTGCCAGCCTATGCTATAAAAAAAAAAAAAAGTATTCCGGAGTTATCATCTATTCTGGTCGAGTTGATGAATACAACTATCGAGATGGCTAGTTAGGATAATGATAGTCATACAAACATTTTTTTATAGCAGAGGCCGGACAACTAGCAAGTGGGCCACCTAATTTCACTCAGATAACATAATTATACCATTGTCATTTATGTAGGTAGTTACTTAATAGCTTTTGTTCATGACTCCGCCCCTATCAGTCTTTTTCTGGAGTATTTTTTATAGCCTATATAGACTTACTACAGGATAACAATTTATTATGGCTGATATGGGTTAGGCGTATTTCATGGTAAACATTAGTCACTGAATGGCTCTAAATTGTATACATTTTTAAGTGTTGTTATTTAACAAAATATCATCTAGCATGTTTAATCTATTATTTACAGCGTGCAAAGTTTTCACGACCAACAGAATAACACAGCAAGTTTTTGTCAGGTTTAGTTTCGTGGGAATATAGAGTGTTATTAATAAAATTAATGTTGGAAGTTTCGTCTGCAACTAATATGAGTGGCCGCTTAACTTAACCAAGTTTTCTCACGCTCCGCCAGATAAAACGGTGATTTTGCGAACTCATTTCTGATTGTCAGTATGTTGTGAAAATTTCGGGATGGGGTTGGTTCGGTAGTTGGAGATTTCTTAAAATAGGCAGATATTTTTTATGGATGTGTATCTATCTACTTATGCAAGATGATGCATCTTTAACTATGATAAGATGAGGTATAAGTGTTCTTAGCTTATAGAGTTTAGGTACTGACAAAAATACACCGTACCCTAATGCTTACTTGTAAAATATTTTATGCGGACTTGCACAACTATCCATATTATTATCCTTTAACATGTTTTCGAAACGTCTAACCGTATGAAAATTTTATGTTAGTAAACAGTGGCAATATGATTTCATTTTAAGTTTCCCATCCGGCAGTTTAAGGTTATTATAACAAGCAATGGTTTACGTTATTCAAGGGTTCTTTTGTTTCCAGTACTATTAAAATGTCAAAATCTGTAAATGATGATTATTGTTCTGCAAGTCGGCCTAATTAGCCAGCCAGTTGCTTGTAATGTTTGGTTGAATCTTCAAAATCTAGGCTGGATGTATGGTGGATATAAATCATCCATGATATTGGTATGGGACACACCATTAGAAGCTTGTTTTTTTATCCCCGACAAATAAGAGGAATGTTAAGTTTGACCCCTTTGCAGACAAATCTGTTAGTGTGTGTATGTGTGTTTCAGTCTGTATGTACTTATATATTTGTTGTGGCAACGTAGCGCCTAAACGAATGGATCGATTTAAAGCGGTTTTTTGTTTGAAAGATTATTTATTCGAGATAGTTCTTAACTCTGTGTGAAGAAAATCTATTCAGCGCTTATCAATTTACAGATGTTTTTCTAATTGACGTCGGGGATTTTTAACGTTTAGGTTATTCGCAAAATTAATTACATTCTCATTGATATCATCTAATCTCAATTCTAGTCAAATATAGCAGAAGCTTGGAAGCAAATTAAAAACATGCTTTGCTTGTTCCTCGTAGTACCTACTCCCCCTCGACAATGCCTTTTTATAAACTCGCACCCACTCACATGTTTAATAACAGGGGTTCAGATGTTTGAAACCTTTTACTCCGCTCACATATCACCGGGGGTAGGCGCTAGCCTTAATGTGCTCTCTACGACGTGCGACAAAATGTCGAGTGCTCTTCAACCGAACGTTTGAAAGATGCGTATTTCTTGATTTACTGTTAAGATTACTTGCGTCTAAGTGTTCTGCGAGTAATGGTGAATGGAATGATGATGAAAGTCGTGTATTATGTGCTTCAGTTAATAAGTTGTGATGTGGGGTTTTGTGGTTGGTGATGGTGTTTGAGGTATCTATTATGTGGATTATAATTTATGTAAGTTGCAAAATCTATTTCTGACGTCCGATAAAAATGTATATTATGAAAAGCAAAGTCCTGAATGGCTCATCATCGCCCAGCCATACCATACTAGCATAATATTAAGCTTAGAAACTTAAAATTTTGCGTTGGTGTTGAATGTTGATATGTAGACGTCGTGTACGAAGGAATTTCTCGAAATACAACCCCTAATGGGAGAAAGGGGGATGCAAAATCACTTTACGGGAGCGAACCCGCGAGCAAAGTCTACTTTGATATAAATGTAGAGTTAAATACTTAATATGCACAACATATTGTTGTTATCTTATTGCGTCGACCGTTTATTTTATGTTTCTAAGTTAATTATTATTGATTATGTTGAAGATCTGAATACGCTGGCGCCAGGACGCGGCTTCTAACCTACGCACTAGAGGTTATCTACTAAAACTATCGTTCAACCTTCAAACTTTCACTAAGTATATGTATGCGTATACAGGAGTATGTACCTAATGGTGTAATTAAAACACGCGTTACAACGCGAGCCGGACCGCAGACGAGACGCAACTTCCTCGTGTTCACGCGGTGCGACTCCAAAGTACCGAAGTTTGACGAGTTAATATAAACAGCGTGCGCTGTACGTGTACCTCGTCCTTAGATCGGCTCGCGCTATCACGTGTCGTTTGACTGCACCATAATATGTAATCCAATGTAAATGATCAAGGAGCAACCGTTATGCTAATTAAGCAAGGTTTTGTTTGTTTGAATTATTGATAACTTTGCCTATCAGAAACTACACAAGTACGCTTACTGATTATATAATGTGGAATTAACCGTATTTGTGTTTAAATATGTATGTTTTAAGATTATACTTGGTCTTTGGGGTGTCATCTGTAGAATGTTCTTACAGAATATTGTATTTGATTAATTTAAAGTTATGTTTGTTACAATGGTTACTATTCTGTTGTCACCCGACTAATCTAAATCCGAATTAAGTTTTTTTAACCATTTCACACCACGCACATACATACATACGCACTCACGCCTTTAATCCCCGAAGGGGTAGGCAGAGGTGTAACTAGTACACCCACATTTCGCCGAGCGTATCTCCGTCCCACATGTGATAGAGGGCGAGCCTATCGCCATACCGGGCACAAATTCCAGACTCTGGACTGATACTGAGCATTTCGTAATAGAAAACCCCAAACCACTTTACCCGACCCGGGGATCGAACCCGATACCTCGGCGTTGGCCTCAATCGTAACGCGTAGGTACACATTACAACTGCGCCACCGAGGCAGAGAACAATAAAAAAATACAATTATCTGTTTCAGTTTAATCGGTTCCTTGAACATGAGGGTGTAGAGACGCGTTATTAAAAATATATAGGTATAAATGTATAGTAAAATACCATATAAATTTTCTTCATATTATATTATTACATACGAACTTAATAGTCTAGTCATATTTTATAATAGCAATATTTCGGAAAAACTATGTTATGAAAGATAATAGTAAATTTCATCACGTCTGGATGTGGCGTGAACTAGGTCATCTGAATGTCGCAACCGCAGGGATTAAGTTGCCGACGAGAATAGTCGTCATCGATGGCGAAACGTCTCAAAATTCAAACTTTTATAATGAAAAATGTCTCGCAGTTAGTAACTCCGACTCGCTCCCGTTGGAAATATTGTTATCGATTGGTACCAGCTTCCGAGATAAGTTCAAAGAGACGTCTTGTGATGTACGTTAACTGGAAAATACTTTACACCCTTGTTGACTAAGTATGTGGGGTCTGAGGGTCTTATATGCGGTGTTATGAAAATATAGCGTTACAGTGGACTTTTACAATGTGTTACAAAAAGGTATGGTCAAATTTAAAGTGTACGATACAATAATTTCACCATCCGTAGTACCAAATCCGATTGCAATACTAGGCCATGAATAAAGCATTTTCTTTTTTATCGAATGAATAATATTTCGATATTCGACTTGCTACTTTGGACAACACTAAATGATAAACAGCTGAGCTTTTGTCTCACTCTAGCATTGTTATTCTCGCTCGTGTATTTCACTTAATTTATACGAATGTGATCGTTCTTATCGATTGTAATAAGCGAGTGATTAAAATTAACGTAAAATAGTTGGGTGTTTAAATTTTATTAAGATTAGGTATATAAACATTCACTGTCGGGTGTATGTAATAAACCTAAAATATGACCACACCTTTCGGCAACACGTTGTATATCTTAAATATTAGTTTGCTAAGTTTGAGTATAAAGTATTACTACTGTCCACTAGAGACTAGTTTAAAACGATCAATTCGCCAATCAGCTTCGATTAGAGTCTTTGCTGTTTATTTATTATCTCATAATTTGAGAAAGGTATTCTGTGGTGGGTTGTGTATACTGATAATGTTAACTCGTCGCATAATTTCGTCTGTTTTTCACGAAGCACGGATGATCGATGTCTTGACTTTTCTCCAACCTTGCTATTTAGTAAGTGTCTACTCGCTCAACGTACCGTGAATGTTTACTTGCTCATGAAATGTGTGTGCGTTCATCAACCTTCGGAGTAATTACTTATGTTTTTAATCAAGTTACTTTATTGCAACGTGAATCGACTCTTATGTTCTAACATATAAACATTTACTGAATAAATGAAAAGGTTATAATAAAGTAAAACACAGATGAAATTATTAAACTAGTAAATATTTTCTTTAAAATATCAGCTACAAAAATTGCTTAAAATTTCTATAACTCAAATATATATATTCTATAATCAAGATTGATTACTTTTTGCAAAATTATTTTGCATAAAAACATATTTTTTCGACATTTCTTTCGAAGGGTGCGCTCTTACACGGCACCTCATAAAAGATTTTAAACTAAACACCTGCGAACGCGTCATACGAAATGGAGTAAGTACATGCTGAACCCTTTTTATAAGGCATGTGCCTCCTGCACTCGAGCCACCCTCGCAGACGCTCAGTAATTCATATCTTTTGAATTATTACCACCTACTAATTACAGGTGATGATGCCAAGTTCAAGGGAGTTCCGACACGTTTCAAATATTCAGTGGCCCGACCTAATTAGTCACCCTTGTCGAGGGGATTGTGGAAGGGGAGAAGTCCGAAAGTCGTATACGGAATGCAAGAGGTGTAATGTATGTAAGAGCCGGACGTTAAGCACCCTCCCTTCTTGACCGGATTGAATTACAGGCGTTTAGTGATGCGAGCAAAGTTGGTATGTCGGTGAATTTTTCTTGAGAGTGTGTTTTTTGTTGCTTAATAAGAAATGTGGTTTAGTAAGTAAGAAAGTATATTATTTAAGAGCGGATAATGCATAATATAATCTCATGTATTCTTCAAATTTTTAGCTAAAGCGAAAAATCTAAATCAGATTTCAATTAGGTAGAAAAAAAGGAAATTAAGAAGAAAGTGCAAGAAATGAAGAACGCGTCTTTCCTTCTTAGCTTATGATAGTCAATTGCAGGATTAAAAATACTTGTCATGCCTACTTTGATCAGACTCCCGCTTAAAATATCAGAAGACTAGAGTAAAAGAGCCTTTCACTCTACTTTTTGCGATGAGCGTCCCATTTATACCTCAAGCTCATTTCTGTCCCAAACTTCACAACGCCATACTTTTTAATTACATATTTCGTTATCATTGTACACGCGAACTTGTTATTAGTTTTCGACCATCCCGCGTGTATTGCAATTACAATAAATTAACACAATTACACCTGGTGTTAATTGTTAAATTTAGGCCAATGGAACTTTAGATTTCGAAATGGCCACGCGCCGTATTGTTTTTATGTAATGTATTCTTTAACTTTGTGTGATTAGCCAATTTGGTGTTAGAAAGCCTTAATTTACTTTAACAAAGTAATTGCTGTTATTTGTCAGCCAATAGGCGTGCTTTACAATATTGTTCTCTCTTGAGAGTTCTATCTGAACTCTTTAAGGCCCGTATTATAGAACAACACTCAAATGAGCTCTTTGCTAAGTGTCGATTTCTGTACACGTGATTGGTCCGTTTTTGTTTGGCGCCAAAAATAGACCTAAGAGTTTGAGTTACAATCCATGAAATTCCAGTGCAATGGTCGGAAAATTAACGACTCTCTATATCCTAGATTTCCTTTATTGACTGACGCCTATAGTAGTTTACTCATTTGCTACGATGTTCGGTCAATTAATTGTAACAACGTAGCATGCACCTAATTGAATTGTTGTTACAAGAGTTTCGTGTGCTCAATTTGTGATTCTGTATCGGTGCTGCAAGCGGAAATGCGTGAATGTAACCGTGTTTGCATGCGTTGACCGATTTGTTTTGATTGTAAATGCGTTTGTTCTCTCGGTGTCGTGTTTAATGTTAAATTTTTTAAATAATTGTAGTGTGATTATATAATAATTTGTGTTTTTTTAAATATTATGATTAACAGTTAAATAAATAAAATACCTAACTACGTATGGTTATAACAATCAAAATTTGTTCTAGCGTACACGGAATCTTTTAAATATATATTTATTATATAATTTTATTTGGTAGATGTTTTAATAAACTTATTATATCATCCACCATCGACACTATCGATAATTTCTCTCCGCGCCCCTACCTCGATCAGCCCCTGAAATATAGCGCCGGGATCGACGGTGGCCTGTTAGATTATTTCCTTGTCGACTCCACCGTCCACACTTATACACAAGTACACACACTAAGCTTGACTTGTTGCGTTTTACAACTGCTACTTATTTAAACTTTTGGGTTTTGAACACATTCTTCATTCCACCTGTTAGTCGATATCATCGATTTAAATCGATATTCGACTAGTCGATATGACGTAGTACGAGTATCGATATTTTATGTCTTGTGATTGCTGCAGTTATAGGGTTTGTGATCGTCGCCTGTCACTATCCATTTCCCCTTGAGTGCTTACCACTTTGTACACACGACATCATGTCAGTTTGTCACTTTCTTGTTTTGTTTTTTCTTCTTTTGCACTCGAATAAAACATCCATTTCAATATGCTTATAATTTTTTTTTTATTTAATTATACACAAATAAATTAAACGCGCCTCAGAATGAATTATATTATTTATCAAACCAAAACGTTATACATATTTTTAATAAAACCAGTTAACGCACACTTTTTGCCAATTCCGAAATGTGTATAGAAACAGAATCCAATAAAACGGATGCGAGCCACAAGAGTTGCAAATTTTTGTACCTCAAATAGAAATGCCGTTGCAAATATTTGCTCCATACATGGGTTTCGAGATATTAATACGAAGTTGCACCTTGGTGTGTACGTTTTTAGGAATCCGTACCCAAAGGGTACCGACAGAACCATATTATAGAGTTTACGTCGTCTGTTTATTTGGCAGATATTTTCACAAAATGTATTGTTATGCAGATATCCTAACAAATAATAAAAATAAAGTAAAAATTCAAGGGTGTGGGTACGAAACCCCCAGTACGAGAGTACGACTCGTACTTGACCGGTTTTTATTATTCGTATTTTAGCAGCAGACGGGTTGGGTAATAAGAAAAATTATTATTGTGTAATTAACTCTACACATATCAGACAAATAGATGCCTGGCTTTCTTGTGTAGCATTTATTCTTTAATAAATGTCGGTTTATTCTTGCATTTTCTACGCAATAGTGATGGAGTGGCTTCTTTGCTCTTACCAAAAGGGGTAAAATAATGGCGTATTTGTTTTGACTAGTATTTTCATTGCCTTGGTTTTATAATACTACCATTTACGAGTAGCATACTTGACTTATAGCATTATTCAAGAAACGAAGAAGTTCGAAGTTGTTCGCCGTTACACCTGATAAATCTTACTTTGGATTCACATTCTTAACATTCATCTTTCTGTC
The DNA here is from genome assembly GCA_905332985.1 of Mimas tiliae. Taxonomy (NCBI): domain Eukaryota; kingdom Metazoa; phylum Arthropoda; class Insecta; order Lepidoptera; family Sphingidae; genus Mimas; species Mimas tiliae. The sequence continues at coordinate 5,250,916 of HG995247.1, read as the reverse complement.
ATAATGTTCTATCTACCGCAATACTTAATATGTAGAATGAAATTCAAAAATTTCTACATATCGTAGAATTATTGCAGCAACTTTTCTCCCGTTACAAAGGTGTTATCCCACGGCGGCAATTACCGAATATTTACCTTAGTCCAGTTTTGGTGACAGGTGTTTTACTTCGGAGACTAATGGGGCGGCTCTTACAAAAAGTTTCCCGCTCCTGAATTATATATCAAGGGTTTACGGGACACCGAGCCCACCGGACAGATTATGTTAGAATCGTGCTTGAAAAATTCATTTTGCCGAAAGTAATTGTTATGGTGACAGTTCTACAAGTCACTTGAACCTTTTTAGGTTGTGAAAAGAGAAAATATACTAACAATGACTCAAGAAATGAGGTTGTTGGTAAATTACATCAAAACTTATAATAGTATATATTTTATTTATAGTATAGGCCGGCAAACGAGCAAGTGGGTCACCTCATGGTAAGTGATCTCTACCGCCCATGTACGCCTACAACACTAAAATAATCATGGGCGCGTTGCCGAGCTTAAAGGAAAGGGATAAGTTAGGGATTGGGAAGGGTAGTGGAATTTGGGCCTCCGGATATCTCACTCACCGTACGAAACGCAGCAGCAAGTTGCTACTTTACGGTGGTTTTCTGTGAGACAGTGGTAACGACCCGGATGAGCCGGCCCATTCATGCTGTAGACAGAACTGTCTTGGTGACTCAAGAATCCTGTAAACGACTGGCTTGAACTGGTAACCAGTCAAAGAATCCATCTGTAGACCGACTCGCGTTCAAATTGTACATCTTTTTAGTAAACCGTCATTAAACAAATCTATATTTTTAATGTGTAAGCTCCGTAGACAATGAATGAATGAATGATTTCTATTTGCAGGTTGATCGTTGGCCACGGCATGCTTGAGTATTATATAATTTAGTATTTAGACGATACGGTGGTTACGAACTAGTCATAAAAGAGTGCCTTACTAATTGCCAATAAATACTATTCATTTCTATATTCATACTATATGGTGTGGTTTAATGTTCGATGTTAATGAATTTTCAATCTTCCATTAAGGTGGAATGTCGGCACTAGGCCGCGAAGTTCAATTCAATTTCGGTTGTTTGAAAATTGCACCTCGGTCCTTCGATTAAATAAAAATTAAAATGATATTTTGCAAATAATCACAATGGATATACAGGATAAAAACAATGAAAACTATAATTATTGTGTCTAGAATCATTTCATGTTCCAAATGACTAAACTGAGAAATAAACTTATTTTTCCATATTTAATTGAAGGATGGAAAAAGGATAAGGATATTATAAGGAGCGGTAATTAAAAAAAACCAAAATATTATTGAATTTCGCGGGCTAATGCTGATATTCGATCTTAAGTCAGAGATCTGTGGTCTTAACAGACGTATTCAAGAAAAAAAATAAACCTAAGTAAGCTCTTTGCTAAGAGTAGTGTTATGGCGATTACAATATACGCAATAGGTTCGTTTATGGCGCCAAACAAAAAAAAAAATAACATATATGTACAGAAATCGCTATTATGCGTTCGCTCGCACTATGAAATAGTAATGTTATGAATAAAGGGTTAGTCAATTTCTATCTTGACTAAAAAACGTTACACAAAATTGTGACAAAAACAACATTATAAAAAAGTGAAAAAAAACAACTTAAATAAACAAGTATAAATATATAACTGTTGAATGTTTATGATATTCTGTATAACAGGACATTACTTTCCATTTTTAAAGTTCACAGACAACAATAACGTTTTTTCCGACGCCTGAGAATTATGGTGGTTTGTAAAAATAAAATAATAGAAACTCGTTTACCATTCAAACAACGGTTGAAGCTAAATGTTTGCGGTGCGATTAGTGTGTTTGTGATTCTCGTGTGATTCATTCAAGCGCTACACTGTTTCTGTCACTTGCACTCATGTATAATAATGAGATCTTCAACAGAATATTTATTAACATTAAAGATTTTTACCAATCCACGACATAAGCTCACACCTTTACTCCCGAAGGTTATTTTCGCCTCATGATGTGATAGGGCCGTGCATATCGCCAAAGCGGGTAAAAATTCCAATCCAGGTCATGTGTAATTTTCACAAATTGTGATCGTCCGACCTATGAATTGAACCCAGGACCACACGGTTCTCAATCTTAGTACGCTGCCACTATACCAATATAGAGATTATTATGTAATTTAAAAACATCTTTGTTCCTTGTTTTAGTGTTGTGTTAGTAGTTCAGTTTTATACTTACGACGTGACTACTTACTAGTTAAGTACGTAGTGGTAAGATAATGACATCAATTATATTAATCTGAGTTCACGTGGCCACCTTCATACTTTATCACCCGACCCTGATCGCTATCTGTAAACCAACTACTCACAGAACTCTATTTAATGATGGCTTGGTTGAAGTATCAGGTCAATGTTACTTAGCTAAGAGTACATTCGATTAAATCATTTTTTAAATTAAACAACCGCATCCAAATGGGTCCATTCGTGTCTGCACTACGATGCTACAGACGGATACACACAAAGACGAGACATAGAGACTGGGGTCAAACTTTTAACAGTTCTCTTTTTAGTCATATTTTAAAGATGTAAAATAACTTTTAAACTTTTAAAATAAATTTTAACGTCTAAACTGCTCCGTATGCTCCCTAGTAGTCGGGACAATGTTGCAACGCGGCAACATTTCATTGAATTCCATTACCGAGATGCTACTGTATTATGCTATATTTGGGTACCGTAAGCATCCTGGCTCCTTTATTAAACGTCTGAATAGTGTTGTATACCCCGAGGATATCATTAAGTACCGTAATGTGATAAAGTAGCAGATGGGTGGCTGCATTCTTCCAAATGAAATCTTTTAGTCACCATCCATACGACCTAAGCTGGAGTAGTGTATACCTACAAATTCCTTAAACTGCATTGATGTTACGCAGTTTAGTTGTAAATCTAAGAAGCCAAAACTATACTCATACGTAGTACGGAAACTTTTGACCGTCCGCGCGTCCTCGCATGACGGTAATAAGAAAGATGATGTAACACTTAACAGTATATCTGCTTATTTTATTCATTAATTTATTTAGATCCTTACCAACTATACGACATCTTCCATATTACAGCATTTCTTTCGCATATGTATGCAACTTAATATTTTAAGAACTTATTCAGTGGAATTCAAAAGTAATTATTTGCTCTTTATCTGCGTAACTATGAATCATTCATGTAGTTCTAATGATTTTAACGTAACAGTCTATTTAATGAGGGCTTTGCTCTTGAACTATTATGATAAAGTTTCAACGTCTATGTAGAGTGGAGTGATTCATAAGATTGTTTTTCTTGACACACCTAATATTTGTTAAACAAGAATACTGCAAATTCGATGCAAGGATAGACACCAGGCGGTATTAGATAAATTTAAGGCTGTCGAGAATTATTTCTAAAGGTTTTTTTTTTATTAAGTGCTATGTGTTACTGAGAACATTTATACAACAACAACTGAGCTACATTTATAATTACTTGTGGTCCCGTAGTGGTTGAAATTTGACCTCTATAATCATATACTTTTTGTTCTATAACGTCAGTTGCTAGATTTGACATTCAGACATTGACAGTATAAACGTGAACAATGAATTTTATATTTAATTTCATGTATAATTTGTTCAAAATCAAATATATAAAATTCTCGTGTCACAATGTTCGTTCCCATACTCCTCCGAAACGGCTGGACCGATTTGTATGAAATTTTGTGTGCATATTGGGTAGGTCTGAGAATCGACCAACATCTATTTTTCATCCCCCCAAATATTAAGGGTGGTCCACCCAAAATTTTTATTTTTTATTTTTTAGACAATTTTTTTTTGTTTTTATTTATTTATGATACAGCGTTAAAAATACATACAACCCTAAATTTTCAACCCTCTACGATCAACCCCTATTTTTTAATAGCGACATTAGTATTTTTGTCAAGCGCGTTTCTCACCGGGACTCGCTTGATGCGCCCACTTGGTTACTTTAATCCTGGAAATAGGCATTCACGCGGGCGGAGCCGCGGGCAACAGCTAGTCTAATATATAAAATTCTCGTGTCACAATGTTCGTTCCCATACTCCTCTGAAACGGCTGGACCGATTTGTATGAAATTTTGTGTACATATCGGGTAGGTCTGAGAATCGGCCAACATCTATTTTTCATCCACCTAAATGTTAAGGGTGGTCCACACCTAAATTTATTTTTTTATTTTTTAGACATTTTTTGTTTTCATTTTTTTATGGTACAGCATTAAAAAATACATGCAACCCTGAATTTTCAACCCTCTACGATCAACCTCTATTTTTTAATAGCGACATTAGTATTTTTGTCAAGCGCGTTTCTCACCCACCACTAGGCTACTTTAATCCTGGAAATAGGCATTCACGCGGGCGGAGCCGCGGGCAACAGCTAGTCTAATATATAAATAGCATTCTGCACTTCTCCTCCATATAAACTTTAACTATGTCAAATCTCACAGTACTTCGTGCGTGCAATATTCTTAACAATACGTTCGAAGTTTTCTCTATCCAAGACTTCCACTAGACAAGCTTCGCGGTCTATAGAAATTGCTCCACTAAGTTACGGCAATTGACCGTAACTCAATATTACCATGTCGCTTACTCCCAACTAGAACCCCTGTCACACTCTTTGACTGAGCTGTTAAACCCCTGCGTTATATGACGCAATTTTACTTCTAAACAGCCCGTCTAGTAGTATATTAAAGTCTTTGCGTATTATGATTTGGATATATTAGAAATTTTAGTGCAATATTAAGATGATTTGCGATATATTTTTAATTCCTAAATTTCGTCCTAACTCTTAACCTACTCGAATTTTCTGACATTTATCATATAATTGTAACATAGACCAAAAACAATTGTTCAATTGTCTTAATTGACTATCTAAAGGGGTGTTACAATTTTGACGTTGATATATTATTTTACAATAGTTATATTGGAGTCATCAAAAGACGTTTTGTTTGGTAAACGGCTACACCCACTTATGTCTCGGTGGTTTATTAATTTTAATGGTTTCCGAATAGTTGCCCTGCGTGGTTCAACACAGATCCCTTTCTATCTCGTCGCTTTATCTTAATTATGCTTATGTAATACGTAATAGGCTTGTAGTACCGTTTATGTTATTGACAACTAATTTGTGCTAATTGTAAGTAGAGTCTGCAAAGTTTACTACGCTTACGTCAGATCTACACTGTTAATTATAATTACTACAATTCAATTTAGATTTTAATTAAAACAGCAGTGGTTAAGTTTTATTACAAAATGAGGTACTTGGAAAATCATGTCTGGGATATTTTTTCTGTGCATTAATTTACATTTTTTCTTTAACAGTTACATTATTTCAGTTAGAAATACTTTTCTATTTTCTTTCTTCACATTTACCAATCGGTGTCTTTTGGACTGTGGAAAAATTATGCTCGAAAAGTTTGACTTCTTTCAAAAATCTAGTTGTATTTTCTGCATAAGCTCAAGAAATACTGTGCAAATTGAGAGACATCTGTATACAAGCACCATTAGACAGCGTCCGAGTAATTTTTGTTACCGTTACCGGGTACAAGTTTAACGTAATTTCCCTTCTCCTGGGCAATAGCCAATCAGCTGGCAACTAGCAACCGGATCGTTTGCCCTGGCCCGTGCGTCAACTTCAGATACAGATCGTGTTGGACAAGTGGCGGGACACACGCAAGATGCTAAAGATAATGTTGTCACCCATTAATAATACGTCGCGTGCAGAAACACGGGGAACTCTTTAATGTTTTGGAGAAATGAGGCGTGACGTGGTGCGGATGCTGATTACGAAATGTATTGAGTTGGTTTGTCGCTTCGGATGCTTTCATTGTGAATGTAGCGTGTTTCCGCGGTACAGATATGTCTGAATTTGTTGTTAATATAAAATGTTAGCTACAAAAGAATAATATGTGATTCAAATAAGATATCAATATTTTGAAAAACAATAAAAAAAAATACTGCCTCGGTGGCGCAGTTGTAATGCGTACGCGTTACGACTGCTTTGCTGAGATCTCTCGTTCGATCCCCGGATCGGGTAAAAGTGATATTGGGTTTTTCTATCACGAAATACCTAGTATCAGCCCGGAGTCTGGAATTGTGCCCGGCATGGCGATAGGCTCGCCCCTTATGACATGAGACGGATATGAGTTCGGCGAAATGGGGGTGTACAAGTTACACCGCTGCGTACCCCTTCGGGGATTACAGGCGTGAGTGCGTACGCATGTAATTAAAGTTTTAATAGATTGTGCAACACTAATACTCAATTACTAATACAGAAATAAAGTTATGTATGCAAATGATCCTTGCTTTAAAAAAACAGTACTTTTCATGTTGAGGTCGACTTTCTCATTCTTATTTGGAGCGCATAGTAAAGACCTGAATGCGTAGTGCTGACTAATATAATGTCTTTTAAACTATGTATTTTCTAAAACGTACAGTGTCATTATAATGCGAAAGATAAGCAATTGTTTGAATTTCATTAATTTAGATGAATCCGCGGTTTTAATTTGTGTCAATAAATATTACAATGACCGTTGTGCTGACTCCATATTTTGTAAATTGGTACAAGTGCTTGTTAATTATAGCATTGCATGATGCATCGATCTGATCAGCATATTGGTAAACGCTGTCACAGCAATATCGCTGGTAATAAATAAAATGATATATTAAAGGGAATATTTTGTAGTGACATTTACAGGCCGCGGCCGGTATATTTTTTATTTGTGATGAAGGCCACGAGATGTTCTATGACTTGTACTTGTTTAAACGAAGCTTAAAAGGAGTTTTCCTGTAACGGTAGGTTGTGCCCCCCGGCATTGCCGATGTCCAGTAGCCCACCTGGTTAGCGCTTGATTATCTGCTTATCCGGGCAATATAATAAAGAAAATCATTAGGATTATTGTTCACTCATTATGTCCAATGTTTGTTCATGTACTAGGATCTATATGACCCCACGAGAATAATTAAGAGTTGATTAAAAATATACTTTAATCTACTCTTACTGCTGCCTCGGTGGCGCAGTTGTAATGCGTACGCTTTACAACTAAGGCTGACGCTGAGGTCTCGGGTTCGATCCCCGGGTCGGGTAAAAGTGATATTGGGTTTTTTATTACGAAATGCTCAGTGTCAGGTCGGAGTCCGGAATTATGCCCATTATGGCGATAGGCTTGCCCCCTATCGCATGGGACGGAGGTACGCTCGACGAAATGTGGGTGTACCGGTTGCACCTCTGCCTACCCCTTCGGGGATTACAGGCGTGAGTGCGTATGTATGTAAAAATCTACTTTACTGTTTTCAATTATTATTTTACTTTGCCATTTGTTTGTAATTTTCAAACCCCATAAACCAGAAACAGACGATGTAAGGTAAGAATATCGTATTTTTTCCGTTTATTACATAATGCTCAGCGAATAAACAAAGTGAACGGACATAGCAGTCGGTCCTTGATCGGTGACCGATGCCAAACAAGGATAGACCGCTTCTAGAGTGCCTACCGAAAGCTTTTTATTCTGTACTTACCGGCATTAGCGGCCGTAATAAGGAATGGGAAGTGGATGGAAAAAATACACAATAGGAAACCAATGGAGCTAGGATTGCGTGTATTTATGCACGTCACATGGGCATAGTGCAAGCGTACGCCGGTCGTAGATTGTTGGGTTCGATTTTTAGAGCCTCGGCGAGAGTTTGTAGTTTGTGTACTCATTATTACGTCTCATTGGTTTAGTGTTGTTGGTGAACTATAAGATTTTAGGTTTCATTTTTAGATTGGGTGATTTTAGAATTGAGACATTCTACCTTCTATCATATCTTGGGATGCAAATACCGTTGTTGCAATCATCGCACCTGTAGAGATATAGAAGTTTATTATCGTCCCATGATGTTTCACAGAGGGCATGTCCACTGCTACACCAGGCAGTCGAAATTCCGGGCATCTGATGTGTGTGCACGTGTCTCTTTTACAAATAAAAGGGGTTCGGCCTTTGTCCACCACGCTGGTGGTCTAATGCGGGTTGGCAGAATTCACATACCTTCGAAATTCTTATGAAGAACTTCTCAGATAGAACTTGCGACTCGTCTCGGCAGTCCGTACCACTTCGCGCTGAGCTATGTTTATTTTCATGCCATGAGTAGGTACATACAACTAGATAGGAGCGACATTACTGGAAGTACAACAAAAACATAGTCCTGTGAACATGAAGACATGTGGATGTAGGTATATCATCTACTTAATAGGTTTCACAGAACATCGACGGCGCTGACGGGAAATAGCAACAATATTTTAAATAGCAACAGCATTTATTATTTTAATATAGTTTTTTAGCAGTGGTACCTCAGCGGGGAATGGTATGGACTGTCGAGACGACAGTCGCAGGTTCGAAACCAGCCCCAAGTGCATACACATCTGACTTTTCTAAGTTATGTGTGTATTAATTGTCAATTATCACTTGCTTTAACGGTGAAGGAAACATCGTGAGGAAACCTACATACCTGAGAAGTTCTTCATAAGAATTTCGAAGGTATGTGAAGTCTGCCAAGCCGCACTAGGCCAGCGCGGTGAACTAAGGCCTAACCTGTCTCATTCAGTAGAGGCCCGTGCCCAGCAGTGGGGCGTATATAATACAGGGATAGTATTAATATAGTTTTTTAAGTCAACGGAAGGCGCGATATATTTCCTCTACACATTAGGCTTAGTTCTAATCGATGTTCCTTTTTTTGAATGAATGATTCGGTCACATCATTTGATTACTTTAGTTCCATAGCTTTAAATCAAGGGTGGGAGGTCCCTCGTATGCGAGAGGCCTAGGTAGCCGCGGTTGGTACCACCGTGTTTTCTATTTCTGCCGCCAAGCAGCAGTGTGTAAGAACTGTTGTGTTTCGGTTTGAAGGACATTGAAGCCAGTGAAATTACTATGCATTATGAGACTTAATATCTTAAGTCTCAGGATGACGAGCGCAGTTCTGTGGCATGCAGTAATTTGTATCCCAGAGTTCTGTGTGACGTTGCTTCTGTTTATGGGCAGGCGTGACGTATAACATCAGGTGAGCGACCTGCTCGTCCCGACATTCAAATAAAAAAATCACCAGTTCACTCTTTATATCTGTATTTTTGTTTATATCCCTGTGATATAGAAAAATCAGTAGATGTCTGTTTCAAATTACAATTAAAATCATTCTACATGTTATTCTTTGCCTCTCCTATGTTGTCTAGGTGTAGGATATTATAAATTTGAAATTCAAGTGTATTGCTAATTAATTAATTTACTTTTTTCTGCCATGAGGTTACCTTTTTATCCACCATATAATAACAGTCTGGTAGCAAAATAACCTGAACCTCGTATTTAATTGGCTTATATTTCTAGCCTTACAATATTGTACATGCCATAACTTTCTTATTGGAAATACCGGTCATAACAAAGTACAGAGTTCAAAGAAGTGGACTACGGCATACCATATTGGTTTGCGGTCAGGCGTCGCGACCGTTCCGTGTCAGTGTTCAGTGTTGCCAGGAAAAATGTTTGCGAGCGGAAAAGCATGTCTCGCCGCGGCCTATATTCTAACACGGCCGTAATTCTGTTCTCACAAGCTGCCAACATTGTTGCTATGTACGATCTTAGCTGGCTGAGAAATGCGAAGCAGCAGATTCTGTGGAGCAAGTGATAATAGTTTGTGACGTAATTGACGAGAATTAGTAGAGAAATCCAGAGTCTCAGGCCCTAGATATCTTTGATCCTTTTGTGGGAGTAAAATGCACTAAACTCTATTGCCGTGGATTTATTGGTTGACCTAAACAATCGTGCAATCTGATAGTCGTTTGAGTTACTTACATTCCTTGAAAACATTGGAATTTATAAAAAAAGGTTTTTCTTTCACTTTCAACTTGAAAAAAGAATGAAAGTTTTCTGCCAGTCATACCAGTTTACCCACATAAGACCAAAAACAGTGACTTACAAGAAATGTCATTTTCAACAACTTAATAGTAAATTGATGTCGATTAATTCGAACGAAATTGTAATACAAATAAGCAGTATTACTGTTAATTAAGACCTTAGTTCGGTGTGTAATTAAGTGCGGGCGAATGTAGTGACAAGTTGTCATTAGTGCATTAAAGTCGCCGGTTATCGGTGATTGATGCACGCATATCTGCGTTTCCTGTGCCACTACAATATTTTATGTACGGTGTATCCTGTTATTAATATAGCTTTTGTACTACACTGTCATATAGCAGTATGGTTGGAAATGGCAATACACAAAGCGATCCGTCATCGTTTGTGGTTCTTACTGGTTAGGGAAGACGAGTGGGTGTAGTTTGTACACCATTTTATCTCCGTCAATACTCATAGGTGATGCATCATCTGTGAGGAGTAGCTTTTCATTTAATAGTTTGATGCTGTTTTTATCTTCAGAACATAAATGAAACAAGCGTATCAATACATCCATCAGCCTATATAGAAGTTCCCAATATCACGCCACCTTTGACGGTCCTCCGCCTTTATTCAGCCGTTTCCCGCAACGTCCTTCAAATAATGTCCAGCAGGCAAGAAGTCAACACACTGCGTTTGGACAGATGTGGTATCCACACTTGCAGCACCTCTCCGTTCATTTATATCCCTCTTCCTTTCCAGCCCAGAATTCTGAGTGGTAGAGCCACGCTGTAGACAGTTTTGTCTATAGCATGAATGGGCCGGCTCGTCCGGGTTGTTACCACTTTCCACACAAAAACGGCGTAAAGGATGCTGCTGCGTTTCGTACGGTGAGTGAGATATCCAGAGGAACCAAATCCTCAAATGGGAGGGCCCATCCCAATCCCTTAATAATCCTTTCCTTTAAGGTTGGCAATGCGCCCATAATTCTTTTGGTATTGTGGGCGTACATGGGCGGTGGAGATCACTTAGATCAGGTGACCCAATTGCTCATTTGCCGGCCTATGCTATAAAAAAATCTTGAAGACGTCCATCATCAATTTTAATTATCTCTTACTGGACTAAGATCGAGCCGTAGTCCACCTTATTGATAAGCAAAATATTTTTTCACGCTGAGGTAAATTCAATCTACGGCCTACCCTATGGCGTACATTCACAATCTGTCATGTAAATATAATCCGATGCAAAATGTAATCCCGCACGTGTCAGCTTATCACGCATTGACAAACAAATGTAAAGAGTAGCGTGACGAACACGTCGCCTCATCGGCTGCGCCGTCACGCGAATCACGCCCAAATAATCGCGTGTTTTGTTTGCGACGCACGTCAACCATATGACATGCCGAGATAAAGACGTGTCATTGTTGAAGATGTCGTGTAAAAGAGCTAGATGGGAAACGACATGTCGCTCTTTGAATCTTGAAAGACGATGTATTTTGTAAACCTATCTCAATTGTGGAAGTTTCAAGTACGTGTTGACCATTTTAAGTTGATCTCTCTCTAGTCGTCTTGTATATATATACGGCGTGAAATACAAAACGGTTAGTTGTAATAATTTGTATCTTCCATTTTTCCGATCGTTATCCTATCCTACTACTATTATAAATGTGAAAGTTTCTAGTATTTCATATGTTCATCACTTATGACAATGGTCTGAGTTGACGCCACATGATCCTGAATTTCGCAAGCTCCATATAAGTAGCCTTTACGAAATTTTCTACAGACTAACAGAAACTCAAGCATAATTAAAAAAAAAGTTATTTGAAGCTTTTTCCGATACAGTTACGTCATACGACTCCGTTACAATTTCATAACACAGTGTACACAACACTAATGGTGATGTCAGACATTTGTGTACATGTGCGAAGCGTGTTAGCGGGTCACGTGGTACGCAACGCGTGTTACAGCGTGTTTTTGACACTGACGTGTTGCGAGCGTGTATATCTGATGACTGTCGAGTCCGCCTCACGGCTCACATGCTAATGCGGTGGTGTGCGAGTATAAACATGGGCGTATTTGTTACTGCACGCCATACCGCGGGATAAAGCACCGATCGTGTTCAAAATAAACAGATTGTGCGTGAGAAATATACATATTCTGCCGTGTTTTGCAGCGTTTTGTATCGGCGTATATCGTTTACGTTCAGTACGAGTGGGGATGCCAGATGGAACAATGTTTTTTTCAGTATTTCGTTTATATTCAGTAGTATTACTAGGTGGTAGATCTCTCGCATACAAGAGGCCGTGTGGGTAGGTATTTGCCAATTTCCGCCGCCAAGCAACAGTGTGTAAGCACTGTTGTGTTTCGGTCTGAAGGTCATTACTGGGCGTTATGAGATTTAACATCTTATGTCTTGGGGTGACGAGCGCACTCCAACGCCATGCAGTGCTTTGTAATTCAAAGTTTTGTGATGTGTGGCTTCTGTTTGTGGTTAGTCGTGGCGCTTACCATCAGGCGAGCGTTCTGCTCGTCTCGCCATTCAAGCTTATAAAAAAAAATAAGGCAAAAGAGTTACTCTCAAGCTGGTGATCAACCGCGAGCAGTTCGTAGCCATTACGGAGTCCCCTTAACTCGCAAGACTAAATTTCATAGACGTATCTCGATTGAAAAAGAGAAGCGGAGTGTGTAAGTGTCTTACGGACTCGTTTGTAGTGACATTATAAATTAGTTGTGAACGAAATCCGTTTGCTTCCTACCAAGTATAATAATACTAGCCTATTATTCATGTCCCACTGCTGGACACGGGTCTCTTTTACTGAATGAGAGGGATTAGACCTTAGTCCACCACGCTGGCCTAAAGCGGGTTGGCAGACTCCAAATACCTTCGAAATTCTTATGGATAACTTCTCAGGTATGCAGGTTTCCTCACGATCTTTCCTTCACCGTTAAGGCAAGCGATTATTAACAATAAATAGACATGTAAATTAGAAAAGTCAGAGGTGTATGCTCTTGGGGCTGGTTTCGAAACTGCGAATTTCGTCTCGACAGTCCGTACCACTCCGCGCTGAGCTATCGGACCTTCCACGTTTGGTATCTATAAAACACATCTCACACACACATAGCACGACGTGCAAAGATAAACTAAAGCCAAGTATAGCCTAACTGAACTACAGTCGTTTAGAAATTGTGAAACTAATTAACTACCAGTCACTAAGCTTTTATTTGTCAAAAGTTACCATAAAATTATTTATCGCCTTAAATGTTTTACATAAAATATAATTTGTTTTAAGGAATTATTCTATATAGCACAGACATAAAACAGGCGATGGCGCCAATTCTAGCGTATAACGATGTTTAAATTATCACGTCTGCGATGTTCCCGGTAGAAAGAGTAATAAAATAGTCTTTGCGGCGTCTGTTTGTGTATATGTGTGAGTATAATAAATTGATGTTGATCAGCTTCGTTTCATTAAAAGAAAGAGTGACTTTGAAGTAGACTTCATCCAATACAATCAATAACAGTTGCAACAATGTACTTATCATTATCTTCATTTTTTTTATTAGTCCCAATGACGAGACGAGTATGTCGCTCTTCTGATGGTGAGCGTCACGCCTGCCTATAAACAGTAGCAACACCGAGTTTTACGAGTGGTAGAGCCACGCTGTAGACAATTTTGTCTACAGCATGAATGGGCCGGCTCGTCCGGGTCGTTACCACTGCCTGACAGAAAACCGGCGTAAAGTAGCAGTTTGCTGGTGCGTTTCGTACGGTGAGTGAGATATCCGGAGGCCTAAATCCCCCTCCCCTTCCCAATCCCTTATTATCCCTTTCCTTTAAGGTCGGCAACGCGCCCATAATTCTTTTGTATCGTGGGCGTACATGGGCGGTGGAGATCGCTTACCATCAGATGAACCACTTGCTCGTTTGCCTACTTTACTATAAAAAATAAAAACCATTCATAACTATGAATCATAAATTACTGCACTGGACTGCGCTCGTCACTCTACACATAAGTGTGTTAGTACGGTGAGTGAGATTTGCGGAGGTTCACATCTTTTCTCTCCTTCCCAATCCCCATTCCCTTCCTTTAAAGTCGGCATCACATCCATGATTATTCTGATATTGTGGGTGTTCATGGACGGTGGAAATCACTTACAAGTGACCCACTTGCTCGTTTGTCGCCTACTGCTATAAACAAAAATTATATTGTGTTCTACCAACCCATATGAAACCAGCGTAGATAAAGCCAATCCTCTTTCATTAGTGCAGGAGACCGGTACCTAACACAGTTGGATTTGGAAGTAAGTCTTGGCCTTCGAAACAAGAGAACGCCATCGTTACCGGTCTCGCGCCGCCATCCTTCTATCAGCAACTTAGAGTTCGCACAAGTTTGACTCTACGGCGCCCTTACAGCAGTATGTAGGCCGGCCGACGGCTCGGCGTGTGGGACAGTAGTTATTAAATATTTTTGCAGTATTCTAAGTACTAAATGACCGACTTCCACCCTAATGACACTTTTTGCATGAAAGATCTGACGTCAACCACTCTGAGGAGAAAACGCCTATACCCAAAACAAATATTTGTGGATCACACAAACATTTGTCTTGGTGCGGGAATCGAAGTCGCAGCCTCTCGCTTCACAGCCGGCGCCATCCATAGTAGGCTATCCATAGTATCTAGAATACTGACGGTAAAAACCAATCAGGCTCGACCTAAGGCTTGTGAGATCACGAGCATCGAGCAAGGCAATGAATCGTTCAATTGATTTGTACCGACTTATGAATCGGTTGTGATTGAAGGCAGACGGACCGTGATCATTACGCCGCTAGCTTTCACGTGGCACGGACACATTCCCAATTGATTAACTGCTGGGACCTCGTTTCGCGTGTTTGTTACGTTTCAACATCGGGGAATATGTGGGTTTCCCGCTTTGATGTAGCTTTACAGTACGACAAAGTAATGTTTGCTTGTGTCTGGCTTCTTGAATTGTGCTACATGTTCTTTTGTTTGGTTAATAAAATGGACATATTTTCACCACTGTTCTAAACACAGTGACCATGTCATTGTATTTAAATTGGGTTGTGTTAATACTATGCCTGTAATCACCCGCATTTCGCCGAGCCTATTTCTGTCCATGATGTGATAGGGGGCGAGCCTATCGCTATAGAATTACAGAATCCTGACTGATATTAAGTATTTCGTGATAGCAAAATCTAATATCCTTTTATCCGACCTGGAACGAACTAGAGACCTCAGTACGACAGTCTACTATGTTCATTAATTCTCAAAAAGTATCTCACTGTATCTGGACTGTATGACTGTACTTAACCCTGTTGAACAGTAAATTATATTGTTATTCGCAATAATAAAATACTCATTTTTATATTAATACGTAGACTACTTGCTTTGCCTGCCTTGTCAGCAAATTGTTCTATTCTAACAAAAATACCAACTAAAGAATGCAGAAACTCAGCCGCAGACGCCCATCGAAACCAGAGCATAAATTCCATTAAATTACATTCGTATTCACATCGTCCGCTTCCGTCTTTCGTCACATCATCCGAACAGCTTCAATGAACCTTTAACATTCTTCAGTTGTTTGTGGTGCTTCATCGCTTGCATTTCGCCGCGTCATGAATTAAACATCGCTGTAGCTCTTTTGTCGCCTAATGTGTGGGAATGTAGTGAGCTCGCAACAGCCATTTGTCTAATTAAAGATGTGATGGGCGTGCTATTACCGATTTTTTTTCGTTTTGTGCATTCTCTAGGTCGGATTTGTCAGTGTGAAAGAGCATGTGGTGAATTTGGTGTTCGTAGAGCTGAAAGTTGTAGAGTCATGCTGTAGACAGTTTTGTCTACAGTGTGTTTTGTCTATGAATAGGACAGCTCGACCAGGGCAGGACAATTGTCAACTGAACCAATTGTTACTTGTTACAAAAATATTTGCTCTGTTTTCTAAATCTATATGATAGTAGTACCTAATCTTGTAATTATTATTTACATAATAGATACTCATATTTATTAGTGCAATTTAATTTTCGTATGAGTTGTATTATACATAATAAAGGTACATAATCCCTTGAAATGTTCTACTAAAATGAAAATAAAGTATTTCCTATATTTTGTGGCTAGGAATTTTAGTAGAAAACGTACCCTATTCATGATTTTATCTGAAAGTATCTAGATTGAGTCGGACCGTTGGGTTTTGTTAGGTTTTTCAATTTCATTGGTATTGCGGCTGCGATAGGCACCGATAACGAGACCTGTTTTGGCCATTCTGTATTTTGTTTCTAAGAGAAAATGAAGGAAACTTTGCTGTGTTTTTAATATATTTTAGAGTTTGACACCACCGAACGCCTCGTACATACAATGACAAAAAACTAACAGAATTCCCAGAGAAGATTAAGGTCAGGCGAGCGATAGTAAAATCAGAAGCAATAACTTTGTGTAAAATGGATAAAACATGTACCGCCGTCCCCAAGTGGGTCTTTAAAAGGAAGATGATGACGTTAGCTCGACTGGACGTATAACTAAACATAATGGCAACAACCCTATCCAAAAACCTAATAATTCGCAATATCAAGGATTTGCTTTCACGCCCATGCGCAAATCTATCCATAAGCCACCACATTAGGCCATAATGGAGTCTATCAATTTGCTAGCGTTGTGTAATTAGAGCTGTGTTTATTGCATAGTGTATCGACAGTCATGGCATATATCGACGGCCAGGCCCGGACTTAGCTACGGTAGTGTAGAGGAATGGGTGGTAGTGTTCCCTCAAGCAAGCATAGAGGGTGGGTGGTGTGCTTGATCGGCCACGGTGTGTCTGATATTTGATGTTCGAATAATGTATCTAAGCTAGCTAATGGCCGTTCCCAATATTATATCTATCGACAGATTTGCTTACCGGCAGTAAAATGTTGACACATTTTGTGTGGAAGATCTGTCAAAACACTATTGACAGTTAGCAAATCTGTCGGTAGATATAATATAGGGAACGGCCATAAGTGTCTTGCAAATCTTACTATCGCGATACAAAATCGATTGAAGTTGCTTTGACAGTTGAGCGTTGTCAACTACAAGGGCGCCTAGTAGAGACATTTCATTGAGGTTGAGCTTATTGCTAGAGCCTATTTTTTATTGAATACATTATTCAATAGGGGCCACATTAGCACGGGCCGCCCGTTTTGTCCTGGTGCCCTCGATGACCACCCGAATTTCCTCCTTAAACCCGGTACTGTTCACGACCCGTATACATCAATTAGCGTCCAATAAAACATCGATAGCAGTACCTATGGTTTGAGCAGCGTTTCTGAACCTGTGGTTGATTTGGTGTCTCCTTTAATGTTTTTATTTAGATGTGTCAGATAGACATATAAATAATCAACAATAATAAGACTATTAAATAATATTATTATTATTTTATACATTGTCCAAAGAGCAAGCAAAGGTTTCCGAAGGTTTGCCAAGTTTGACTGTTCTTATATTCCTGGTCAGGGTTTTGAGAGGTTGCTTTGAGCAAAACCTCGTAAGTGTCCTCGTAACCTTTGTCATCAGTGCTACGTGTGTAATTAATGATCCCAGATTATTATCTTCTTTTTATCATTCCAGCCACGCCATTATAAATTCTCGTGTATCTAGTGAACATAAGTAGGTTGAACTTCCTTAATGTATCATCTACGTGACATTTTAACAATAAGTTCAAATTCTTCAGTATTAATTTCTATAACATTCTTGTGTTTTGCGTCTGTTATCGCAGTTTATGTTTGTAAACTGAATTGATGTTACTGGACCTTATCTCAACACCTTGAGAATGTTATGACATGTCATTACATTTTATAACAATGTTTATTGTTTGTGATAGCTCATGGCGTATGTATCGGTAGTGTTGGGTTGTTTTAAAATATTGTACGAGTATTTCATCATTATCGGCTAATAAGTGAGTAAACATCGCCGGGTCTTCACCATTACCGTAATCAATCTTTATTTCTCCTAAGCCCAAATACTGAATCGCTTTCTTGATACGTGCTATACAATTTTACAAAATACCGAGTACACATTATTATAGTTTATGCTTGTACGTTCTTATCTTTTGAAAGAGAGATAAAAATAAACAATACAACTTCTTCTTTTTATAATAGAACGATATTCAATAATTTATCAGCTAAACGGTCAACGGTTTTTAGAGCAAATATATATCCCGAGTATAAATTCGTCGAGTTGATAGAAAATATTTGTAAGTAGTTTCTTGCGCTATCATATCGTACATGTCAGGATTTGACAACCGATAAGCGTCTGGGATCATAATAGCAACGAAATATGGGTTACCTCCGGTGTGCGTATGTGTCTTATGAATAGATAAATCCATTACTACTCTGAGGAAAGTTGATTAATTATTTGTTTTTTTTGTAGTATAGGCCAACAAACGAGCAAGTGGGTCACCTGATGGTAAGTGAACACCACCGCCCATGTACGCCCACAATACCAGAAGAGTCATGGGCACGTTGCCGACCTTAAAGGAAAGGGATAATTAAGGGATTGAGAAGGGGAGGGGATTTAGGCCTCCGGATATCCCACTCACCGTACGAAACGCAGCAGCAAGCTGCTACTTTACGTCGGTTTTCTGTGAGACAGTGTTAACGACCCGGACGAGCCGGCCCATTCATGCTGTAGACAAAATTGTTTACAGCGTGGCTCTACCACTCATTGGTTATGTAATAGATGTATAATGATTGCTAAAACTAATGATCAAAGGACTCTTTACTGGTAATCTACTGTACCGAAAATGTAACACATTTACGAAACACAATCTTCAGTTAAATGCTTCTTGTTATCGATTTTGTTTCTAATTATTACTAGCATATTGAAATCTTTCAAGCGGTAGAAGAAATATGTACTCCATCAGTCAGCGTGAAATAAATTGCACCGGTTACCCAGCAGGTAGTGTTCTTTGAAAACTAATTCAAAACTAAAGTAAATAATTGTACATTTTATTTTCTCAGATGGTTTGTGAAGTTAATTAAATATTTATTTTAAAACCCACTTACTATAAGACAAATGGAACAGAAAATTGTGAAGATTCATTACATCTTGGTTACCGCTCACTGCGTCAATTGGTTTCTCGGAAACCTGTAATAGATATGTTTGATTAAAATACTGAAGCGAGATCCGTAAATGTTCATAATTATTTACCAGTTGTTTATACAGCCGTAAATAATTTAACGACTCCTGTTAGCTAATTATAAATTTAATTGAACCAATCATAGCTAAGATTGGAAAATATAAAACTGTTTAGATGTATCTGATTTGTAAAAGTATATACATATAGTATCCACAATATTTGTGAATGTTCGTACCAAGCGTCAGTTCTTATGGAGACACCATAAAACTGACGTGATCGTAGTAGAAGAAATGAATTACGATCAAAGACTAATTAAAGATTTATTTTTAATAAACTTAATTTATTTTTAATAAAGGAGACGAGCAGGTCGCTCGCGTGACAACCGCCAAGCTGTAAGCGCCACACCTGCTTATAAACAGAAGCAACACCAATCAGAGCTTTAAATTACAGAGCACTACATGCAGTACCATGGCACTGGACAGTGTTCGTCACCTTGAGACATATATTAAATTAAGTCTCATAAATATAGCGGACTAAGATCTAACCCGTCTCATTCAGTAGAGGAGGTCCGTGCTCAGCAGTGGGACATGTATATTATAGTTCTACAATACACGAGTGGTAGAGCTACGCTGTAGACTATTTTGTCTACAGCATGAATGGGCCGGCTCGTCCGGGTCGTTACCACTGTCTCAGAGAAAACCGGCGTAAAGTAGCAGCTTGCTGCTGCGTTTCGTACGGTGAGTGAGATATCCGGAGGCCCAAATCTCCCTCCCCTTCCCAATCCCTTATTATCCCTTTCCTTTAAGGTCGGCAACGCGCCCATGATTCTTTTGTATTGTAGGCGTACATGGGCGGTGGAGATCGCTTACCATCAGGTGACCCACTTGCTCGTTTGCCGGCCTATACTATAAAAAAAAACAATACAATACAATACAATACAATACAACACAACACAACACAACACAACACAACACAACACAACACAACACAACACAACACAACACAACACAACACAACACAACACAACACAACACAACACAACACAACACAACACAACACAACACAACACAACACAACACAACACAACACAACACAACACAACACAACACAACACAACACAACACAACACAACACAACACAATACATACAATACAATACAATACAATACAATACAATACAATACAAGTATAGCAGGAAAACAAACATGGACTTTATAACAATGTCTGCTAGATAATTCAATAAGTTCTAACAACCACTCACAACACAATTGCTTTGAGCTGGTACTTATGATACACCTAACCGAATAAAGTGGTGGACAGCCTCCTATTTGTCTATCGTCAAACGATAGGATGCCAAGTGGTTCGCAAATTGTGTTATACGCAATACTACAGAAAATTGACACAATCTCGCACTATATTTACCGCTATAATTTATATGATTAAGCAGATTGGAATCATTCAGCGAAAGACAGAGAGAAGTGGAAGGAATGGAGGGAGGCCATTGCCCAACAGTGGGACAGTGAAGGCTAATTAATTTAAGTAATATATTCAAGGAAAGATATAGTTTAGCTGCCGGAATATCAAGCAAAGAGGAATTAAGCTATTAGAAAATACCAATAGAATCCTTTCAGCTGAGCTTAAATTGGCCATAAATATGACTAGACATCAATTGTGCTGTGTGATCTTTTTGGAGGCTAACAAGATCAATAATGTCATAAGAACTTTAGACCTAAGAAGAACCCAAAAAAAAGCGGAGGCGAAGTCGAATGAAAATTGACCAATAGAAATCGTATTTTAGATGAAATAAAATGATTCTATTTGCAAATTTCTCACACGCAATGCAGTGTGTGACTCTTACGCTCCAAATTAACAGTTTGAACAGCGCTGTCGGCGATCTATTGGAATGATCGATTAATTCATGCGCCGCTACCGCCACCGCCACCGGTGGTCCGGTGATGCAACACGCGACAAAGCCGTGCTCGTACTTGGAATTTAGATACGTGATTCCTTTAGTTGTGCTTTTTGCTTCTGGTTGTTTATTTCTTTGTGGTAAGTCGGAATACGAAGTGATATTGGCGTGTCGTGTAATTTTTATAAGTGACGCATAAATAAATAATAAACACACCCAACAATCACACACATAGTCCTGATCCCACACTAGGTAAACCTGTATCGTGGGTATTAGGAACTACAAGGGACTTGCGGTCCCACAACACCCAGACCCGAGACCAATATTTGTGGATTAGACAAAAATTTGTCTCGGTGTGGGAATCGAACCCACGGCCTCTCGCTTCGCAACCGTCTACTCGCCCGTTGCGCCACGGAGGCTGTCAAGTATTGTCAAGTACTGTCATAAGATTACGGTTGTATTCCCGAAAGGATGGGTATAGATAAAATTACTACAGCCAAGAAGCGCCGAACTTATTTCCATCCCATGATGGCGGCCGGCTTATCGCCATACTGGGCAACTCAAGTTTGATTTTTTCTAATCAGAAACCTCAAACACTCAATTGTGAATTGCCTGGGATCTCATCGGTTTGACAGCCTATGTATGCTGCCACGACTATTATGAACCTCATGTAAAAAAGTATTATTCAATATTTCAAGTACGTACATAAATCGTGCTGTGGGGTGGACTCGTGCAAAGGCAAAATTCCCCTCGTGAGAATATTGATATAACACTTACCTATCCCCAGAGACAGTCTCAATACGACCGAAAAACACCACCGGGTTTTTAGTCAGTATAGCAGCGTAGGGGTTTTGGTAAGGGACCTGATGGCGATAGTTTGGGTAAAGACAATTTGGTGGTAAAGCTAGTGAGTCCGGCAGTACCAGCTCTCCCCCAGAGATTGAGAAGGTATCCGTAAATTAGATATTCCGAGCAGAAAAAAATCAAGTCGTGAGCTATTTTTAAACGTATGAAATTCCACTTACCTGTTTTCTATTACCATCAAATGATGTTTACATTTTGTCGGTTATCCTCAACCCTTTTACATTAAAGTTATCAAGATCCTATTTGCATAAGTTGGTCGGTCAAGAGCTGCGGAAAATTGGGACCGACCACTTAGCTATTCTTGTCCCGTAAACCGCAACAGTTGCTAATCGCCCGTCACGAAACATTAACTTTTGTGAAATGATTGTGTGTATTTATTTACATTGTATTTGGTGATACCGATAAGAAAGTAAGAAAATTTAACTATGTGACTATTTGGTTAAATCATTCATACTGATGGGAGGGTATCTGATACATTTTTGGACCCGATTGGAAAGTGACCACCGTACATTTTGTGAAAATTCCGTCATAGTGTCACGCTTTAGCGAGGCGTATTTCAGCGTCAGCCAGTGTACACTGTATACCTATATCCAGTAATAATTAAGGCAATCTCTTCTTCTTCCACCTGCCCTTATCCCACTCGCAATGGGGTCGGCGCAACATGCTTTTTAATACATGTTAAGTAAAGAAAGATTTGACTTATAATTTTTAAAACCGGACGCCTGTCTGACTTGAACCCCTCCGGGGACAAAACACCCAAACCCGAAACAAATATTTGTGGATCATACAAACATTTTGTCTCGGTGCGGGAATCGAACCCGCGGCCTCTCGCTTCACAGCCGGCTACTAGCCCACTGCGTCACGGAGGCTGTCTAAATATGGCAATCTACAAGGCTAAATGATATAATGACGGTTTTCGAGTTCGAGGGCCGCAAATAAGTCCGATGACCCACTGTGCACTAGTTGCACCTTTGCTTATCCTTTCTGGGGTACAAGCTTGAGCTTATGTATATATATGTACGCATTAATGTTAATTTATATCCTAGCCTTATTACAACAGCTGATCATATTTTATTCTAAGCGCCAAATTCTGCAGCTATAAGAAATGTATAATATCTAAGTCTATTTTTATGGACATGAACACCAGACGAAGACTAACATTACTGTCATGTCAGGAGCGTGGCCAAAAATCCGTGGCCTTGCTCCAATGTCTTATGTAATAGAGTCTGGATTTTATTTTCCAGTAGTTGTTACGTGTTCCTTTGTAAGAACAGCCATTTGTAAGAATTAATAGGTATTTTGCACTTATTTTAATGTTCATTTGAATTTTAATGACTAAATAGGAAATGTTTATCAGTGTCTGTTATTGATCACGTATGAGTAGGCAATTAAAACTTGAAAAAAATAAGCACAAAGATTATTTCAAATAGAATATTAATCGGTCCAAGATAATTGTTGCGTCCTTAGGACTCGCGTCTACGGCGTATTTACACGCCAACGATGTTCCATTAAAAAATATGGGATAATAAAATAAATGTAAATGGAATATAAGTATCTACTAATAAGTTATAGTGTGGCGCGAACCTTATATATGAAGTGCGTTCGTTCGTTTTGCATAGAAAACAAACCTCAATTACTTTTGAAATATGTAGTAATAAAAAATCTTGATAAAGCATTTATCATATGTATTTTCACGTCGCGTCTGTACTTCACTCTTTTGTTAATTAAAATTGAAGCATATATGGATGTCCACATTAGCTTTTCAAAAACATTTTTTCTCCCCGTTTCGTACGATTCGCGCCGACTCAAACACGGAATATTACGCGGAACGACTTTTATCACGTACCTTAGGCTTGTTCCGAAAATTAAAAACTAAATTTAAAAATAGCACAAAAGAAACGCGCTGCCCAATGAAAAACGTGTCGTCGAATGAATTACTAGTCAGCGCTTTTTTGACAAAAAGTCACAGTCGCGGATTCAATTTGACATTTGCGTGACAACAAAATAGGTTTTGTGTTTGCAAATCGTGAAATTCAATGTGTTCGGCGTTCGGACAGTTAGTTGGCATCGGGTTTTTTTTTATACAATAGGCTCGCGTTTGGCCACTATCACGCCTGATGGTAAGCGATGATGTGGCCTAAGATGAAGCACGCTTGCCTAGCAAATAACGATGCACTCGCGATTATTGTTTTATTTTATATTATTCAGAAAAACTAAAAAGTGTTAACTGATATCTCGTGTATTTGACATCCAGGTTTTAGTTATTATTTTTGACAGTGAATTGGGTGGTTTTAGAATAGTTTTTTTACTTATGCATACTCCTTCGACCATACAGGTCTATGTTTAACAATTGGTAATAAAATTGAGTTTTTTTTTATAGTATAGGCCGGCAAACGAGCAAGTGGGTCACCTGATGGTAAGCGATCTCCACCACCCATGTACGCCCACAATACGAAAGAATTATGGGCGCGTTGCCGACCTTAAAGGAAAGGTATAATAAGGGATTGGGAAGGGGAGGGGGATTTGGGCCTCCGGATATCACACTCACCGTACGAAACGCAGCAGCAAGCTGCTATTTTACGCCGGTTTTCTGTGAGACAGTGGTAACGATCCGGACGAGCCGGCCCATTCATGCTGTAGACAAAATTGTCTACAGCGTGGCTCTACCACACGTGAAAAAAAAAACATTATAATTAGTGAATAAATGACGAAGTTTTAGTCTTTCATCCCCGGTTTCATCCCCTTAAAAAGTGTAAACCATATCGAATACAAAATAATTCAAGTTTCCCCATATTTGGCGGAGTTATACACGTTTTTTTGTTGGTGAATTAAGAGAATTTGCATTCAATTGAGGATGGCATTGCCATTGTTTTCGTATACTATCGGTATTTTCATTACAATCGTAACAGGGAAAGCTTTCAAGAATTTTATTTATTTCATGGAACAATTTCAGATTAAAAGGAAATTATCTTCGAAAAACAAACGGAAAAGGAAAACGTTGAACCCTTAAAAAGGAAAGTTCCATTGTCAAAATATTCTCGTATCCGCGAGCAATTTAAACTTTGTTTTCTACTTCATATTTTATTCGTGGGGTTAACCCCACACAACCCCAACAAAAAGTTCTTCAGATGTGATTTTTGAGGTATTCATTGTACCGTAATTCAGCCAGTCCTAGGTCTAGACTGGCTAATACATAACAAAGAACGGAAATTTCGCTGGCAAGTTAATAAAGACGCCCACAAATGTATACCGTGATCTATGTACAAGAGCGCAGTCAGCGTTTTCTATAGGGTACCAACAAAATTGTATGGTGGTCTTAATTTATACGCTGTGTTTGACTTCGTGCCAGCTATGCTGCTAAGGAAAATGGTCTTGAAAGTTATAAAATACACATTCTGATTTAATGAAGTTTGTGTGTTTGTCAATTTGGGTAAGAGAAAACTATTTGGCCAGATCATAAACAGTATGTACCTGGTATAAAGTGTTTAACTTAGAAATGGATAAAATAATAGACAAAGTCATAAATAAACCATTTTCCATATTCAACATTAACAACGTTGAAAGTTTACTTATAAAGTATAAAATTCCATATCAAATCTTATCCTATATGACGCCAGTTACTTACTATCCCACTGTGGCATTCAATTTTGTTTTTAAAAACAATGTAACAGATGTTGAAAATGTTATCTCTTCTTGCAGTCGCATTGTCCAGGCAAACATTTGTACCGGGAGTAAAACATTAATGACCACAAAAAAGATTGTAAAAAAGGTCCTAATTACGGGGGGCGGACCCATCAGTCTCTCTGCGGAATACATATCTGCTGACAGACAAAATAATTGTTTCGCTTTACATCATATACCCGGCTTATTGTTGGGTTATGCCCAGTAAAAAATACATTTTCGGCAAACAGAGCGGAAAAATATATCATTATGGTTTTCTTGTTTTTTTAAGGTTTGTTTGGGAATGGAAATAAAATGAAAGTGTGTTAGGAATGTTTTTATTTTTTCGATTTATATTTCAAAGTAATTTTTGTGGCCCAAAATTAATTTGTAAGTTTTTTTTTATTACATGATACATTTCTGTGCTCCTATTTGTTACTAAATAACTATAAATTAAATAAAATGTTAAATTAAATTCGTTTATTGATGATCACTTATACAAATAGTTCAGTATGTATAGTATCAATAACTGTCTAGTAAACTACAGCACCACCGACTCAAAGTGTTATTTTTTTGAATCGATTTTATAAGTATAACTTTTTTTTATCATGAGAGACATTTTCATTGTTTTTTATTTCGTATCAATTTCTGCATCAACATAGTTAAAAACTATTTTACACATACATAAATTGACTACTTATATTTATAGTCATATGTATTTGTATGTATTTATGGTGGGGACGCCTGCAAGTTGCACAGACGGGTGATCGGCTCACATTAATGGAACCATTTCACCCTTAATCCCAGTTTAGGTGCTGCTGCCTGTACAGCGTTGGCTTGGCTAGATATTTCCATCCCTGGGAGATGGTCTCCACCGTTGAGGTTTCGGCTGCAGCTCAGACGCATTCTGTGGGGCATCGTGGCCAGCTCTACCAGGTTTACACCTTGCAGAATTGTCCACTACTGCCCAGCGCAGTCCACCCATTTATTGTCCCGCCACAGACGATCCTTAGACCTGCTGCGTCATGACCTTCAGGGTGGCCCACGCTCAGCCAATACGTGGTCCGTGCTGGCTGCTTGACGTTGTCTGCCTGCATGCACTCCCACCCCCGGCGGCAATCCTCCACTCAGGATATGCGTCCCCAGCCTTGCCTTGGCATTAATGGCAGCCTCCACCCTGGAGCACTGGTTTCACTGGTGCTCCTGCAGTGTGCCCCCTTCTATCTTTGCAAACCTTCCTGTTGTCTTGCTGAACCTGATGATCTCTCCCAGTTTTATGTTCTGCATTTGATCTTCTTCTATTCTATCGGTTCCTAGGAGCTCCCATCTTGGCAGAGAGTACATTGGACACTCTGCCAGGAAATGGTGACTGGTCTCCTCCTCTCCACACTCTGGGCACGAGGAGTCGTCGATCTTGCCTATTATCTTTAAATGCCTGTTCAGTGCACAGTGTCCAGTCATTATTCCTGTGATTATCCTGATGTCCTCCTTCTTGAATTGGAGTAGTTGTCTTGTCTTTTTCTTGTCCAATGTTTTGATGAAGAATTTGGACTGGCGGCAGCCATTTGTATTTCTCCACCTAGCATTTGTTTCTGCTGCTATCTTCCTGCTAATTACTCCCTTTGTAGCCTTTTCCGGTATGGGTAAACACGGTTCTGGTCCTACAAACGTTTCATCAGCTCCTTCTCTAGCTAGCTCGTCAGCCTTTTCATTGCCTTTGGTTCCTTGATGTCCCGGTACCCAGGCAATGATTAGTTCTCTCTCAGCTGCTAGTGCGTTCAGTGCCATTTTGCACTCTTTCACTAGCGCCGATGTCGTTACTGGTTTGTCAAGAGCCTTTAGGGCCGCTTGACTGTCACTATAGATCAGTATTTTCTGAGTTTCCTGATCTGTAGTTTCCTTTATTCGATAAGCGCATTCTAGTATGGCCATGGTTTCCGCCTGGAATACGCTAGCAAATTTGCCTAATTTTATCGTTATCTTAGCTGTATTGGATTGCGTGACTTTGTATATTCCCGCCCCCGACAGTCCTGTTGATTCTTTCCTAGAGCCGTCTGTGAAGCACACTATCGATTTGTCGTCGTGTGTAAGTTCCCATTCCTCTCTAGGTCCTATGTGTACTCTGTATTTTTTGTCGAAGATCCTTTGTTTTTTTATTAGGTCATTGTTGGCCATGATCATCGACATTTTTCCTTCAATAATTTCTGTTACTTTTGTATGTCCTTTGTTTATGTGTGTTGTTTTCCATAAGTCGTAGGACTTTAGTCTGTAGCAATTTTCTAGTGCTCTCTTTTTTGCCTCCAAGTCCAGCGGTATGAAGCCTAGGATCATGTCTAGTGCAGCTGTTGGAGTCGTTCTTAATGCTCCTGTTATCATTAGCCCAGCGAGTCTTTGGACCTGGGCTAATTTCTTGTAATTTGTCTTGATGGTTGCCCTGTGCCACCATACTAGAGCTCCGTATAGTAATCTCGGGAGTATGATGGCCTTGTATATCCAGTGGATTATATTTGGCTTCAATCCCCAAGTTTTACCGATTGCTCTACTGCACTGCATAATGGCTATTTTTGCCTTTGTGCATTGTTGACTTATGTGTGAGTTAAACAACAGTTTGTCGTCTATCACCACTCCTAGGTATTTGATTTCTTTGACTATTTCTAACTCTTTGCCATCTATTGATATAGGTGGTAGTTCTTTATTTTTCCTCTTTGTGGTGAATAAGACCAACTTGGTTTTGTCAGGGTTGAGATTGAGTCCTCTTTCCCTACACCACTGCTGGGCTGTTTTTATGGCTATACTCATCCTGATACTTAACATATTTAGGTCATTTCCCGCTACTATCATGACCCCATCATCCGAATACGCCTGCATATAGATGTGCCTGCGATTCACTTCTCTGATGAGGTCGTCCAGTAGTAGGCACCACATAAGTGGTGACAGGCAGCCCCCTTGCGGAAAACCCCTGCTTGCTTTGACCGTGTATGTCGCGCCACCTAGTTCCGCTGTCATTGTCCTTTGACTTAGCATGTTCATGATCCACCTTTTGATCTGTGGTCTGATGCCTTCCCTCGTTATTGAGATTTCTATCGCGTTTGTGGTTGCCTTATCAAAAGCGCCCTCAATGTCGAAGAAACACCCAATTGCTGATTCTTTCATCTCTAGTGTTTTCTCGATTAAAGCCACTAAGTTGTGGAGGGCTGTCTCCGTGGACTTATTCTCCATATATGCATGTTGATTGACATGTAGTGACCTATTACTTTGTTCTATTTCTTCTCTTATGTTTCTGTCAATTAGTTTCTCTAGTGCCTTTAACAGGAATGAGGAGAGACTAATGCATCTAAATGATTTGGGATCCTGATATGTCTTTTTCCCTGGTTTGGGCAAAAAGACTGCTCGTACTTTCCTCCAGCTCTTTGGTATATATCCTGTGGATATGCTACCCTTGAATACTGCTATGAGGTCTCTCTTGATGTATCTAAACGCTTGTTGTAGCATTTTAGGAAATATCCCGTCTGGTCCAGCTGCCTTATATGGCGCGAACGTTGAGATACTCCATCTTATGCGTTCTTCACTGACTATGGATTCCATGTCGTTACTATATACGATTTGCACTCCCCCTGACACTTCCCCTTCAGCGGGTTCTGTGCATTCCGGGAAATGAGTGCTCATCATTGTTTTTAGTATGACTTGAGGGTCGGTTATTGTTTCGTCCCCCATTGTCAAGCTACCTAATTTGTATATCTTGTCGCTGGCTAATGTTCTAACTAACCTTGCAGCTTCCGGATATTCCGTAATGCTAGCACAGTAGAACCTCCAGCCTCTCCTGCTTTCTTTGCGGTAGTTATTGCGCATTATATTCCTTTGTGCCCTGTACAAGTCCCAGTGGTTGTCGTCATTCTTCTTTAGCGCCACTCTCAGGGCACGTCTTGTTTTCTTTCGGTCTTGCTTTAATGCTTTATTCCACCACGGTTGTCCCTTACCACATGTTACCTCTCGGAGGGGACAGGCTTTGTGGTGTGCTTCTTTAAGTGCCGTTTCCAGCCTCTCTGCTCTCTTCTCTATGTGTGCTGTGTTTGTCAGACCCTCGTCCGGCATTTGGGTGTACTCTCCAATAAGTTTGTCGAATAGTGCCCAGTCCGTTTTTCGGTTGTTTCTTACCTTGTATGTTTCTATGTTGCTTTCTATTTGGTAGGTGATTCTGCGATGATCCGAGAAGGATTCATTAGTGTCTACCTGCCAGTTCTTCACATATGTGCTTATCTCCTCCGAGGCCAGAGTAATGTCCAGAACCTCCTGTCTGGCTCTGGTTACAAAGGTTGGTAGGTTGCCTGTATTTAAGATTACTAAGTTATACGTTGCTATGTATTCCAGGAGGAGCTCCCCCTTCATGTTACAGTTTGTGCTTCCCCACACCTCATGGTGTGAGTTTGCATCGCAACCCACAATGAAGGGGATGCCCTTGCTCGAACACATAGCTGTTACCTCTTCGAGTTCCTTGGTCGGCGGTTTGAAGTCCGATTCGCTCGGTATGTACGCCGACATTAAGACCACCCTCTTCTTTGAATTGTCCCTCATTGGCAGCATAAGTTGTACTACCACAAGATCTCTGAAACATTCGCATGTTATAATGTCTAGGGGTTTTATCCTTCTGCTGGCATAGATGCATGTCCTGGGATTGTCCTCACCTTGATGGTATATAAGGTCTCCTCCCAGACAGCCCAGCCCGGCCACGCGTTTGTTGTAAACGTATGGCTCCTGCAGTAGTGCCAGATCTATGTTCTTTGCCCTCACATAATCACATAATTCAGCCGCGGCTTCCTTGCAGTGATGCATGTTTAGCTGTACTATCTTTATTGTTTGTGTGTTTGTGTTTTGTGTTTTTGTGTGGGTGTTCATGATTGTGGTGTTGTGTGTGTGTGTTCTGTGTCTAGTGTTGTGGCTCTGGCTCCCTTGCTCTCCCCGATTCTTTCACCCCTCGAGATCCATGCAATCGCTTGCTCTGGGTCCTGACGGGGCGTCCGATTGGGGCGGCTTAGTTGCCAGTGTATTTCGGGCTCGGGTGGCAGTCTGCGCCTTCCCAGCGGCCTGCGCCCCCTCAGTGGGTTTGCTTGACTCACTAGGCGTGGCGTTTTCCTCCACCTTACTCACTGTGTCCTGCTTGACCTTCGTGTGTCCGTGCTTAATGAGTCTCACTTGGACCTGCGTGGCCTCGAAGTTGATCCACGCATGGTCCCTGTGCTCATCAAAAATGTCTTGAGGGATCCCCACCGTCAGTTTCTCCCCAGCGGGGAAAGAATCTCTGGCGGTGAGAACCCAGCTTTCCACCTTCAGGTCCTCTCTGTAATCATTCTGCGCTACTATGTATTCCATCAGGTTTCCTGGGTGCTCCTCCTTCCTCCCCGGTATCCAGATGGAAGCCCTAGCCCTATCTAGTCTCCTTATTCCTATCAAGGCGTCGTTGTGCTGGCCAAAATCGTGTTCTAGGAGCCAGTCCCTCGCCTCGGTCGTCATTGGTGTCACGAGGAAGAATCCTTCTGACACCAGTCCCGACGTGGCGAAGGCCATCTTCCTTCCCCCGATCCTGTCCCTCACTCCAGCGCCCACTAGCTCTGATATTTTCCTCCTAACGTAGCCCGCAAATGCTTCGTCCATCGGAACACCATCCATCCTGTAGATCATTAGGGCGAGGTCACTTTGTTCCTTTGCGGAACTCCGCGGCCCCTCCTTCGACCCCAGGTAGGGGCGCTTCGATGGACGTTGCTGCGTTTGCTCGTCCGGATCAGTGTTTGCTCTTTTTGTCTTGGCGCGTCTTCCCTTTGTCGTCTCCTTTTCAGGATTTGATTTCTGGGCAGACCCATCCAAGACTTGCATACTCTTCTGTCTCTTCATTCTACGTTTCTTCGCTTTGGAGAGAACCGTTTGGAATCCAGCTTCTCCACTTCCCGCAGGTTGTGGCGTCGCTGGTTTCGGGCCGTTTCCTCCACTTCCTTGCGGTTGTGGCGTACTACGTCCTTCCATGATACCGTCAGGTTTCACGGGTGACTCCAACAGTTCTTTTACTCCCTCTATGATTTCTTCCAACCTCTGCTCGCTCTCTGCACAAAGTTTGCTCCCCCCAGAATACGTGGAGCAGCCCGGCTTCGCCATGTCCTTTTCAGACTTGGCTCCGCCGGGGAGGGATTCTCCAGCGCCGGAGACACTGGTACCCTCCTGGGGTAGTTCTTTTTTGGCCTTGTACATTTCATCATTTTTAAGGGGGTT
The DNA here is from genome assembly GCA_905332985.1 of Mimas tiliae. Taxonomy (NCBI): domain Eukaryota; kingdom Metazoa; phylum Arthropoda; class Insecta; order Lepidoptera; family Sphingidae; genus Mimas; species Mimas tiliae. The sequence goes on along the minus strand of HG995247.1, from coordinate 5,219,158 downwards.
TATCGTGGTACACAATGCAATTCCGAGGAGAATTGCATTGTGGGCCTGTGCCCTCCTCTTTTTTCCGGGCTTGGGACCGGCACCATGACTCTCCATGCTACTGAAGAGTGATGGCGGCAGAGTTATTTATAGTCATAACAAAGCTATTATAAAAGATTCATGTAATTATTGAATAAATTAAATGAAGAGTACAGGTAACAATAATAAAACTAATTTAGAAGATGGCACGTCAATTTCAATATTTTATAGTCTCGACTCTCTGATGTCGTAATGATAACAATAACTCCATTCGAGACATTCTGCCTGCACCATCAAAAATCTGATTAATTTTGATTTACGTTCGGTACTATAAAATGCAATTTGTCTGAAGTTTATAAAATATTTTTTATTACTAATGCATATTAATAACTTGTCAACGCAATTTACCTCGTGCTCACTGGCAGTCTAGTAGCGGTTTAGTCGCTACTATGTGTTTCATTTTTTTTTATCTCGATACATATTCAATGTAGTAAGCGTTTCATAGTAGACTATCGGTTCCATTTTTTTTAATGTAAATACTTTGTCTACATTGCACAAAAATTTAATGATGTACTTATGGATTGTATATATTTTTGAATACAGATAGTTTTATCATTTGTTAGTATTAATTATTTTACTCCTTAATTATCTTTAATTTTTTTTTTCAGTTCTGTACTTCTTAGATATTACTATAAAACATTTCATGACATTTATAGTTTTATAATGAGATATTTACATACGCACTCACGCCTGTAATCCCCGAAGGGGTAGGCAGAGGTGTAACCAGTACACCCACATTTCGCCTAGCGTATCTCCGTCCCATGATGTAATAGGGGGCGAGCCCATCGCCATACCGGGCACAAATTCCAGACTCTGGGCTGATACTGAGCATTTTGTAATAGAAAAACCCAATATCACTTTTACCCGACCCGGGGATCGAACCCGAGACCTCAGCGTTAGCCTCAATCGTAACGCGTACGCATTACAACTGCGCCACCGAGGCAGTCCGTAGTTTAATGAGATATTTATTACATTGAAATGCATCATCACTTACAGGAACCGATGGTAGCACCACAAATATCAAATTAGTTCCGTCTCTCAGGTTACTCAAAGGTGTGGTTACCTCTGAGGTTTATGGACATTTATTTTTGAATACCTATTTACGATATTATTGAAACGCGACACTACATACGTTTGGTATTTTTTATTCAATTTTCTACATCAATAGCTTCTGGTATGTTAATAGTCTTTATTTAGAATTCATTAATTTTTGAAAATGGTTATTGCTTGTTATTTATGCCTAGTGCTCAATTTGTCATCATATTAATTTAAATGCACTAAAAATTTAATATTTATATTTTCACTATTTACGACGGCTTTTCATACTGAATCAAGTAACATTTTTTATAAATTTTATTAATTCATTTTTCGTTGCGACGTTTGTTTCGTTCAAAACGATTATAACATGATTTTTGGTATTTAACGATTTATACTTTATTAATACATTTAAAATATATATTTTAGCTATCAGTGTAATTAAGTGATTTAATAAACGAATTTATTTCGTAAAGTACCTATTTTTCTGTAATCTGTGTTTACCATTTCCAAAGTCATGGCTCGCGTAAAATATTTTCTCTCTAATCATTGAAATATTAGTGTACACAATTTTCTCTTAATTAGAAAGTTTCTACAAAGATAAGCAAATCCCATTCATCGTTTTTCTGACACCCTACTACTATTATAAATGTGAAAGTGTGTATGTTTGTGAATTTGAATGTTTGTTAGTCAATCACGCCTTATCGGCTGAACGGTTTTCGATGAAATTTAGGTAGATTATGACCAGGATTAGAACATAGGCTACTTTTTATCTCGGAACAGGCAGTTCACACGGGCGGAACCGCGAGAAAAAGCTAGTATTTAATAAACGATGTACTATACAAAACCGCTTCATAACTCATCGATCAGATGCTTGGAGTGAGGACAAATGAGTTTTATAAACACCAGATAAAATTAAACAACTCAAGTCGGTATCCACATTGTTATATATTAACGCGATAACAGTGGTAAAGGGAAAACATTACATTTATAATCCTGCATAAATCGTAATGCCGACTGGTTCACCCACATCGAACTCAACTTCCTAACCCATATCTTAGCTTGGAAATTGCGATATTTACATCTCCGGCTACTGTTGTAAATGGAAGATTGAGTTACTAAGGTTTAAAGTGCTTGCTAGCATTTGTATGGTGGGATATCAAATCCCTCATTGATCTAATGGCAGTCTACTCAGGCTGAGAAACCGTGAGGTCTTGGTCATATCCAATCCGCTTATGCGAGATTCCGCATGGGTAGGTACCACCGCATTGTCCATATCTGCCAATCAGCAGTGTGTAAACATTCTTGTATTCCAGTTTGAAGGGCATGTAGTTGTAGCCATTGTAATAACTGGGCATTAACGCAATTAACATCTTGTGTCTCAGGATTACAAGCGCAGTGCACTGCCTCGCATTGCTTTTTATTTTAAAGTCCTGGGTTGTGTTCCAACTGTTCATGGGCAGTCGTGTCGCTTACCAACAGGTGAGCTGCTTGCTGTCATTTGGTTGTATAAAAAAAACCAAGCCAGGAAATACAATTTTTGTTTGAATTTATCATGAGTTGCCCGGGATCCAAATTTGTGCCCGGTATGGTGATAGGCTCGCCCGCTATCACATTTTGATACGGAAATACATTCGGCGAAACGTGGGTGCATCACTAGTTGCATATCTGCCTACCTGTTCGGGTATAGTGGCATGAAGTTATGTATGTGTAATGATGCGATTACGAGTAACGTCATATGCCCGAGAATGGACGCAAGAAGTTTTAAAAATCTGTTAATTTTTATATAGTCGTATTTCCAAAACGTATCTAACTCAACTGTGTGCATTTGCCATTTTTTTGCCGTCATTTCAAGTTGTATGTTTGCGCTTCCTGAACTATTTATACATATTTACTAAGCGTATTTTTTTTGTTTTAGGTCAGTATTGTCAAAAGAGAAATCAAAATCATTCCATCCAGTCTAGCTCAATAGGTAAGACTTTTTCTAGACTTTGCAACAATAGCTCATTGGAGCGTAACGTGAGTACGTTTTTATGTCCATCGCCTCAAAAACTATTGAAATACAATAAAAATCTTTTGTAATGTTCAGAAAAAAGCCAATGTCGTTGGATCATTGTTAACTGGAAACTCCAATTATCTCTTTTTTGCATAGAACATGTATTTTATTGCCATTGTGCATCCGGAATTTAAAAAGACCAAGCCAGTCAATAGTTGATTTTATATGCAGCAGCAATAATACGAAATATAAACTATTTTACGTAAATAGAATTAAAATAGGGTAAAAATGAGGGCGCAGTTCATATTTTAAACAATGGAATGACCAAAGGTTGGCGTGAATTGGGGAAATCTCTCTCTCTCTCGCACGCGTGCACCGTAATGACAAGACTTGTCTTATGATGTCACAAGACACGGCGTGCATCCTTTTTCCATCAATTGACAACTATCTCGTTCATCAGATTTAAATGGCTTCTAATTTATTTATTTTTAACCTGCTTTATAAAATGCTTTCGATAATATATTTTGGGTATCCTACCTGTCAATGACCGTTAAGGTAATATAATTCGATAGCAAAATGGAACTCTGATTTCAAACTAATTATTATTGATATATTTTGCGTGTATCGGAGAATTTTGTTTATTTTTCCGAATAGTTCATTAATTGTTTTTTATTTCTCTGAAATTGGTTTCGTTTTAAAAATGGATGTTGGTGAATGTTAAGCATTTTGGAAATGGAGAAATCGAAGGGAAGTACTCTTATTTATATTAACGGATCCCTACTTGCAACGTTCTTATACATCGGTTCATTTCTTAAATCGATTATACTTTGATTATCCACAATAGTCAGCGGCTTGGCTGTGCTCCTGACATTGCCGATGTCCTTGAACGTTTTTTTTTACTAGCCCGAATGACGACACGAGCAGGTCCCTCGAGTGATGGTAAGCGCCATGCAGACACAACACCACATAGAAGTGTAAATTATAAATCACAGAATGGCACTGGACTGTCACCCGGAGACATAAGTTTTTAAGTCTTATAATTTCACTAACTTTAATGTATTTTAAATCGAAACCCAATAATGCTTACATATTCAAATTGAAATCATTTATTCTGTAAATTTGATCATAAATATCACTTTTACATGTCAATCATTTTTATGCTACATTACATTTACCACGGCATTTCGGGGCTAGCCATGAGAAGATATGCCTGCAGAAATGCACACTGCTCTTTGTTCGTCGAAATAGATTAAGCGGTGGTACCAACCCAGACTGCCTCTCGCGTAAGAGGGACATGCCACCTTGTACGCCCTTTCCATCAGGTGACCCGACAGCGCATCTGCCTTTATAGACATTAAACATATAGATGTGTATTAAAATATACGGTTCGCGATGCATTCATTGAAGGTATCTCGATTGGCCAGTTATCACCTCTGTTTGCAGATCTACTTCACCATTGTTAGTGGAACACTGTCTTTCTGTTGCTCTACAGATTTGTTGAAAATGAACACGTCCGAATATTAATGTTTGTATTATAACACGCACTATCTATCGAGGCCGCTTGATACTGCGACAGTTGATATGAATACTGTGACCTCTGTCGCCTATGCGCCAGATAGGTAAATATGCGATGAATAAATTATATATTTGTTACTAAAACTCTTCATTTTACCTGGATGAAATATCTTTGCACTCATAAAAACTGGCTTATAGTTTGGTATATAAAAAATCGGATCTACCAATTACACAGAATATTCTGGTTCATTTGCAAAGTTTATGATCCATAACCACAAAGTTGAAAATAGGCTGTTTTAATGGTTATATTTTCTCTTTAGTCCGCCGTGAATAGTTTTTTTTATTACCTATTTTTGGATCGTGGAATAGTTTTCAGGTTAAAGCAGATTGTTCAAGCTTATTTATAAATGTTGTGTTTTGGGGACATAAAACATCTGTAGTACCTATGATCTCACATATCTCTTGTTTATCTCGGTTTTAACCCTTTTTACCTTAGCCTTGCCTCTTTTAAAGAGCTTTAAACTTGCTCAACAACTCTACCTTGTTTGCTATTGCGTTTATTTATCTGTTGTATCCAGAGATCGTTACTTTACCCCGTAAATAAAAAGCCGGCGAAACATTCCAGCGTCTAGGACGGTCATCAGTTTGACAAATGTGTCAATTGGCGGCACCGGACGCGCCGGGTCAAGTCCCGGATAAATCGCGCGTGTCAGCCCTGACGCTGTGACGCACTGACGCGAGCTCGTTTGCGTGTGACCCCGCTAACGGACATAGTTTGCGAACGGGTTTAGGGTTGACACTTTGTAGTTGTCAGTTCTGTCTCTTCTGGTTGAATGTGGATTGGTACTGTGTTAGTTTGGTTGTTTCGTCTTGATATTTATTGCCTCGTCCGCCAATCAACAAAGTGTACCACGAGCAGGTGACATTAGATCTGAACGCAATATGTTGGTGGCGCATTTAAACTCCCAAGAACTTAGCAAAACATTATTTAAAGAAATATTGTATTGCTGTTATTGATCCGTCGATAGGTTTATTTAGAATCTATGTTTTGTATGAATTAATTTCATTCAGTATACTGGATTTTAATTGATTGCGGTTACTATTGAGATCGGATTAGATCACAAAGAAACAAATAAAGATAATTAAAATACTAGCTTAAGTGAATAAGATGATGTAATTGTTATCATTAATGAGTGTTCAATGGTATTATCAGTAATATGTGTTAAATCCGTTATATACTCGGTCTTATCATTATAAGACCAAGTGTACATAACGAGATAAAATCTATAATTGCATTTATGTTAGTTCCATTGTACGATGCTAATTGGACATATTATAAATAAATAAAAAAGGGGTGGTGGACCTTTATAAATACACTAAATATCCACCTAAGGTATCCGGTCCAGCCGGCAGAATCTCGATCACTCAGCTAATATTTATTTACGACTTTGACCGTTGTCTGACTATGGTCTGGAGATTTTTGTTTTTTTTCTAAATACGTAATAGGCTCGCGTTTGGCTACTATCACGTCTGGTGATAAGCGATGATGTGGCCAAGATGAAGCACGCTTGCCTAGCAAAAAACTATTCACTCGCGACTTGAAGACACCCATATGTTACCATTCACCATTGCGTCTAATCGATATAAATAATAATATGTAAAATTAGTGACAGCCCTAATCCCTTCACCATCACTAGGGCCGTAGGACACGAACAGTTTATTCGAAGACGGATGCGACAAATGTTGGGGGCGAGATATATTCACACGATTATGAAGAGCTAAATTAGGGGTCGTTGGATAATATTTTTGTATGTTTGTGACCTCAGGTTTATCGGTCTAGGTTTTTAGACAATGTTTAAATCTGGTTCTTGATATTATGGTTATACATATATATAATATGTAATAGGGTTGCTGAAATGTTAAAATATCCTTAAGAGTTGATTTTTAAAGTTACTCTTATTTTTTACAATTGTATTTATTACCTCAACCATAAGTAAGTTTAAATATAATATTATTATATAAATTCGGACTACTAATAGTTTTTTGGTTATATACAAAAAAGTTATAACACTTTTTTTATAGGATTTTTCGACAAACGAGCAAGTGGGTCAAATTATGGTAAGTGATATCCAACGCCATGAGCACTCACAATACCAAAAAAATCACGGACGCGTTGCCGACCTTAAGGAGAAGGGATAATAAGGGATGGGAATGGGGATTTGGTGTTTAGGCCTCCGGATATCTCACTCACTGTACGAAACGCAACAGCAAGGCGTTATTTTACATCGGTTTCCTGTGAGGCAGTGGTAACAGCCCGGTCGAGCCTATTCATGCTGTAGACAATACTGTATACAGCGTGGCTCTACCGATTAAAAGGTTAAAATAGATCCCAGAATTCGAATGTTCGGTTCGTTACGAATGTATCATCTATAATAAAATTGCAGTATTTGTAATGCGCATTATTTCGAGTACCCTACATAATATGATTAGACTGATACTAAGCATTTCGTAATAGGACCTCAGCGTCAGCTTCAGTCGTAACGCGTACGACTGAAGCATTACAACTGCACCACCGAGGCAGTGAAACTAATAAACCACCTGCTTTTTTTTTCAGTAGCCCTGTTTAGTCATTAAATTTCGTTACTATCGTAGTAAGTTTAATTCAGATAACTTTAAGAAGTTGAGTCTTCGTCTCGCCACATCCACTCTCAACTGAAGTAGCAAAATCGATTTGAAATCGCCCACTTTCATCTTGTCTTGTAATGCATTTCGCTCTATTGAATACACATAAATAAACCCATATCACTCAACTGGCGACTAGTGCGTAATTGATCCCTTTATACGCCATTCCAACTTGGGTACTTATCATAACGACATCGCCTCTCGATACGCGAATACAGACTTTAGCATACCAGAAACAGCGTTCAATTGTCCTTTTTTGATCAGGGTGAATTTGTAAACTTTCTGTATATCGAATTACCGAGGAAAGAAACGAGTTTAATATAGTCAGTTGCTATGGTTATTTGGTGTTTGAAAAAGTTCACAAATTGCTTTGGACGCAATAATAGTATCGTTAGGCCTGTTAGGTACGTCGCGACGTCTGATTGGATCTGAGAGTTTAATGAAAAGGGAATTCGGCGTCCGATTTACAGGTCAAACGAAATATTCGAGAAAGTTTAAACAACTGTTATAACTAAAGTTTACTTATTGTATATTTGAAAGAATTTATTATCTAAATTACAAAATAACATGTTCTGAATTTCTAATTTAGTAATGATTTTTATTTTAATAGTAAGGTTGCAATCTAATTTTTACTTGACTTACAGAACTTACAGTTGTCGAAACGATGTTTGTGTTTTGCATTCTCATTTTTTTTTTTTTTCCTGTATGACGAAACGAGCAATTCGCTCGCCTGATCATAAAAAGAAGCAACACCACACAGAAACCTTGAATTACAAAGCACTATATAATTGGAATGCGCTCGTCACCCCGAGACATAAAATGTTAAGGCTCATAATCCTCAGCGATGTCACTGACTTCAATGTAAATAATTTTCAAATACCTAATGATAATAAATAATTTCATTTTCTTTGCATTAGCAATAGAATAATATTGTAAATACGTCTGACGCGTCACTTTCGCATAAATCAAAACTAAATGATTACTAGTTCACGATCATATAGCAAGATGTACAAATATGTACTGTAGCCCAAATAGCCTCCCCTTCCCTATATCTTAATTATTCCTTTCTTTTAAGCTCGGCAACGCACCCATAATTCTTTTGGTATTGTGGGCGTGCGTGGGCGGTGGAGATCACTTACCATCAGGTAGCCCACTTGCTCGTTTGCCGGCCTATACTATAATAAAGTAGTAAAAAAGTTCTAAAGTGAAAAATATTTTCTCCGCAACGAGGTCACACAATATCGGACGAAAAACGACTTAAATTGTTAAATTGTCTTTAAATCAATTAAGATATCACCACAGTCCCCGTAACTGAACTCAGAACTGAACTTCATTCAGACAGAACTTCAAGTTTCATGACCCGGACGTGCTTGCAGGCGCATCGCGGCGGGCGACATCCACAAATGGATGTTGACAGACTTCCTAGTCCATAATACATTCTTATTTGATACACTATCCTTGTCTTACCCACCTGGTCACTCGTATGGTAGAATAAGGTGAGAGTGCCCTTTGTGTCGACACGCAGAGGTACTTTAGATGCAAGCACTGTATGAAAGTTTGTGATTGCTTTGTTTAAAATAATAATTATATTTGTTGTAAATGTGTACAGTTTTCAATTCTAACGTTAGTGGCAATGGTTTGTTTTTACTCGTTTACAGCGACTTTTAATTCATTTTCTAAATGTACAATTGTTTCTATTTCATGCTCGAGTCTTTCTTTCTTTTTTCATGTTTTTAGGTATAATTTTATTTTAATTTTATTCTAACTTCAAAGTAACATTACATTCTTCAGTTGCCAGAATGATAAATTAGTTTATTGTACCTTATTTGTTTTTCATATATGTATTTTGTTTGGATTATGTATGATATTTTAATTTTTATTGCTCTTTGATATCTTGAAATGACTTGGTGACAATTTATTACAAGACTTTTGAGACAATTTATTACAAAACATAATGGTGTTTCGGTTTTTTAAATCTTTAAGAAAATAGTGTTATTTTTCTTCACTTACATCTCTAACTAGTATAACTCTAGTGTGGGCAACATTTAGAACGTAGAGGAAAGTCCAACCCACCTGACAGTGTATCCGCATCGCTCCATACGTTTACATGTAAGCGGTCACGAATGTTTTGGAGAATATTGTTGTTATGCATGTTTGAAACGTGCTCGGTGAACTCACGAACTGTCATTCACACTTCCTTCATTTCTCCGATAATATAACGATATGTTTTTTAACATCCACCGGTGTGGTCTAAGCGTGAGGCGATCGAGTATAGCTTTGAATTCAAACGACTGATTAAAAGTTTTTTGAATGACTTTTGGTATCAAGAAATGTTGATGCTATGTTAATTTAGTTTTAAAAATTAGTTTCGGATGCATTATTGGATCGTTAAAAAATGCATTATTTGATGTTAGTTTTTTGATTTTTAGATTAAGGAATTATAGGAAACTTAGTATTGTTTATGGAAATAACGTCACAGAAGTGACTGTTGTTGCTTATAAATTATAATTAAAAGATAACAATATTTATTTTTATGTATGATTTTTATCTAACGCACATTGTAGTTAATTTTAGTTGCTTTTATTTGCTTTTATTTAACACTATACTGAACTTGATAAATACAGTCTGATGGAATGCGCTTCGGTGATCTTCTTTTTATTACGTTTTATCAGGATCTTAACAAATTAATAGGTACTAAATTTAAACAAAATGCTCTATAATGGATCATCCTTACCCTTCATCCAAGACAAACGAAGATTTCTGAAGATTTCAATCGTGGAGATACATAATTTGTAATACTATCTTTAGCTAACAAAGTTCTCGCTTTCGTCCACGAGAATGTCTTTACCCAGGATAAAAAATATCTTTTTTTTTTTTTTTTTTGTCGCGGGGAAAGCGACTTATTGCTACCGCCCCGCCCCGGGGGAAGGCGGAACGGTTATGTTGGGTTCACCGGTCTTACGACCCAGCGTTAAGCCGCCCGGGAGAGATGTTAAATCCGAGCGACCGCTGGGCCGAGTCCCTAACACATATATACACCCTACACCGGCATACCAACTAAAACCCCGCGGTGGCCTTCTTCGGCGCATGTGGAGCGGCCCCGGGGTATCCTTAGCTATATCTAAGGATTGCTGCCGGAACCGCCCCTGCGCGGTGCCGCCTAGCGGCCCGTCTCCTTATGGGGGGCTCAGAAGCCCCCGCACACCGAAGGACGCCCTCGGCGTCAACGGCAGACACGAGGCCGACCACCCGTGCTGCCGTCCATCCCGGGGTCGCATGTACAACAGTACAATAATGGCGCTACGACAGCCCCCGGCTGCGCGCCTACGACCCCCGATGGCCCCAATTAGTCGCCTCTTACGACAGGCAGGGGATACCGTGGTGGAATTCTCCAAACGCCCCCATTCCACAGGGCGGGAGACGCCGGTCAGTCGTCCACCCGACGCCTCCTACGTCTCCTTTGGCGGCGCGCGGGATCGTTCTGCTCACGATCCCGCTCGGCGCTCTCCTTCTGCGAGATGACGCACTCGCAAAAGGAGGCTACCGCCCGCCAGGACCTCCGGCTGCCGACCATGGCAGACACCACGGCCGGCAGCGACAGGTCTCCTCCGACGACTGCTCTGAGAGCGCTGCGCTCGTCACTCCAGGCTGGACACTCCTCCAAGGTGTGTTGTGCCGTGTCCTCGCGGCAGTTGCCACAATGGTGGCACACGGCGGAATCCTCCTTCCCGGCTATGCGACACAGGTACGAGCCGAAACAACCGTGACCCGTGAGTACCTGTGTCAGCCGGAATGTGGGCGCACCGTGGCGCCTGTCTAACCACTCAATAAGGACAGGACGCACTGCCGCGACAGTCCTCACACCGGCACTAGGGCTCTCCAGCCTGGCATGCCACTCCTCCACGGCGGCTCTGCGAAATCGGGCCGCAATCTCCCTCGGAGCCAATCTCTGCGTACGTTGGGACGCCCCCTCTCGCCAAAAGAACGCAGACGAGAGGTGCTGGGCGTCCAACTCCCAAGGGAGAGTACCCGCCAACAGGCAGGCCGCCTCATGGGAGACCGTGCGGTAGCCCCTGATGATCCGCTGTGCCACTAAGCGCTGCGGTTTACGCAGTAGAGTGACACAGCGGGTGTTCAGGGACCCGGCCCAAACGGGACAACCGTAAAGGGCCATGGATCGCACGACTCCCGCATACAAACTACGGCAGGGGTTGCCGGGACCTTCCAGGTTCGGCAGCAGGCTTCCAAGCGCACCTGCTGCCCGCACCAGTTTCGGCGACAACTTCTCGAAATGGGCACGGAAATTCCACCGGCTATCTAGCACCAATCCTAGATACTTCATGGTGGAGCCGATGGAAATCCGCACCCCCTCCACTGTGATGTGGGCCTCCATAGGTGGCCCCCGCCGAGGCCCATGGAAACAAAGGGCCTCGGTTTTGTTCAGGGCCACAGTGAGGCCCAGTCGCCGAATCCTGCCCACCACCCGCTCTGTACCCACAGAGGCGAGCAGGGCGGCATCCTGGAAGGATCTCGCCGTCGCTGTCACTAAAGTGTCGTCCGCGTAGCAGACGACAGCGACGCCCCGAGGATTGGCACCACGGAGCACCCAATCGTAGCCGATGTTCCACAGAAGCGGGCCCAGAACTGAGCCCTGTGGAACACCGCAGGCCATCGCTCTTCGGTGCCACCCGTCGGCGCCCGGATACAACACGTCCCTATCAAATAGGTACGAGTGTACCAGACGCCGTAAATACGGTGGCACCACGTGGTACCGCAGTGCTTCATTTATGCAAGCCCAGGGCAGCGTATTAAACGCGTTGGCGATGTCGAGAGACACCGCCACGACCACCTTGCCCCGGGCTACTGCATCCTCCGCCTGTGCCTTGACCCGCAAAATCGCGTGGATGGTCGATCGGCCATGCCGGAACCCGAACTGGCAATCTGCCAGGTCCGGCCCGACCCCTTCAAGGTGCTCGACGAGGCGAGCGTGAACAACCCTCTCAAACAATTTGCAGACCTCGTCGAGCAACACAATGGGCCGGTAGGCCGATGGCGACTCTGCGGGTCGGCCCTCCTTCTTGAGCAGGACGAGCTTCCCGGTCTTCCAGCGCGACGGGAAGACGCCCTGCTCCATACAGGCGGAGAAAAGGCCGCGGAGCCTCGCACCCAGGAACTCGAGGGCTAGCACCCAGGCTTTGCCGGGGATACCATCGAGCCCTGGGGCGGTGTTCTTGCCCCGCAGCCGAACCACTGCCGCCCGCAACTCTGCGGGCGAAACCTCGGAAACAACCCCTGCCGAACTCAACGACGATGGCGCCGCTGGACCTGGCGCCATCGGTGGAGGAGTGACATCCTCGGTGGCCGGGAACAAAGCCGCGACGACCTCCTCGACTAGGTCGCCCCGGAGACTCTGCGTCAGCGGGGGCGCCCACGGGCGACACTTTTTCATCGCCACGCGGTACGGACGCCCCCACGGATCGTTATCGAGAGTGCTCCGGAACTCCCTTCGAGCCGCAGACTTTGCTCCCGCTATTGCCACATGCAGCGCTCTCTTGGCCTCTTTGTAGAGGCCGTGAAGCAGCCGCTCCTGGTCCTCGTCGCCGGGCAGACGAATCCGGCGACGACGGTGCCTGGCGAGGCAACGGCGCGCGGCCACGCACGAAACACGCAGCCGCGTGAGCTCCGCCGTCCACCAGAACACCTGGCGCTTCTCAGGCCGGCGTCGGACACGGGGCATGGCTGCGTCGCAGACATGCGACATCGCCGCCCCGAACCACGCCGCCTCCTCCTCGACCCGTACCGGCCTCTCCGGTACGGGGAGCCACGCCTGAGCCAGAGCGGCCTCCTTCAGGGCCTCGACGTCGAGGCGCTTCACACCCCAACGCGGGCCGTCCGATCGCGGAGCGGTCGGTCCACCACCAGACTGGGCAGTAGGGGACGAGGCGACGTCGAACCGAATGTATCGGTGATCCGACAACGTCTCCTCGTCCACCAGGACCCTCCAATCCCGGACACGGCGGGCTAGTGCTGGGGTGGCGAACGTGATGTCCACCACCGAACCGCCATTGTGCCGCACGCACGTGTCCACCGATCCGCGATTCACGACGGCCAGGCTGGACGAGATCGCCCACTCCTCCAGGGCCTCGCCGCGCAGGTCGGTCGCCGACGAACCCCAAGCCAGAGACTTGGCGTTGAAGTCGCCAGCGACGAGGACGGGGCGAGGCTGACTGCCTTGCACCACCAGGGCCCCCAGCCGAGTGAGAAATAGCTCGAACTCGGCCAGGGATCTGTTGGGGGAGAAATACACTCCCACAATCCAGACCCCCCCCCAACAGAACCGCCACGCATCCCGAACCCTTCGCTACTCTTTCAAAGGGTGGGGAGCCGGCAGCGCCCCGAGTGATGACGGCCACCGAACCGTCTAGGTCCCCTGCCCAATCTTCCCTAGCAGGGACAAAATACGGCTCGGCGACCACAGCCACTTGTATCGACCACTGCGCCAGGCTTTGAACGAGCAAGTCCTGTGCTCTGGCGCAGTGATTAATATTCGCCTGGAGGAATCGTTGCGCCATATTAATGGGCGATCTCCATGGGTGCGACGCTGTGGGACGAGTCCGGCTGGGTCACAGCCCCGCCGCGCCCACCGCGTTTAGAGCGGCGGGGACGGGAGGAAGCGACACAGGCCTTGGCGCCCAACTTATGCCCCGCGGGTTTTCCTGCAGCTGCGCAGACTGCGCAGTGCGACTCCGCGGAGCACTCCTTGGCCTTGTGGCCCTCTTGACCGCAGCGGTAGCAGATTCCGCTACGGTCACACTCATCGGTGCAGCGCATCCGGACGTGCCCGTTGTAAAGGCACCGGAAGCACCGCATGGGCCTCGGCTCAAGGAGGCGGACCTGTGCCGCCACCCAGCCTATTAGGACCCGCTTCGCCCCAATAATCCCACTGGCGACCTTGGCTGGGCACCGCACCCATGCCGCACCAAGGCCTGAACGGTCGGGGCGGATCTCCCCGACCTTAAAATCCTCCGCCGTACAATGCCCCACCCCCGCGAGGGCCGTTGCGATCATTTCCGGGTCGGCAGACGCGTCCAACCCGGAGACTCGCAGTTCCGCGGTCTTGAACGGGCGAGAGACACGGACGTCTCCCTCCAGTTCCGTACCGCGGAACACCTCCCTCACTTTGTTGGCGAGGGAGTCAGCCTTCGCCTCCGATTCAGGCCCAGGCACCTCATAGAGGTAGCCGCCCGTGGCCATTAGTCGGGCCCGCGTGTCGGCTATGCCGAGGTCGGCGAGGCGCACACTCCTTTGCACCTCCCGGAGGATCTGGGCGTAAGTCACACCCCGTGCAAGACCCTCCGGCGTCACCGTCAAGGTGACGGCCGCCCTGCGGTGCAGCCGAAGCTTTGGCTCTGGCCTGCGCTGACTCGGCTGAGGCCGTTGCTGCGGCTGTGCGTCAGCCGCTGCTCTCGGAGCGGACTGGGGATTGTTCCGCCTCCCCTTTCGCGCAACCGTCACCCACCCCTCGTCCATAGACGTCGGAGCTGGAGGCAGCGGGCGGGGCTCGCGCGGAGGCGGACCCGGGGTAGCCGGACGGCCCTTCTTCTTCTTTTTCCCCCCCGCGCGTGATGATCGCTGGGGGGGAACCGGAGTAGCGGCGGAGGAAGCCGCAACGGCCGACGGGGCCACGACTGCGGGTGCAGGTCGGGGAGCCTCTGTTGGGGCGGGTATGGCGGAAGTTCCGCTCCCACCCTTTCCTTTCCCCTTCCCTTTCCCCTTGCCAGTGACTGGCGGACCGGCAACAAGGGGCGGGTCCCTGGAGGAACCGGCCACGGCCGCAGGTGTTGGTGGCGGCCCAACGGTGGCTCGAGGCCGCGGCACTTGCAGCGGCGGCCACTCAGCCCTCTCCGGCCTGGCCCGGTCAGCGGCCAAAGGAGGCCGAACTGGGCGCTCGGGAGGCAGCCGCAAATATACTGCCTCAAAGCGGGCGTCCAAAATATTAAAGAGACGCCGCTGGAATTCAGCGAACGTCTCTTCGGACGCACCCTCCGGTTGCACCGCCGGCTGCGGCAGCCCAAGCGACCTCACTGTCGCCAACACCTCCTCCAGGACTTTGGCCTGCTCCGCCTGTGCGGCCTTCAGCTTGGCGACCTCATTTGCCAAGGCCGCCTTCTCCGCCTCCAAGCGGGCTACCTCAGCGGAGCCTGACTCCCCCGCCCTCTCCAACAACTCGTTGGCGGCGAGATTCAGCCTCCGCTGCTCCGTCCCCTTCAAATTCCGGGACTTGTGTGAGACGTCCCGGATCGTCTCGGCCAATCGCAGGCGCCAGTCCAGCTCGTCGACTGGCGCCTCGGCCTCCTCCATCTCCACGACGTCCAACTCCGGACCCGGTGTTGGACTCGTGGAAACAGCGATCAGCTTTTCAGCCGGCTCGCTGTCACTCTCGCTCGAGACCGAGACCACGATGCGATCTCGATCTCGGCGACCCCTCTTCGTGCGCGAGGTAGTGCCACTCGGCCCGGCCTCGGACTCGAGAACCGGGACGGGCGCCACCTCGGCAACCTCACCTTTGGGCTTGCGCCCCTCCTCCAGTGTCTGTTCTGGGCCACGAGTGCCCCCCGAGGCAGACAGCCTCTCCACCACAAAACCTACCTTTTTTTTTTTTTTTGTCGCGGGGAAAGCGACTTATTGCTACCGCCCCACCCCGGGGGAAGGCGGAACGGTTATGTTGGGTTCACCGGTCTTACGACCCAGCACTACGCCACCCGGAAGAGATGTTAAATCCGGGCGACCACTGGGCCGAGTCCCTAACACTATATACAACCTACACCGGCATACCAACTAAAACCCCGCGGTGGCCTTCTTCGGCGCATGTGGAGCGGCCCCGGGGTATCCCTAGCTAAATCTAAGGATTGCTACCGGAACCGCCCCTGCGCGGTGCCGCCTTGCGGCCCGTCTCCTTATGGGACCACAAAACCTACGTTTTTTTTTTTTTTTTTTTTTTTTTTGTCGCGGGGAAAGCGACTTATTGCTACCGCCCCGCCCCGGGGGAAGGCGGAGCGGTTATGTTGGGTTCACCGGTCTTACGACCCAGCACTACGCCACCCGGAAGAGATGTTAAATCCGGGCGACCACTGGGCCGAGTCCCTAACACATATGTACACCCTACACCGGCATACCAACTAAAACCCCGCGGTGGCCTTCTTCGGCGCATGTGGAGCGGCCCCGGGGTATCCTTAGCTAAATCTAAGGATTGCTACCGGAACCGCCCCTGCGCGGTGCCGCCTTGCGGCCCGTCTCCTTATGGGGGGCTCAGAAGCCCCCACACACCGAAGGACGCCCTCGGCGTCAACGGCAGACACGAGGCCGACCACCCGTGCTGCCGTCCATCCCGGGGTCGCATGTACAACAGTACAATAATGGCGCTACGACAGCCCCCGGCTGCGCGCCTACGACCCCCGATGGCCCCAATTAGTCGCCTCTTACGACAGGCAGGGGATACCGTGGTGGAATTCTCCAAACGCCCCCATTCCACAGGGCGGGAGACGCCGGTCAGTCGTCCACCCGACGCCTCCTACGTCTCCTTTGGCGGCGCGCGGGATCGTTCTGCTCACGATCCCGCTCGGCGCTCTCCTTCTGCGAGATGACGCACTCGCAAAAGGAGGCTACCGCCCGCCAAGACCTCCGGCTGCCGACCATGGCAGACACCACGGCCGGCAGCGACAGGTCTCCTCCGACGACTGCTCTGAGAGCGCTGCGCTCGTCACTCCAGGCTGGACACTCCTCCAAAGTGTGCTGTGCCGTATCCTCGCGACAGTTGCCACAATGGTGGCACACGGCGGAATCCTCTTTTCCGGCTATGCGACACAGGTACGAGCCGAAACACCCGTGACCCGTGAGTACCTGTGTCAGCCGGAATGTAGGCGCACCGTGGCGCCTGTCGACCCACTCGACAAGGACAGGACGCACTGCCGCGACAGTCCTCACACCGGCACTAGGGCTCTCCAGCCTGGCATGCCACTCCTCCACGGCGGCTCTGCGAAATCGGGCCGCAATCTCCCTCGGAGCCAATCTCTGTCTGCGTTGGGACGCCCCCTCTCGCCAAAAGAACGCGGACGAGAGGTGCTGGGCGTCCAACTCCCAAGGGAGAGTACCCGCCAACAGGCAGGCCGCCTCATGGGAGACCGTGCGGTAGCCCCTGATAATCCGCTGTGCCACTAAGCGCTGCGGTTTACGCAGTAGAGTGACACAGCGGGCGTTCAGGGACCCGGCCCAAACGGGACAACCGTAAAGGGCCATGGATCGCACGACTCCCGCATACAAACTACGGCAGGGGTTGCCGGGACCTTCCAGGTTCGGCAGCAGGCTTCCAAGCGCACCTGCTGCCCGCACCAGTTTCGGCGACAACTTCTCGAAATGGGCGCGGAAATTCCATCGGCTATCTAGTACCAATCCTAGGTACTTCATGGTAGAGCCGACGGAAATCCGCACCCCCTCCACAATGATGTGGGCCTCCATAGGTGGCCCCCTCCGAGGCCCATGGAAACAAAGGGCCTCGGTTTTGTTCAGGGCCACAGTGAGGCCCAGTCGCCGAATTCTGCCCACCACCTGCTCTGTACCGACAGAGGCGAGCAGGGCGGCATCCTGGAAGGATCTCGCCGTCGCTGTCACTAAAGTGTCGTCCGCGTAGCAGACGACAGCGACGCCTCGAGGATTGGCACCACGGAGCACCCAATCGTAGCCGATGTTCCACAGAAGCGGGCCCAGAACTGAGCCCTGTGGAACACCGCAGGCCATTGCTCTTCGGTGCCACCCGTCGGCGCCCGGATACAACACGTTCCTATCAGATAGGTACGAGTGTACCAGACGCCGCAAATACGGTGGCACCACGTGGTACCGCAGTGCTTCGTTTATGCAGGCCCAGGGCAGCGTATTAAACGCGTTGGCGATGTCGAGAGACACCGCCACGACCACCTTGCCCCGGGCTACTGCATCCTCCGCCTGTGCCTTGACCCGCAAAATCGCATGCACGGTCGATCGGCCATGCCGGAACCCGTACTGGCAATCCGCCAGGTCCGGCCCGACCCCTTCAAGGTGCTCGACGAGGCGAGCGTGAACTACCCTCTCAAACAATTTGCAGACCTCGTCGAGCAACACAATGGGCCGGTAGGCCGATGGCGACTCTGCGGGTCGGCCCTCCTTCTTGAGCAGGACGAGCTTCCCGGTCTTCCAGCGCGACGGGAAGACGCCCTGCTCCATACAGGCGGAGAAAAGGCCGCGGAGCCTCGCACCCAGGAACTCGAGGGCTAGCACCCAGGCTTTGCCGGGGATACCATCGAGCCCTGGGGCGGTGTTCTTGCCCCGCAGCCGAACCACTGCCGCCCGCAACTCTGCGGGCGAAACCTCGGAAACAACCCCTGCCGAACTCAACGACGATGGCGCCGCTGGACCTGGCGCCATCGGTGGAGGAGTGACATCCTCGGTGGCCGGGAACAAAGCCGCGACGACCTCCTCGACTA
Organism: Mimas tiliae; assembly: GCA_905332985.1. Lineage (NCBI taxonomy): Eukaryota > Metazoa > Arthropoda > Insecta > Lepidoptera > Sphingidae > Mimas > Mimas tiliae. Next base: position 5,200,336 of record HG995247.1, on the reverse strand, counting down.
GGTCGCCCCGGAGACTCTGCGTCAGCGGGGGCGCCCACGGGCGACACTTTTTCATCGCCACGCGGTACGGACGCCCCCACGGATCGTACCACAAAACCTACCTAACCTAACCTAACCTAACCTAATCCAGGTCACGAACTACCTGTAAGCCAATTTTCATCCAATTTTGGTTGTTATAGAATAACAAACATCTAAATAAAAAATATATAAAAATAAAAATATAAATACACCCAACAGTCACACACATAGTCTTGACACCACACTAGGTTAACCTGTATCGTGGGTATCAGCAACTACGAAGGACTTGCAGTCCCGCAACACCCAACTAAAAACTTACAAAAATATGGATTTACACATTTATAATATTAGTAAGAGTAAGACGGAAAACTTTAAAATCATTTTACATCGCCTGCGTCCATGAATTATTCCCTCAAAACAGTGCTAGATCAGGGGAGAAGCAAGGATAATTTCCGATTTGCGACGGGCACCACTGTCACGCTGTCTGCTACTTTCATCGGCGAATCAACACTTCGCAACATACCCGATGACTACCTATGCTTTTGTTTTGTAGCTATGGCCAATCTAAGTTATGGCCTCTAAATCGGAATTTGTTTCTGGGCTGTAATGCTATCCTGTGCTATAAATCTGCAATGAACCAACGAAGTTCGGAACAAAAATATTCCTTTTTTTTTATACATGTTTTTACCGACGGCTTTATTTTAGTTATAGTATTTTATATTAGAAAAATCATTGTGATGGATATTCTATATTACATTAGTTCTAAGTTTCGAACTTCGTCGCTTCGTATAGTTTTATAGCATAGAGGTCCTGGTCCTGATCTCCTCTCCTCTCTTGGATGAGCTGAGCTGAATATAAGTTTCAGTGATGTCATTTACAACTTGACAAGAGATATGATGAACTATGACTGATAACAATAAAAGGAGATTGAGGAAATTTATTTATTTTTATTTACACATGATGTCTCCATAATATTGGCAACGCCGGCCAAAATAACCAACATTCCAGGACACATATTTTAAGACTCCTTTAATTAATAAAAAGACGAGTTTGGTTCACTCCGGACGTTTTCGATTGTCCTCTCCGCACGACTTGTAAACTACGAGAACACAAGGGAAATCAAGACGCATGGCATACACATGAATCTAATGGTACACAGTTTGCGAACCATGCGGTCAAGAGTTCGGGAAATAGGGTAGTTTCCTATATTGAATTTTATACATTATTTTATAAGCAACAGAAAATGATACGCAAAAGAAACCCTTTTATTGAAACACAATCAAAATTGGTTCAGAAATGTGCCCGCGGTTATGACTTTAAATGTTGGTATGAGGAAAAGTGGGTGCGTAGTAGGGATATCTCACTATCTCGCTTGCACGCGTGCTCTATAATGAACATTTAACACAGTGACGTCAAAGTTTGCGTCGACTGTCATTTAACAATTACCCTTTCTACAGGATTTGAATAGCTCCTAACTTATTTATTTTTAGTCCGATTTATAAAATTCTTTCTGGAATAGATTTTGAGTAACGTAACTTATTGATTTAAATAATTAAAAAAACCTAGCAAATTACCTTCGTGAGCTTTTTGAAATCATGATTTACGAAGACCGATTACATGATTAGTGACCCCTACAATAAACATGCGGGCAGCGTGACATTAGATTATCTAAACATGTAAAACTAGATTAATATCACAGATTAACAGTTCCACGTAGCTGTTCCACCTGTCTCAGGTTTCGATGTCGTTAAACATAAGGGTCATTATCCGGTGTTTATATTAATAACTAGATATAAAACTACACATTATCGGTCCGATAAAATTATCATATTAGCATATCGTTGTAATTTAAAAAACCATCAGGACACCATTGAGTGTTTATATTTTTAATAGTCATCAACAGGTTCTGGATGGACGTGTAAGTTTGTTATATCGATATTTAATTTATTATGAAAATAGCGAGTCTAAAACATTTATAGCAAATCGATAATATTATTCGAGTTACATAAAAAGCCAAATAACCTCAACCTTTTTTTTATATAGCGAAGACAGGCAAATTAACAAGTGGGTCACTTGATGGTACGTGATCTTCACCAACCATATTATACATCTTTATTACCAAAAGAATCATGGACGCGTTGCCGACCTTCAAGGATCTTAAAGATGATTCAGTTATAGGGGAAGGGATGAGGTTTTGGGCCTCCGGATATCTCGCGTCGGTTTTCTGTAAGACATTGGTAACAACCCGGTCAAGCCGGCCCATTCATGCTGTAGACAAAACTGTCTGAAGCTTGTCTCTACCAATTGTAACACATAATTTGGAGTAACACACTTGGGGTTATTTGATAGATATTGAAGTCCTATCGATTTGCTTCCGTTGGCGATGGTCAATAGCTCGTGTTACCTTGTAGATTTTATAATATTTTAACTATTAGTTTCTCCACTATATACAATTAGAAGCACGTAAAAAAAATGAAATTGTAAATAAATTATATGTTTTTCTGTGTGTTTGTTCTTTACTTGACGACAGAAATGCTGTTCTGTGTCCGAATTCAAATTTAAATTTTATTATCAGTGTCACACGACAAGCTATATACAAATCGACGTACCTAAAATACAATAAATAATAAATTAATCCAAACATTTGGATCGGAAGCGTCGGTACTTAGTAGATATATTGGTGAAATATTGCCATTTTAAATTTTCCTACCTATAGGGTACACAATACACGAACTCTAAAACCAACATCAATTCCAATAAAGAGATGCGAAACAAACTAAACTATACATTTGTTTAAAGATATATTGCAATGAATCATTCGAATACATACATTCCGGCAATAGCCCGATTCCCAATAGTGCCGTAGCAATAATAGTTAGTATTTTCACAATGTATTCCTTTGTGTTGCGCATTTTCAGTCTGGCCTGAAATTTAGTTCAGTGTTTGAAAATCTTTTTAAACGTTTTATTATCTTTATTGCATTTCTATTAGATTTTTACTTAAACTGTATTAGATAGATCCTCAATGTTAGTCTTGTAGTGATGTTCAAAGGGTTAAAAAGTGACGTATGTGGGGATGTAAGTATCTCCGCTAAATGAACTGGTCAGTCGTATAAAGGCGTATCTGATAGAACATCAATAATTGATGGATACAAAAATGTACTTAACATAAAATACTGCCTCAGTGGCGCAGTTATATCCAGTTCCTGATTCGAAGAGTTGTGTCGAAAATTTTTAATTTTCTGAGTTACTGACCAAAGATTATTATTATTATTATTTTTATTTATTGCATAGCCACTGCCTCGGTGGCGCAGTTGTAATTCGTACGCGTTACGATTGAGGCCAACGCTGAGGTCTCGGGTCCGATCCCCGGGTCGTGTAAAGTGGTATTGGGCTTGTCTATTACAAAATGCTCAGTATCAGCCCGGAGTCTGGAATTTGTGCCCGGTATGGTGATAGGCTCGCCGCCGATAGGCGGCAAGCCTATCATAAGGGACGGAGATACGCTCGGCGAAATGTAGGTGTACTGGTTACGCCTCTGCCTACCCCTTCGGGGATAACAGGGGTGAGTGCGTAAGTATGTATATGTTATTGCATAGGCCGAAAAACGAGTAAGTAGGTCATCTGATGGTAAGTGATCACCACCGCCTATGTACGCGAACAATACCAAAAGAGACATGGGTGCGTTGCCGACCTTAAAGGAAAGGGATAATTAAGGGATTGGGAAGGGGAGGGAATTTGGGCCTCCGGATATCTCACTTACCGTACGAAACGCAGCTGCTGCAAGCTGCTACTTTACGTCGGTTTTCTGTGAGACAGTGGTAACGACCCGGACGAGCCGGCCCATTCATGCTGTAGACAAAAAAAAATACAGCGTGGCTCTACCACTCGTAATCACTGTATTACACAGATTCAACATTTCAACAGTTCAATCTTGCATCTAATCTTAATAACATTATTCCAAAACCTTTACATCCAATATCGATACCTATAAATCTAAACTTCGGAATCGAAGCGAAAATAAATAGACAACAGAATACAAAACTTTTTTAATTTATTGTGTTGTCGAAGCGGGAATAAAGGATTCGATGTATCTTTGATGTATTTATATAAGGTTTGAAGAACTGTCGATTTTAATTCTTTGGCAGCAATGATGACGTCATTTTAATTGTTTTCATTGTGTAATACTTTACAATCGTTTATCTCTTTTTGTAACTCGGTCATATTCGACCTTCTTTATTACCTTTACTTTGATATCAATGAAAAACCATTAATTTATGTTGTAATGAAGTTTTTTTACATTAAATTCATTGGATAGCAATTAAAATGGTGAAACAGAAAGAATGCAAGTTTCATCTATTTGTTAACGTAAAAACCACGTAACAGCAGCTAATAAAAATTCCCGAACGTCCAGGAAGATTAATCCCCTCACATCGTGTTAGCAATTAACAACTGGTGGCAGAATTAATCTAGTGCGAACATTTGTCTAAACTTATTTAGTGGTTTAAAGACCGGTAGCGGAAGTAAACTTTCCAAAGGATCCGGTGTGTCTGCAGCACACCGGCTCCTGCAACCAGTTTCCCTATTAACTGTACACGAGTTGGTATAATTTGTATTGTTTTGTTTAGTTTGTTACTTTTAGCATAAAGGTTAGTGTCAGTTTAGGTGCTTTGGTGCGTTTGGTTGAAGCTGATTATAAGAAGTTTTTTTTTATTAGCTATAATGACTAGACGAGCAGGTCGCTCGCCTGATGGTAAACAGAAGCCACGTCACACAGTACTTTAAATAACAAAGCGCTGCATGCCACTAGACTGCGCTCGTCACCCCGAGACATAAGGTGTTAAGACTCACAATGCCCAGTAATTTCACTGGCTTCAATGTCCTTCAAAACGGAACACAACAGTGATTACCCACTTGGCGGCAGAAATAGACAAAGCGGTGGTACCAACCCAGCCGACCTCTCGTATACGAGGGACCTTCCACCTTGTAAAAAAAAACCGAAAGAATCCACTACTGGCTATCTCTGCCCGATTAGATCTACTTTTGCTGGAACCAGAATATTGCAAATAATGCCTGCCCGTGGAAGTCAAAGAAAGTAACATTTATTCAAGCCATCCGAAATGTACATCTGATAAATATGAAAAGCAATGCAAAACTGGTAAAAATAAATTTCAAACTATTGACGGAAAAACGCAATTCACCAAACTGAGCCTGGTTTTAGACGGCCATCATAGTCACTAGACATGCCAGTAGAATTTTGCTTATAGACGAAAACTTCCACAATATTCACCGAAGGCCGGAGTGATTCCGTAACGGTAATAGTTATGAACTTTTCCTTTCGTAAGGATTTTGTGATTCAGATTTCTTGTGAGTGCGTCGGACGCTCGTTAGGACATGCTCCAAATACTAGACGTTCCTATTCTAAGGATATTTGCTACAGATCGAGTTGGCACGGACGAGTGCTGATGTGAATAGATTTCTTTTCAGTTATTCTACTGGTTCTGAGTAAGTTATGTAAGGGTTTAAATTCTAGGTTTTTGGGACAGGATACACATAAAATTGAAGGATGTAGACCGCTTTTATACTCGTAGTGGTCGACATGTTTGTTTTAGTCAGAGGTTCAAAGATCATACACATTAAAAATAACACTTTAAAGAAATAATCGTGACAACTGTGATTCAGTGTAAAAATCGGTAGTTATAAATTTCTTTTAATTCTTTTATTAAGAGTACGAAAAATATTCATAATCTTTCGTTGTATAAACTATGCAAATTATACAATGACAAATACCTAATTGAATGTCGAACGTATAATCCAGCGGTATGTTGTAATCATTTCTATATTGTACTATCGGAAAGGTTAAAAACGCTTGCCAATATTTCTTCAGACTCAGATTCGCTTTGATCGGCGTAAAAATTCAATATTGCGATTTGTTGTCGCAGACGCATAGAAAGCGATATTCGAAACATTCACGAACCTTGCGAAATTTGAGCAGCTATAAATTAGAAGGTCTCAAATTTAAGCGTCCCCAGAACTGGTCGCAATAAAAACAACAGTAAATAAGTCACACACATTATCCTTGACGGACTTGTATGAAAATCGTGATTTAGAGTCATTTAATAATATAAAATATCTGTGCTCGTGTTTATTTACAAAACAAATAGGTTCTTATAATATATTTTTACTAGAATCAATTAATTACTTTATGTGGTATATGTTTCTCATTCATTATCAACCTATAAATCATAAAAAAAAACTATTTGAAATATTGATACTAGGCTATTTTAAAAAAGTGTCGTTTAGAGGATAAATGTTTGTTAACATTTTAAGTCAGGTAATGAAAAAGGACATAAGCGAATCCACAAAACTTTTATTTTTATTTAGCTCTTAACCTCGAGTGGTTTCATTACAATTTGCAAAATTATAGGCCATATAGGAATTCAGGGACACATTTTTTATACCGGACAACGCAGTTTGGTGGGAATACACGCTCAGTAAAACATATCTATAATTAAATTATGGATCATGGATAAAATATTAATAACTGTAATTAATATCGGATGTGCAAGGGCACTGGGCGTGTAAATCCGAGACGCTAATGCATTCAATAAACGCTACTTGTATGTACGCGTGCGTGTAAACGACGACCTGACTGTTTGAGTTGACACTACTTACTGTGTACGCTTTGAGTCGCGTGCTGGTTATATGTGCCGAATTTGGCGGGCTTTACATTAGTCTCAGGGTAATTTTGTTTGATGCAGATTAGCTCATACATACATATCATAGTGAATATCTGTATAATAATGCACCTTACATTGCGGGTACCAATGCTTCCCTAATACCGCGGGCATGAACAAATCTGAATAACATTAAAATCACGCTTAGAACAAAATATATATAAGGCCTTATTTATTAACAGTTGTTGACAATAAGCATTTCAACATTCATGTGTGTTTTGTCTCTGTTATTCAGATTTTATAGGTGGTAGGCTGTCTGGATTGGTACCACCGGTTAGTCACTTTACCATTTAAAGGTGTGGGTACGGAGCCTGCGGTGCAGAACTATAATGACTTTATTAATTTATTTTACATACATACGTACTCACGCCTGTAATCCCCGTAGGGGTAGGCAGAGGTGTAACCAGTACACCCACATTTCGCTAAGCATATCTCCGTCCCATGATGTGATAGAGGGCGAGCCTATCGCCATACCGGGCACAATTCCATACTCCGGGCTGATGACTGAGCATTTCGAAATCGAAAAACCCAATATCACTGTTACCCGACCCGGGGATCGAGCCCGAGATCTCAGAGTCAGCCTCAGTCGTTACGCATACGCATTACAACTGCGCCACCGAGGCAGTCAGTAATATATTTTACTAATTTATTTATGTTAATTTGAAAATAGCGAATCTTATATTCTCGAAGATATTCGTCGCATGTAGTCCGCAACATTCTTATCTCGGCTAACGTACACGCTAGGTCCAGTTTCAAGTGATTAAGGACCTTGTAAGCTTGTAATTAAGTTATTAATCGTTTGACCTGGTGTAAGGGCAGAGGGCTTTCTTCCACCGATGACCCTTAATGAGTTATTGTTCCTGCACATTTTGTAGTTTAATTAATGTAGAGGTGTGGGTGGGCTTTACTGATCTTGACCTCGCATTAAGAAGTGGGGTCGGGAACGATTAGCTTAAAGGATTTACCTTGAAGGTAATTATCTTGAAGGAATAGGTGGTAAAACGAATTCTTAATAGCTTTAGGTTTGATGTGGATGATATTTATTAAACTTGTATGGCTCTCGTTGTAGGTTAAATATGGATTGACTCATCTCTCAGCGGTTATAGTATACTAAACGAAGGCGTGTAAAAAGTGTTTACTAAATATGTTACTGATAAGTGTTTGTAATATAAACACATCTGTCATCGCCCTCTCTATTAGTACTCGTTGATGGCTTTTTATATTCATAATAAATAAAAAATACTCGAGAAGTAAAAACTTGTGAAGTACCTATTTAGCTGATCATTAAAAATCATTTTAAGAATATTCTTTGTAATCAATGTATGATATAGACACTTAAATATTATGGAAATAACATTCTTCTTCTGGTATAAGTCGTGTGTAACGTGACAGACTACATTTGTTAGCAAAAGACTGCGAATCTCTTCCGGGGTTGTCAACACTTTATAACAATAAAATATTACGTAATAATAATATGTCTCATTTATCTTGGCAACTTATTTGTTTTCCTTTGAACAAATTAGTATACCCTAGATTCCAGTACACTAGTCATTTTACAAGATATTATTATGTTTCTGACGTAAGTTTTTGCATAAATTAATGATTACCGTAGTTTATAAAATGATAGCGCAATAGACATAAGAGCAAATGGTCTCACTGCAGATGATGCTCAAGATCGGGTGAAATTGAAGCGGTTAAGTAACAAGGCGGACTCTGGTACTAAACCGGGATCATGCCAGACCGAAAATAATGATGATAAAATTATAGCAAATTAACGACAAGTATGTAAATGTATTTATTTAGTATGCTTAAATATGTATAGCCCAATTACTCAAGAACCTATGCGGTTTCATTTTACCAGTAAGCTCAAAGACGGCCATGCTACAAATAATCTTCACGAGTTTTTTTATAGCAGAGGTCGGCAAACGAGCAACCTTGATGGTAAGTGATCTCCACCACTAATTAAAGTCCACAATAACTGAAGCATGATGGAAAGGGATGATTAAGGGATTGGGTAGGGGAAGAGTATTTGGGCCTCCGGATATCTCACCGTAGGTACGCAGCGCAACAGCAAGTTGCTACTTCACGTCAAACCAAACTGTCAAAACTGTCTTCAACGTGGCTTCTACCCTTTTATATGTATGGTTTAAATATTCAAACTTTCTCCAACAACCTACACACAAGGAAACATCGATGACAATAACGTAACACTCGTTATTTGAGTCGATATACCGAAACGATCGGGATCTCCGTAACCGCAGCCCACGTACAACAAAACCCTGCCGATCAAATATCGCATAACACGATTACTGTTGCGCGTTCTCCTAACTAATGGATAAGAGTATGAACAGTGGCGTGTTTACATCTTTTACAGCTCCGAACAATGGCTCTTTTCGTGAATTTTCCGCGTACGTGATACATATCATGTTTGCCACGCGTTACTGGCAAAGTGTGATAGTCAGGTGTTTTGCACGAAGTCATCATTTTAGGTACGTAAGGGGAGAACTGTGGGATCATTGGATGTGGCCTCAAGCAGGCTCCTCATAGCACGAGAAGAATTGTGTATGTAGTTGCAGTACTTTGTAATTCAGTGTTCTCAATGATGTTGCCATAAGGCGAATAAATAAATGCAAACTGCACCACAGCGTATCCGTTTAAACTTTAGGGATTTAGGTGTAAACTTAAATAGGTAAAATACAGAAATGGTCTAGACTAGAGTCGGTAGGGTCGTAAAAAATATTTTCGTATTTGGAATTTGGCCTAAAAGTTTTATTTATTTTATTTTATTTTATTTATTCATAGTTATATTTGATCCACCAACAGACGATACAGCAACTAGCTAACAAAGATAGTATATACAAAAATCTTATGTTACTGCTCGCCTAGTTATAGGTGGACCCAGCTAACACAAATCAGGTATTCTACACAGCTAAAGTTGTGTAGTACCTGAACACTTGACAAAACATATTATTATGGCCTAAGCGAGACATTCCACACAATATAGGATTTTGAAGATTACCGATACATACACATGAGTTAACAAGATCAGCACGCGTCTATAGATATGTGATAACACCGCGTTTGTGAACAAATCAATACTATCACTGATAACATGTATTTTTGTACACACGTGAAGCGGTTCGCTTCGAAATGCAATTACGTCAATGGCTTTATATCTAGAAATAGGTGTGGAATATGATAATGAATTTATGCTAGATTAGTTGGTGCATAGTCATAGTTCCTGATATGATACATACATACATACGCACTCACACCTGTATTCCCCGAGGGTGTTACCAGTACATCAACATTTCACCGAGCCCATTTCTGTCCTATGATGTGACGGGGATCGACCCCGAGACCTCAGTACAGCAGTCGTACCGCGTACGCATTACAACTACGCTACCGAGCCAGTCAATATTATGATATTCCTCATATTAGGGTTATAGGAGGGTTGCGTTAGTAGAGTGTGATAAGCAAGGCTTTTTTTAAGCATAATTTTAGTGCAGTTTGATACTCTCTGCAATACATTAAATACGTTATGATAAAAGTTTACATAAGGCAAATTCTCAGTGGCGAAGCTGCATACAAAATGATTCCGTCTTCCCTTTATAAACTTGTCAAAAATTATATTCATTAATGTATCCTATGATTTTATACATCATCATTATCATCATCAGCCGCAAGACGTCCACTGCCGAACATAGGCCTCCCCTAATGCCTTCCAGGCCGACCTGTTGGAAGCGGCCTGCATCCATCGGCTTCTTGCAACCCTTGTCAACGTCCTCTGTTGCGCTTGCCCGTACGTGGCCTCATTCGAGAACTTTTCTGCCCCAATCGGCTATCAGTTCTGCGAGCTATGTGGCCAGCCCACTGCCACTTCAACATGCTAATCCGCTGGGCTATGTCATAATATGCTATTTTATACATATTAATGAATAATTAATTAAGCGAAAACTTAAGAAACATTGTAAAAAATATTAGTATAATCTTCTGTAATTACCTAACGTCGGCTGCCCTTTTTATCGATTGGAAATTATTTACAACATCAATCAATCTCTACATATCACAATATCAAGTCAAACAGTTTCGATCATACTTTGAAGTGATCGATTACAAACCACGACTCTCAGATGCTTCAAGTCCATAAGATAAAAAACGTGTTTCTACCAAAGACTTTTATGTATACTACTAGACAAGCTGCGCGGTACATAGAAATTGTACCACTAAGTTGCGGTCAATTGACCGTAACTCAATATTACCATCTCGCTTACTCTCAACTAGAACCCCTATCGCGCTCCCTGCTTGTGAGTTGTCAAACTCCCGCGTTATGTCACGCAATTTTACTTCCAAACAGCCCGTCTAGTAGTATACATTAAAGTTTTTGGTTTCTGCTTCTTAAGTATGACATCACACGACTCCCGCACCCGCAAACATCAAATCCATTTTTAAACATAACCATAAGTTTAATGACTCGTTTCATATGACGGTCAGTTCCGGGGATGTATGCGCGTCGCCACACTAAATCCTCCTTTGATCAGAGCTTCGATTCCCTTGGGACAGGGGACCGCTCCTGCCTTCTGGATTTAATCCCGGATCAGGTGCGATCTAAGTTTTGTTTATAATTGATCGAGTGCTTAAAGTAATTTAACTAATGGCCCGTCTTGGGACACACTCTGTTAAGTTGTTTTGTTCTTCGGTTCGTTGGATTTCTGTTTATAGATATTGTTTAATATTGTTGTAAACTGTTTGGTAGATGGGTTGTAGATATTTTTATTGAATAAATCGAGGAATCGGTACGACTGCTACGCGGTACGACAGCTGTGCTGAGGTCTTGGGTTCCATTCCCGGGTTAGGTAAATGTAATATTGGGTTTTTCTATTTCGAAATGCTCAGTATCGGCCCAGAGTCTGGAATCTCGCCTGGTATTTCGATAGGCTCGCCCTCTATCACATAATTGGACTGAAATGGGCTCGGCGAAGTGTGGGTGTGCTGGTTGCACCTTTGCCTACCCCTTCGGGGATTACAGGCGTGAGTGCGTGTGTGTGTATTAATCGCTGTTAAGTTTTGAAATGCAAAACCTTTTATGCAAAGTTTAATTACTACACGCAATTATCCATTATTTTATTACACTTTACATTGTTGTAAAGTTGTTGTTAATCCTATAGTAATTTATTTTGTTGCAAATGATTGGATAGTTGTATAATCGAAAGATTGACGTGACGAAACACCGCTCTATCACGACAATAACTTTAGAAGCCATATTGACTGTAATGGACAATCATTACCGTCCAGTTTAACTAGACCCCTGATGCTTTGTGGTATGTAACATGTACTGTTAGATTCGATTTTAGCAACAATTGTAATCGTTAGCCATTATTTATAAATAGAGTCCTTTCCCTAGGTATGTATGTGGTAAAAGATACCTGTAGTGTATGTATGTAATTATCGCGTTAGGTTATCAAGTTGGCAATCGCAAATCGAATCATATAGTGTATAGAGCTTTTATAGTCATCGTATATGTATATATTTTGAGATACTAGCATATATTAGAAAAAACACAAACTGGCAAGTACATATTCATAATTGCAGTGACGCTGATACCGAATGTAAAATCATGGTATTGTATTTTAAAAACAAATAAAATCTTTACATTGTATGCAGTGATTATCCCGCAAGATTGTCTTAAATTATCAGTTGTAAATTACTAGGCTATGAAATGGAATCAGTAATCGCCCAGAGCCATCGGAGAGCAAAACAAAAATGAATACCTGTTCAGGCATTCTCATCGGGCGTGTTATTAAAAGCAAAATAATGTATGCCTTTTATTATCACTAGCACAGACAGCCTAAAGAAGCCGCATACTAAGTTTTATTTAAGTAAAAACATTATCGTATTAATGTGCTAGCGTGAGTGGAGTTTGGTAGCGTGGTTATTAATCAGTTACCGAAAAAATGCGTCACTCATCACTGAATCAGAGCGGTTGACGTGTCGTTTCTTAATACTGTCAGTATCTAGGCTTTCGCGTAGTTATCCTGTAATGTAGCGTCTTTCCCGTTTATATATCTGCTCTCATTTTTTTATCATCGAGTGCAACTCGCGGTTCAAGACTCACTGGTCGTGTAATTGCGTAGAATTCAAGCATTTCGTTCGCAAATTGCCATCGCCGCAGGGGACGGCCGGACGGACGTTATTGCGATACGCCACTAAATATCACCATTCAGCAAGCTACTCACAATACATACTAATTCATCACCGGTGTGAATTTTATTTAAAGTGCTAATTTCGTATTCGTACGGTATCATTTTAGATTGATTGCGCACTTGTGAACACAGTATACGGTATATAGGGTTTTGCTTATAGTACGTTTCATATATTATACTGTTATTGCTATTTAATACTCGACATTGGCAAAATCATTGACATTTTTGAGTGGTAGAGCCACGTCGTGGACAGTTTTCACTGTAGCAAGAATGGGCCGCCGCACCGGCTCGACTGGGTCGTTGCAACTGTTTTACAGAAAACCGAGATAAAGTAGCGGCTTGCTGCTGCGTTTCGTATAATAAGTGAGATATCCGAAGGTAAACTCACTAGTTCCACCTCTGCCTACTTCTTCGAGGATACAGGCGTGAGCTTATATGTGTAAATTTGGATGTTTGTTTTATATAGCAGAGGACGGCAAACGGCAAGTGTGTCACCTGATAGTAAGTGATCTCCACCGCCCATGAACATTCACAATACCTGAAGAAATATGGACGTGTTGCTGAACTTAAAGAAAAGGAATCATTTAGGAATCTGGAAGGGGAAGGGGATTTCGACCTCTGGAAATCTCAGTCACCGTATGAAACGCAACAAACAACAAGCTGCTACTTTACTCAGTTTTTAGACAGTGGTAATAACTCGGTCGAGATGGCGCATTTATGCTGTAGACAAAATTGTCTACAGCGTGGCTACGACACTTTACTTTGTCAACCCTTTGACACACAAATTGAAAGCCTTATTCTCAACCCAAATAAAATTACTTATGTAATAAAATTTCACGCGTAAATAGGCTTTCGAGTGGTTAAACCCATCCTACGGCACATAAGTTGATTCGTAATATTGAACATCAAAGAATTTCCTATAAAAAATCGCAATTTCGTACGACAAGGTGGCTTCAATCGTTTGAAAAGAGCTCACGAAAATGTCATAAATAATAAGCTATGGCGGCAATTTCCCCGCATTATTTATTAAACTATTGGCGAGTCGATGAAAAGAGGTTTGAAACAAAACCCCCTCTAAGAGGAAACTTACGGTTACGCCCCCACAGCTCTCCGTTATTTCTATTATGTTTTCCGCGGACTTTCTCTGTGACATAAAATTGGGAGGTTTATTAAAATTGCAGGTCGGAGGAAGTCAATTTGCCACGGTGATTTGTACGCCGGCGGCTATCGTTTTATATTGCAAGGACATAGTTTTTTTTTATTTTAACAGTATGTTTGGAAAAACTGATTGTGGTTTAATTTGAGTTTAAACAGAAAAATAACATTTAAAAACATGAACTAATATTAAGTCCTAAAATCACAAGACTTAACTAATTATTTAATAGTGACAGGAAGCACAGATACTGTAGATTGAACACACAGGACAACTGTCTATGGGTATTGAATTTAATCTGGATTAAGTTAAAAATTACTTAATTTTGTATTAGTTTAGTCGGGGACTACAGAACTGACTATGTGTATATTTTTTTAACTAAGTACGTGTGGTCTCTTGTACAGTATAATAATATAGCATTCCTTTTACTAACATTTCTTTCGTAAATGAAACATTGTAACAACAATGTCATGTCATTAGCTTCAGATATCTATCGGATGCGTTAATGAGTGTGGGAACAGCATGCAACAATAAAGCAGTCATGTTCCATTGTTACTGATAGCTGAGCCGTGAACGTAACACCTACGCCGTGATGGTCTTATTAGAAATGGCTTGGACTGGTGTTCTTTTGGTATTATTTTATCGCCTAACATTCTGTATTTGTACTACACCGTCCTGGGTTCTTGGAATGGTAACCGTACTTTATCAAGCTTACGGTAATTTACTAATCTCCACTTAACATATATCTTTCAAAAGAACAAGCAATTTGTTGTATTTAAATCGTAACTAAATATTATTAAACCTTTATTGTAAATAGTAATCTAATCTTAATCAATTTATTCACTTATTATATACATCATCTATTGTGTGTTGACCAGTGTGATTTGACCTCTGGGATAAATGTAAACATAAATAATTCATTTGTCTTAGAAAATACTGGTCTCATTAGTCACAACTTAGTAACATAAAGATAGAAGAAATAAAACAATATAAACCTGTACAGAGGCTGTTTTTTTATTTCAATAGTTCATTTTGTAACTTTTGACAATTATTTCGTCTCCATCATGATTTATTGTTCTTTATACGTTAGGTATAGACATATACAGCATGTTCTAATTAATAAATCATGCAATTTGCTTGTACACGTTGGAGTTGTGTTCCGCGCTTGTTCCGAGATTAGCTTCTGAAATTAGAATTGCACAGTGGGAATACTGGATTAGTATAATCATGTTACCTTTATTAATTCATAGTAACATGTCAGTCATGTTAATCTGGCGCTAGGGAGATATTATAGGACTTGTGATTAAATGGACTTCTGGATTAACATGTGGCTAATTAATTATAGTTATCTCGAATGAAATGAAATGAAATGAAATCGTTTATTGATCATGTAGGCAATTAAAATAGCGTTTATGATAGTACCAGAAAATAAATCAAAGAATGTTAAGTATCAGAAATCATATCGACTTATGTAGGTATACATAACATACATAGCATCATACACTGGACAGTTACACAAAATCTGTTTATTTTATACATTTTTCCAATATTTTTTACATTGTCATACTTTCTAAGAGGTGTCGAGAGAGTCCATGAGAAGGGAAATTATGATCTTGAAACACAGTCCTAGGTAGGTATTTAACCTATATGTAATGTAAATTACCGGACAAGTGCGACTCGGACTTGCGCACCGAGGATTACGTATTTTTATTTTTGGGATCTTATTATTTTTTAAGATATCCGCCATAATAACACATTCTGTAAAAGTTTAGCCAGCTACTTATGACGGTTCAAAAGATAGATTCTTAAATATGACACAAACAGATAGACTGACGGCGTTAGCTAAGTACTGTTGATACCCTTTCAGCACGGAACCAAATAAAGTATCCTTCGGAATATTTTCCAAACTGATTTTCCTCTACAATACGTTTTAGCATTAAATCACAAAAATGACAAGCGAGTTTCCACACTCATTTAGCACGTAATATGTAGAGCAGAAGGCCCGTGTGCGGCCGATCGCTGACGTATCAGGAAAGGTGCTCCTAACAATCAATAACACGACCAATTTACATGATCTCCCCCTCCTCAATTCACTTAACAATTCACACTCGACAGTATACAAGTCGAGGGGTCTATACAAACTGGTCGTCGGTACCACTTCTCACACGTCACTCGCTATAATCCGGTCAATAACATAAATTTCTTCGAGGCACACTTCTTTATTGGATTTGTCGTTGCCGTCGAGCCATTGAACCTGCCTCATAAGCCGGCTCGGTAAGGTACTATCGAAAATAAAATTTGTGGAAAACTAGAGTAAATCCGCAACTGAAATTGCGACGACAAATACCTTGGAAAGGTAAAAAAGGTGGCTGCGGATTGAGTGTTTTGGGGACGGTCTATCATCTCAAAGTGTACATTTTATTATTATTGATAGATACTATGAAAATTGTAAAATTTATACTTTCCACCTCATTGGTCTAGTGCTGCCATTACGTAGTACCCACCCACGTACGTACTCAGGCTGAGAAACCGGTGAGATCTTGGGTTCAAATCCTGTTACTTGAACAATTTCAATCCGATCTGTATCGGGCGATCACAGTTTATGTTTGAGTTATCAATTCGAAAAATCACACACGACTTGCTCGGAATTGAAATTTCACATCATCGGATGGAAATAAGCTCTGCGAAATGTAGTTAGTTAACTAGTTGCACCACTTCCTATACCTTCTAGATTCAACATGAGCTTATGCTATGTGTGAGATATCACTCTCCCCTTACCAATCATTTAATCATCAATTTCCAGGTTGGCAACACGTCCATGATTCTTCTGATATTGTGGGCTTATATGGGCAGTGGAGATCACTTTCCATCAGGTGACCAACTTTCTCGTTCGCCTATGCTATAAAAAAAAATACCATTATACTTTTCGCGAGGCAAAAACTGTTGACTGCTGAAATGGGACAGTTTGCAACATTTTTGTCGTAGTCTTTTACGAGCCAAGATAAAGAAAAATATCTATATCAACATCTAACCGTGGTACCAATGCAAAACACCTTTTTAGCTGTGAGCGTTTTGTCTAGACGAATGTTGCACGTTTTGTATCTGTCAGACGTTGGGGAGACAGGCATGAACTCAGGAGTCCCATTGGGGGCCAGAGGATACGAATATGTTCATAATTTGCTTGGGTTTGCAGTTAATACCCACGATACAGGTTAACCTAGTGTGGGGTCAGGACTATGTGTGTGACTGTTGGGTATAAAAAAAAAATTGCTCAGAAATGCCAGCGCCATTTTTAAAAGAACACGGTCAGTCATACTAGAGTTATGTTTGTTCTGAAATCTTTACGATATTTAGGGAATGTAAATGTATAATATCTACCAATTTTAATCAGATTTCAATAAAAGAGGAGATTCTCAATTACGCGTGTTTTATTTAAGTAAACCGATTTTGTTAATAAAAAATAATCGATTGAGTTTAGCTGGGATATGGTCCCATATGAATTTGATTAAGATCTAATGACGGCGTATGGGACAATGGGAAAATGAAACTCCTCAAAGGACAACAGCACACTTTGTGTTTGCGATTGTGTTATATTGTATTGGAATTTACATGGGATATCTGTACTTACAACTAAACAAATTAAAATGCTTTTAAACAAAACTAAAATATCGACTTCAAAAAGTAACATAACAACATTTTCTGGAGGTCTTTTTGGGAGTCGGTGCAATTTGCAGTTAGTTGGCAGCGGCACCGGCACCGACACCAAAGTTAATTGTTATCATTGATTTTTCAATGTTATTTTTTGGTTCACTGTTTTATGTAATTGTAGGGTGCTTTGCATTATTTGTGCAATATGACATACAAACGACGCTAGGCTAAGGTAATATTTGATATAATCCAATGCACGAGTAACTAAAGCAATATTCCGTTTTTCACAAATTGGAGGTCCATGATCTCAATTACGTATCTGTTACGAAAGTTTATAAGAACTTAGTATGAAGCGTAGCGGAGACTTGCAATGCCTTTGCACAAACTTCGCAGACCAGTATGACAAATTTCCAATTAAACGTCTCCCCCCAACGGGGATGGTTTTTTGTACAAACATTCAAGGCGTTCCGGTGTGGTCCAATTAAGTTAAGTAGCTTCACGTAAAATTAATAATTATAAATGGCCAGTCTGTTATTTGCCCTCAGATGAAAGCAAGGACGTTTTCGTAAGTTGATCGATTATGGCGATGAGACAAGAGGTGCATTTATTGACTTATCTTTTGATAGTTTAATTACTGTTATTTATATTTACGCAACATGTAAGTGTGTTGAAAAATTTATAAATTAATTTTAATGGTTGTGTCTTACTTAAACAACTATGTAAATTATTGTTAAAATTGTTTAAATGTCAATTTGAACGTTTTTCGTAGACAAAAATAAATACTTAAATGATTCAAATTACGCGGAAACGAATAATGAGGGCTGGCTACTTTTATAATAATGCAAGGTTGTTTGCTGCAATGATCATAGTCTCCAGACCTTTCTCCCCGTATATAACTTGATTACATTTACGTAAACTAGCAAATGATGTAATCAACGTATCCGTCTTACATCAATCTGTTAACTTTCATTATTTAAGAATATGATTTATTAAAACTTGTACCGAGGCGCCATGCTAACATAACAGCAACTGATACCTTTAAACACGACTAGATGGTGTAATGAGCAAAACACTAGATTACGTATGTTTGCTCACCCTCAAGTGACATTTGTACTCGAATATTTGAACAATAAATTCAGCGGCTTTCTTCAATATCAGATAATTATTCAGATTTTCATCTCTTAATGATGCAGATTTTAATTGCGAACATACATCAATACGCATATTTAGTATGGCCGAATGAGTTCTCGGCCTCTTCGCACAGCCTTCCTTTTAAGGATAGTCGACATTTTTCTTCATCAGGTGAAAGTTATTTTGCCCTAATGTAAGAGCTCGTTATCTACGGTAATTTTTCAAGATTTCGATAAGTTACGTATAATGGCCAAAAGCTGTATACGGACCTATCTATATTGGCGATCTAATGATTTAACAATGTGAAAAATGGTATTTTAACAGTTAAACCGTAAACGTTCATGCCAGGATGATGAAGATTGTGTAATTGTTGGTTGTTTTTATTATATCCGGCATTGAAAAAAGGATGTTGAAAGTACGTACGTAAAAATGAAATTTAAAATAAACGAACAATATTTTATATATAATGTTAACGACATGAACACTAAATAAATAAGTTAAGTTGTTACTAAAATAAACAGTTAAAAGAAACAGTTGTATAGTGTATACAACATTTATGCATAATGCAAATTAAATATACGCGTCCATGATTCTTATGGTATTGTGGTTACATGGCCAGTAGAGATAATTTACCATCAGTGAACCCGTTTGCTGGTTTTAAAAAATAGGTAAAATTTTCTTTGCTTTGCCAATTCCTTATACAATATAGCAACTGTACTTAACATATTTATTGATGAAATCGAAGGGATTGATTTAGCGTGGCGGAGAAGTTTACGCCGCATAGGGAAAAAAGCTTATATTGGCTTTGAGCCATCATTAAATTTTAGAAAATGAATATTGGGCCAAGTCGCGCTATATTATTCTTACATAAATTATTCAATGAAATCATTTCTAATTGGTGAAGTTAAGCATGCGAAGCAAACTCTTTACGTGAATTGGGTACATTCATGACGAATACATTATTTATGAATAATATCATGCCTACTTTCCATAGAGGTAGGCACAGACAATAGATTTCTTCTTTACACGGACCTGGAACTTTGGCTTCATCTACTTTCTTTAATCTCTTCACGTCGTCGTTACATCACGTCCGTTTTTTAAGGAGACAGTGGTAACAGCCCGTTCGAGCCGGCACATTCATGCTGAAGATAAAACCGTCTACAGCGTGGCTCTACCACTTATCCGTCACGAAGCTGAACAACAGCGGCGACTCTCGGGGTAGAGTCGCCTCCGCGTATTCAGTCTTTACACATAACAACATGGACAAGGGGCGCAATATTTGGTTTGGCTTCATTCTAAAATTATTTTCGGGCCAGCACTGTACATTGTACAATGTGGTTCGAAGGATTGAGACGTGGACACACAGTGCCGAGAGGTAAAGAGAAGTACTTAACTCCATAGCGTCATACTTGATTGTAAGATACCCGTATCGTATCTTACTCAACGTGTATCCTTTAAAATCCACCTTCCATTGTGGTCGGACATGTATTGTCTAACCCTTATTTGTGACGTCATAACCCTACACTATTGTACGGTCTAATAAAACCCTCTTTAATACACCGGGTGCGTAGCCGTTGATTGGATTTTAAGGTGTTCGGGGGTGGTTTCGATTGAAATTGAATAGGCCGATCTGGGTATTAAATGGGTCTGTTTCAGTAAGAGGTTTTTGGGGTAATTAAGGCCGGTCCAGTGTCTTTTAACGCGAACGGTTTGTAAAAAAGGGTTTACCGTACGCTTTTCATATTGACGAGGGTTGGGTTATGATTATGTTTCGGTAGAGTTAGTGCTGGGTTTATATTTTTAATTAATGCGT
The DNA here is from genome assembly GCA_905332985.1 of Mimas tiliae. Taxonomy (NCBI): domain Eukaryota; kingdom Metazoa; phylum Arthropoda; class Insecta; order Lepidoptera; family Sphingidae; genus Mimas; species Mimas tiliae. Next base: position 5,179,634 of record HG995247.1, on the reverse strand, counting down.
TTTGAAGTTGTTTTTGTCATAGTACTTATTGTTGAGGTCCCACCATACTTCTATTACCGGTCTGCCGGTTCTCTATATTCAAATATTTGTATAGTACGATAACAGAACTACGTTTGGGAGATGAGTGGCGCTGTCATCAAAGGCTTATTGGGCAATTTGAATTTTTTTCTGATTATTCCATATATTTTTTATTAGTTCATAAATAAAGGTGAATGTGAAATTCAAAATTTGTCACTGTCAACTTAAAAATAATTGTATCAGTATAAGAGATTATGTTGATAAATTCGAAAATAGAACATTGGTAACGGATGATGCGCTCTAAATAGTTCATAACATAATACTGTAACAGGCATCCGTGACTTAGGAGTCTACATGGATAGTAAGCCAAGTTCCAATCACATCACCAACATTATAACTAAATCTTATAAAATATAAACCGATGTGAAGTAGCTACTGCATTTCGTACGTTGAGTGAAATATCCAGAGGCCCAAATCCCCTCCCCTTCCCATTTCCTTAATTATGTTGTACACAAAACTGTCGAAACTGGAGCTCTTCCGCTTAAAAATTTCATCAAGTATCGTTTAAAATATCAAATTATAATGTTTCACGCGCACAGTAACCGCAACTTGGCTGACACACTACCGTTCTACTGTGCAACACTCAATTTGCGCGGTAAGAACATTCAGAAGCGACCAAAAACCGCAAATTTCAATACGGAACCGTCGAACGGCTAAATGATGTAGACGTCTCAGAGGGGTCGTCGCCCTACGCGTAAGGTTGTCAGAAGGAAAAATAATAAAATATAAGACTTAAAAAGAACTCGACACTAGAATTTACACATGGTAAAAACTATGTTCCTATTTCTTTTTAACCGACGAAAAAACAGAGGAGGTTCTCTATACGACGCGTATATATTGTTTTTATATATGTATAACTACGCATAACAGAGTGGTCCTATTTCGATTCAGTAAAAGCTAAAAATAAAATCAATAACCAATTTTGGGTCCTTGCTTTGCAATGTGAAAATTGTTCAGAAGATCTAGGTTATTAATTTAATTGAGGTATAATATTCTGGAGGTACCTCATACGAATTTTTACCCGACTACCGTATACATAGTGAGAAACACACATGACGGCTCTTTTTTTTATTAGCTTAAATGATGAGACGAGCAGGTCGCTCGCCTAATAGTAAGCGCCCACGCCTGCCCATAAACAGAAGCAACGCCTCACAGAACTATGAATTACTAAGCACTGCATGGCACTGGACTGCGCTCGTCACCGCGATACATAAGTTATAAAGTCTCATAATGCCCCGTAATTTCACTGGCTTCGATATCCTAAACCGGAACACAACAGTGCTTCCACACTGTTGCTTGGCGGCAGAAATAGACAAAGCGGTGGTACCAACCCAGACGAATCGCGATCTGGCGTCAGCCAGACTAAGATTAGTAACTTGAGGCCAAAGTCTTCAATGTATATTAGACGGACTGTTTAGTAGTAACATTGCGCCACATACCGCGGAAGTTTGACAGCTAAGACGCGATCACCCGCTGTTGCGAGCTCCTGCAGTGAATAACCTAATTCTAGTTAAGAATATATATATATATATAAGCTAAGTTTATGGAGTTGCTGTGAATTGACCGTAATTAATGCGCAATGTCTATTTACCAGCCGGTCTAGAAGTCTTCGCTGTAGAGAGCTTCGCTTCGCTTCGAGACGTAATGTCTCTCGCTGACGACATTCTATTCACACCGAACTGTATTAACCATCAAGTAAAAATGGTGGAAGTGTCGTCACTGCCGGATAAAAAAAACTTTACCCATATCTGGTACCACCTGCCAGCCCTATTTTTCATCTCGCTGCATATGTTCCACAAAATATGATGAATGGTGTAAGCAAGAGCCGCCATCCCCTTTACTGCATATTGATTACTGAATAATGAAGGAGTTTGCTAATTAAGCCTGTACGTAAATAATGCATGCCATTGTTTTAATAGCCTGTGAATTTGTTATCATCGGAGGGGACTTGCTTCATGAAAGATGAAGTTTGGTGTACTGAATAATTCATGGCGTATAGTGTGCGTTTTATGGATGATATTTTCATACAAAATTAGACTAACGCACTCCGAAGTGTTTTAAAATTCTTCTCTACATAATTTACTAGTTTAGTATGTGGTAGGTCCCTCGCATGCGAGAGGCCGTCTGAATTGGTACCATCGATTTGTCTATTTCTACCGTCAAGCAGCAGTGTGTTGTATAAGCACTGTTGTGTTTCGGTTTGAAGAAGATGGAATTATTGGTAATACTCTATATCTCGGGATGACGAGCGCAATCCATTGCTTTGTATTTCAAGGTTTGGTGTGGTGATGCTTCTGTATATGGGCAGGCGTGGCGCTTACCATCTGGTGAGCGACCTACTTGTTTCATCATTCAGGCCAATAAAAAAAAAACACATACACACCGACGTATTGTTACTTGGCGGCATAAATAGACAAAGCGGTGGTACCATCCCAGACGACCTCGTATACAAGGGACTTACCACCTTGTAAAACCTTCACGCTTACGGTTGTTTTATAGACATCCAATGGATAGTCAAGAATCTTACTTACTATCTTTAATGTGTTCTAGTGTAATTCTATCAACTATACTGTCCTGAACTCTACATTTTTATCTATTGCTTGTGTAAAAAGCAAAAAAAATCTCCAGCAAGCATCATTCGTATTTACGCGTTAGCACAATATCTCGGCTCGCCTCTGAAGGCCTACGTCAAACGGTCATCGATTTCCTTTCTGGATACATTCCAATATATTTTCCCTTGTGTAATACATTTGCGAACTACTTCGGATTGTGTAACAAAAAAACAAGTATTTATTGTTGATATACGTCCGTCATGATTCTTATGAGTTGTCAGTGCTTTTGTTGAGAAAACAACATGGTAATGTGTTATGGGAATGTATGTGGAAAAATATATCAGAAATAAAATGAAAAAGGATTCTTTTGTAACGGGAGTCGGATTATATTATTACTAGCTTTTGCTCTTGGCTCCGCCCGCGTGAATAGACTTTTCCGAAATAAAACGTAGCCTATAACCGTCTCCAGGGTCCCATCTATCTCTACATCAAAATCGGTTCAGTGATTAAGGCGTGTACGCGTAACAAACAAATAGGATACTTTTTATGATGTTACTTCTTATACCTCCAAGAATATGTGTACAAAGTTTCATGATGATCGGTTAAGTAGTTTTTTCGTGAAAGCGTAACAAACAAACTTACTTTCACATTTATAATATTAGTATGATGTATACGTTCAGATAGCAGTGATAGCTCAGGTGGGAGTGGTATGGACTGTCGAGACGAAAGTCGCAGATTCGAAACCAGCCCCAAGAGCATACACCTCTGGCTTTTCTAAGTTACGTGTATATTAATTGTTAATTATCACTTGCTTTAACGGTGAAGGAAACATCGTGAGGAAACCTACATACCTGAGAGGTTCTCCATAAGAATTTCGAAGGTATGTGAAGTCTGCCAACCCGCATTAGGCCAGCGTGGCGGACTACGGCCTAACCCCTCTCATTCAGTAGAGGAGGCCCGTGCCCAGCAGTGGGACGTGTATAATACAGGGCTAGTATTATTATTATTATTATACGTTCAGATATGTATGTTTGAAATATAATGGTAGGTCATATAATTTGTGTATTTTATTGTAGAGACTGGCAAACGAGCAAATGGGTCACCTTTGGTAAGTGATCTCCAACGGCCATGAACACTCACAATATCAGAAGAAACATGGACGCGTTGTCGCCCTTGAAGTATATCTCTTATTTTATTGAAAAAGGAAAGGGGATTTGAGCATTCGGATATCTCACTTACCATACGAAATTCAAAAGCAAGCTGCTATTTTACGCCGGTTTTCTTTAAAATAGGTGTAACAATCCGTTCGAACCGGTTAATCCGTCCTGTAGACAAAACTGTCTACAACGTGGCTCTACCACTCATGATTCACTCACACACACACTCATCGACCTAGTAAGGTCACTAATGTGCATTGAAATAAAACTAGTTTATAGGGATTTTATCGCGGTTTAATTTTTATTTTAGTTCCGACGTTTCGAAAGCTTTTCAGCCTTCGTGGTCACGGGAGAGACTGACCAGTCTAATAAAATCCGTATAAACTAGTTTTATTTCAATGTGTAGTATTCGCGTAAACCTAAGAAATCACAATTCACTAATATGCGTAATATTTTCAGCTATAAAAACAATTTGTTTACGCCGTCACACCTTTACGTTAGCATTATCAAACGCAACCAAAAAGCTAATTTCGTTTCTCCTTGTTTTACACCCAATAAAAAGGTAGATAAATGAAGGTGCGGCCAGCTAATAAAAATGTACGATTTATTCCATTGAACTTGGCGGCAGTGTAACGAAACAGGCCGTGGAAACTTTCCAAAAGTGCGGTCAAATCATGGCCCCCGCGGGACTGGAGTTTCGGCAACTTCCCGGCCGGCCTTATGTTACTCCCCGACCTTTAGATTTAGGCGAAGGTGTTGGAGATTTTTGTGAGTGCAAGATGTGTATGTACCTCTCTATATTTATTAGAGAAGGAAGTGAAGATTTGTTTAGCTTTTCTGATTTTTTGGATGTTTTCATGTGATGGCAGTACTAGTAGTATTCGCTTAAAAGTAGTACGAATAGTTAGGTTAGCAGTCCATAACATCATTTGTGTATTAAAGTAGATTGCTAGATGGTATTTTTTTATAGCATAGGCCGGTAAACAAGCAAGTGGGTCACCTGATGTTAAGTATTCTCCACCGCCCATATACGCCCACAATTCCAAAAGAATTAAGGATGCGTTGCCGACCTTAAAGGAAAGGGATAATAAGGGAATGGGAAGGGGCGGGGATTTGGGCCTCCGGATATCTCAATCACCGTACGAAACGCAGCAGAAAGCTGCTAGTTTAAGTCGGTGTTCTATGAGACAGTGGTAACGACCCGGACGAGCCGGCCCATTCATGCTGTACACAAAAGTGTCTACAGCGTGGCTCTACCATTCCAAAAACTTTGGTAGGTCTGGGTAGGTTTTTCATTGTCTATTTATATCCACCGCATTGTCTATTTCTGCAAGCAGCAGTGTGTAAACACGGTTGTGTTCCGGTTTGAAGAACATTGTAGCTAGTGTAATTACTGGACATTATGACAATTAACAAGATGTTTGTCTCAGGATGATGAGCATAATGCAGCGCCACGCGGTGTTTGGTAATTCAAAGTTCTGGGTCTTTGTGAAACGGTTTATGGGCAGTCGTGTTGCTAACCATCAAGCGAGCAACTTGCTCGTCTCGGCGTTCGGTTGTATAAAAAGAAAGAAACCAATATATATTTATTAAAAAAAAAAAACATAACTTATAACTGTTTCTCTTATTCACTGAAATTATTCGACACTTGATATCGCTTCATAATATGCTATTCCTGTTACTTCTCAGTATATATAACGTTTCAAATTGTAATTGTCAAGTTTCAGATGTAAAATGGTAAACTCGTGCAAAATTGAAAATCTGCAATGTTATTTGTAATACAAAGTTGTTCTAACGGCATTAATTCAGCTGTTCACACGATTCAACACTCATGCTGCGCTCGTTACTTTGATAATCAAGTAAATCCGGTATAATGTTTCACAGTTGTTTATTTTGATGAATTTAATTTCTATTGTACTTTTTTAATTAATTTTAACTCTTTTGTTATATGTAATTACATTAAATTTTACCACGTGCAATTAATTGCTACCCGTTGTCGTGTTCATGTCCATATGTAAAATAGCTAATGTAAATTTATACATACATATAAATATATTCTTAAAGAAAAGTGACGTGTAAGTGGGCCGCCAACATCTTAGGCTCAAAGGCAACCGCACCCGCACGTAGCACACTCTGCTGATTAACGGACGAAGCAATGGAGTAATTTGGTTCCTGTTGCGGGTTTTAGGGGTCAGGCGTTCACCCCACATAAAACCAAATCCATCTTCAAATCATAATGGAAGAAGGCGGACCTTGGCATCTAGCCAGGCAGAAAAAAAAGTTAAAGAAAAGCGGCGATAGCCTAACGGGAAGTAGAAGGTACTATTGAGACTGTGGCCTAAGATGAAGCACGCTTGCCTAGCAAAAAACGATTCACTCGCGACTTGAAGACACCCAGATTATATTTATCGGGGAACAAAGACTCCGGCAACTTGATATGTTTTAATAGCCTACATGATTAATAAAACTATTTCATTTCATTTCGAGACAGAGGGGTCGCGGGTTCGATCGCAGCCCCTGTCCTTAGTAGAGGAGGTCCGTACCCGGCAGTGGGACAGTATATATAATACATTCGTTGATATTATTTTTAGATTACGTAAATTGTTCAAACGTTCCTAACGACCCGAAGCAATGGCGTCTATAAATGAATTTAAAAAAGTCAGGTGTATTGAGCTAAGCTTCTAGTTTGGAACATCTTGTAGTTACAGTCTACCGTCGTAAGATCAATGTGTCTTGAGTCCTATTCTAACAGAGGTCTGATGCAATGTTCCACGTAATTGTTGTGACATCCAATAATATCCAGCAATCAAGTCGCAAGTTTGTGAGAGCCAAGCGCTGTGACTACCATGAGGTTTACAAGATCCGCGTGAATGCTAAATATTTGTGTAAAAGCGAATGTTGTTTTTAATGTATTAGCTTATGTGACGAAATAAGCAGTGGCCGGCATAATTATGCCGACCTACGATAGACACATCGTCAGTCCTTGGTCGACAGTATTCTTGGATTGCGCTGCACTTTATCAGGTGTAGCGTAGTCACTTTGCCGAGCTAGGATTTAAAAAAAAAACAAGCAGGTCGCACGCCTGATGGTAAGCGCCATGCCTGCCCATAAACAGAAGCAACACCACACAGAACTATGAATTATAAAGCTCTACATGGCATTGCGACTGCGCTCGTTACACCGAGACATGAGATGTTAAGTCTCATAATGTCCAATAATTTCACTGGCTTCCATGTCCATCCGCCTGGATCCGCCAGTGCTCATAATGCCCAGTATTTTTACTGGCGACAATTTCTTTCAAACTGAAACACAACACTGTTTACACATTGCTGGTTGGCGGCAGAAATAGACAAGCGGTGGTACCAACCCAGACGACCTCTAGCATACGAGGGATCTACCACATTATTTTTACACATAGGTATTGACACCATGGTACAACGAGCTAGTAGTCGGCCGTGAATGCGGGTTCGTGTCCTAATGCTTTTCTGAATCGCGATATCTTGATTGGTGTCTGGGCGTTTAAGTTCGTAATAGTTAGACAAGGTATGAAGTCAGTTATATGTATATATTAGGTGTACTTATTAAATAATTTCCAATTCGCATTTTTGAGACATCCATCCCACAAATAGTATTCCGTAAAACTCATAGTAGAGGCTGATTTCTACCAGCGCGGTGTCGAATCGAACGTTGCATGTCGAATGTATAAGTGCGATAAAATTATTCCAATCATTGAGTGAAATGTATTGTATGTTTTGTACGGAATATTTTCCGTCTTCATGTTTTGCCTCTGGATTATTTATTTTTGCAGCCTCATCGTGGTAATATTTTCTATTGTATAATTGGTATCTAAAAATAAATAATACAATAATAATAATATGTTATTACATGTATGTTGTATTTATTTTGAAGAAAACATATACATATCTCACGCCTTTATCCCCGAACGGGTAGGCAGTATTGTAACTAATGCTGCACCCACGTTTCGCCGAACTTATTTCCGTCCCATGATGTGGTAGGGAGCGAGCCTATCGTGAACAAATTCCAACCCCAGGCAAAGCAATCGCGAACAAATTGTAATTGTACGACCTGGGAAATAAACCCAGGAACTCACATTTCTCAAACTTAATACGTTGCCACTAGGCCAATGAGGCATTTTTTTAAACACTATATTACGAAATCTATTTATGTGGCACATTTTTGATATTATATTCTCTAAAAAAAAATATTCGTTGTAATGTGCCCTAAATTTTTCATATCAAGTTTGAAATAACTCATTGGTTTCCTCTATAATTCGAAACTTCGCCTTCGGACACGGGAAGCCAATGTCTTATCCATTAATCTATTACTATTCGTTGTATAGATCGTAGATTTATAAGTTAGTGTTATCACGCCATTTCTTTTTGTATAGAAGGACATTCAAGTTACTGCATCGGTGGCGCAGTGGTAATGCGTAAGCGGTACGACTGCTGCGCCGTTGTGCTGAGGTCTCGGGTTAGATCCCCGGGTCGGGTAAAAATTATATTGGGTTTTTCTATTTCGAAATGCTCAGTATCTGGAACTGTGCCCGGTATGGCGATAGTCTCATCCCCTACCATATCATGGGACAGAAATAAGCTCGGCGAAATGGGGGGGGGGGGGGTACTGGTTACCTCTGCCTACCCCTTCGGGGATTACAGGCGTGAGTGTGTGTGTGTAAAGTTATTTTCAAGTTGCCCTTTTTGTACTAGATATGTTAGACTCATAAACCTTTTGGATTTACACAGTGATCGTATTTTTAATCGCTTTTAAATCAATCTATGGCGCAGTTTTTATATCCTGATAGAAGTATGTATCATAGATTCTATACGAAGTTATGATGCCAAATTCAAAATTCCACGGGAATGAAATCGCAGCTTCATGGATATCTGCTATTCTAGTAACTCAAGAGAAATTAAGCCATGTTTTTTAATTTGACGAACGGCGTGACGAGCATATTGCTCGCCTGATTATGAGCGCTACAACAACGGGAAGCAGAACATCAATTAAAAAGCACTGTACATGCCACCTCTCTGTCTAACTGCTGACAATAAATTTTGTCGGGTCTCCAATGCCCTTATTAATAACAAAAATAAATGCAAACTCTGAATTTTATATTTTACATTGGTATGTATCCGTGTCCCAAAAGCCTTCTCGACGTGGCGTAGCGTTTCGAGTGGATCTTGGTTTTTAATTTTCAAGAGCCATTCTAAAGCCTTGAAGCAAGTCCCCGGGGAGTGGAGTTGCTGCCGAGACTCTCAAAGGAAAGATTTTGTCATAAAATATTACGGAAATATATTTGCATCAAAGGTGCGTTTGTTACTTGCTTGTGGATAAAATTAATTACTAATTTTACTTTTAGGCATTGGTTTGAAGTGTATGATTATATAAAATAATAATAATAACACGTCCCACTGCTGGGCACAAACCTACTCTTCTGAATGAGAGGGGTTAGGCCTTAGTCCACCACGCTGGCTGAATGGCAAACGTCACATAGCTTAAATTAAAAATATTGTAAGTAATTATTATGGAGAACTACTCAGGAGTTTTTCCCACGATGTTACCTTCACCATTCAAGCAAGCGATACTTAACTTTAGTAAAAGGCAAGAGGTGCATGCACTTGGGGCTGGTTTCAAACCTGCGACTTTCGTCTCGACAGTTCGTACCACTCCCCGCTGAACTAGCTGCTTTAAAGCAAGTGTGTGATTGATGGGTAATTATTTTCAGCATTGCAACAAAAGTAAAAGTTACTATTGGCTGAAGTTGTTGCACAAAATATATCCATAATTAAAGAACTGTAAAATTATTTTTAAGATATATTTTGTATCCAAAAATGCATTAAATTCTGCATTGCATCTTTATACATGTCTTCCCTTTTTAGAATACAGAACGAATAAATATTTTGCCGTAAAAATTAAATTTCTCTACAACTTAAAATTATTTCGTCGATGGCAACATTTTAAGTGGGCACTTAAAGACACGGCAGTAATCTGTTTTTATTTTGTTTACAGGTAATAAAATTAACATTATCAACGAACTACTTATGGTACGGCGCGGCGGCGGCAAGAGGTGTCCCCGTGGCCGTTTGTTTGTCATCATTTTTCTTCATATCTAAAGCATTCACTTTCGATCTGTCGGGCTGTCAACGCTTTTAACGAGGTTGTTTCAAATTTTCGTCACGGATGGTAAGTTGCATGAAATCTTTCAAACTGAGTAATGTATCTGTATGTATTTTATTATTGGTGTTTGTAAAATATATTTGTACTTTTACTTTTACTTTTTATAAATTAATTGGAATCTCACAGTGAAATACTTTTAACACATCTCCATTTTTACTTTAACTTCTCAAACATAAAGATATTTTATTAATTCTGACTTGGTCAAGCCGTAAAAGGCAAATGTGTCTGATTCGAAAATAAACTCGTCAGGATGTTGTGGTCTAGTGTGAAGATACCATCGCATCCATTTTATGACATCCTCCAGTAGTAACCATAACATATGGAATTATTGCTACGTGTTATAGTTCAATATAGATTTGGTTTAATAGATTTGAGAAATGTATTTTTTATGCCTTTGGTTCTTTAATCAGTTTATTACTAAACTAGCCTATGCTCCGCCCGCGCGTACGGCCTTTTCCGGGATAAAAAGTAGCCTATGTCACCCGGGCATAGTGTAGCTTTCCAAAAGTGAAAGAATCGGTTCAGTAGTTCGGAGCTTATTCAATGCAAACAAACAAGCAATCAAATCATTCCTCTTTATAATATTAGTATAGAATCTATACTATAGATTATCAGGTCGAAACTAGAGCACTGATTTTTCTCGAGTTGGAAATTGTGTAGTACTATTTTCCTGCTGCGGTTACGGATAGAAAGTAAGAGAAGAGAAGAAGGAATAACATTTATTTAATGCAATATATAAAACTATAAATAAACATAGCATTAAATTCTTAAATAATAGTTAAAGATGATAATAGTATTGACGAAATGTTATAGTGATGTGTTATGTTATTATGTGTTGTCAGTTCGTGAAGTGTTCTATTATATCGCGCCTGAAGCTTTTACGTATTTTAAGTGGGCCACCAACATCATATGGCCCAAAACCGACGTCATCTGCACGAGGTACACTCTGCTAATTAACGGACGAAGCAATAGTTAAACTTGGTTCCCGTAGCGGGTTGTGGGGGTCAGATCGCCCCACATAATACCTATTCCGCCGTCAAATTCTGAGGGGAAGGCGGACCTTGGCATTAATCCAGGATATCGCCAGGCACAAAGAAAAAAGAAAGTCTGAGTTTTTACTAGGCCGCAGACATTTCCATTAAACTACACTGATTCTAATAACATCATAAGATTACGTAACTTACACTAATACTCTAAAAAAATACTTGAAAAAATTACATTGATACATTGTCAAGTTTTCACGTAGTTCAAGTGTCATTATTATGATTTATATGGCCATCGGCACGTCCGCGTCAGCGTATGAGATGAAGTTGTTCGCAATTTATACAATCAAAGTCATTTTAAAGTATCAATCTAGCTAGTTAAAAACTATCACGAAACAACAAAATGATTGTGTTCGAGATTTTTCTATACAGAGTCAGTTAGTTTGAAATTGGTTTAGGTTGAAGTGATGATTAGCAAATGGTGGAGCCACGCTGTAAACATTTGAATGAATGAGCCGGCTCCATCCGTGATAATGTCGAAGACTTTGAATCAAATCAAGATGTTGTGTTTGTTTGGAATTCATTAAATTGAATTAGTCATTTTACCGTTTCTGTCATCCTAAAACTTTTTGTGAACAAGAACATCAATTAACACCTAATTTGCTTACTTTACTTATGATATTCAATTAATCCGTCTCTCTTACAGTCATCGTATGCCAATAATGCAGTTTCGCCAAAACGGCACACACCCGTATCATCATATAATAAACTTCACTCACCGGGAATTATTTACAGCACAAGTCACGGGTTCCAATGCGGAAGGCATCATCAACTCTTCCATTTATGGTGACTGTTTGTCTCACTCTTTTTTTATGGCGATAGATAAGGACGCATGATGGTCATGTGTGATTATTGTAATTTGCTTGCTGCTGGCGTTGCGGTTTGTGCGTGCTTTGCGAGTAGACTTTTATTTAGTAGCTAAGAATGTTTTTTGCGTGATGATAGATTAGTAGTCTTGGTGATAGGGTCGTTAGGTACTTCACTGATTAAGTACTATCCTTTAGGAGTTGATACTTGGCATATCGATGGATGAAAATTACAAGGTTTTATGCCATTAAACGTGTACATTATAATGTAAATTCTAGCCAGTTATGTATATGTTTGTAATGCAAATGAAATGTTTCATAAGCCGACTTTAAAATAAAAACACTGATAAGTCAAAAATAACAACTTCTATAGGTATCTTTGGAGTCGGTGCAATTTTATTTGACCGGCAGCGACACAGGCACTGACTCTAATTTTTGTTAAAAAATACTTCATTTTTATTTTTTTTGTGGTAATTACAGCAATAGCATGTAAATTCCAATAAAATAATACAACCGCGACGAGTGTACTGTTGTCTGTTGAGGGGATTTTTATTTTTTTACTCCGTAGTCCTGACGGAGTCATCAGATCTTAACCAAATTTCTATGGGATAGAACCGTTGCTAAACTATATCGAATGAAATTTTTCCAGCAAAATCGGTCCACAATTGGCGGAGATATCAATGTAAGGATAAAAGCAAAAAATAAAAATTATATGCGCTTAATTGAGAATCTCCTCATTTTTTTGAAGTCGGTTAAAAATACAAATGAGAAATTAATGACCGAATATAAAGTTGAAAATGGCGGACAAAAATTCGATGTTCCTTAATAATTCTTTCAACAACTATGGAATAACGTATCCTGGCAATCGAAATAGGAGTAGAATTAAGTGCATGCCCTAGTTTATGGCTGCACTAAAACACAGTTCTAAACGTACTAGGAATAGTTATAAAAAGTAAGTTTCTCAGAGTCGATGTCTCCGTCGGGCTGTAAACCTTGAACTCTCAATAAAGAACCAGTCGAAAGCGAACATGAATTATCGTAAAAGCACGCGAGAGACGCGCGTTTACTATTACCTACATACAATACGAGTTATTTTGTGAATGTTATGATGTTTTTTACGTTCACACTGTGTGAGAAAAAATGGTCTGTCGGAAATTGATGATCGAAATTTAGTGTTGGTAATAAAATTGACAAGATTTGTTCATTAATTTGTACTTGCTTTGTATCTACAAAAAAATAATTGCCGACTAGCCCATGACTTCATAAAATGAAAAATGTAATAAATAAATTAAATAACTATTTCTATAGGTAAATAAACTAAGTTAACATCTTTAAAATTTCTATCCTTCGATAGAGCCCGTTCGATTTCACCTCCTTCGATCTAATGGCCGACGCGACAACGCAAGCCAGATATTTTTATTGGCTATTTAATTAATCTCGAATGTGCTTGTCGTGGTAAAGGATCACAAATTATGTTCGTATCAAGCTCGATACATCTCACTTTAAATAGGCTTTTAACGTTTTTACGGTCTCGCCTGCAAGTATACAAGCACACTGACAGTTCCCACTAGATGTCGCTATTTAGAACTCTTGACGAGGGTTGGCACTTTCGATTATTTTTATAGGACCCGTCAATATATAATTGTCATAAAAAATGTGTTTAGTACTGAGATATTTGTGCTTGAATTCCATTATTGGTATTTTGGCTCGTTTTTTTCATTGCCCTAGATTGAGAGACGAGCGGGCGGCCCACGTGATGGTAAGTGGTTACCGTCGCCCATGGACCTCAGCAATGCCAGAGCACAGCCAGGCCACTGTCTACCCTCTCATGAGTACAGAGGGGCTAGCACGGAAAACTATCGAAATCGTAATGTAAAGGTATCGAGGGCTCGATAGATAATTCCTTATATATCATTGGTCTATATTCCATATATATTAGTTTCTTTTACGTACGATAGATGCGCTGTACTAAAATCTCATAGAAATTGTTGTCGATGACAGCTCGAATAACTTTTCGCAAGTTTCCGTGCTAGCCCCTCTGATCAATAATGCACCAAACGTATCTACACACAAACGCATATTCTGTTCTCATTTCTTCATTATCGAACGTTGAAATTTTTACAGTCACTTACAAACGGCTTTTTCCACGGGAACGATATTAATGGGTTTTTTCATTTCCGCTCCTGTGCTTTTGATAAAGAATCGTTCTTTGTCTAGAAAAACAATATGGGTAATTTTTTGTGATAGACAAATTACCGTTTGTATTGTTTACGTATGATTAAATGGAAGTATTGATTTATCAAATTTATTAGTTTTGGGTGTAAACGGGTCATCAAAATCTTAGGCCCAAAGTCAACCTGCACGTGGTACATTCTGCTGATTAACGGACGAGGCAATGGCGAAACGGGTCGCCCCATATAATACCAAATTCCGGAGGCGGACTCTGGCGTTTAGCCGGCATAACGCCAGGCAGAAAAAAACTCTTTTTAACGTTCTTTTTAACCGACGAAAATAAACGCAGTAGATTAATTTGACTCTTTTGCATTATTTAAACCATGAACCTTTCTATTGTACTAGGTACATCACTATTGTCATAGATACTTCTTATAAAAGAGTTTTGTATTGTCTTTGGTGTGTAGTTTGTGGTCATCCCGCTAATAAAACTGAGTCATAACTGAATAATTCATTTTTCATTTATTAGTCATTATAATTAATAGACTAGAATATATAATATTCCCTTCCAACGTTTAAAATTCGCGCAACACAACTTTTTTGTAGCATAGGCCGGCAAGTGGGTCACCTGGTGGTAAGTGATCTCTACCGCCCATAAACGCCCACAATACCAGAAGAATCATGGACGCGTAGCCGACCTTAAAGCAAAGGGATAATTAAGGGATTGGAAAGGGGAACGGGATTTGGGCCTTGGTTGGCTTGATGTAAGTTACGAGTCCTTAGCGGCGTGGTTGCTATTGTTTCCTGAGACGAAGGGTGATGATGTGAGGCGTGTAGGACGGGTAAAGTGATTCCAGCCCGGTCAAGTTATGCTGCACGTATTGCACGATGTAATTTTCTCCAATTATTGTGTGTAGGGTGTTTTATAGCATAGTCCGGCAAACGAGCAAGTCGGTCACCTGATGTTAAATGATCTCCACCGCCCATGTTTGCAAAATATCAGAGCAATCATGGACGCGTTACCGACCTAAAAGTAAAGGGATAATTAAAATATTTGGAAAGGGAGGGGGATTTGGGCCTCCGGATATCTCGAAGTAAATCTCGTAATGTATAAAGTCGTAATTAATTGTGAAATTCTATGTTCACCACCTGTTTAATTGTTACAACCCTAGGCCCAAGGTACTAGGTACTCGTCAAACCGTACGATTGTAATTGGGAAAGTGTTTTATCACTGAATTAAAATGTAATCTTTTGTCGGAGGGCATTTCTTTAGATGCGTGTAGTCTTTTTATTGAGCTTTTACAACTTTTATTGTGATAAACTGTCACTTTGGATCTATTGTTAGATACAGTTCACTTTATTGTTATTGTAAAGGGCGCTTAGTAGTGTTGCCCGATGTCCCACTTTTGACGGACGTCCCGCTTCTTAGTCCTTTCAAAACACGTCCCACTAACACCACGATGCTGAAAGTCCCGCTTTTTGACCCTAGGTAATTTTGTTGCTTTAACAAAAACTGTAACTAGAATATAGCAGAAGTATATTATGTTTATTATGTTAATGTTGTGATCTCAGAAAAGAAAGTCTTTTGTTTTGTGTTTGCGATTAAAATATTTTATACATTGTTACGCATTTTTATTGTCCCGTTTGTATCATGTCCCGCTTTATTTATTAAAGTCCCGCTATTTAGACTAATGTATCTGGCAATATAGCTAGTGTTGTCCAGTTGACGTGATGGGTGTGTTATAACTTTGCTTCAAGGATCTAGATTTATATCATCTAGCTGTCCCGCGCGGTTTGACTCGCGTACATATTACTACTCCGCTCCCGTGTTTCATACAAAGTTCAACTCCACCCTCAAAATGTAAATTTTTATAAAAAACTTTCCTAGCGAACACTTAAATTACGCAAAATTGTATCTGTAGAATTATAAATGTATCTGATCGCTTTCATTCCTTTCTACAAGTTTCTGTCTCGAAAATAAGAGATAGTGGTGTCTATTTCCACACCCGGATAAATATTTGTGGGTTTTATTATTAACTGTTTTGGATTTATTGTTCCGGGCTCGTCATGGACCACACACAGGAAATAGAAAGAAGAAGAAGGGAAGAAACAAAGTAAGAAATGTCACAAGATCAGGGCAATTATCTATGGATTTAATCAAAAAACTTAATTTGCCAAATTTTGAGTGGTACAGCCATACTATGGACAGCTTTGTCTTACAACACGAATGGACCGAGTCGTTACCATTGTCTCACAGAAACATGACGTAAAGTAGGGGTTTGCTGATGCGTTTTGTATGGTGAGTGAGATATATCCAGCGGTCCAAATATCCCTCCTCTCAATCTTTTTATTATCCCTTTAAGTTCGGCAGTGCGTCCACGATTCTTATGTACTGTGGGCGAACATGAGGTGGAGATTTATTACCATCAGGTGATCCAATAGCTCCTTTGCCGGCTTAACCTATAAACAAACAGAAAATTCTTAAATTTCGCTGTGCCCATGAGAAACATGGATGTTTCCTAAATAACAAATATTAGACTCGACAGTTCCCGAGCCCGGTTCCGGTTTCCGATTCTACGCCACCCAAGTAGAGAGTCCTGGTTTGTAGGTGTGGGTGTAAATGATTGTTGTTTGATGTCTTGCAAGTAATTTTTTACCAATACTACCTCTTAAAACATATATGGGATTTGAAATCAGACAGCCATTAAAATCATAAATTGTAGTTTAGGACTAAGGAGCTCGAATACGAGACTATCCCTTCCATACACCCACAACTATAACTCGTTTAAGACAGGATCGTCAGTACGGATATTTCTACACCAAACAGTGAACCTGACTTGTTTCACATCGAAATTAATCAAATAGAAAAAATTATAGAATTGAAAATGTATCTTTGTATGGGGTTCGAATGCAAATATATGTATGTATAAAGGCTGTACGCT
Organism: Mimas tiliae; assembly: GCA_905332985.1. Classification (NCBI taxonomy): domain Eukaryota; kingdom Metazoa; phylum Arthropoda; class Insecta; order Lepidoptera; family Sphingidae; genus Mimas; species Mimas tiliae. The sequence continues at coordinate 5,162,689 of HG995247.1, read as the reverse complement.
TATTCCCGAAATGAAAGATTTTAAATCTAGGAATAATAGTTATTACGTCTAGCCAAAGAGTTTATTCACAATCCCATGTTAACGTTAGGTACTTATGAAATAAAATGTAAGACAACAAAATACAATATGTTAAATTTGTACTTCGTAAATTGTCTGTGTAATGTGTTATCTGGCGTTTAACATTTTAATTGCATTTTGAGAAATATGCGCCAAGTTAGTTAATATATCGTTACGTATAGCCATTAAAGAACTATGTTGCAGTTTTCACGCAAGTACAAACGGTGCACTAATCGTCTAGTGGAATTAATATCACATCAGTCGGTGCACTCGTCATAAATCCACGCCACGCTGTGACGGCCTATAATCTCACAATAAATTGAATATCGCTCGGTACAAGCCGATGTCTCGTAATATCTGGCCCGCTGAGCAAATAACCAATTTATACATCATTAGTAAGGCTGCGGTTGGCTGATAAGCGACACGGCGTTTGTATACTCTGGAAGGGATTCACACGGTGCTTTCCTAACTTATTACACTACTAACTTCATATTCTAGTGAATATGAAGTTAGTAGTGATAGGTCTCTCGTCTGTGTGAATCTGTCTTGGTAGGTATCGCCGCGTTATCTATTTCTGTTATAATTCATATTACTGGACATCATGAGACTTAACATCTCATGTCTCGGGGTGACGAGCGCAGTTCATTACAAATGCAGCATTTTACAAGTCAAAGTTCTGGTTGGTATTGCTATTGTTTATAGGCATGACGTTTATCATCAGCCGAGCGGTTTGCTCGTCTGTCGTCTGATCATTCAGTGGGGTAAAATTAAAAACGTTCTATTTGATACAACTTGTTAAGAACACATACCACAATGGCTTAGCTGTGTCTCTTTCATTCATGGACTATGGTATATGATTCGATGCACTGTCAGCCCATGGGCCTTTGGGTAGAAAAATACGTAACATATAAGATTGGCCTGCTTTAGTTAAAAGAAGACGTTATAAACATGTTTCACAATAAAGGCGGTTTCATATCGGAAACGTTCTCAATGAAGTTATTACAAAAAATTATAACTCTCACATCTGAAAGGTAACAAAATATCGACATCACAGTAAAAAGTAACGGGTCATAACAACGTGAATGTAATTCGGTTTGCTTCCATTGAGAGTATAAGCACATTTCCAGCACCACACGAGGAATTATACCGTTTCACCGTTTTTTCCTTATTACTAAACACGTGACTTATTGGACGGAGTAATACGGGCATCGTTTCAACTACGTGACTTCGTTTGACAAGCGCCGTCAATCGCACCGTAATAAACGTATCGCTCACTCAATGAAATAAGGCCCACAGCTTAGAAATCATGTGGTTCCATTGAAAATTAATAATTAAATACCTCTTAACTGTATGAAAAATGTAAGTACCTACTTACCTTTTATACATAAGGTTTAATAAGAACGCATTAGTTAAAATAATTGAGATTAAAATATTATGGTAATTAATACTCCGAGGGCTGATGAATTTATTATGTGTTGCAACGTACATTATAATTATATATAATCAACCGTCCACTGACCATTAGACCACCGTGTGTGATGGCTCTAGCTAACAAGTTATACAAGAGCGTTTTAAGCAACCATGTAAGTATTTTGAAGTAACATTATAATTACCAAATTATATTCCAAGCAATTGCAACGATGCGTTTGTGGAGAGGTTACTTCAACTGCTGCCGCCGCGCTGATTTAATCACCTTTCTTAAAAATCTTACAAGGCTCATGTATGCTCATGGTGCTTGCAAGTTTTTAACCGACGATAAAACAGAGGAGTTTTTCAATTCGACGCGTTTTTTTGTGTGTATAACCACGCATAACTCTGTCAAATATACTCTCGCTATACGCTGCAACCAACACCGAAGTTCTCAGGGCAAGCGGTCGCATCGCATCGAGTGCCAACACAGGCGGGACTCGGTGGACGCAAATGTTTTATTTTGTTTACTTTAACGTCCCTGTAAACATTTTAACGGTCGTGTTTTGTTCGCCGGGCGGTATTCCGCGATATTATGATGCACATTTTAGTATTTCGCGCTACCTACGGGCAAACGTCTGTCGTAAGGTACATGAGGAAACGTGTAAATGTTATGTTTATTTTCATACTCTACGTATTTCTTAAGTTAAGGGAGTTAAAAAAATAACAATAATAAATACTGCTATAAAAGTAGTGTCGATTCCCGCACCGATACAAATATTTGCGTGATTCAAAAGTATTTGTTTCGGATCTGGGTGTTGTGTGTCCGCAAGTCACCTGCTCGCTTTCCTTTCATAGCAGTAACGCACCCATAATTCATCTGTGTGTGTAGGTAGGCGGCCCTAATCAGGTGACCCACTTACTCGTTCGCCACATCTCTACAAAAAATCTGCTTCATTTATGAAGCACTGGAAGGAATTATCATTAAAACTCCAACAAGACCTTGAAATCGATCAAACTCTTATATCATCATTATTTCGATGAATTAAAATACCTTAAAAACTTGGCAAACATTGGCTACATGCACAACAGTGCTAAGACATAAATGGCATAAAATAAGAAATGGTTGAAAACACTGAGTCCGCAAACTGCGCCTTATTATATGAAAAAAAGAATTTTAGGCTTCAGGCAAGTTATTTTGTGAGTATTGTTCGATGAAATTTCAATAGTAATTTTTAGTGTTGGAAACTATTTTGGTTAAATGACTCTCATATATTATGTATGTTTACTACTGTGTGTTTGACTGTCTCGGTGGCGCAGTTGTAATGAGTACTTGTTATAATATATGATCAAATGAACTTCGAGAAGCGAAGTTCGATCATTATTATGTGAGTTATTTCATTCGAAGATATATTGTTAACTTGGTAGTCCTTTAAACCTACAAGGCAGCTCGCACTATTTAAAGACTCTAATCGATTGCTTTGTCGATCGATTTCTTTTGATGTTTAATCTGTCATAGCGTTTCCCTAGCACTCCGCGTCACTATGCAGATCATTCTTTTTAGAGAGTAGAAAATTAAATAAATCTTATTTGTGTACCTTTATATTATAAGGGTGAGGGTGGGTTGGGTGTGTATATCTTCGAATGAAATAACTCACATAATAATGATCGAACTTCGCTTCTCGAAGTTCATTTGATCATATATTATATTTCGTTATTTCATTCGAAGATATATTGTTAACTTGGTAGATGTTTAGAGCATCAATAAGGTTTTGAACTATAAACAAAAAACCGTCTCATCAGAAAGAAGTTTATTTAATTTTTTTTTTAATTAAAGGTCAACTTACAAACAACTTATATAATTTAACTTAGTTTTAAGATTAAATATAATAATCAGTCTTTCTATTTTGAAGCTACTTGACACACTGATTCAGCAAATAGCCTACCTGTTTCCGATAAAGGGTCGGACACAGGACGGTTATAGAATTTGGCAAATGTCTCTGATGTACTTGACCAGCCAGCAGTTCTTCTTATTACGTCAATACTGACCCCAGCGGAGGCCGCTGCCGACGTCGCTGCGTGCCGCGTGCTATGCGCGCTGAACACACCCACATCCACGCCACTCTCCGCTAAAGTCTGTCTTATCCATCTACTAATAGATTGGGAAGAAGCTTTTTTATAAGGTTTTTTATACGTAATAAGGAGATTTGCACTATCACAAGGTCTTAGGCTATGGGTAACGTAAAGATAATCAATCAAAGCTGTAGCTGGACAAATATTTGTGTTTTCTTTGAAATAAGGCAAATACAAAACAGGCTGGTCTCTACCAGCTGCGGAAGTTTTAATTACATCATATGTATTTTTATTCCGTCAGTACATCTTTTGACGTTTTCGATCCTAATTAGAGATAAAGTTTGGACTCTATGTGCGGTGCACAATGCCAGAAGGACAGTCAACTTTTTAGTTAGTTTTTCTAAGCTTAGGGTTCTATTTGGGAACCATTGACATATGTGATCTAATACAACCTGGGGATCCCACATAGTAGCGTATTTAGGACGACAGGGTTTTGTTTTATAAATTCCTTTTAACAGTCTCTTTATCCTTTCGTCCGAGCCTACATCGTTACCTAAAAGTAACGATAGTGCTGAACGATGTGTGTTAATAGTTCCGTAAGAACTTCCCTTATGGAACTCATTACTAAGAAATGTCATTAAAGGTATCACTGAAGTATCAAATACGTCTAGGCTATTCTGCTGGCAAAATGACCACCAAAGTTTAAATGTTACACTATATTGTTTCAATGTGTTGATTGCTACAGAGGAAATCATTAGATCTAATGCTATCGCAGGGACATTCCGGTGTCCAAATGCTAGCCGGAGAGCTTCGCGGCTCCCAGGGTAAGAGTCTTGTGTAATGGGTGAAATGATCTGAAACGAGATTGAAGAAGGTCTCTATTAGGTTTGAAAAATATTATTTCTGAGACTAACATGGTTTTGAGTAGGGGGAACCATGGTTGACCTGGCCAGTAAGGAAATACTAATATGCCTGTGGCTTTTTCTCTGATAATTTTATTTAAACATTTTAATATTAATGCGAACGGAGGGAAAGCATAAAAAAAATATTGACGCCAGTTTACTGTAAAAGCATCTATAGTTTCTGCATCAGGATCTTTCTTCCACGATATGTATCGCTGACATTTAGTATTCACACGGGAGGCGAACAAATCAATATCTGGTTGACCTAAGTTCCTTTTGATGCTGTCGAAGGCCCACTTGGAAAGCTCCCATTCTATATCAACATTAACTTTTCTAGACTCTTGATCCGCTTCAACATTATCAAGAGTATTTATATATGATGCAAACAACCAGATATTCCGCCTCTCGCACCACTGCCAAATAGACTTGGCTACATCATTCAGGTGCGGGAACCGAATCCCACCCATTCGGTTTATGTAACATATCGCAGTAGAATTATCCACTCGTAATAAAATTGTACAATCTGAGAGGTCCCGAGCAAAACACTTAAGTCCCATAAATGCTGCTAACAGTTCCAAATGGTTTATATGAAAAGAATGTTCAATCTCTTTCCATCCCCCATTTACGCGTTTACCGTCACAAAAGGAACCCCAACCGGTTCTAGAAGCGTCGGTAAATATTTCTAGCCTAAATTCGTCCTGTGGTCTTAAAGAGTTTTTAGAGGATGATATTTTATTTGCCCACCATTGCAAATCAGGTAAAATGTACTTAGGGAGACAAATTTTTCTTGAATAACTACTGTTCTGTTGTAAAGCTAAGAATTTTGCTCTTTCGAGGCTTCTCGTGTATAGCCAGCCATATTTAATAGCTGGACATGCTGCAATAAGTATCCCAATAAGTTGTGAGAACTCCCTAATGGTACATGTAGGTAATAATAAAAAATTACTTAACAATTTTAAAATATTAGATCTCTTAATTTGAGGCAACCCTAATGACATATCAACCGTATTGAACATAAATCCCAGGAATTTACATGTTTGTTGAGGTTGTAAATTACTTTTGTTCCAATTAATAACGAAGCCCAGACGTTTCAGTAAATTTAAGGTTTCTTTAACATTCTTATAACACTCGTCGTAGGTATATCCAATGCACAAAATGTCATCCAGGTATATTACAGATTTATGACCCTGGGACCTTAGGTAATTCATAACCTCTTTCATTATTTTTGTAAAAACACGGGGAGCGACAGATAGTCCATATGGCATAGCGTTAAAATGATAAGTGTTACAATTATTATTTTCATTGTCCTGAAAATTAAAACACAAATATCTGCGGCTATTTATAGCGATTGGGATTAAAAAGTACGCTTCTTTAAGGTCAATAGTGGCCATAAAACCCTTTTCTGGTATTAGTTTGGCCGCAGTCCTATGGTGTTCCATCTTAAAGTGATTATTAGGTATAAACTTATTAAGAAGTTTTAAATTAAGTATAAATCTTTTATCTCCATTGGGTTTGGGAGCTAGAAAGATACTTGATATGAAATTATTATCGCTCTGATCACATATAGATATAGCACCTAAGTCTAGAAGTTTCTTAATGGCCGAAGACATATCGGCAACCTCAGTTTTCGTCCGCAGAATGTTTTGCGGAATGACTATTTGCCTAGCTACGTTACTGAATGGTATGGAATATCCATCCCGAATCCATTCAAGGATTAGAGAATTTTTGGTAACGTTTAGCCAGGAATCATAAAAATATTGTATTCGCCCTGCGTGTACCTTTAATGCTGCTGAGGTGCGCGGGGAGCTTTGTTCGATGTTTTCGTATGGTTTGCTGGGGTTGCTTTGCGATGGCTGGCTCCCGCGGGGTTGATCCTTCTGGACCCCCCTCGCCCCCCCCTGGTTGGTAGATAGCGAGGAGGGCCCGTCCAGTTTACCTGGGATCGTGGGCGACTCGTCGATGGCTGTGGTGTAAATGACGATGAGGGTCTTGTGGTAGGTGCTGGTTTTTTAATTTGGAGTCCTTGTTTCTCTATTACCCTGGAAGCTTTAATTTTTTCTGAGAGCTTACTGCCGAACAACAATTCATCTCTATCTACATCTTGTACTACATTTAGGAAACATTTGTCTAGGCCGGGGGTTATAAACTTTTTCCTAGCCTCAGTTTCAATGTGATGGAGGTCGCATAGTATGCGGCAACTATCACTTAACAGCTTAATTGCCTCTAATCTTTTGTTGTCGCCATCAAGGAGCAGTACTAGTGCTCTGTTCACGGCTGTAATTCCAATGCCCAGCTGTTGTTGGACCGATTCAACGCGTTTGTCTTTGGATCGAGAATAAATAATAAATAAATAAATACACCCAACAGTCACTCACATAGTCCTGACCCCACACTAGGTAAACCTGTATCGTGGGTATCAGGAACTACGAGGGACTTGAGGTCCCACAACACCCAGACCTGAAACAAATTTTTGTGGATCACACAGACATTTGTCTCAGTGCGGGAATCGAACCCACGGCCTCTCGCTTCGCAGCCGGCTACTCGCCCGCTGCGCCACGGAGGCTGAGCTAGGTGAGAAATTTCCGAAGAGGCAGCCAAAATCTCTGGATTGAGTTTAGGCGCCTGTAATAGGGAGCAATTTTCCGGGATCAAGAATTGTTTCATTACTTTATCCTTAGATTCTTTGGACAGGCCTTTTCTTAATATCGGCGTCCATAGACGTGCCAAATTGTCGTGAATTTTCTCACCTAGCTTTGGGGATTCCTCCATAGTTTCGCCTAAGGCACATAAAATATCAGGGTCCAATAATACATCACGATCTTCTTCGGGTTGAACTTGTTCTGAAGGCATTAGGACTATATCCCCCGGATTTTCGGGGGCTATTTCCTCCAAGGGAAAATTAGGCTCGATGGGGGGTAGCTCTGGATCTGAAGTCAGAAACAGTTGCATTATCAGACTTTTTTTTTTTTTTTTTTTTTTTTTGTGGGTAGTTCGAAAATTGTGGCGAAGCATTAATTTAGTATGAATCACCTTTGTGTTAACCCACGGTTAACCTCCAGGTTTATTCGTGACTTGTGTGGACCCACGGTCCACCTATAGTCAAATAAAGCGATTTTCAACAAATAATGTGTTTATTAATCATTGATTGCCGTCGTGTCAACCCACGGTTAACCTCCTGGCATAATGGCGCTTATAATCTACGCAGATGAGCGTATTATATTATCACTGCGAATCATTTTGACCACTTAGATAAGGAAAAACGACTTACCTTCATCTTTTTCAGAGTCGGATGAATCTATAATAATTCGACGGCGTTTTTTATTTTCTTTCTCTTCCAGTCGTTGTAATTTGCGTTTATAACGACGTATTTTATCGTTTTTATCCCTTTTTGGCATACTGAAAGAGAAAACTTAACTGTGCGCGTGCGATCGCTGCCTCGCACGAAAAAAGAATGATCTGCATAGTGACGCGGAGTGCTAGGGAAACGCTATGACAGATTAAACATCAAAAGAAATCGATCGACAAAGCAATCGATTAGAGTCTTTAAATAGTGCGAGCTGCCTTGTAGGTTTAAAGGACTACCAAGTTAACAATATATCTTCGAATGAAATAACGAAATATAATTGCTGTGCTGTAGTCTCGGATTTGATCCCCGGGTCGGTTAAATTGATATTGAGTTTTTCTATCACGAAATGCTTAGTATCAGCCCGAAGTTTGGTATTGTGCCTAGTATGACGATAGGCTCGCCCCCATCACATCATGGGATGGAAATAAGCTCTGCGAAATGTGGGTGTACTGGTGACACCTCTGCCTACCCCTTCGGGGATTACAGGCTTGAGTGCGTAATCCCCGAATGGGTAGGTAGGGAGTATGTTGGTTGAAAACACTGAGTGTGCAAACCGCGCCTTATAATGAAAAAAAAACTACAGGCAGGCCAAGTTATTCTGTGAGTATTGTTTGATAAAATTGCATTACCAATTCATGTAATTCATAAAATAATTATTATTTTACGAATTATTATTCATAAATTCATGTAATTCATTAAATTCCAATAGTAAGTCGTCATAAAATTAGAAACACCACTAGGTTATTTGACGCGCGTCTGCTTACGGTGTAATTATTAGTACGCGCAAGTTTCACTGCCAGGCGTGAATACAACCAGAATAATGTCCGTGCTGGCGTACTTTACGACTTCATATTATTCGAACAATAACAACGGAACCGTGTGCCATAAATACGGTGATAAACTATGATTTACTGTACGCGTGTTTAATAGATTTTTGAGTAAAAATTCATGTGTGTAATGAGTTATGGAAGGATTTTTAGCGTTTCATACCCAAACTGTGCCAACGGTACCCTATTACCAAGCCTACGTTGTCTGTTTATCTGTCCTATATTTAAAAGGCTGTATTTTTGGAAATATTCATATGATCTATATATGGCGTGTATTCTAAAAATATGAGTACTAATAAAAAGTCGAAATTTAAGGATGTGTTACTAGATGGTAGGAGACCCTCTTATGGAGAGACCGTCTGGGTGCCACCGCTTTGTCTATTTTTAATTGGAATGTTGCAATTATCAAGGTGGTTCTACGTAAACCTACGTCATATTTACCTGCATTCTATAATTTACGATTCCAAACTTTCTTCTATTTTATTGATAGCAACACAGCAAACTGCGACTCAATATTCCAGGCGAGCAAATGATTTTTTAAGAATAAGAATTCTTTTTAAACATAAAAAATAATAAAAAATTGTATTTAAAGAAAATAAAAGCTTTTGTACTCACTTAAACGAGGTCAGCTGCCTTCGATTGTGTTAGGGCGTTGTAATTGGAATATTTTAATGGATTCCGTGAAAAAAAGTCTTAATTTCCTCAAACACTTTGTCAATCAAGTTTCACCTGGCTCTAACGAACGCTCCATGCTAAATGAAGGTTTTTGTTTACTGATTTCATCATAGATAATGACGGATTTCTTTAGATTCTATATCTGTTTTTTGATTCATTCTTTTTTATTCTAATGTTAGAAGGCATTGGTTTAGATAAGTGATGGAAATGTGTAATAATAATGTCATATATCAAGTCAAACCGCTTTATGGATTTAACGGTGTTAAGAATAGACCCAAATCCCCCCTTCCCCTTCCTAAGCCTCATTCCGTCCCACCCTTTCCTTTTATAATAGAATTATGACATATCATATTATGGTGGCCAAACGCAACCCTATTACGAAAAAAATACAATTCTGTTAATTATTAAAAATTAACAACTTAAAACTATGTATATATTATATTACCTGACTGAGGTAACATAAATAAGACAATCCAATTTGTTGGCAATGATGTTCAGGAGGCCGTTTGTGCTGGCACATACTTTGTGCAGCAGAGACGCAGCGCGCTTGCGGCTAATCGCCGCAAAACCATCAGTGGTTTAAGGTCGGTAAAGCATCCATTTTCTTCTGGTAGCGTGGGTTCATGGGCAGTGGAAATCACTTACCATCAAGTGATCCACTTGCTCATTTGCGGACCTTTGCAATAAAAGTATGACGACCGCGAAACCTCCGTGGCACAGTTACCCACAAGTTGTGGGACCGAAAGTCCCTCGTCTTTCTTGATACCCAGGTACAGATTAACCTAGTGTGGGGTCAGAATTATGTATGTCACGCACACATCTTATTCCAATGTATGTGTGGGATTGTTGGATGTATTTATATTTATTACTAGCTTTTGCCCGCGGCTCCGCCCGCGTGAATAGACTTTTCCAAAATAAAACGTAGCCTATAACCGTCTCCAGGGTCCCATCTATCTCTACATCAAAATTCATCAAAATCGGTTCAGTGATTTAGGCGTGAAAGCGTAAGAAACAAATATATTTTTTTTTCATAAAATGTATCCTATATGTTACTTATTATACTTCCAAGAATATGTGTACAAAGTTTCATGATGATCGGTTAAGTAGTTTTTGCGTGAATGGGTAACAAACAAACTTACATTCACATTTATAATATTAGTATGAAGTATGATAGCTTTTGCCCGCGGCTCCGCCCGCGTGAATAGACTTTTCCGAAATAAAACGTAACCTATCACCGTCTCCAGGGTCCCATCTATCTCTACATCAAAATTCATCCTAACTCGGTTCAGTGATTTAGGCGTGAAAGCGTAACAAACAAATAGATAATTTTTTTGTTCATAAAAAGTATCCTATGTTACTTCTTATACCTCCAAGAATATGTGTACAAAGTTTCATGATGATCGGTTCAGCAGTTTTCGCATGAAAGCGTAACAAGCAAACTTACATTCATATTTATAATATTAGTATGATTATTCTTGAGGCGATTGCAAGTGATCCATCAAACGAACCCAACCATATTGCGAGGACGGCCACAGGTATATGTAGAAAATAATCACAATGATAACAGATCTATATAACTCATTGAACAGGTTACCATGAATAAATTCACCACAGCTTCCAATAAATGCGATGAATGTGATTCCGATGTATTACTTTCACAGCTACCACGCCTATATTTGATAGGACATTTTCTATAAGCGGTAAAGCGGAATCAACCTTGCCTCATAGAAAGCAGTTAGTTATTTATTCAGAATGGCATCGATAATGCTCTGGGTGGTGGAATCCAGTCAGATAGACTGTCCGTGGCATCCGTTCACAAATCACGGCGTCACAATGCGAACAGTGAACGGTAGGAGCTAGGATTGTGTTGGTAGCTTTGAACCGTGGCGGGCGTGGCCATTGTGAATCGCTCAATCACTATGTTTAATTGTTGAGTTTAATATGAATGAGGTGAAAGTATTGTATCACGTCTTTCCATATCGGAGGGAGCAATGGTTCCATTCTTTTTTTATATCTAGCAATGGTTGATTTATGGCCGTTCCCTATATTCTGTCTGTCTCTAGTTTTGCTATACCGGCGATAGAAAATTTTATCTATTTTCCGTTTTACCGTCCCAATAAACTTACTAATGATTGGTAATCCTATTCTTCATTGCTGTCTACCGATGAGAGGACTGATAGCTGACTACAGATATACAACACTATGAAAATGACAGTTCAAGCGTCCCAATATTTTTTATGTGCTATCTGTCGATAAAGTTATTTAGTTTTTTCTTTATCGGTAGATTTTGACCGATAAACAGATATCCTCGGCTGTAAAAAAACGAAATAAATAACGCATTTTGAAGAAATAGCCATGAGTATACAAGGCTTACATGGCACTTGTACTGCAATACAAAAAACTAAATAAATTATGTAAAAATCTAAAATTCCCTTAATAAAAATAATGCACCGTTTTGATAATTAAATTAAGTGCAAGAGACATATAAATATTTGTTAATGCGAACAAAATAATTCCCCACTTCAATAAAATCCCCCAAATTCGCTTGGGATTTTTGTTCAAAGGACTTGTATTCAGAGCCGTAATGTATTGAAAGTAAAACGTTTCGTTATTACATTGTGTTTTGCAACATAATAAATATTTCTCGTTATTATTATTTCATTTACAGTGGTAAAAAATAAGAATTATAGATAAATGTTAAATTAAAACTTATATTTCTAATCTAAATCATATCTTCATATTTTCTAACATAAATTAAACAATAGTTCCTCTTTCTCAGCTTGTATGAACATAACGCACAAGAGGGCCCAGATAGACTGCCTATCTATTGCTATCATAGTATCCGACGTACTTATCTAAAAAATAGGGACGATTCCAAGCAGTAGATAGAACAATACGGATGTTTGACGATAGCTATCTATCGTGAAATTGAAGATTAATATTGGGAATGGCCATAAGTGACGAGTCAATGGCGTAACTTGGTGCCCGTTGCGGGTCGTGTTCGCCACACATAATAACAAATCAACCGTCAAATCATGCTGGGAAGGCGAACCCTGGCATCACGCCATTCATCATTTTATTGTGGTATAGCCACGCTGTAGACACTTTGTCTACAGCATGTATGGGCCGGCTCGTCCGGGTCATTACCACGGTCTCACAGAAAATCGGCGTAAACCGTAAACCCAAAACCCCTCCCCTTCCCAATTCCATAATTATCCCTCGGCAACGCACCCATAATTATTTTGGTATTGTGGGCGTACATTGACGGTGGAGATCACTTACTGGTGATCATTTACAGGTAACCCACTTGCTCGTTTGCCACGGCCTATGCCATAAAATAAAACGCCGGGATAGCACCACACAGAAAAAAGATTCTGCCACGGCAATGTGACTACACTGTTGTTAAGTACAGTGCAGTCAAAATACCTATAATGTTGATCGTCAAGAGACACTGCCCTCCTCAACTCTTGACAGAATTATACCGACCTGAAGTTACTGGATATACACTGGCTGACCCCGGACCGCGATTCGCCTGAACGTCTTTTCACCATATGTACAGTGGTCGCTAACGGTTTCGGTTTCGTAATGTGAAACAAGACAGGCGTATCGTCTTAATGCATCTGATATTATCAGACACGATGTTCCTTCTCTGCAAGAGACGACAATTTATGCAGTCGTGGGGAACTGCTGTGTACACATTATTTTATCGACACGCTACAATATACACAATCCAAAATTGGGTCATACATTCCATAGGATGATTATTCGATTGCATGTCATTAAATAGATATATTTTTCTCGTTGGAAAGTATAATTCGCCTTTTACGTTCAGGATACTGACCTGACAAATTAACATTTCGCGAGCGTAAACAAATCGCTTATTTATGCATTGAAACATTCCCATTTTGATCTAATGAAGTACCTGTTAATTCATCTTTTATGACAAATGAATTCAAACGAGACTAAACAAAATCTTGTTTGTAATAATAACAATGCATAGTCTCAGACTTTCGAATTCCAGTTATCGTACTGGCGGTTTTCAATATTGTGTTTTTACGTTTAATTGAACTGAGAACTAGTTGATCAGCACGCGAGAATATTGTACAAAGGGTCCGAGATATGGAGTAATACAGTAGCATCGGGTGAGATTTATGAGTTGAATTAAAACAAATTGAAAGTAGGATGTCGGGTTAGTCATGATGTGTTGATTTGGCGGCAAGTAAGTAAAGATTGGCGAGTAAAGTAGATAATCGGTGGACAAAGGCCGTGGCCGAGTGGTAGCCGGTTGAAGATGCGAGTATACGGGATAGACCACCAGCCCAGTTGTATGATGACGTTCATATAATAAGATGATGATGATTAAGCCAAAATCATATAGATTTCTTTTTTTTTTGCTTGAATGACGAGGTGAACAGTTCGCTTGCCTGATGTTAAACGTCACGCCTGCCCATAAACAGAAGCAACGTAACACAGAACTCTGTATTACAGAACACTGCATGGCAGTGAATTGCGCTCGTCATCCCGAGACATAAGATGTTAAGTCTCAATATGCCCAGTTTAACTGGCTTCAATGTCCTTCAAACCGAAACGCAACAGTGCTTACACACTGCTGCTTGCCGGAAGAGATAGTCAAAGTGGTGGTACCAACCCAGACGGCCTCTCGCATACGAGGTACCTTGTGAACAGCAGCAGCTCTTTTCGGCTATGAATAATATAGGTTGTATTTAATTTTCAGGTCAGACAATTCTATTTGACGTTTTCGACTGGAAAAACATTAGAATCCGCGGCGCAGTGGGCGAGTAGTCGGCTGCGAAGCGTGAGGCTGTGGGTTCGATTCCCACACCGAGACGAGTGTTGGTGTTATCCACAAATCATTGTTTCTCGTCTGGGTGTTGTCGGACCGTAAGTTCCTTGTAGTTCTTGATACCTACAATACAAGCTAACCTAGTGTGGGGTCAGGACGATGTATGTGACTATTGGGTGAGTATGATTTTTTGTAAGATCCGATACGCTCTTCATTTACACCTATAGCTCGGCTATTGTACACATTTTAAGGTAGAAATACCATTAAATAAATATAGATGCACTGCATTCGTCATCCTAACTCACGTCAGTCTACCGTTATGGTCTTCCATTAACACGGTACCAAGCTTCCCCCTATTTCTACTAATAAAATAAATTTTCTAATACTGCGCATAATATTCATCTTAATGGGTAACAGCGGTTATCATTAAAGCCAGAGCAAAATACAACTTGTTCCAGAAAACTGTATAATAAGCAATTCTCGGTAAGTTTTCCATGCCAGTAACAGGTTTATTGGTCGACCAATAGCGTCGTCAGTTTATGTAAATAATAATCGTTTGCTGGGAATTTTCATCGAATTAGCGACTTCGCGGAACATTTAAATTTTAATTATTACATACATACGCACTCACGCCTGTAATCCCCGAAGGGGTAGGCAGAGGTGTAACCAGTACACCCACATTTCGTCGGGCGTATCTTCGTCCCATGATGTGACTTGGGAGCCTATCGCCATACCGGGCAAAATTCCAGACTTCTGGCTGATACTGAGCATTTCGTAATAGAAAAACCCAATAACACTGTTACCCGACCCGAGACCTCGGCGTCAGCCTCAGTCGTAACGCATATGCATTACAACTGCGCCACCATGGCAGTATTTATGTTATTGTGCGTGATAAATATTAGAGTTTATATTGAAATTACATTTAAGAATAGAGAGCTGGCTTTTTAAGTGTAATGTAAACTATTTTAATCGTCCGTATATATGTACGGGTAGACAAGAAATATATATTAGAGATAATGATGAACTAATGATAAAATAACTAAGATAGTAAATTTTGAATGAAAACGCTATTCCTACATTGAGATAAATGTATTTTCTAATGCGATCAATAGTTCCTTATCAGGCCTAAAATATTATTTAGTACTTGTGCCCTCCGACCTCCCCAGAGGGGGTTGACGTCAGGCAAGCGGCCGTTCGTAAAAACTACAAGCCAAATCTTTTTGTAACATGTGTTAAAAGCATGTTACGCCGACCCCACTGCGAATGGGATAAAGCCAGATGGAAGAAGAAGATTTGTGCCTGCCGACAAACCTCTACTATTTAAAAAATATAACCAAAATTCACATTCTATATTTCTATATATAAATGCTTAACATTCATTTGGAATACAGTCGCATAATTTAAAAATTTCTGTAATGAAGATCCCTATTTAAAATGAGTCCATCAAAGTGTGTCACAACAACAATAAAACAAACAGTCAAATGACTTGTTAAGTTATACTCCTATTAGCATTCTAAACTGGAGAGCAATTTAGCTCTCCGACTTCCGAGATTCATTGTCCGGAGTCCAGAGTCACAAATGATAAGGTTTCACGGAACTATACCTTAGTCGCCACTCTAATTGCCTACACGGAACGGATCTGTTTCACACCACTCGGAACTAAATCAGCCAATACGATATGCTTTTGTCGTTTGGATTTGAATCGGCCTTCTTGGATCGAAAGGAGAAATTGTATTCGTGTATGGGTAAGGCCTGCGGCTTGTATAAATGAAAATATATGGTCTGTGAAATGGAATATTATAGATAAATTACATTGTATATATTAGTAGTGGAAATTCTCTTGAAATTAATATTATCATTTTCTATGAATTATATATCATGTGAGCAAAAGTTAAAAAGAAAAGTGTTTATATATGAAGATACAGGACATTATACAAAAGGCAAATTTAAAATAACTTGCTGTTGCGTTTCGTTCGGTGAGTGAGATATCCGTCACTTAAGGTGACCACTGAAAATCAGTGCTGTGTTGTGGCTCATGCACAATACAGCGGTATGCTGAGTGATCAACTGCCTGTCACAGCTACGGCATGCAACTGCTTACTTTTTATTGTTTTTCTTTAAATTGACTTTTATAGCCTAGCAAGTAGCGTGTACATGTCGTGTTGTGACAAATAAATTTATTTTTCTTTCTTTTCTATATCCGGAGCCCTAAGGCCCTTAATTATTCCATCCGTTAGAAGGTCGGTAACGCGTCATGGACGTGGAGATCACTTACCATCACGTGATCCACTGGCTCGTTTGCATACGTTCTCTATAAAAAAAAACAAATCTTGTTGCTCCAACCCCTCATTCAATATACTGCAATACGGAAACTAAGTAGTACTACAGCGCTGAAGGTTCAAAATGTACTAAACACTAGAAAGAGTCAAAGTTCTTCTTCCACCTGCCCTTATCCCACTCGCAGTGGGGTCGGCGCAACATGTTTTTTAACACATGTTACAGAAAGATTTAGCTTATATTTACGACCGACCACCTGTCTGACGCCAACCCAGGCCACACAAATATTTGTCTCGGTGTTGGAATCATACCCGCGGCCTCTTGCTTCACAGCCGGCTATTCGCACACTGCGCCATGGAGGCTGCGAAAAAGAATCAAAGCCCAGATAGACATAAAAATTTTAACTAAATTATATTTTTTTCTAAAAAATATAATACACCGTCGTTAAATTTACCTTCGAGTGAAACTTTTACATCAAAGATTGTTTTGAATTGTGTTATATAAATGAGTTTTTGCGGCATTCGTGAGTTATCCGCCGCTGTCAAACTCAGATATGATGGCAGGCCTATAATAAAAAAAAATGTTTGAAACTTCCCAGCAATAACTTTGACAGCCTTGAGGAAATAATGAGTTTTCTTTTGTGCCAAGTTTAAAGCGCTAAATGTGAAACTTTTCCGCTTTGTGTTCATTTCATTCGGTGGAAATCTGTTGTGGATTTTGAGAGCAAATAGATGGAATGATTTAAAAAAAATACCGGTCAAGTGTGGGTCGGACACGCGCACTGAGGGTTCTGTATGTACCTCACAATATTTTTATTGATTTTTATAATGATGTATTAGAATATCCGCTGTAATAACACATATGATTCAGCAAGCCGCTCCTTTACGTTGGTTTTCTGTAACAAAGGAAGGGGTTGGTATTGGACAGGGGAGGATTTGTTGGGTATCTGCCATCTAGCAATCTTATTAACTATACGAAACGCAACAGCAAAGCTGCCATTCCGATCGATCCGGCCCATTCATGCTAAAGACAAAACTGTATACAACTTTTAAGTGTTAGGTCTCACATGTGTGAAAGTTCGTTTGGGTAGATATCCTCAGACGGACTATAATCTATTGTTTTTACTTCCACTTTGTCTATTTCCGTCAAACAATAGTGTATGTGTATCCGTTGTATTCCGGTATGCAGAATATTGGAGCCAGTTACATTACTTGGCATTATGAGTAAGGAGTGCAGAGCCATACAAAGTACTGACTTTGTAGTTCAAAGTTCTGCGTGATCCTGTATTTACCATCAGCCGCACGATCTCCTTGACTTGTCACTGAAGCGAAGAAGAAACAAATACACCGTAGTTCTACTTACAAATAAACATTTCGAAAGTCCTGATACGCCACTGCGATCTATTGATCAATAAAATAAATAAATACACCCAACAGTCACATACATAGTCCTGACCCCACACTAGGTTAACCTGTATCGTGGGTATCAGAAACTACGAGGAACTTGCGGTCCCACAACACCCAGACCACACAAATATTTGTGGATTAGACAAACATTTGTCTCGGTGTGGGAATCGAACCCACGGTCTCTCGCTTCGCAGCTGGCTACTCGCCCACTGCGCCACGAAGGCTCTCAAATACAATCTCTACGCTACACTGTCAGTGAGCGTGGCCTGTGTAGTTTACGATCGTCAAATGCGAAAACTTTAACGATGGGACAGCGAACCGTGTCACGGGCACGGCACGTACACTCTGAACCTAAGTAGAACACCAACGGGATGGCTGTATGTTTATGAAGCGAGATAAAGAAAATATGTTTCATTTCATTGTTCGTGGATCACAGTGGAGTGTAAGTCCACTGGGTGGTGAATTCCATGTGAAACGGTATGGTGATGATTTGTAAGTGATTAACTATCGTACGTCGCCGTTGACTTTGAGAAATCAATATAGATTTCAGTTTTGTAATTTAAATTAATCGTACATACATACGCACTCACGCCTGTAATCCCCGAAGGGGTAGGCAGAGGTGTAACCAGTACACCCACATTTCGCCGAGCGTATCTCCGTCCCACAATGTGATAGGGGGCGAGCCTATCGCCATACCGGGCACAAATTCCAGACTCCGGGCTGATACTGAGCATTTCGTAATAGAAAAACCCAATACCACTTTACCCGACCCGGGGATCGAACCCGAGACCTCAGCGTTAGCCTCAATCGTAACGCATACGCATTACAACTGCGCCACCGAGGCAGTCTAAAATCGTATTTAAATAAATAGTCATGAAAATATTTCTCTAACATTTACTCTTTACTTTTTTTACATATACTTATTAACAAATACTCTTTCTTCTTTCCGCCTGGCGTTATCCCGGCGTAATGCCACGGTCCGCCTTCTTGTAACATAGATTTGACGGTGGATTTGGTATTATATGGGGCGACCTGCCATCTGACCCCCACTACCCGCAACGGGAACCAAGTTTCGCCATTGCCACTACAATACTAGGCGATTTAAATTATGGGCTTCGGCAAATCTCGTTTATCTTGGGAAACACGAAGTAATAAGATTGGTCTTCTCTATACTGGACGTTAATTGCCTTGTGACAGTTATAACGTTAGATTATGTACTTTTTTTAGTGGCACGGCAGTTACTACACAGGAGCTGATGTTAAGTGTAGTATAAAAGTTATTTTTCTCTTAAATACCTGACCAGATCCAGAAAGCGGGACGATGTAATCATCTTCGTAAAAAAAGAGTATCAAACTGCATAACTTTAATTGGCTACCTATGTTTAGTCATAAACATCTTCAGTAATAACTGGGCATGCTTAATATGTATTTAAAAAAACGGCTAAATTCTTATTTGATGTTACTGGTACTTACAAAAAATCCGACGCCGTATATCAAGAATGAATTTTTAAATTTCCCCATCATAAGGCAACGAATCTGCTAGTTAGATAAGTGTTGGCAGCATCACAGACCCCCTCACCCCATCAGAATAGCAACATCGTTTAATAATTTCATCGCAACAAGCATATATCCAGCAAGTTGGACGTTCGCCGCAGATACCGCCATGCCGTGATATATGAGCCACTTTGCGACAAGCTCAGGGTGCGGGCTTGCCAACCCTCGTGACCAGTTTTTGGAGATAATTTCCGGACGTTCAGGATTACTTGATCGTTTGTTGTATCGTGATTCTTATGAAAAAGATTATAGGAACTGTTTTTTAAAGTTTGATTTTGATAAACGTGTTTTAAAAATAATTAATTTTACTAATGGTCTCGTATTGGTTTGAATTTCGGTTCAATAATAATAAGAAAACTTTTTTTTAAATTCCGTTCTATTACGTCAACTGCGAGCGTGATAGATTATGTTTTTAAGATTAGCAGTGTGAGCATAAACTTTTTATATTTAATTTATTTTAATGTATGTAATTTAATGTATAATTGTTACAGATATTATATATAAATAGCTCTCTGAACAACTCCTTCATATAAACTTTAAGTATGTCAAATCCCAAACTCCTCCGTGCACGCATATTGCTTAAAAAGGGGTTCGAACATTTCTCTTTACGTATTAATATATAGATTACTAGCTGTTGCCCGCGGCTCCGCCTGCGTGAATGCCTATTTCCAGGATTAAAGTAGCCCAGTAGGCGCCTCCGGTGAGAAACGCGCTTGACAAAAATACTAAAATGACTATTAAAAAATAGGGGTTGATGGTAGAAGGATGAAAATTTAGGGTTGTATGTATTTTTTAATGCTGTATCATAAAAAAATAAAAACAAAAAAAATTGTTTAAAAAATAAAAAATAAAATTTAGGGGTGGACCCACCCTTAACATTTAGGGGATAAAAAATAGATGTTGGCCGATTCTCAGACCTATCCGATATGCACACAAAATTTCATACAAATCGGTCCAGCCGTTTCGGAGGAGTATGGGAACGAATATTGTGACACGAGAATTTTATATATTAGAAGATGTTAATAACGTTCTGACAGGTGATATTAAAATTAAATGTGCGGTTCTACAGTGTCACTTAAAAATCACTCATATTTCGTTGTCTTGCATAAAGTGTAAGTAAGTAAGTCTTATTGTGTTTAGGTAAACTAATAAAAATTATAAAGGGGTTAAATATTGTAACTTTGCGACTTTTGTTTGTGAGTATAATCTCTTGGAATTATGATCCAGCTATCAAACCAATAGGAAGCTACGTTATCACTCGGCCACTTGATATGAGGTACTTTACATTGTAATAAAATTTAGTTCGGAGTAGCAAAAATACATTGATGTGGGCGGAGCCGTGAGCAAAAGCTATCTCAGAATATACTGATTTTCTTTAGTTGGCAATCCTAGCATACAGCCCTGCACCCCTCTGACGTCACTCGGCGCTCACAATTCACTTCCTTCTTCCTGTCGCGGTCGTTTGATTTCGCTATCCCAGTTTTCTCTCACTACTCTGTAATAGAATTGTTGGTTGCAGCTGCGATTTGATGTCACAATATAAAATACACATATTTCTTTTTTTTATATGATTGACATGGTGGAATATTGTATGAAGTGTCAGATTAGAATGGGATGAAAAAAATAAAGAGTGGTAAGGTACGGCATAAAGTAGAAATGACAATTTTCACGAATGGAACTACTACAAGGAACAAAATACATATATAATAATAGGCAATGATTTTTATATTTTGCCATACTTGTATCTAGACATGCCATAAATAAATTGATAAGATAAGGATTCTTTATAGAGCTAAATAAATTGCATATTCATACATGCTACATGTGAAATTTTTATGCCTTTTAAAGCCACACGTCATTTTTATGTATTGTAAATAAGCTTTGAGGACACTTTGCATATATTTAACTAGCTGTCCCGCGTGTATATTACTCCCATTAATCATAACATGATATACATATAAAAGATTTAAAAAGAAAAAAGAAGAAATTTTCGAAATGATAAGGGAAACTGCATCAAAATCCGTTGCTTGGTTTAGGAGTTAGCGGATAAACAGACAGAAACGAAATGTGACTTTGTTTTATACTATGTATAAGTATAGATATCGAGACCAATGTAATTACTACTACGAGTACTAAATATCCTAAGAATTGTGTGTACGAGTATGAAGAATTAGTATTATAATTTGTAATGTTACATTCTGTTTCAGGTAAGCACTAATATCCCAAATATAAAAAAGCATCAGCGGATATTTTTCTCGCGTGGTAAGTTTTCGAATAAATTTTTATAACCTGGTATTTCTTTTTTAACATTTGGCAAAGGTAATAAAAACATACAGCCCACATTTTAATATACGAATATTTGCCCAAGATGATATTTAAGATCATCGTATCGTGTAAGTTATTAAGGTAAACAGAGCCTTTAGCACGAAAAAATATTAAAATCGCCATGTATTCGTATCGTGACAACTGTACAAAAACGGACTCGACACGAATATTTTTTTGGTACGCAGCACGAACGCATAAATATTTCTCAGGTGAACACGATACGGTTACGTTACTCCTGTTAAAAAAATACCCCAACACAAAAGGCAATTGAACGAATGAAAATGAATGAACGATTGTCCGCGTTACTATTCCATGACGCTACGCTAGCTATACGAAAGGCAACGCTAGATGTTCGTGCTTGCAAATTTTAGTTCCAAATACGCTCACGGAGCGCTGTTCAAATTTCCTATACATTTTGCTTACGGATACTTTTCGACGACGATGGTGCAAATTGTTCGTGCTAAAGCTACAGAGCCGCATGTAGTGGCGGGGTGTAAAGTCGCTCGTCACTGATAACAACACACGCGGCTGTGTACCTGGCTGATAACGGGACGATGAACCCCACAAAGAAAACGATCGATGTCACCAAATAGCGTTATCTTTAGAACTTAATCGTCTATGTGAATGTTTGCTTAATGTGCTTGTGTATTTTCCCACATATTGTTAAAATATATGTCACATAATATAATTGATGGTGTGAAGTAACCTTAGATATTTTGAAGTAACACCAATTGTTCCTGTCCGCAGTCCAAAAAAAAATGCCGTCTCAGTCTTCGCTTCAATAAATTTATATCGTTATGTCGGTGAGTCCTCATTTATAAGGAGAGAGTTTCTCGTACGACACAGGCGAGAATATAATAGACATTTTCTATCCATACGTCGAGTAGCAGTAGCCAATGGTGGGAACTATAACGAATTAAAAATGATACGATGGTTAATTTTATTTGATGGTCCATATGGTGATTATTTCTCTTTTTACAGTATGAATTACTTTAACACTTAGACAATAGTAATATTATACGAATTCGAAAGCTATAGCGTGTGTGTGTATTTGTAACTCGTACTAGGCCTACTGATTGTTATAGTGAATTAATAAATGCATGTATTCAAAATAATCATTAAGATTATCTCTCTATCAGGCCTTAGTACTGCGTAACTTTTCGACATCGCTTTATTATATCTAAACAGTTATTGAGGGCTTATGTATTGCTTATCGGTCTAAAGGATGAGGTCTCTTAGAGCCAGTACAGTTTAGCTTTAATAGGATAACACTAATGTCTATCGTTTGCAATTCATGACCTAAGATTAGATAGTGGTCGCTAATTTTACGTTTTGTAATATTTCACGTGAGCGGATTTATTGTGCGGTAAGTGAAAGTGTTGAGAAGTATGAAATTTCAAATATATTGTGCTTGTAAATACAATTTTGACAGAGTGGTAGAGCCATGCTGTAGACAATTGGGTTACAGCATAAATAGGCTGGCTTGACTGCCTTGTTACTACTGTCTTACAGTAAACAGAGGGGTAATAGCATATAACATAATGTTACATTTCGTCCGGCTAGTGACGTATCCGGAGGTTTAAATCCCACCTAAACTCTTATTTTTTTAAGCCATAGTCCGGAAACCTATTATAATAATAAATAATAATAATTACACCCAACAGTCACACACATAGTCCTGACCCCACACTATATGTAAACCTGTATCGTAGTTATCAGGAACTACGAGGGACTCGCGGTCGCACAACACCCAGATCTTATTATTTCTTTACTTTAAGGTCGGCAACGCGTCCATGATTCTTTTGGCATTATGGGCGTTCATGGGTGGATCACTTCCATCATATGATCCACATACTCGCTTGCCAAACATTGCTATACAAAAATGTAGGGCTTTATAAAAAGAAACTAGTAAAGCAAGTCCAATATAACAAAATGCAGACTGTGTTAGCGGTAACTAATTGTTAGCAAAAACAATATTTAAACTTTCGTAAATCGATTAATGCATGAACACGGCCGGTCTGCCATTCAATATTCCATATTTTACGAGTAAACAGTGAAACAAGTACATGCAAATTGAAATATAATGGATTCTCTCCTCAATAATACACACAGTTTTAATACTTTCTAATTACCCAACTATTTATTATGAGACTTACATCTTATGTCTCAGGATAATGAGCTCAGATCAGTTTTTTTTACAGATACAGAGTTTCAAATCAGAGTTTTTTTTTTATAGCAGAGGCCAGCAAATGATTCATCTGCGGGCTTAACATATGCGCCTTGAGAACATTTTGCCGAATCGTTTATTCATGAAATAACTGGTTATCTGTATACCAAATCATTCTGTAGCATGTATTTAAAAGCATGTTGCGCCGATCCCACTGCGTGTGGAATAAGGGCAGGTGGAAAAAGAAGAAGAACTGGTTATCTGTTTATGTCTATCGAAGCTAACATGGTTGCACATATGGGATTTGTTACGTCAAAAAAAAAGAAAATAGTATATTTTACTTCTCTGTGGAATTTTGTCTAGGTAACCTATTTACGTAATAGGCAATTAACCTTAACATGACGATTGACGACGTAATTTTAACGAATGTTGACTTTTGTATCTGAGACATTTGTCGTCATTCGACGGTAGGCAGCGGCTTTGCTGTGCCCTGGCATTGCAGAAGTCTATGGGCGGCGGTGACTACTTACCATCAGGTGGCCCGTTTGCTCGTCTGCCTATCCAGGCAGTAAAAAAAAACTATTTTCTCACTCGAGCGCGAGATATCTCGTCAGCTCATGTTGGCCCCCCGGTTGTAAGTGATCTCCACCATCCATGAATGTCCGCAATACAAGAATAATCACGGATGCGTTGCCAACCTTAAAGGTAAGGAATGGGGATTGGAAAAGAAAGGGTCGGGAGATTTGGGCCACGGGAAATCTCACTCACCCTACGAAACGCAACACCGATCTGCCTCTATACGTCGGTTTTCTGTAGGACAGTGGTAAAATCCGGTCGTGCCGATTCATGCTGTAGACAAAAGTGTCGACACCAAACCTCTTCAACTTGTACTAGTACTGTAATTCAACATGTAGTGTAGTTCCATACGGTACTTTGACTGATAATGGACAGGCGTGGTGGTGGCATCAAGCGAGCGAGCTGCTCGACTCGTCGTTCATATTTTGTAAATAATAAACTACAGATATCCAACACCACAAAACCACGCTTTCCTTTATTTAATATCCTTTGTAAGTGGCAATGACGGAAAACATTTCGCCAGTGTCCCTCCCTAAACCCTATAAAACGCACGCGGGTCGTATCTACCCGCTGCACACGACGTAAATCATAGTTTATAACGCGTTACCCGCACATCGGTGCAGCTTTATCTAACGTCCCGTAAAACTTTCCCTGGCAAGATAAAATAATTCTTATTACTTAATGATCGCGAATGAGGGTTAATGTTGATGGATTGAATTAACGCGGTTGTATTTTTTTAAGACTTTTTTATTGATGTGGTTTACGTTAGCATTTTTTTATTTCCCGGTTACACAGACGAGCATGCGGCATGCCTGATGGTAAGCGGTTATAGCTGCCGATGGACTTCAGCAATGCCAAGGCACAGCCGCGGCCTACCATGAAAGCTAATTGAGAAATTATAAAAAATTACTTTGTATGTCGAGGCAGAATGCCGAAGGTCGCATCAAGCGTCAATACCGACTTCGGTCAACGCCATTCTGAAGCCGCCAGTGAAACCGAGCGTTAGTGTCGTAGTCTCATTGGTTTACGTAGTGCACAGTACAAACGCGCAGAGGCTGCGTCTCAGACGCTTTTTTTATAGGATAGGCGGCAAACACAAACAAACACAAATCACATCGTAAGTGATCTCCATCGCCCATATACGCCTATAATACCAAAAGAATCATTGGCGCGATACCGATCTTAAAGGAAAGGGATAAGACTAAAGGATTGTGAAGGGGAGGGGATTTGGGCCTCCGGATATCTCACTCACCGTACGAATCGTAGCAGCAAGCTGCTACTTTACGTCAGTTTTCTGTGAGACAGTGGTAACGACCCGGACGAGCCGGCCCATTCATGCTGTAGACAAATCTTTCTACAGTGTGGCTCCTCTACTCAAATTATTGCGTCTCACGCTTGACGCGACTATCCGAAGTAGTAGTATACACAATAATTTACATACAAAATCAAGATTATTCTTAAACTATTCACTCTGTTTTGTAAGAGTGATGACAAATGAGTATTTAAGATTCACAAACAATGTTATGAATGTTACGTTTTATATCAACGTTTAAATGTTTACTGCAGACGATTTGTAAAATGAAAATTAGCACGAACACGAGTGCGGAGGTGCTCGAGACAAATAGTTGTTCGCGTGCTCTCGGCGACACTTGCTGTAAGCATAGAGTACGTATTTATTATGCTAATGAACGTCTGACTTTTGCTCTCGCGAGATTCCTTCACGCCGCTTGGTTCGGCCGTTTTGTTTCGTGTTCAAATTGTCCATTCTGAGAGAATGAATTTGCATTTTATTTATTTGACAAATAGATCGAGTACACTTTTGGTGTGCGACAAAACTGAACTGAGTTTAAAGTAATTATAATTTTAATCAACCATAATTCATCACACAAAGAAAATATACAGGTGCAGGATGCTTTACTCAATTTACTCAAAACTGATACTGTACTTACAAGGGTGAAAAACAATAACCATTATGGAAATTCTATCAGGAAGGGCATTGAAAGCTCATTAAAATGTAACACTAAATTGAAAACAGAAGCTTTGCAGCATCCCTGTAACTGCTAAATAAATTCCCTCCTCACAAAGGACCCTATATTTAGCAAAAAAATACAAACGTATCTGCAAAACCTTTTGAAAGATACATTATCATTATTCATCAAAACTACCGCCGAAGCGTTTTACACATGAAAGGGAGTTTTCCTCCCGCTGCGACGCACACAATGACACACTCGCATAGGATACAACTCCATTCGAATTTGTCTGAGAAGAAAAATTGTAGGCACCTGCAACTAAATGCATTCGAGGGGTGACGGATTGTGCCGGGGATATACGTTTGAAGTGCGCTCATTTTGCACGCGTCTGGAGGGTTAGGTTGTCGTATCATTAGGTACATGTGTCGCGGGGGCGCCGACTTTATTCGGGATATTCTCAGATTTTTTCGTCTGGATCCGTGCACACGGTGGCGCGATTAGGGTTAAATTGTGTAGATAAGACGGTTTATTCGCGCTTGGCAGAGTAATTCCCTGAAGTGACTTCCAAGTCAGAACATTAATTGTACATGTGGACACAGAAATACGGGATCTTTAAATGACGTTACATTAAATGAAGCTCTATCAAATTATGTCTTCCCGTTTACAATAAATAAGTAGAGTAATTTCATTGAGGATTATTCTTGATATTTTTTTAATTGGACAATTTACAGGTTCTGGCTCTTACCTAACAGCTGGTTAAATCCCAGTACTTTCCGAATTTCTATCTCTAGTTGGGGTCACCTATATTAATATCCATAGTCGCCTTAAGATATTCTATTCTCGCCTGCCGAACTTATCTTTACTATAAAAAACGGAAATGCTACAAACGAACTCTCCCCACAACAGTACAAATTTTATTAATAAATGAATAATGAAACAAGATAAACGATAATAATCGATATTTAATACGATACGCCGCGGGGCCGCACGCTTGCACGCCAATATTTAACTCTGTGATGTCATCGGGTCCATTGTAATTATTGTGCAGGACCTTCGTGATTAATAACACGTACTCTACAATTGTTCAGAATAGTTGTTATTATAGACGCGGTAGGATTTGTATTTGCGAGCATTGTTTGCTTGTTTCATATTAACCTTTTAATATTGTATACTACTAGTCTAAAAGCTAGATTTTCTGTGCAGTTGCTTCTGTGCTTAGATTCATGTTCCTTATTTCGTTTTTTTTTTTTATTATTACGATAATTAGTACTACTTAAACTAATAATTTCACTGGAAAATTTAAATTTAAAATAAAAATTCAACGTCCTTATATTTGATTAGTTGATTCGTCTTACTATATGATCTAATAGTACAACGTAATATGTCAATGTTAAACGACAGTACTAAACGTGACTATACTATACGCACTCACGCCTGTAATCCCCGAAGCGGTAGGCAGAGGTGTAACCAGTACACCCACATTTCGCCGAGCGTATCTTCGTCCCATGATATGGTAGGGGGCGAGCCTATCGACATACCGGGCACAAATTCTACACTCCGGGCTGATACTGAGTATTTCGTAATAGAAAAACCCAATATCACTTTTAGCCGACCCGGGGATCGAACCCGAAACCTCAGCGTCATCCTCATTCGTAACACGTACGTATTACAACTTTTTAGAGTGGTAGAGCCATGCTGTAGACACTTTTGTCTACAGCATGAATGGGCCGGCTCGTCCGGATCGTTACCACTGTCTCATAGAAAACCGGCGTAAAGTAGCAGTCTGCTGCTGCGTTTCGTACGGTGAGTGAAATATCCGGAGGCCCAAATCCCCCTCCTATTCCCAATCCCTTAATTATCCCTTTCCTTTAAGGTCAGCAACGCGCCCATAATTCATTTGGTATTGTGGGCGTACATGGGCGGTCGAGATCACTTACCATCAGGTGACCCATTTGCTCGTTTGCCGGCATATGCTATAAAAAAAATTAAAAGAAACTGCGCCACCGAGGCACCGCCACGAAACGTGACATTACCCATATTCCCTAGGTAGATTTTGATGAGCCAAAAAGCCAATTAGCACGGTCATCAGTGCTACCGTGAGCGCTAGTTTTCATTCGAGTGTGGACAATGAAGCGGGGCGGGGCGCTACTGCCACGTAGGGATGCCAGAGACATCAATCGTGACAAATTTGTACCAAAAAAAATACCACCATAAACTAGAGGATAAATGTCAATCGAGCAGAAAAGGCGGAATGTAGGGGAAAAGAGATATGGGACTGGACTTTTAGTTGTTAAATAGATAACATAATAAAATCGGTCAAGTGCGAGTCGGAATCTCGCACCAAGTGTACCCGCACTCTTAATATTTCTTTTTCATTATTCGACTGCATCCGTGTCGGATAGGGCAAGTCCGATCCGCGGGTTCGATTTCCACACAAAGACAATTGTTTGTGTGATCCACAAATATTTGTTACGGGTCTGGGTGTTGTGTGACCGCAAGACTCATGACTGTGTATGTGTGTGTGGGAGTTTTGACGGGAATTCTGACAGTGGCGGTTCGTCTCTTATTTTAATTATTTCTTAGAATAGTTTAAAGGTATTGTTGTGTTTGTTGTAAAATTGTGGTGTGTATTTATGCAATAAACATTGACGATGATGAAAAGTGTATGAAAACTTTGAAATAAGTGAATTTAGGTGATTTTTGACCTGGGGTTTTGATCGATCTTGGTCGTTCGATCCGCTTGGAGAAAATTTTCTGTGAAGCATCGTACTGGTATCGCATCAATTGATACCAAAACTCGGACAAAACTTTAAAATCGGCCACACCGGTGTTTAATCGTTTTTGTGAACACTTGAAAATATCTTTGGCGAAATGCATAATAATGTGACTATTAGATGTGTTTATTTCTTATAATTATTCTTCATAATATTTATTACTAGCTGTTGCCCGCGGCTCCCCCGCGTGGATAGACCTTTCCGAAATAAAACGTAGCCTATAACCGTCTCCAGGGTCTCATCTATCTCTACATCGAAATTCATCAAAATCGCTTCAGTGAATTAGGCGTGAAAGAGTAACAAACAAATAGATATTTATTATTATCTTTCATAAAAAGTATCCCATGTTACTTCTTGTACCTCCAAGAATATGTGTACAAAGTTTAATTATGATCAGTTAATTAGTTTTCGCGTGAAAGCGTAACAAACTTACATACACATTTATAATATTAGTATGATTATCCTGTAAAATTACAGCCAGCTGGCTAGTATGGTTCAATAGATAGAGCCCTCTTAAACAGACAGACAAACAGCGTCGCGTAGGCTTAGTAATTCGGCTCCGTTGGCCTTTAGGTTCGGATCCTAAAAAAAAGTCACAACCATATCTGAATCGGCAGTGATTTATAAATACATCTGACCATCGCGTAACTTCATAACCCAATTTCCGTGTGGTAACCCTGTGTGCACAGATGATGTATGCGTAAGGGTGCAGCGATGAGTGACTCACGAGGTCCCAGGATCCCTCCCCTGCTTCACATTATTTACTTTCACGACTCGAGAGGGACCTTTTACTTTTTTTTCAATTTGTTTTGATTGCTTTGATATATGTGTAAAAGGTTTGAAAGTAAACAATCGTACTGTTGGGTAATGTTTACTTTCGCTTTGTAAATAGCAATATAATAATATTAATTCATGGCCCTAGCCGACAAACTATGTAGGGTTGATACCACTATGATCTCAAACTATTCGTCAAACTAATGTTTCATTGGACGCTTTCACTAAGAAAACTAACTAACGCCTGATTTCTGAATGGCTGATCAATGTTAAATTAACTAATCGAATGTCAAATCTCATGTCAAGTCGAAATTGGGTTGCTCCTAGAAGCGTGATCAACACCTTTGATTTGACACAAATGTTAGCTAATATAACTTTCAAATTAATATGAAAAATCGTATATCAAACGGTACTAAAGAGAGATCAAATATTATATTTTTTTTCACTAAATAACGTTTCAGCAACTCGAATTGATTTGACAGCGATGTCAACTCAAAGTTCTGTTAGTTGAATGTTGATTTGATCAGACTTTCAGAAATCGGGCGTAAGCCTCTTTATTCTTAATCAAGGTATATGGTGGTAGGTACCTCGTATGCGAGAGACAGTCTGGGTTGACACCACCGCTTTGTCAATTTCTGCCGACAACCAGCAGTATGTAAGCACTGTACTTTTTCGGTTTGATGGATATTTACTGTTACTTGATATTTTGTTTGATTCATTATACATTCGCATTGTTTCTTTTAATTTGGAATTTTCCCGTCAAAATTTCCAGCCAGAATTTGTAACAGTAAATGAATTCTTAAAATGATGGAAATCTCCGGCTTCATTTCTGTAAACCAGATTGCAGATGAAAGACTTCAAAACACAATAGACTTAAAATTCACAATTATGTTTGTCTCGAAATATGAAAAAGCTACGAAAAGTAAGTCACCGGCTCAAGCCTGGGTGATTAAAATCATTATAATTTTTAAAACGTAGATACCTACAATGGTACTTGCAATATAAAGTTTCACCACGCTGGTTTAATGCAAACTGCAGACTTCACATACACTTCTCTGGTATACAGTTTTCCTCACGATGTTTTCTTCACCGTTAAAGCATGCGTTAATTAACAATTAATACACACATAACTTAAAAAAGTCAGAGCTGTATGCTCTTAAGACTGGCTTCGAACCTGCGACTTTTTATCTCGACAGTCCGTACCACTCCCCATCAGTGGGGCTATCGCTGCTTTTTGCTTACTCTAAAAATCAATAGCTTAAAATGAAACTCAAGAATTTTGAGTGACTGATATCAATCATTGACTTTAGTATTTACACTATAGTTTAAAATAGCACAGACTCAAAAAAAAACCTTTTTTTAGCTTTTGAGTTTTTGTGATCGGTTTTATTTTATGTTTAAAGTTTTTTATTTTCATTCGACAAATTCGCTTAGCACTCGCGTTTACCGCTGATTTTGCTCGCAGTCATTTTACTTTTATACGAATAATTTCGCTCGTTTCATTTCATTTATTGAATTTTCCGTTCTTGTGAGTCCGAAATTCTTTAATAATTGTAATACATTTTTATTTGACCCCCCTTTTTAACGTGGCTCTAAGTTTTTATTGTTCGGTTCATTTGCATTTATGTGGTAATGATTCCACCTTTTTCGAATATTAATTGTCGTATGCTCGAATGTTTTAAAACGAAGTTTCGAGGTTCAATGACACGTATGAATGAGGTTTACCAATAAGAGGTGTAATGTAAAGATATTTTTGGTGGTGTGTGCATCGTTTCGGTATAAAAATTTCATTAATATAAACACTTTTCGTTTTAATTGCCTATTGTTTTCAATTAATTGGTTCGTTAAGTTTTGGAGATAAAGTATCCTGTGGTTATATCGACCGTGTGTTTTAAATTGGATATTCCGCCGAATATGTTTCAGTATTCTAATGTGTGTATTTTCTTCTTCCATCTGCCCTTATCCCACTCGCAGTGGGGTCGGTGCAACATGCATTTTAACACATGCTACAGAAAGATTTGGCTTATAGTTTTTATGGCTAGTCACAGGTGTGACTAGCCATAAAAACTAGGCAGGTGCCTACCTGCTTGACCTCAACCACTTTGGGGAGAAACACCCAGACCCGAAACAAAATATTTGTAGATCACACGACATTTGTATTGTCGCGAATCGAACCCGCGGCCTCGCTTCATAGTCGGCTACTCGCCCACTGCGCCACGGAGGCTGTCATTGTAATGGGTGTATTTTAATTATTCTAATTTATTGGATCGTGTTACTAAATCGTTTCACTAAAATAATAATAAATTGTCTTCTCTATTTTAATATTATAATATGTCTACTGTATTTACAACAAAACGTCCTTTTAAGTGTTTCATTGGAGCATTAAGCGCCCACGTCTTGCCAAAACTATTGAAATGGTTTTATATGACAGCCTCCGTGGCGCAGCGGGCGAGTAGCCGGTTGCGAAGCGTGAGGTCGTGGGTTCGATTCCCGCACCTTGACAAATGTTTGTCTGATCCACAAATATTTGTCCTGGGTCTGGGTGTTGTGGGTTGGCAAGTGCCTCGTAGTTCCTGATACCCACGATACAGGTTAACCTAGTGTGGGGTCAGGACTATGTGTGTGACTGTTGGGTGTATTTATTTATTATTTATTTACTTATAGACAACAGTGCAGCGTCATAACATGTTTATCATGATCTTATATGGTTGAGTTGTGTTCAAAAAACCTCAAATATTATCCCCCATGTGTAGTTGCTATAAACTTGGGAAAATATATTTTCCGATTTTTTCGGCGGTGAATATCTAAAAATGGTCAGCAAATTCTTACTATTTATAGGTCCATTAGCAGGTGGGTAGCATATTAAAATGTAATTACTGGGCATTATGAGAACTAACATCTTACATCACGGGATTGTGATCTTAGTGCAGTGCCCATG
Source organism: Mimas tiliae (assembly GCA_905332985.1). NCBI lineage: Eukaryota > Metazoa > Arthropoda > Insecta > Lepidoptera > Sphingidae > Mimas > Mimas tiliae. Next base: position 5,129,838 of record HG995247.1, on the reverse strand, counting down.
CAGTACTATTGAAATGTACTCTACATTGTTCAAAGTTTAGTTCAAATATTTCGGATGAAAGTGTCACCATTCGATAAAATTACGTCGTCGTCATCGAAATAAGATGACAAGAAACGTAACTCAAGCAATGACCCCACCAAAACTTTGTGCACGGGGGCGGGGCTATAAAAGTCTGTGTAGCTCGTTTATTCATCAATTCATAAAAATTGATTCATTATCACTAGTTGCCACTTAATACGTCAATTTTTTTGCGCGGTGCACTACGTCATACGTATCTCGATTTAGAAATTTAATATTTAGACATTAACTTTTATCAAATAAAAATGATTTTGAACGTTAATTAATTTTTGTTGCGTGTATGAGTGTGTGATTTTACCTTTGCATGTGTAAGTAAGTGGAGCCGTATTTTTGGCAGATTCATATCAGAGTTATCGTTCTAGTTATCTTATTTCGATGGTCGTCGTAGACAAAATACCGAGGTTGAAATTACTATTTTCTCTACTTTTTACATAAGGAGTCGAGTATTCTATCCAACCATGTTATCGATCGACATATCGAGATAACCGGATAAAACTGGTTTTGCACGACACAACGAGTCGACAAAATCATCACATCATATGCTAAGTCCTCAGATTGTCTTGTAAAGTTGTACATAAGAAAGCCTTGTGCAATAGCGTGCAAAATACCTGAAGGCCAATACTCGTAATTTTAAATGTTCAAAATATAATTCCGATCTAGTCTCAGCGTCAAGAAAGTTGCAAATGGCATTCTCTTAAACCAATAATCTACGTCAAATGCACCTAGCATTAGCAGTAGCATTATACCGTTTTGGCTTCAGTCAACATTTATTCTACATTCAATCTCATTACGATCTATGTTCACATTTGACGTTGATTATTGGTTTAAAAGAATGCCATTTGCAACTATCTTGACTCTGAGACTAGATCGGAATGATATTTTGAACATTTAAAATTACGGGAATTGGCCTTCTGTGTACAAACTCAATCTTCGTATAAATTAATGTTATATATAAAACGCAGACGAAGGAGCCTAGCTCAGCTTCAAGGTACAGAAGCCCGTTAATTGCCCAAGAGCCCAAGTATTTACATCTTAATTTACCGGAACTCGATCGGTTTCCCGGGCTATATTGAAAATATTCTCGTTGACGGCGCAGTGCCCGCCCGTCCACTTTCCCTCCACAGATCTAATATCAATTACTTCAAACTGTTACTTTATAGTTATCGGTAGTGTAATCAAGCTAACGAATTAACCGTGCTTCTGCACTACGCTAGAGTTGCGTGCCTTTTAATTGTGATGATTTATGTGGATTGTGGCAGTCTATATGTTTTCTATCTGTACCGGTAACTAAACAGAATGAAGGGAGTGTCGTACAATGTTTGTGCACTCTATTGGATTTGAATACAAGGAATGTCGGTTTGAAGTAGTCGCAATACCTACTCCTTCTATGAGAGGATGCGCACTAGATTTTTTATGTGGTACAACCACGTTGTAGACAATTTTGTACAAAATTTTGTGTACAGTTTGAATCGGCCGGCTCGACCGGGCTGTAACCACGTGAAGTGGCATGCTGTTACGTTTCGTACAATGAGTGAGATATCCCTTTCCTTTAAGTTTGGCAACGCGTCCATGATCTTCAGTTATTTTGAATGGTTAATGGGCGGTTGAGATCACTTACCATCAGATAAACTTTGCTCGTTTTCCGATGTCGAGAATATCTTCAGGTGGGATCGAAATCACGGATTTGGACCGGATTAAGACCGGATAGAGTCCAATAAACACTCTTTAAACACGCTGGTGTGGTTATCGATAGACATTTATAAAGATTCTTAATCGTGGCTTGATAAAATTTATTAACCAGAATGTATGATTAGGTCAGTAAACTTCATCTTCCCGTGCATATAGTTATTGAAAAGAAATTCCCACTTTCTAAATTTAATCACGCAAGAAATTAAATACATACAAATAATGATTTAAAATATTCATTAAAAACAAACAGCCTACAAGACATCAGAAGTTTAATCGTGTCTAACTACTAAAAAAATAATTAACATGAGAAGCTATTAAAGAAAACACTTTACTTGTTTATCGAAAGTATCTAATAAAAACTTTGAATACATTTTAATAAATTAATAACACTCTATGATTATTATAGTACTTAGTAGTTGATAACTAATATCATAATGATTTTGGATTGAATGGAATATTTTCTATATAAAAAAATTATAATTGGTTATAACCTTATATTATTCATAGACTCAGCCTGCCCGAGGGGTTGACGTCAGGCAGGCGGTCGGTCGGTCGTAAAAACTACAAGCCAAATCGTTCTGTAACATGTATTCAAAGCATGTTGCGCTGAACTCACTGCGGGTAGGAGAAGGGCAAGTGGAAGAAGAAAAGACTATTCATTTAATCAGTGTAAAAATTCCATTTTTAATAGTTTTTCTAGTGTTTTAATCACAGAGCAAATTTACGAGTAACTAGTATTTTCTCTTTGCCTAGGATTACAACAAATAAATAAGATTTTAGCCAGTCGAATAATGTTATCATGAAAACCCACTAAGATGAACATTAAATAGCTTTTGCTATTGTTTTCAAATAAAAAATTACTTACGCAATCAAATTAAATTTAATAGAAAATGTGTAATAAAATTTATATGTTCAGTTTTTTTTTACTTTAGGTAATTAATTTAGTAACATTAAAAGTTTGAATAAAAATATTTAAATTGGTAATTGCGTATTATTTTTTTCCATTTTTATGTTTTCTGATTATGTCGATTAAATAAAATTCTAAAATTGTATTAAATTTTTCTTTCTTTGTTCTTTGTAAAACGTTTAAACGTAAATTTCATTTGAGCAATTTCATATTTAAATTCCATTGTTCCAATAAACGGTTGATGTTATTTGTAAATATGTTGTTTAAAGATAAAAATAATAGCGTATTCGTTTGGGCGGGAATGCGCCGCGATGTCTGGGCGCGGTACAAAAGAGCTTTATTTACCCGCCGCAGACTTTACTATTGCACATAGGGGTGCTAGAATTGCTGCGCGATATAAGAAGATTAGACTTTTAGATGTACAAAAGATAAACACTTGGCAAATAATGAATCAATTAGAATCGCGAGTCATTTTATTCTAATGGTTGCGTATAATAACCAAACCGATTTATATCCATGCCTATCATATTTTACCGTGCAAAATTTGAATACCGAATCCCAAAATATGTCAGTGGCAGCCCTATCTGCACCGTGTCTCTTGGATACATCCAATTTGCCTGCAATAAAGGATTTTCCACGCGCTACTTTCTTTTACTGAGGGGTTTTATGTTTTTTAATTTTATTTGTGTTGAAAAAGATCGTATGTGCAATGGTTTGCGATGTTTATTTCAGTAACTTTACGGCACTAAAACTAAAGAAGTGTTTAGGGTTGAATATTCTTTTTAATATATTATTTCAGTAATCTCCAAGCTCTCTGAAATATAAATATTTTCTTTGTTTCTTTGAACTCTTTTATATTATAGTTAAATAGTTTTGCGTCTCATTCAAATAAAACTTAATTTAAATATAATAATATCTTTCCATATTTGTTTTAGTTATTTTCATATTTGCCATAAGTCATAACTTTTATTAAGTTGAATATTTTTTCTGCACATTCATATTAATCGTATATTTAAATGCATATGATCTTTCTAAATAGAAGATGTAATGAAAACATATGCAATTCATAGCCAAAAACTAAAAATACAATGTTAAAATTTGCAAATAAATTTAAAATCAGAGTGTAAAACTTTTGAATACGGTAATTTATGATAAAGCAAAGCGACCAATAGCTGTAGTTTTCTTGCTACGACGAAAATGAACGGTGGCTCGATTGTATAAGTCTTTTAGGCTTCAGCATAGAATTTATGTGGCGGACAAATCGGCAGCCTTTCCTTCTTTCACTACGTAAATCATTTTCGCGTCGTATCGCCCGGTGCATGGGTACACTGCCGGCCTTTAATGGTGTGTGTCTAACTTTATAACAATCGTCCGTCGTCTATTTACAATTAGGTGAAAATTAACAACATTTAAGCAAATGTGTATCAATTCAACGTTATGTTGAAATCGGAATAAATAAATAAATATTAATAATAAGTCTTTTACTCCGAAAACGCGTCTAATTAGTAGTTTAGTAGTAAAGTTTTTTTTAACATAACCAATTAACTTTAGTAGTTAAAATTACAAAATGTCATTTGTTTCAATGTGCCCTCTGGGCTAGGTCTCCTATAATTATTTGCAGTGCAGTGCTATCTATCACAAATAAACCTCTAATCTGAACCTGCTGTCAGCTTGATTCAAATAATACACTAATTAAAGTTTAAAATAATAACTTAAGTAGACTGATTTAAAGTTGACACTTATAGTGTGGCAGGTATGTGGCCATGAAACGTATCGATATGCTTTTAAATAATAATCGTAAACTTCTAGATATTTCGTTTTAATGATTACCTGCTTTTCTAAATGGATGACCATACAAAGATTTATGTTAGATTTGGCGTACTTTCAAAACAGCAATAAAAACAACAACAAATTGGTGTCATTAAAGTAACGGATTCTTTTTATTGAGATACTTATAAGACTACAAAATTATCACACTGTCAATATATATAAGTTCTGTTTGGTGTTACTTCTGTTTATGGGCGGGCGTGACGCTTGCCATCAGGCGAGCGACCTGCTCGTTTCCTCTATCGAGGTAATAAAAAAAATACGTAGAAGTATGTCATATTGGTATTTTTAAATTGGCTACTTGATGAGTTATCTTTCGGATATCATTAAAATGGACATTGTGGAACAAGACCTCAGTAAAAGCAAAGCATTGTAAAAATTTCAATTCGCATTCTACAACGTGCTAAAGAAAGATGTGCTCATATTTATGGATCGTTACATGTACCAAACAGTAAGGCCAACTAGCACGACGATCATAAATCCAGTTTAACCAACTAGACCCGTTTACGAAACATCAAATCGTATGAAAATCTGACTTAAGTAAATAAGTTTCGTTATAAGTCTCGATTTAGGATCGTCATGCAAGTGGGCCTAAGTTTTTATGTACCGAATGCTAAATCTAGCGTTTACTACGATCGTAGAGATCGATAACATCCAATTAGGTGAAGAGCGTGAGCGAAAATAATAATGCTGAAGTGAGACAAAAACTCATTTAGTGTTGTGCTTAGGCAAAGTTGCAAGTTGATTATCCACATGTTACTCATTCGATAAAAAATTGCTTTATAGCAATCCAATCGGATTTGTTACTACGGGAGTTGATATACATGACTTATATCGTATACTTTACGTTGCTTAAATTTGACCACACCTTTTTGTAACACGTTGTACAAGTAACATGAAATGTCATGGAGTGAACACTTTTTTTGGTCTACAGGTGTACGTATACGACCTCTTATTTGCCAATTTAGCATCTGTTTCTGTAGAAAAATACGTTTGATTCGCCACTAGCAGCGAAAGGTCATGAATCAACAACTTGCATTACGTACTGCGATTTTATTAAATTTATTTTAACACAAATTGGCAACAACTCCCTTTGGATTTTAAAATGAAATGATACACGTTTCGTCTGAATTGTGTGCTTATTTTGTTAGGATTGTTTATGTTACATGGATATATTTTAATATTTAGATTTCGGGTGTTGAATGAGTGATGATGATAATCAAGCGGTGATTTCTATTTGTATAGATAATTGTTATTAGTTGAATATAAAATATCTTTTTTTTTTGTATTGTATTTTATTTATCCGGATGCGCGACGAACTCGTATCCGGAGGCACCAATCCCCTCCCCAAATCCCTTTCCTTTAAGGTTGGCAATATATCTATGTTTTTTTAAGTATTGTGGATGTTCATGGGCGGTGGTGATCACGACATGGTGGTCACATGACCAAATTGCTCGTTTACCGTCCCCTGCTGTAAAAAATGTATCATTATTTATTCAAAATTATTGATAAATACATTTACCTATCTATGACTACATTTCATTGCTAGTGATTGGGTGTCAAAATAAATTAATTAATATCCTGTATCGATATCCGCGGTGGTTTTCGTCGCCCTTCCATATTAAACCAAAATTAATTATGAGCAAATGGTAATTTAATTCATTGCTACATTTATCTGTTATAGGGCTGAAGTTATTGAACGGAAAAGCGTCTTATTTTGCTCTTGAAGGTACAATGTGTTTTTTTTAATAGCAAATTTTTAATAGCATTTTATGCAGAAACTGGACCAACAAATTGTTTATATAGCTCAAACTCAAATATTAAAACAATTATAATAAATATGCATTTTATCCCTGTAGGTAATTGATTTATTTCCCGACAAAACTACGATTAGACTCTCTGGATACCTCTACCTTTATCTCAGAATCTACATTATTAATAAAGTTACGCAGTTATTTATCTTCACGGATAGATAAAAAAACAAACCGGTCGAAACTTATAAAATATCGTCCATTGACCATCGACATTTCCCTGACACCTTAATTGATCGAGAGATAAGCTTCCACCAGCCAATACTTTTAAAAGAAAAGAGAACAAAATATTCCACAATATGGTGGAGGGGATTAATTAAGATAAATAGGATTAAACCATCCAGATAACAGACAGGTAAACGGTAGAACTAGTAAATTGAAACTCGCTTCTACATCTGCGAGCTTGCTAGCGACTTCTAGATGTTGTAAATACGAATTATGTATTTGATTTGTGAAATTTCAAAATTACTAATATACATAATTATAATATATATTTTTTTTAATACTATTACAATTTTCAATGTGTTTGGATCTAGATCGCCGAGTACTGAAAACTGACGAAGTGACTTAGATGTCAGTAAATAGATGCAAATGCTTTTGGAAATGTATTGCTGATATTGAACAAGGAAAAGAGTGCACCTTTTATCACATGAATTTATTTATTTCAGCCATTTGTGTCCTAACACTGGACAAAGTTCTCATAAAAATAACTTAATACGAATAAATAAAAAACTATAACAAAACATCTCTGCCCATGTTTTAATACCAGTCAGTTCTTTTCGATCATGGTATCAAACTGATATGTTGTGGTCTCTTTTTTTAGGGAAAATACGTTTATCCCAAACCGAAATAAATTATAAGTAGAGACGACACAACGTCCCATTTTTCTCTTATTGTTCCCATAATTATGTTTTCGGGTCCCGCGACGGCGCGTGCATGTAAAAAATAAAACCAAGCCATATTCAATTTGTGTAACACACATGAAATACGACTTAATAATTTGTCAAGGATATTAAAACCGGAGTCGGCACGAGCTGCCGCGGAGCGGTCGTGTAATGTGCGGTCCACTGTGATTTATACTACTTTATTTTCTCCTGTCGCTTGCACAGTTGTAGCTTCCAGATGTGGCTAGTATGAACATTGGTTTTATAGGATGCGGATTAGTTTTGGGTGGTAGAGCTACGCTGTAGGCTGTTTTGTCTATAGCATGAATGGCCCAGCTCGTCCGAGTCCTTACTACTGTCTCACAGAAAACGGGCGTAAAGTAACAACTTGCTGCTGCGATGAGTGAGATATTCGGAGGCACACACCCCTTATCAATTCCTTAATTTATCCCTTTCGTTTAAGGTCGGCAACGTGCCTATGATTCTTTTGATGGGCGTACATTGGCGGTGGAGATCACTTACTATCAGGAGACCCACTAGCTCGTTTGCCGGCCTATGCTATAAAAAGTTATTGATATAGGATCAACACATCGTGTTACAGGTGGTATTTAAAATGGCAAATTTTACGATCGATCCGATGTGTTCTGTTCATAGTTTATTTATAAGACTTATTTCAATGTCTGAATGTAATTTTCACAACTGTGAAAATAAGTACTGTTAGTAAAAATTAAATTATCTTCTTCCTTATAAGACATATAGAATCTTTAAATAACGTTATTCAACAAACAAAAAAGCCGTTTGATCTCAAGAGGGCAAGGAAAGCACTCGATGCTAAAATATTTTATTTATAGGAGGGTTCACTCATAAATCTTTATAGGGTGTCGACGTTGTTTTACGAATATATTATTTACGTCGGCCGCTGTGTGGCCGGGTCGTAAGATTGTTAAGTAAAAGGAGTTATTATGCGCCGCATCTAGCTGTTTGCATGCGAAATTTCGCATTTTACGGTCCGGATGCGGTAAGACAATTAAAGTTGTGTTTACACAACTATGTACTGAGTGTAAATTGGATTGTAAGTGTTTGAGTATTATGCTAGAGTACAATACGTTGTGTGTTTTTGACCGTATCACGTTTATCCTGGCTGGTTGTAGGCTGAGTCGTGGCGCAGTGGGCGAGTAGCCGGCTGCGAAGCGTGAGGACGGCCTCACGCTTCCCACGGGGGTTCGATTCCCGCACCGAGACAGATGTTTGTGTGACCCACAAATATTTGTTTCAGGTCTGGGTGTTGTGGGACCGCAAGTCCCTCGTAGTTTTAATACCCACGATACAGATTAACCTAGTGTGGGGTCAGGACTATGTGTGTGACTGTGTATTTATTTATTATTTATTATTATTATCCACCCAGTCTATCTTTCGCCTAAGTGGTAGAAAGAGGAGACTGAACGTATTGTAGGAGTATCAACTTTGTTTGTGGGTAATGTATCTGCTTGAATAAGGGATAATGAAGACACTGACTTGTTATCATTCGTTCCTTCAAACTGTATTCCTATAGGATAATTAGTGCGATTTATCTAGTGAATAAAACTAGGATCGTTAAAAATGATCGTAAGGCGTAAATAAATAGACCGATTACAATGCGCTCTTTTGTTGTTTGAAAGCTGGTTTAATCGAGATCGGAGATGATTCTTACCTTAGTTGGAAGAAGATCTGATCAGTCATTAGATTTTTTCCCCATTGACGTCCCCTGACGTCACAGTTTTTTAACTGTTACGAGTATGAATTTACGATAAACATGTATAGCGTGAATAACGAGATAGTCAGACGAAGCGTCGAGTCTATTTCAGAACACAACATGTGATTGTTAATAAAAACAATTGTCATATAAAGTTATTGTTAAGGCATAGTTAAGTTCGAAATAGTTGCTGTTTTAAAATACTCGCTTACATATTACGTGTATTGTTGAAGCAAACCAAGAATCGAAACTAAATTCCTTAATTGATGTTTTTTCTCTAAGACTGATTGCTTTGACGTTAGAACAGACTTGCTGGCAGAAGTTAGAACTGGAAGATTTAACATTGAAAAAAAATATTAAAACTGATCATCCAGAAAGACTCATGCATTGGACATAACGTGACACAGTCGCATCAACGAAACAGGAAATATACTTAAAGTAGCCGTCTCAAACGCGTTTTTTTGTTGAATAATTAAAAGGATATCAATGAACGAAACGTGTCGGTACTCGGCACACGAACCGGTCTCGGTCAATCGGTGATTACTTTGTTAAAATAACACCCGCATCGCGATCGTAATTAGCCAGTTTTCAATTAAGACTGCGCTTGACTCGCTCGAGTCCGATGTCGGATTGTGTTAGGGCTGACGATCTGTGGATGAGGGAAAGTACAAATTGACTTAGAAATGGATTTTTTTATGGCCAAGGCAAGCAAACATCTAAATGGTTTACTTGATGGTAAGTTAGCCTGAGAAACCGATGAGGTCTTGATTCGAATTCTGGAAAGAGCAAATTTGTGTTACTTACGAGTTTTTCTATTTGATAAAATTAAATGAGATGCTCGGAACGGAATGTGTGTCCGACATGGCGATAGGCCATGTAACACATTGAGACGGAAGTGAGCTCGGCGGACCATGCATTTGTCCGTTACCTTCTTATTTGGGGGTACAGTCGAGAGCTTATGTATAGGAACCACTACGGCAAGAACAATAATTAATACAAGTCAATGGGATGAATGACAAACAAGGCTGTGTTGCCTACATTTGCAGAATGGAACGAGGATATGCAGTTAAATTTTTTAAGACATTTGGCTATGATTAAAAGGGTCTTTAATTAATAAAATCTTTTCGGAAAATGATAGCAATAGAAGCGGCGGTAATTTACTAACGCCGTATCATTCAATGATATGTGAATGACTGCCTCGGTGGCGCAGTTGTAATGCGTACGCGTTACGACTGAGGCTAACGCTGAGGTCTCGGGTTCGATCCCCGGGTTGGGTAAAAGTGATATTGGGTTTTTCTCTTACGAAATGCTCAGTATCAGCCCGGAGTCTGGAATTTGTGCCCGGTATGGCGATAGGCTCGCCCCCTATCACATCAAGGGACGGAGATACGTTCGGCGAAAAGTGGGTGTACTCGTTACACCTCTGCCTACCTCTTCGGGAATTACAGGCGTGACTGCATATGTATATGTGAATGATGATAATAAACACTACGCAAGACATTTAGTTTTATGAATGTGTGAAGCCACAATGCATGAAGTAATTGTGCCGGTACTCGGCAGTAACGCGATCCGCACATCCACATCGCATGTTTATGCAATTTTACTAAACGGGATGTTGTAAAACTGCGACCCGTTTCATCTAAAAACAACCAAATACAATAATATATGACACCCTCCGTGGCGCAGTGGGCGAGCAGCCGGCTGCGAAGTGTGAGGCCAGTAAACGAGCATGTGGGTCACGTGATAGTAAGTGATCTCCACCGCCCATATACACCCACTAAACTAGAAGAACTATGGGCGCGTTGAGGATCTTAAAGGAAAGGTATAATAAACACATTGGGAAGGGGTCTCCGGTTATCTCACTCACCTTACGAAACGCAGCAACGAGCAGCTAATTTACGTCGGTTTTCTGTGAGACTGGCAACGGCCCGGTCGAGCCAGCCCATTAGTGCTGTATACAAAACTGTCTACAGCGTGGCTCTACCACTCAAAAAACCTTCAAAGTTGTTAACCTTCAAAGGGCTTTCCATGTGAAATAATTTCCCACACATCGCGAGCTGAGTACCCGTCAGCGAGTAGAGTGCTCTCGTACATACGCTCGATTGTATGCACATACCGAGTTCCGAGTGAATTTGTACAGCAATTTTGTCCGTATCGATATTGTGATATTACATGAAATTACTGGGCATTATGAAACTTAACACCTTTGACATTTACACATATTGAACAGCGCAGTTTAGTGCCATGCAGTACTTCATAATTCGAAGTTCTGATTGGTGTTGCTTCTGTTTGTGGCTTATAAAAAAAATATTTACTCTGAGAATTGGAACTTCCTTTTCATGAACGTATTTCTGCATTTATTGTTAATACACATTTATCAATATGTCAGTTCAATGTTTACCAATATTTATTTAGGTGTTTAACGAGCCAATTGATATTCAAAACACAAAAGTTCACGTACCGTGCGGTCGTACTCTTAAATCGGACAAATAATATAATTTAAATGTTCGACATTTTGGCGGAGAGAGTAGCTTGTACGGTCCTGCCAGCCCTGTAGAGTGTCGATATAATGTCGAAATACAACCCGCCACCACCATATCCGTTAGCGAAAGTTGACTCTCGAGATGCAAAATTCCACTGTTTGCGTTAAGGAGACGCATACTGAAGTACGAGCGAAAGAATTTTTGTAACTGAACCATATTCAAATATCACTTACTATGGTGGTTGATACCTGCGTCTATTTCACTTACTTAGGCTCAATCTTATCAATATTCGTATGTATTCTAAGTAAATATTGAATAATTTTGTTATAGCTATAATACATTTTTAATCTTGTACTTGAATAGCTTAAAATGACAATTTCCTAAAATACTTTCGTAGCGTGTCTCTACATAACACAAACTATTATCTGACAAATTTCATAATCCTAGATTTAAAAGTTTAGTGTAAGATATGATTATTCAGTGAGTGGATGACTAAGTGGTATTTCGCTTTTAATACCTATATCTAGGTATATATAGGTATACATGTCCTATGTAAGCGAGGCTTAACAAGAGTCTTTTTTACCATCAGGGCCGTCTGCTCGTCTGCCTATCGAGGCAATAAAAAAACAAAGATAGATTTTCAGCATAATGTAAGCTTTATGTAATTTAATTTCTTTCAATTCTCCAAGAGTTGTTTAATTCTGCAATCAGTGTAGGCCAGTTGCCTAGCACGTACAATTCTAAGTAGTATAGGAAACGGTCGGTGTGTGTTTCTGAGGGTCAGAGAACAAATGTCAAGCATTGGGGGACTACATAAAAAGAACTCATTTTTGGTCAAGATTGGAATCGTTATGTAATATGTATTATTCCACCATTAAGCGAAATCTTATATTGTACAGTTCCACTTCAGTCATGTATTCACAATTCACACGGGTTTTTATTCACACGATGTTGAAATATTTACTTACGACATCTGTTATATTTTAATTTGTATGCATACATACCTACGAACTCACGCCTGTAATCCCCGAAGGGGTAGGCAGAGGTGTAACCAGTACACCCACTTTTCACCGAGCGTATCTCGCATTAGCAGTAGCATTATACCGTTTTGGCTTCAGTCAACTTTTATTCTACATTCAATCTCATTAGGATCTCTGTGCACATTTGACGTAGATTATTGGTTTAAGAGAATGCCATTTGCAACTTTCTTGACGCTGAGACTAGATCGGAATGATATTTTGAACATTTAAAATTACAAGAATTGGCCTCCTGGTGCCAAGCAGAGCATTGCAAATATTACAAAGAATTAGTTTTGTGTGGAGTTCTGTCCGTTATGGGCGGACGTGACTCTTACCATGAAGCGAGCTGCTCGTTTCATCATTCAAGCTGATACAAAAAATTACATGCATGTAAAATGCAACTTTGTAACATACATATTTTACACATTGTAATATAAATAATATCCTATATAACATCGTTCTACTGCTGAGCACGGGCCTCTTCCACGATTGAGTTGTGTGAGGTGTCTAATCTCGTCATGAGCCCGGGTCGGCAAATCTAATTGGGCCCCCCGATGCCTTTTTTAGGCTCAGGCTCGACACTGAATCGAGTTTCATTTGATATTGATGGTTTTGGACTACGGGGCGTCGAACTGCCTCTCATTTACTAAACATATCTTGGCCTTTTTTTTTATTAGTTTGAATGTCGAGACGAGCAGGTCGCTTGCCTGATGGTAAGCGCCACGCCTGCTCATAAACAGAAGCAACGCCACACAGAACTTTAAATAACAAAGCACTGCATGACACTGGACTGCGCTCGTCACCCCGAGACATAAGTTGTTAAGTCTCATAATGCCCAGTAATTTCACTGGCTTCAATGTCCTTCAAACCGGAACACAACAGTACTTACACACTGTTGCTTGGCGGCAGAAATAGACAAAGCGGTGGTACCAACCCAGCCGGCCTCTTGCAACGAGGGACCTACCACCTTGTAAACCTTGGCCTTGTTTTGTATTGGAACCTATCCTCGAGATTTGAGGGCCCGCTAGGCCCGGGGGCCCGGGGTAGATCTGCCAATTAGTCCCTTACGGCCCATACCTTCGACATTCATTAACTACGGTAAGCAAGTTACTTTGTGTTGTCTTCTTTCACTACAGCCAGTAATAAATAACAAAGAATATACACGCCTCTGAGTCCTTCGTCTCATCCTCCTGATTCATGTTTGTATTTAAAATATATTTTTCTTCCACCTGACCTATCCCACTTGCAGTGGGGTCGTCGCAACGTGCTTTTTAACACATGTTACAGAATGATATGGCTTGTAGTTTTTACGACCGGCCGCCTGCTTAATGTCGACACCTCTGCGGAGAAAACACCTAGAAACAAATGTCTGTGGTCACACAAACATTTATCTCGGTGCGGGAATTGAACCCGCAGCCTCTTACTTCACAGTCGGCTACTCGCCCACTGCGCTGCGGAGGCTGTCATTTAAAATATATGTTTTTTTACATACATAAACTCACGCCTGTTTCCCATAGGGGTAGGCAGAGACAACGGATTGCTTATATAATTATTCTTTTTTTTATACGAATAATACGAAACTTCTCCTACGAGTACTCTCCTTAAAAAAATAATTTACATAATACAAAGTAATACACCAAATCGAATCGCGTATGCAGCTCTTTAACCGTCAATAAACTTTGTTGTCGCCACAAGTGTTCGTAAACCACGGGCCTGTTACCGACTCGATGAAAATACGGCGACGCGGCGCGGCGCGGTCGTGGCTCGCGAACTAGCATCGGGAGTTTTGTTTGGTGGTACAATAAATGTTAAATTGGCGGTGAAAAAATCTTGGTGCTAATTAACTGACAAAAAAGAGGTTCTCAATTCGACGAGTATATTTCGATCTGTCCTCAGTTTCCGACGGGGGGACAGATCGAACTTTGATCCCTGTTTGTCCCCTGTGGCGTGGGGACAAATCCGTGAGACAGACAGAAATAATCCTATTCTTTATGTGTATCTTTTTTACTGAATCCGATGTTGTTTGGTGTTGCCGTGGACGGAAATTACCCAAAGAGTTATGGTAAATTTACATGGGTAAATTTACCATAACCATAACCATCGGCACGTGTATGGACACTTGCCGATGACCTCTACATATGAAGTAAATAAACTTGGAAATGTTTATTAATTACTTAGTCTATTCGTTTTTTTTATATACGTAAAAAAATAAATAAATACACCCAACAGTCACACACATAGGCCTGACCCCACACTAGGTAAACCTGTATCGTGGGAATCAAGAACTACGACGAACTTGCGGTCCCACAACACCCAGACCCGAAACAAATATTTGTGAATCAGACAAACATTTGTCTAGGTGCGGGTATCGAACCCATGGCCTCACGCTTCGCAACCGGCTACTCGCTCGCTGCGCCACCGAGGCTGACAAAAATTCGAAAAAAAAATTACTTACCTATTAATTATTATGAGAACTATGTATTATCATTTTCTAAGGGTATTTTACACTCGCCAATTGCACGCCATCACACACCTGCACCAAGATAAAGTTGTAGGACTCATCAGTCAGTTTTACGTATACACCTTTGACGACATTTTGTGTTGCTAGAAGTTCAAATCTTAAGAAGAGATGTGCACGTGGTGTGTTGCTTTATTCTATTAGATTTTTCCCTTTGGCACAGTTCAAATAGCGGATTTTAAATTAATGATGCTTGGAGTACTTATATTATGTCATTACATACGCACTCACGCCTGTAATCCCCGAAGGGGTAGGCAGAGGTGTAACCAGTACACCCACATTTCGCCGAGCGTATCTCCGTCCCACAATGTGATAGGGGGTGCGCCTATCGCCATACCGGGCACAAATTCCAGACTCCGGGCTGATACTGAGCATTTCGTAATAGAAAAACCCAATACCACTTTACCCGACCCGGGGATCGAACCCGAGACCTCAGCGTTAGCCTCAATCGTAACGCATACGCATTACAACTGCGCCACCGAGGCAGTCATTATGTCATTACATAACTGTTATTGATTTTATTTTATTTATTTGTTACAGGTATGTATGTTTGCATCGACATCCTACGACGCTGAAAACATAACAGTTGCAAACAAACTAAAGGAACTTGGAGTACACATGTCTAGGAACTGCTGTTTAATCAGAGGTAATATATGGACGTCATATCGCGGTTTAATGATTGTGATGGCAACCCTATTAACAGTTAACAATGATATCGCAAGCCGCACAAAGCGCATACAACGTGGTTAATTGTTATCCTACAATCTGTCGCGACTGCAGACGCATCCCTATCGTGATTTTCGATCAATAAGATTATCTCTTTAGATAAATCCTGAAATATTTCATTAGATACATTACTCATGTGCCACTTGTATTGATTAATGTCTGTGTATCATAACATAAGCAACCGCTGGCGGAATGCCATGCTATATAATTGTTATAGAGCGGTTGTTACCAGGCCGAGGCTAATAAACTCAGATTTATGGAAAAGCGATTTATTTGCTATAGAGAAATCCCGCGGCCGGACGTCGCCGTTCCCGTGTAACTTTCCCGCCGTTTCCTTTTCGCTTTTTCATTGTATATTTTTTTATATACGAGATTACGTTCGGATACGAGATTTTGAACGATTTTTGTTCGAGTCGGCTCAATGTGTTGGGGATGAATAATGATTTTGTCGTCCCGTGGCGCGGCCGGCGCGGGCGGTGTCCCAGGTGTTCGCTCTGTGCATGTGTGCGTTGGATTTATACGTCGTACAGCGCGGCGCGGCGTACTGTCGCGTACCGTATTGGCAAACTTGTTTTTGCGCATGACAAACATTGAACCAATGCGCATGGCGAACTTTTTAGTCGTTTCCAAAAAAGAGCAGCGCTACCGCACACGCACACGTTTTCTCCGTCAAGTTTTTATCGAGTAGTTCGCTGTAAATAAGTAAGGCACGGCACGAGTGGCACTGGCAGCCGGCCGATGAGAGCCCTTTTGATTTATTTATACTTTACTCCGGAGGGGAACGATTTCCTGATTCAATTATTGTAATTGTGTCGGCTCGGTCGGTCGAGATGTTGATGACTGATGCACAGTTTATGATTATTACACAGAATATTAATGTATTCTTCTGTTTGTTTACTGTGGACTGGCCGGCCACAGCGTTGAGCGAGGCACTCTCTTTGCGATGCCTTTACATCATAATGATTGAAAGTTGTTTATCGATGTTTCTTTTCAGTTGTTGCGGTATGCGTATACTTGGGATCTTAAAATAGAAATGACTGCATTTCCTTTTTTAGTATAAAGTGTAGTTTATTGACTTTAGATTATAATCGAAACGCAGATATTTATCGTACAATTATTATTATCGGCAACTAACGTTTTTCAAAATCAATACCTACATTATTGCCATGAAACTTCCATTTCAAACGTTTGCCACAATAGGTATAACGAAGTGCATAGTTCAATGTCCGATGGTTAGTCATCGTATCAATTTCCTGTTTTCAGAACCCACAATAATCATACTTACTGCATGTACCTTCTCGTAGATACAGTAAGTACCTACTCAGAATATTAAGTAATCTTCGGATATTCCGAAAATACGGCCATGGTATATTTTCTAAAAAAAAAACTTAGCTTGAATGATGAAAGGAGTAGGTCGCTCGCCTGATAGTAAGCGCCACGCCTGCCCATAAACAGAAGCAACGCCACACAGAACTTTGAATTACAAAGCACTGCATGGCATTGGACTGCGCTCGTCACCCTGAGACATAAGACGTTAAGTCTCATATTGTCCAGTAATTTCACTGGATTCAATGTCCTTCTGCTGCTACTGCTGCTTGGCGGCAGAAATAGACAAAGTGGTATCAACCCAGACGGCATCTCGCATACGAGGGACCTACCACCTTGTTGTTGTTGATGTTATTATGATTATCTAATACAAACCTGTTACAGCATTACATCATGTACTTATATATTTTATTGCTACTTATTGATCATTTGAGTCACTGACCGGACCCGGATAGTTACTAGCGATTTATGGCATAGGTATTCGTACTAATTCGT
Organism: Mimas tiliae; assembly: GCA_905332985.1. Lineage (NCBI taxonomy): Eukaryota > Metazoa > Arthropoda > Insecta > Lepidoptera > Sphingidae > Mimas > Mimas tiliae. The sequence goes on along the minus strand of HG995247.1, from coordinate 5,112,343 downwards.
AAAAACCGAACATTGTTGTCATCGTCAGACTGTTTAAAGATTGCTATTTCTATTAGCAAACACTGAAATCTGCGCGTGCGCACCTATGTAATTGGTGTTTCTTTATAAAGTTGTATTAAAAATTAATCCGCGTTTTGCTCTAATCGGCTTCTCGCCTTTGAGGATGGTCGTCAAATATACATCTGCACATATAATAATATTAACAATAATTTACGTTTCATACTTCATTTTCTCTCGTGTCGTCATTCAAACGAAACGAGTAGGCTGCTCGCCTGATGGAAAGCGTCTACTTTAACTCACACTTTCTCAAGAAACACTATTTGTTGTTTTGTAGCCAACAAAGAACAATAACGCAAAGCTTCGTATTAGCTGTCCATTCTTTCACCTTCCCTTATCCCACTCGCGCAACTTGCTTTTTAACACATGTGACAGAATGATTTGGCTTGTAGTTTTTACAACCGGCCGCCTGCCTGACTTCAACCCAATGGTGAGAAAACACCCAAACCCGAAACAAATATTTGTAGATGACACAAACATTTTGTCTCGGTGCGGGATTCGAACCCACAGCCTCTTGCATCTCTTGCTAATCGCCCACTTTGCCACGAAGACTGCCATTAAATGTCCATTGTGCTAACAAATTGCCGTTGCACTGTATTTGAAGTCCGAACTGAACACATTTAATCTGTTTTGTGTGTCCGGAAAGTTTTTGCGATCGGGAGCATCGTCCCAGATCTTGTCGATTGTACAAATGTAATTAAGCTGAACAATGAAATAGTTTGGATTAATCATGGAGATGTCTTTTTCACTGTTTTCTGTACGTTCCAAATAAAGATGTAACGCTTTGTGCTTGTGCTTTTAAGAAATACTTTTAGAAGTCTTGCTGCGAGTGAAGTGTTTCAGTTTATTCGTGTATTTATTTTTTACTAGCTTTTGCCCGCGGCTCCGCCCACGTGAATAGACTTTTCCGAAATAAAACGTAGCCTATAACCGTCTCCAGGGTCCCATCTATCTCTACATGATATTCATCAAAATCGGTTCAGTGATTTAGGCGTTAAAGCGTAACAAACAAATAGATAAGTATTTTTTTTTTCATAAAAAGTATCCCATGTTACTGCTTATACCTCCAAGAATACGTGTACAAAGTTTCATGATGATCGGTTAAGCAGTTTTCGCGTGAAAGCGTAACAAACAAACTTACATTCACATTTGTAATTGAAATAAAACTAGTTTATACGGATTTTATCGCGGTTTAATTTTTATTTTAGTCCCGACGTTTCGAAAGCTTTAATTTCAATGTGTAATATTCGCGTAAACCTAAGAAATCACCACATTTGTAATATTAGTATGATTTATGTTTATATATTATTTCGAGTTCGAGCATCCGGCAATTACACTCATCGTATGAAACCGAACACCAAGCTGCCATTTCACGTCAGTTTTCTGTAAGACAGTGGTACGACCCCAGTTGAGCCGGCCCATCGATGCTTTAATCAAAATTATCTATAGTGTGGTTCTATAACTATAAGCTTTTGTGATGAACAAAACTACAATGATGGAATCTGGTACTGATACGCATATCAAACCAATAATGACAAACATATTTTATTTTAGGCCTGGATCACATTTGTAACTTTTACTAACGATATATCATTATGTAAGTGACTTACGAAAATACTAATGTAAGCGGTAATGTAAGTTGCTTACTGCCTTTAAATTACGTAAGCTTTAAGTTGGAAAACACAATATTTAGACGAAAACGTAGCAGCACTTGCGTAAGCCTTACGTAAAAGTTATAAATGTTATATTAGAAAAATATGGGAACATTATTCCTTAAGATTATCTAATAAATATTTATTAATGTGACAAATTAAAACAGGAAAGTGATGATTTGCGGTAGTGCGATCAACGTCCCGGAACACTTAGCGTCGCATCAAATTATTTCATCCGTATACAGCGGTTACACTCACTGTGAATTAGTTGCAATTGTGTACATCAGGCATTTCAGGGTTGTCATACTGGGAAATGCATGAAAAACCATTATGATTTCTCTGCTAACATATAGAAAATAAAAGTTCTTTCTGTGTGGCGTTATCCCAGCTGCTGCTTATCGCCAGGGTCCGCCTAAAATGGAAATAAAGTTACATGCGAAAATATATATTTCTCTAATATGTTTAGGATATATTCCGCCATGCAGCAGAATACTTAAAACTACTTATAGTTTATGCTGGATCATTGTACGCTGATGTACAGATGTTTTGCAAAAATTGGTAAATCACATTATTATTAAGCCGTTCACCATTACTGAGTGGTTTGAAAAGAAATACCTGATATTGGTTTTTCATAAAAATCTGGACAATTCGAATCTTGGCAACCCTAGTGATAGGATGTCGCGTCGCTAACTGCATCTGGCGCTACCGGAAGTCGGCTGGGTGACGCCGGTTCGCCGTTGTCACTTGTTCATGCATTTCTATAGATTGTGAATTAGGTATGGGCAATTTTGGAAGATTACTGGTCACATCATCGGTGGTTATTTGGACGTAGGTTCCTTTTACGCAAGAGGCCGTGTGGTTAAGGTTTTCGACAGCCTCCGTGGAGCAACGGGCGAGTAGCCGGCTACGAAGCGAGAGGCCGTGGGTTCGATTCCCGCACTGAGACAAATGTCTGTGTGATCCACAAAAAATTGTTTCGGGTCTGGGTGTTGTGGGACCGCAAGTCCCTCGTAGTTCCTGATACCCACGATACAGGTTTACCTTGTGTGGGGTCAGGACTATGTGTGTGACTGTTGGGTGTATTATTATTATTATAGATACCTGAATAGTTTATTTCTGCCAAGTACCAAGTAAGAAAGTACTGTTGTATTCCGGTTTGAAGGCCATTTAAGCCAATGAAATTAGTGGGAATTGTCTTTTAGTGACAAGCGCATTGCCAAGATAATCAGTTCTGGTTCTGCAATTCAAAATAATACGTGTATAACAAAGTATGTAGGCGCAAGTGTAAAATATTTTTAACATAAACTACTTTTAGAGCATCTACGAAAATGGCGCACCAAAATAGCCGAACATTTTGGAAAATAGCGATGTATTAAAATAGGCGGTGTTCACATAAGGTATGCGCGTGCCGGCGCCACAAATTGTATCAAGCGACAGCGGCCGGCACGGCGCGGCGCGGCGAGTCCGGAAGTCCCCGCCGTGTCGGGCTGCCGGACTATACTTGCGATCTATATACGTTTTACATCGAGTACAGTGGCGATTGTAAAGTATAGGCACAAAAAAAGTGGATGGAATTTGGGACTAATATTTTCATTAATTTATTGTTATTTTATGATATTTTCTTCAAATTGAAACGAAGTATCTGAAACACAAAAGCCAGTTTGGGTTTTTAGTCACAGAATTTGATAGATTGTTAAATGAGAAAGCGGATTAAAATATAAATATAAGCTAGATTGATCAATTCAATAAAAAGTTTGTAAATTATTGACAAGTTCATTCATATTCTTGAAAATACTTTTAAAAATAGCTGGCGATATTTTAAAATAAGCGGTGTGCACATGAGAGTGCACGTGCGGGCACCACAAATTACATAAGCGATGCGACTGGAGCGGTGGCGCGAGACCGGATTCCGTTGGAATGGTGTGGCGCCGGTGCCGCGCCGCGCCGTGTCGGGTTGCTGGCGTAACGTGTGAGACTGCATGCTTTACCTTTATGTATCAAGTAGTACAGACTACTATAACTGCAGAGTTGTTAGTTGGTTGTAGATTTGTGTGTAGAGATGAATTTCCATTATTATCACCTCATTGGTCTACTACAGCGTGCTACAGCTGTCAACCGTGAGGTCCTGGGTTCAATTCCCAGGTCGAGCAATTTCAATTTTTGTTTAGAAAGAAAGTAAGGTTTATCGTTATCATGAAATACATGCAATACAATACACAGAACCTGACAACCTCCTCCTTTTTTGAAGTCGGTTAAAAATAAATAAAGAGTTGCAACTTGCATGTATTGGCGGTGACAATATGTGGCCGAATCAGCATAATGCTGTATTATGGGGCGAACAAAAACGCAGCGCTGTTTTTTCAGTAGCCACCTAAAGAGACACTCTAAACTGAGTTTTCGATTAAAAAATCACACATGAATTGTCCGGCATTAGAATTTGTCCTCGGTATGTCGGTATTTGCCCTCCATAGGCCCCGGAGTGGGGTAAGAACAGGTACTAGAAGATATACAATGAGTGTATTTCGGACCAATATTGATATTGAGTAATATTTTTTGTCATTAATGCCAAATACGTACGCTACGTATAACTTTCAAAATATATAGTACTTTCCTATCACAAATCATATCGTATTGCTAGAAAAGTTTCTCTCTATCGTATTCTTTTACGATTTCACGTTTGTTACAAATATGAAGAAAACTTTTCACGTATTTTATAGGTAAGTTTCAACTTTGTTTATATGAAGTTGCCAACAGGTCGATGTTTGAATCGATTCCAGTACCTGAAGTTGTGCTCGCCAGAGACTGATTAGGAGGGAGCGAGGTCAAAATATGGCGCCCACGATTTGGTATATGTTTTGCCTGAACTCAGAGTTGACAAGCGGAGGCGTCTCTAGCCCGAGGTCAGTGCTTCCACCGCGGGTTGGCACCTAGAGAAGCCGCTAAAAAAAACTAAACACGCCTGTTTCCCATAGGGATAGGCAGAGACAATAAATTTCCACTTGCTACGATACTTGCACTCTTCTTTGGCCTCCTTCATCCTACAACAATTATATTAAATGTGAAAGTTTGGAGTTTTGTGAGTTTGTGATTTTGGAAGGTTTGTTAGTCAATCTCGCCTTAACGGGTAATGGTTTTGAATGAAATTTAGCGCACAGGTAGACCATGACCGAGATTAGGACATTGGCTACTTTTTAGCCCTGAAAAAGCCGTTTACGCGGGCGGAGCCGCGAGCAAAAGCTAGTTCTCATTAAATTCCTCATGCATGCACGTCGGTTTAGGGTATATCTGACATGGCATCTCTCGAGAATACTTCTGGCTTGATCTGAGAAAGTTCGTCTGACCGTCGCCTCCCAACTATACCATTTAAGGCCGGTATAATTCTAGCAACCGATATATACATCGTCTATCAGTGGTCGCCATTATTCTTGGCTTGCACTGTACTTACCTTCAACTATAGCGTAGTCACTTTGCCGTGCTAGGATAAAAACATATTTAATGCCAGTCAGATAGCCTGAAGCACTATGCAGGATGATTTACAAATGAGTTCAATATCAGATTAGACTAACAAGCGTAGTAATAAGAAAATAACCTACTCTAGGCTGCCTTGGTGGCGCAGGTGTAATGCGTACGAGGTACGATTGCTCTGCGGAGCTCAAAGTGATATTGAGTTTTTCTAACACGAAATGCTTAGTATCAGCTCGAAGACAGGAATTATGTTCGGTATGGCGATAGGCTCACCTCCTATCACATCATCGGACGGAAATAGCTCTGCGAAATGTGAGTGTCCTGCTTACAACCTTCGGGGATTACAGGCGTGGGTGCATATGTATATATGTAACCTACTCTAATTACTTAAGACTGACATTTAAAGTTTTTTTTTATGGCATAGGCCGGCAAACGAGCAAGTGGGTCACCTGATGGTAAGTGATCTCCACCGCCCATGTACGCCCACAATACCAAAAGAATCATGGGTGCGTTGCCGACCTTAAAGGAAAGGGATAATTAAGGAATTGGGAAGGGGAGGGGATTTGGGCCTCCGGATATCTCACTCACCGTACGAAAAGCAGCAGCAAGCTGCTACTTTACGCAGGTTTTCTGTGAGACAGTGGTAATGACCCGGACGAGCCGGCCCATACATGCTGTAGACAAAAGTGTCTACAGCGTGGCTCTACCACTGATAAAAATCATAAAACGAATTTTTGATTCGACGACGATGCGATCGGTGATCACGACAAAAAGGCGCAAGTCGCAACCGTGTCGAATTAGCCAATGAACACCCCCTTTGTTGTGTCTTGACAACAGCTAATATACATTCATCCTGCGGAGGATCTGTGCATTATCCTTAATTGGACGCCAATGTAGCTTTTGGAATAAAAAAGTTTTTAGTTGCGACATGTCACATAAATTATACCTCATTAGAAATACTTGCGGCCTAGGTTTCATACAGTTTCAGGGTAATTTGACCGTAAATATAGGATTCACACTATAAAATATGATAGTAATATATGTGTTGTACTCGTAACTACGTATGTAATTAATTTATAAATTTATTTTAATTTAGAGGCTTACGTCCAACAGTGGACGGCAACAGGCTGAAATAATGATTACTAATAATAATGATTGTATTAAGATGTTACAAATGGATTGCATTATTTGCCCGAATGTGTCCACAGGGATTAATGAATTAGAATCTAGAATAAAATTATTGGCTTGAACATGTCAGTATATAATTACATTTATTTTAACTCTGCCTCGATGGCACAATTGTAATGCGTACGCGTTACGATTGAGGCCTACGCTGAGGTCTCAGGTTAGAACGTCGGGTCGGGTAAAGTGGTATTGGGTTTTTCTGTTACGAAATGCTCAGTATCAGCTCGGAGTCTGGAATTTGTGCCTGGTATGGCGATAGGCTCGCCTCCTATCACGTAAGGGACGGAGATAAGCTCGGCGAAATGTGGGTGTACAGGTTACACCTCTGCCTACCTCTTCGGGGATTACAGGCGTGAGTGCGTATGTTAGAAGTAATTATCGCTGTACGTTTTCAACTAGTTTACGAAAGTTGATTTTCATAGACAAGAGTTACATTCCTTGTTTATAAGTTGAACTGCATTTTATGCAGTTCTTTTATATTAGGTAAAAAAACATTTAGTTAATATCCTCAGACAAATTATATAACCCATTTTGTCTTACACCTTGTTCATCCGAAGTAATGAGTAATCCTCCATTCGTACAAATTTGTCTCACGGCGCTATGTTACCAAGAGCGTGTGTCTAAATTGTACAGCCATTTGCATTAAACACACGTCTTCCCGTCTAAAAATTAACTAGTATATGTCTTTGACGTCTTCTGTCGTTTGGTTCTGTGGGGCTGTAGAGTAATAACTAGCGAATTCTAGTGTTGTGATGTTGGTGCGAATATTACACATTGAAATAATTCGACGTTCAGTCTCTCCCGTGACCACGAAGACTAAAAAGCTTTCGAAACGTCGGGACTAAAATAAAATTAAACCGCGATATAATCCGTATAAACTAGTTTTATTTCAATGAATTTTAGTGTTTTTAATAACATTGGCCAGCAAGCGAGCTAATGGGTCTCCTGATGGTAAGTGATATTCACCGCCCATGCAGACCCACCGTACCAGAAGAAATATAGACGCGTTGCCGACAAGTAAACGGATAAAGGACTGGGAAGGGGAATGGGATTTCGACCTCCGGATATCTCACTCACCATACCAAACGCAGCAGCAAGCCGCTACTTCGGTTTCCTGTGAGATAGTGGTAACAACCTGGTCGAGCCGGCCCATTCATGCTGTACACAAAACTGTCTACAGCCTAACTCTACTACTCTTAAGTTTATTGGCAACGATGTATATATAGCTTTGTTCAAAAGTTAACGATTTTTTTGTACTCAGTATCCCATGGTATAACTAAAGTGAATATATTATAAGGCGACTAAGAGATACGGACAGGGAAATATTTAGGTGCACGTTTTCACTAACCTTCCCTTAACGTAACAACCAACACAAGTCAAAATAGAGTGAAGCGAACATCGCGTTGCGGTTGGTCTATTTTTGCATGATCTAAGCGAAATGTAGTAAACACCAGTGTTAATCGCAGTGCTGTTAGCTATACCATCAAGTACAAAGTACATTAGTATTGTTTTAACAAGGAGACTTGGATTCAGAAAGTCCAAAAAAATTGTTTCGAGTTATGCAGAAATTACTCGAATACAGTACAAAGAACATTGAAGACTTTTGGGAGTCATGTAAATGAATGCAGCAATTTCGACGCATTTTATCAAAACGTTGTTTGTAGTACGTAGTTAGGTATCTATGGACTCTACTACAACATCGTGTTTTGACTGCACAATTGTTATTATCAGTGTCTACTATCATTGAACGATTTATGTACCTATAAATTGTATTACAAGATTTAACAATTGGAGACACATTTATCACTGTCAGTAAGTATTTTCTGTAACATTCCTGTATAATGATTGAATATAAGCCCCGTATTATACTGTCGCGCTGATGGGCACGGGCCTCGTCCATGAATGCGAGGGGTTAGGCCTTAGTCCACCACGCGGGTCTAATGCGGGTTGGTAGACTTCACATACCTTCGAAATTCTTATGGAGAATGCAGGTTTCCTCACAATGTTTCCTTCCCCGTTAAAGCAAGCGATAATTCACAATGAATTTACACGTAACTTTGAAAAGTCAGAGGTGTATGCTCTTGGGGCTTGTTTCGAAACTGCGACTTTCGTTTTGACAGTCCATACCACTCCCCGCTGAGCTATCGCTAGGTACTTCCTAATATTCTTGTAGAACGCAATAAATAGTACTAGTTGTCCCGTATTGGTCGAAATTAGATCTCTATAATAATATACTTTTTGTTCCATAACGTCCGCAAGATTTGGCATCTCTTTACTTTAGGGTCGGTAACGCGCCCATAATTCTTTTGGTATTGAGGGCGTACATAGGCGGTGGAGATCACTTACCATCAGGTGACCCACTTGCTCGTTTGCCGGCGGACGACATCAAAAATAATCATTCACACAGTGACAGTATAATATGAATGTTTTATTCCCAATGGAGCCACAATGTAAAACTGGATTAGATTGAATGTATAATGTACGATTTTACAGATATATATAGCTTTCTGCACTTCTCTTCTATATAAACTTTTAACTGTCAAATCTCAGCCCTACGTGCGCGCATATTGCTTAAAACGGGGTCCAAATTTTTCTCTTCACGTATTAATATATAGAAGATAACTTAGCAGTGTCCTTGTAAGTAAGCAACCGTTTAACATACTAATGTGTAAAGTCAATTTATTCAGAGGCGGCTGAGTGAAGACACTTCGTATTAATTATAAAGAAAATGGATTCTCGTAACGTTGTTACGCCTGTACTAAAATGGGGGGCAGACTGTAAAGTAATTAGATACTTTATATGGCATACTACTTAAGGATTTTTTAATTCAATCGTTTTTTTATTTAGGAATTTTATACCTTAACAACGTATTAGATATTATTCTTATGGTTTGTTGAAAGTCGGTATTTGTATTCCTTGTTCGATATAGCTAAATAGATAAAATGATTTTGATGCCGACTTCTATTCTTTTTATTTTATAGCATAGGCCGGCAAACGAGCGAGTAGGTCACCTTGGTGATAAGAGATCTCCACCGTCCATGTACGCCCACAAGACCAGAAGTATCATGAACACGTTGTGACCTTAAAGGAAAGGGATATTTAAGGGATTGAGGAGAGGACGGTGATTTGGGCCTCCAGATATCTCACTCACCATACGAAACGCAGCAGGGAGCCGCTACTTTACGTCGGTTTTCTGCGAGACAGTAGTAACGAATTCATCCACAGTTTTGACAAGGGAACGTCATTTTGAAGTATTCTTCTTCTTTCTTGGTTAATGGCGAGGAGCATAGAGTGTAGTTATTCCGCCAATGTCACGTGGTGGACATTTTGAAGTCAATTGCGTACAAAGCGAACGTGTCGCTCGATGTCACACACTTAAAAATGTTCTTCAAGCATATTTCTGATGTTAAAATGTGTTATAGTTGATCGATTCAACATTAAAAATACAACACACAATTAAATAATAAAGAACTTTTCCATTATTAATTGACTACAAAGTCCATTATTTTAAGCTGTTATACTAAATTGTTTGATTAAAACACATTGATAAATATTAAACACGTTTTGTATTCCAAAATCGCTTACGCTAAGCTTCAATGCATAGTTGATGAGTAATCTACTCAACGAGGCAAACACAGACAGTATTCAGAAGTACTTCGTACACCCTTCACGAAGCGTGAAGAAAGTCAAAGTGTCTGGCCACGTATTAATCGTGTACATAAATAAGATCGATGTGTCTGTCTGTGCTCGTTTGAATTTTTTGTAGGTACTTTGAATCTTTTCCGTTGGCGCTGGTTAACACAAATCTAAACTGCCTTGGTGGTGCAGTTGTTGTAACTACGCGTTACGACTGACACTGACGCTGAGGTCTCGAGTTTGATCTCCGGGTTTTTCTATTATGAAATGCCCAGTATCAGCTCGGAGTATGGAACTGTGCCCAGTATGACGATTGGCACGCCCCCTGTAACATCATGGGACGGAGATACGCTCGGCGTGTGGGTGTGGGTGTACTGGTTACACCTCTGCCTACCCCTTCGGGGATTACAGGCGTGAGTGCGTATGTACAAATCTAAATATTAAATAATTAAATTAATTTTAGTTGCACTGCTAAAATGTTGATATGAAAAGAGAACTACGCAACCTGACCATGACCATTTATTTACCTTTATAATTCATGTAATTTCTGGCCTTCAATTGGGTTAAGAAATGAAAATTTATAAGTTAGGACTTTTTATAAACTATCCTGGAGTTTATGATGTGAATCTCAAAATGATTATTTTTGTATTTATTTCACATCGATATTTCAAACTGTTAATTTGATCTCGTCCACACGGACGAAGTCGCGGGCTCAAAGTAGCATATTACTTAAAATGCTTACAACGCCACACCATATGCCTAGAAAGACGTCACTTATTTACCTTAAAAGCGACGTATTACATTAAAGGGATGAAAGCTGTTTTTAGAGGCATGAATTTTAAATTACATTTTACGTAACGTGGTGTGTGTGCTTGAGGCCGTCGAAATTTTTGTATTTTTTTGTTGTACGAGATTTCACCAAAATGTATGGATAATCGAGACGCGGTTGATGAAAAGTTAAAGGCGTTATTAAAAAAATATATTTGTGTCATTTTTTATCATTGTGTTCGGGTATATTGGGGTTATTTAACACATTAGTTTGTACGCCTGGCCGCCTGCCTGACGTCAACCTTTCTGGGGTGAAACAAAAAAACTGTCTGAGGGAAAACATATCTTTAATAATTATATTTTTTACGTAAGATGTGCGAGTAGCATACACTTTCACAACACATCTCTACAGCATCCGCGAAACCTGTTCAGATAAACATTAAAGCCTTAAACACATCCCGGATTATTCCGACGCGACGACGACGTCTAATTCGCTCGCATCCCAATCTGGCCCAGCGCCAAGGTTAATAAACCCTTTGTTTATCCTTGCATACCTTAAGTCACAGCCTCTTAGCTGCCTCGCCATACGTGAACGTACACGCAATCGAAACTCTATCTAAACGCGAAGCAATTAAAGTTTAAAATTGTGCAACGGATTACACGTATAAATAAGGCGGGATGTATCCTAAATAAATATACGGGGTAACGGCAACAGTGATTGTACACCGTCCATTATAATGTGACCCGCCGCACTGTGAACAATTGTCGTTAAAATGTATGAAGATATGCAAAAGTGCGGGTCTTTTTAAACTGGACTGCATGACAAAGAGGCGTAGCTTTTCAACTTTAATGAGTTTGTAATGCAAGGAAGTTTTTAAACTGAAATCATTTTTTTAATCAACTACAATTAATATTGTTTGTGTAAATAATTTTTAAAATTGTGTCACCAATTTTTCGTCTTTATAAAAATGAAAGGTTTTTTGGTGAGGAATTTCATCTACGTTCCTTGTGTAAGAAGTCTATTACTTTGCTAATGATTACAACTGTACTTGACCAGCGTTTCCACGTAAAAGTTCCAAGCTCGACTGCGTTCCCTCAATTAATAACGCACCCTCTTATATACCTCACCAACCACCTCCACCATGCCTCACAATCCTATATCTACCCACTTGATATTCTCCAGAGTATCCTCTATAACACCAATAAACGGTGCTATTACTATTATAAACCTAACACATGTAAGTACAAAATTCGCCATCTTTTTTTTCTGGGATTTTATCCATAATTACAAAAAGCGTAATATAAAGCTATTTATTTTTCAGTATATCTGACGTATAATTAACGTGTAATTGTTTTTATTACTATTTTATTGATTAAATGTCAAGATCATTCTGCCCACGAATATGAAATATAAATGCGGTTAACGTACAAGAATTACTGGCATTTACTACCGTGTTTACATCTCATATGATAGTATCTATAAAACTATGATTAAAGGAAATTACACAAGAAACTACAATTAGCGTCAAGGATTATTGACTTTTACTATAAAAAATATATATTTTTGCTTCATGGTTCCGCCAGTATGTTTTTCCAATAATTCATACGGGATAAAAATTTGCCTATGTTACTCTCCGGCCCATAAACTTGATGCACAAAAAACATGACGATCCGTTGCTTCATTGTTGCATGAAATAAGGTTGAACTAACAAACATGTTCTCGCATTTACAAGTGTAGAAACATAATACAGATTTAAGATTATTTTAACGGCGGCTTGCCGAGACGACTGGAATCTGTCCAATTCGATGATCAGACTTGAAGTACTTATCAACATTACTTACGCCATATCTTAAACTATTAACTTTTATGTTCGCCGTAATCGAATATTTTAAAAAACATATTCCCCTACAGCTACTAAATCATCGAGGCGCGATATTTACAAGCCATGCTTAGACGTTTCAGCGCGTACATACGTTATTCACTTACCATAATATAAAACCTACCCTATCTCCATTGGATAAAGTTCAAAATGACGCAGTTTGCGTGCAGTTTATTTGTATGCGGATGGGGCATAAAGGCCCCCCATTCATGTCCCGTGAAAGCTTGCATAGACAAACAGACACGGGGCCCGTAAAAATGATTTATCCCTTAGCTTATCGAGCTGTGTCGAACTCTATAAAAAACGTTAGATCGTGTTCTGTGATAACAGATAATATCGACAGAGGGGTGATTTAAGACGTAAAGGTAAGAATTTCGGGTGTCAATTAAATATTTTTGTGTGCTGTTAAAAATGATGAAGTTTTTAGTGTCGGCGTGTCGTGTTGCGTTTTTATTATACATCTGTATAAAATATTACTCGAAATAACATGGCAAATATTAAAAACAATAACTCTGAGAAATTATCATTGCAGTACCTACGTAAGTCAAAGTTCCTTACTCTGTTTGTTTATAGGCAGTCATGGAGCTTGCCATCAGGCGAACTACAAACTCACCTAGTCATTTATATGTAAAAAAAACTGTTTTAAAAGTAAAACATACGCACTCACGCCTGTAATCCCCGAAGAGGCAGGCAGAGGTGTAACCAGTACACCCACATTTCGCCGAGCATATCTCCGTCCAATTATGTGATAGGGGGCGAGCCTATCGCCATACCGGGCACAAATTCCAGATTCCGGGCTGATACTGAGCTTTTCGTAATAGAAAATCCCAATACCACTACCCGACCCGGGGTTCGAACCCGAGACCTCAGCGTTAGCCTTAATCGTAACGCGTACGCATTACAACTGCGCCACCGAGGCAGGCAGGCTAGTCATTTATATCTAAAAAAAAACTATTTTGAAAGTAAAACTCAAAAAATATAAACAATACGTAACTACAATACAAGCATTGCCAATAAATCTAGCATGTAGAGGCGATATAGTCTTTAATCTATCCATACGGACCGAAACTGCCGACAGATTTGTTAAAGCAATCACGAGGGAATGCATATCACAAGTCCAGACGTATGGTGAACGATAGTACACACTGACCGAGACATGTGACAGCCAACTTAAAATAACTTGACTAGAATTAATGTCATTTCACCTACCCTATTCACTTTTCTTCACCCTTTAGACCGGCCAAATTATTGCGCGTATTGTATGTCTGACAATATCATAATATTTATTTAGGAATCGATAATATTTAACATAACCAATCACCTGCCACTGTTAAAATTGTAACTTTACACAATATTGAAAATATACTTTTTGTATAGGACTCTCTTCTCTTCCACCTGACCTTATCCCACTGGCAGTGGGGTCGGCGAAACATGCTTTATATGTTACAGAAAGATTTGGCTTGTAGTTATTACGACAGGCCGCCCGCCTGTAATTTTTATACTTTTGACATCACGGTCTAAAAATAATAACATAATTGACAAAATGTAATTTATATCACCGCATTCTATCTAATAGTAGGTACTGGTATCGCTCAATTTAAGTCATGCGACAATAAATCACTGTCAATGTCATCCCATACTTGCTGGAAGTTAAGTTGTCTAAACTCACCGGCAGTGTGTACGTACGAGGGTGGTCAAACTAAACCGATGTGATTAATGAGTTTGACCCAGCGGTATCGGCAGATATCGGCTATCGCGACACGACCGGCTCCGCGGCGATCATTCTTGATTGCCCCCTATTGTTTTTGCTATACGCACTGCGCTACCGTGTGTAGTTATATATATTGAATATTGCAAACTGGGTTTGTTGTTGATATATGCTTGATGGGATTTAGAATATAAATGATATTACGATCAGGTTACTATGCTACATGCTACAAATCTTTCAATTTTGGAGAGTTTAAGAATTATTTATCCTAGGTAGGTTAAAGAATAACAACTTCATTCATCCATACATCTACTACGAGAGATAGAGCCATGCCGTATACAGTTTTGTCTACAGCACGAATGGGCCGGCTTGGGCGTACCACGGTCTCACAGAAAATCGATGTAAAGTAGCGGCTTGCTGCTGCGTTTCGTATGGTAAGCGAGATATCCGGAGGCCCAAAACACCCTATCCTTCCGAATCCCCTAATTATCCCGTCCTTTAAGGTCGGAAATGCGCCCATCATTCTTGTGGGATTGTGAATGTTCATGGGTGGTGGAGTGGTACCTTCAGGTACCCACTTCAACCCACTTGCTCGTTTGCCAGCCTCTGCCATAAAAACACATACACAAAATCCACCTCACTCCTATGGGTAATGTAATTAGATTGATACATAGTCCTGACCCCACATTAGGTTAACCTGTATCGTGGGCATCAGGAACTAATAGGGACTTGCGGTCCCACAACGCCCAGACCCGAAACAAGTATTTGTGGATCACACAAACATTTGTCTCAGTGCGGGAATCGAACCCACGGCCTTTCGCTTCGCAGCCGGCTACTCGCCCACTGCGCCACGCACGCTGTCAATAATGTATATAGATATTAAGTTTTTATATACTTAAATCAGGGTCAATACACGGCCGACTAGCGCCAGTCATCCATCATAGTTATAGAATATATTTGATACAGTTTGATTGACACAATTGTCCATTATCTAAAGACGATTAAAATTTTAATGTTACGAAATCGACTTACAGTAGTGCGATTAAAGTTGGCGCTTGACCAATTATATTTTTTTACGAAGTATTATGAATAATTATGCGATCAATGGTATGATACTGGTCATCTGATACTGGTATGTCACTCAAGAGAAAAGTGAGTACATCAAACAGAATTGGGTCAACATTTGACAAGGTGGTAGATCCCTCGTATGCGAGAGGCCGTCTGGGTGGGTTCCACCGCTTTGTCTATTTCTACCGCCACTGTGTGTAAGCCCTGTTGTGTTCTAATTGAAAGGACATTGAAGCCAGTGAAATTACTGGGCATTAACTTAACAACTTATATCTCGAGGTGACGAGCGCATTCTAGTGTCATGTAGTGCTTTGTTATTCAAAGTTCTGTGGGGCGTTGCTTCTGTTTATGAGCAGGTGTGGCGTGTACCATCGTCAACCCCCCTGGGGAGAAAACACCCAGACTAGAAAATATATTTGTGTTTTACACAAACAGTTTATCTCGGTGCGGGAATCGAACCCCCGGCCTCTCGCTTAACTCGTCCACTACGCCACGGAGGCTGTCATTTATATTCATAATGTATTCAAATTAAAACCGCACAGATCTTATCCCGAGACCTACCCCATTTTCCCTTTATGCCTCGAAAGTGAGACCGTTAGCCAGTGTCTCGTCAAAATGCGGTCTTTTCTATTGTGCTACGTGACGTACTAATGGTTTTTTAACGTGGAAAAAATGTAAAGAATCTCCGCTTGTTGAAAATGAGCCATGTTGAGCGCTCTCGCGGAAAAAATAAATGGTATTCTTGCATAATTTATTCACTGTTTTGGTTGCGAATCATCTTATCCAGCTGCGTAAGTTTACGGAACTGCAGTTAAGCATATTCTTCTAAATCTTTAAGGTTTATTAAATTTAGCGGTCAGGAGGTATCGCGAGCGATAAATTCAAAGCAGTGAGGACCTGGAGAAGATCGTCGGAGATGTACTAATCAGAAAATCTAGCCCTACAAATCTTTAGGTACTTACTGATTTTTATAACACAGATATTCTTACGTACTATCAGAAATACACGGTATATTAATGACAGTTTTTTTAATAAACTTGTTTTTTACTTTTGCCGATTCAATGACTTTGTCTGTATTACATTGACGGCACTTTCCGCCATTATATAATAAAATACATTTTGGCAAATATAGTACCCCGCCGAGGACATTCAACTCTGTGCCCTGGGAACGCGTGCTGGGGTGTGGTGGGTCTTCAGCCCCATTAGGGCAACCGCACCTAAATCCTCACTCATTTTAATCACTTGTACCCCGCTGGCTTTTATCATGCGTGTTGTTGATGACCGTATCTGTTTACAACCTCTAATAAACCTTGTTAATCTTGTATAAGGTCTACTTTTCTTTAGCTGATAAACATTAGTCGATTCGCAAAAGGAAAACACCTACGCAATGTGGGTAGAACGTAAAAGCTACGTTAAGATGGGGATTGCCCTAGTGCGGGTGATTTTTTGCCATGAAATTGCCTTAGTTTTTATACTTTATTTCTACAGGTTTGATCGTTCAATGGCTAAACGTAATATATTCCTTATGAATGAGCTTAGAAAACAATCGAGTGGTATCAATTATTTTAAACGGTGACCTCCAAGGATTCACTGTAAAAGGTTTTTTTACCACGTTACTTGTAAGACTAAGAAGTTGATTTCTGTTTGTGAACAAAATAGAGTTTCATTAGTTAATTTGAATCTGATAAAACACTACTTTCCAATAATGGTCATACAAATCTGTTTGATGCAAACCTCCAGAGGGAAGATTCTGTACTGACCTTCTTTTGTTCAATCGATCAGATGTCATACATACGATACATCTTAAAGATATAATGTCAATGAACCCGCCTACTTTAAACTCATTAAGTTATCCAACGGCAAAGCCGTATACATTCTACACCCCCGTACAATAAAGTTGTAAATTACACATCAGCATGAGTCACAGCAAGAAATAAACCAATATCAGGTAATAAAGTCGCACAATTTATTAATTTACGTAAGACGAGATGACTGGATTACATATTACGGTGCTGAAATAATAGAATATAATTACACACAGTCTATCATATGTTTTTGCTTCAATCAATCAATCTCTTGTTAGCTAGAGCAGACGCGGCAAAATCGTTGGACGACATTCTGCAATATCTACCTTAAGTTGGCAGTACATTAGTACAAAAAGTATGTAGAATTTTTGCTGGGAGGAGTGTACCAGATATTTTTGTACTCGAGTGTATAGCGATCACCGTAAACATGGCCAAATGCCAACACAGTGGCTCGTTCAGACGAGTCCTGTTCCGGAATCATCCAATGACTTTAGGCCGGCATAATTCTGCCGATCGTCGAGAGACGCAATGTCTCTTGATGGTCGACATTACATTTGGACTGCACTATACTTAATATAACTGCCTCTGATTGAGGCTAACGCTGAGGCCTCGGGTTCGATCCCCTGATCGGGTAAAGTGGTATTGGGATTTTCTATTACGAAATGCAAGGTATCAGCCCGGAGTCTGGAAATTGTGCCCGGTATGGCGATAGGCTCGCCACCTATTACATCGTGGGACGGAGATGCCCTCGGCGAAATGTGGGTGTACTGGTTACACCTCTGCCTACCCCTTCGGGGATTATAGGCGTGAGTGCGTATGTGTGTGTACTGAACATCAGGTCCAGTGTAGTCACTTTGCCGTGCCAGGATGAAAAAATGATTGTGATTGAGATAAGGGTTATGGAAGTTTTTCCTATTTCATTTGTTGTAGTGTGTAACCTAATGGACTAAATTGATCATCAGTCCATTTCGATTAATCAAACTTTTTATTGTCAGAGTTTGTACAAAGCAACTTTGGCCATTGTACCATCAGGTTTTTTTGGACTGCTATAATATAGATGATGACAAGGTTTTTTATAGAGAGAAATGAGTGGGTCATCTGATGTTAAGAGATCTCTACCACCCTTGAACACACTGTACTAGAAGAATTTGGGTTGGACGTTGATTATTGGTTTTAGAGAATGCCCTTTGCAACTTTCTTGACACTGAGACTAGATCGGAATGATATTTTGAACATTTAAAATTACGAGAATTGGCCTGCAGATAATTGATGTTTTTCATCCATATTCTGACAAAACATGACTCGTTTACCCCGAAACACTAACAATATTTTTTAAATATATAGCGAATGTATATCTCCACAGACAAATAAATACATCGATCATTCTGAACTTCCCCATCCATATATGTGAGAACATTGAAACATTGTTTACATCCATTTCAAAAATACACCTACCCTCGTCAGTTATAAATAACCAATGTTTACACATTCCATATGCATTCAGACGTGTGTTTAACATCTTTAATTAAACTTACTAATGTTATAAAACAAAGAAACTACTTAACCACGGTACTAATTATAAAAACGCTACACATAAAAGCAGATTACTTTTTTAATGTATAGGCCGGCAAACGAGCAAGTGGGTCAACTGATGGTAAGTGACTTCCACCGCCCATGTACGCCTACAATACTAAAATAATCATGGGCGCGTTGCCGACCTTAAAGGAAAGGGATAAGTAAGGAATTGGAAAGGGGAGGGAATGTTGGCCTCCGGATATCTCACTCAGCGTACGAAACGCAGCAGCAAGCTGCTACTTTTCGCCGGTTTTCTGTGAGACAGTGGTAACGACCCGGACGAGCCGACCCATTCATGCTGTAGACAGGACTGTCAACAGCGTGGCTCTACCACTTAGCAACTCACTGTCCAATATAAAAACTACAATGGATAAGTGTAATATAAAATCTAAATGTTTCTAAATAAATAATTTCTTTAGATCATGCTCCGGTTCTTTCGTGCGTCTGGAAATTTAATATTTTTATTTTCTATTGGATGGGACTTTCTGAAAACACTCTCCGACAGAACGTTCAACTGTCCGCTTTTATACTTGATATTATTATTTTATTTAGTGCTTATTACGAGAACAATAATGTCGGACACAATGGAATCTTCTTAATAATGTGATGATAAATGATTAGTTTTCTGTCTATTGCAAGATGAGATGTTATGTTAGATTAAATATCTCTCGGTTAATGAGAATGACATATTTATATAATGAAGATTTTATTTCTATAGTTACTAGTGGTGCTATTGTACCAAATTCTGTTATTATTTTTAGTTTAGGTGTTAAATTATACGCATAATTAACAATTATAGTTAATTGACGTACCTGAGAGCGTCTTTGATTGTTAAAATTCGACAAACTAAATGTTGGCCTCAAAGTAAACTAAATAATACTCTTATGATTCGTTTTTATATCCACGCATCAACTAATTCCTTGACATGATTTAGTTCAACATTTAAAAAAATCGCTGAAACTTACATTAACAACTGATAGGCAGTTACGAAGTTTGATGAGGCTGTATGTTTATTGTGTCGTAAATCTGGCCGAGAGATTTATCTTTATAAGAATTGTTGAGCCGCAAGTTATGTTCGACATGTATCGAACTTGTGAGATTTCGCGATTATCTTTGCGGATTTGTTCTGAGAATGTTTTGAGTTATGTGGTCTGTATGTAGATTTAACTGAATGTCGCTTTATGCACGGTTTTATGTACTTAAGTTGGTTTATGAGTTACCGGACTACTGAATTTGAATCACATGGTTTTGTGTACAGTTGGAAGTGAATTATTACATCATACAGTAAAATGAATATTTGAATTGAATATGTTTGGATGGTATACGGTACAATCGAGAAAGCAACCTGACTGTCAGTGATAATCGCTACTCATGGATGTGTCGCTGAACTTTGAGGAAAGGAAATAGGATTGCTGCCGCGCTATCAATAAGGGAGTAATTCAGATTTTTAAGTAGTAATAAGTTAGTTACTTATAGATTAGAAATCGACATAATAAGCTGATATCGAACCTATATATTTGTATAGCTCAGTTTAGTTAGAAATCATACTTTCTCATTTTGTCATAAGCGCAGTAGAATTGAGAACTTGTAAGCTTCTGCCATCTGTTTATTCTTGTTAAGTGTTATTCATTTTGTTAGTAACATCCTTATCATTACCCTCATTGCAAGGGTCTGCAATATCTTTATAACGGCATCATTTAGTAAAAATGCACCGTAAATCGAAGTAATAATGTTGCGCTGTGGAGGCATTACATTTGATGTAATTTCAAAATAATATATAAATTGTTCGATTTTATATAAAATGTATAAATTTTGAAATACATCATAATTTGGCTATAAGCCATTTGAAATACAAACGTCTCTTCATCAACATAATAGACAAACACCCTTCGAGCCTTAACCACAAATACGTAATACAAAATTAAAAAATTGTGTGTGATATTTAAGATGATTTACAGATTAATAAACATCTGCTATTGGCAAATCACTCCTTTATAACAATCATCTCACGCGATGTCGTTAACTGCAGCGATTTCCTCGCTTAATATTTATATTACCAGCTTTCCTCTGTGACCTATAAAGCCCACGTTTATTCCAATAAACCATTAAAAACATTATAACTTCATGTTAACAATAAATTATACGTTTTATATTGGCATTAGAACAATGTTGGGATGTACTAATGAAAATACAAAGTTTGTGGAAGTCAATTTAAATTTTGAGGAAATTTTACATAGTCCATTCTATTCATCATAATTTCCTGCCTCAATTTAGAAATTGGATTGCCGCAAATGATAAAGACCCTTACTTACCCTTGACCGCAGTAACTAGCGTTCTGTTACTTTTTTAGCATGTCTATAATATCTGTGGCTACTAAAAATGTACATCGTTGGTGCCCCACGCAAAAATCCAGCGGCAAAATCAATTATAATGGCAGAGAGTTTGGTAAATTACATTCGTATTAGATACCACATTCCGAGTACGTAGGAAGAAAATCCTGCAACAGTTGGCAACGTTTCGACACAGGGCATGAGTCATATGATGATAGGCCAACGGATTACACTTGATGCATAATGTCATAATATTTGAAATGCGACGTATAAATTACGAGATGATTAGGTGTAAATTATTTACTGAAGATTTTCATCGAATGGTGAATCATTTCGTGGTTTAATTGGTAATAGGCCAATTTATCAAAAATATGCGGTAATACATGTGAACTTTACGAAATGGAAAATATAGATGTTGGTGGTAATGGAACACATAAGTAAGACGCATAAGGTTTTACTCTTTGGTTTTTTCAATAAGAAAGGACAAAATAATAAAAACTACATTGTCAAGCGTTCGCTATTACACAGGTTAGTGGTTTCGAAGTGTTAAATACATGGAATTAAATAAAAAATTAAACGATAATATCGAAGGATAACTGTTAATTAATCATTATTTCACATGGCCTATGCAAGTCTAGCCTGACCACATAACCTGGGTGGGCGTATCCCAACTAGGATCGAGTTATTATCGCGCATAAATCCATAATGATTGGCTGTCTTGCAGGCGGATAAGTGGGCATTACAAGTGATCGGTGTAAATGAGGCGTCACGACGAATTAGCCCTCGTTCGGCGTTTAATGCGTCGGCAGTAATGAGAGTTTACATCGCGCGTTGGCGCAGCGAGCATTGTTTGTACAGGGATTGCTAACTGTTCGTTCTTTATTATTTCTGTATTATTAAAAATATTTTTGTATAATGTGTTAAATCTAACGCGGAAGAGACGTCGAGTCGGTCGTGAATGCATGTGTGTGATCCAGAGGTACGATCTCCCGGACGGCCCATAAAGTACTGACCTAAGGTTTTGGAGGGAGATATGGGAGATATTGATCTTACTACGGGGGATACTCAAGATCGGGTGAAGTAAAAGAGTTAGTGGAAGGTGGATCCTAGCATTAAGCCGGTATAACGCCAGACAGAAGAAAAATGTATTTAATCTAACGGCGAAGTTCCGATGATCGTGTGCCTAGAGTCAGTGACATCGCGGCTTTGCGTTGTAGCATGTAAATCTATGGGAGACTATCCGACGGTAGCGTCACCAGCGCATGACGTCACTAGCTGTCAAGCTGAAATTAAGTAGGGTATTAGCAGCTGTTGGTAGGCGAACGCGTCCCTGACACCAATGTCTGACACTTGATGGGAACATAGAAAGTCAGCCTTTAGGATCCAGCATAATCTTTGCGAATTTAGTCTAGCCTCATTCGTTGGTTTAATTTGTCACGATAATAGTTTATTGTAAAGACCTACTTTTTAGATATTACTTGCCAGTTAAAATGTGCTTTTTTCCTATAATTATTAACAATGTAACTTTTTTCCAGGTAATGTGAACTGCTGTTGTGGACTATATGCTGATGTATGGGTAAAAGTTGTCTTCTTTAATTATAAGCTGATATCGTATAATGTTATCAAGAGTGTTTACCTAGTCTCCTAATACCAAATTTTTTATATTTTTTTGGTAAAATTTAAAATTATACATTACACTAGCTGTCCCGCGCGGTTTCACCCGCAACTACAGCAGCGCCATCTACCGGGTCCAATTGTGAATCTAAACCATCCAGGGCGCCACCCAAACGCATACAAAAAATTCATTCAAATCGGTCCAGCTGTTTAGGAGGAGTTCAGTCAGATACACACGTACAGTAGAATTATTTATATAAAGATAAGAGGTACGTACGGGGTATGATAAATAAATCAGGTAATGTAGAATCAACACCATTTTACACGAATATATAATATTACGAAACAATACCAGCGGCTCACAATAAACTACATTATAATTAAATTATTTTAACACATATCTTAGGTAGAACAAAAGTGCATTACACAGTAAGGATTTTAAACACTGATTATTGCAAATATTTATGTAAAATTCAACAAAATGTAGATCCAACTATATTCTAGATACATTCATAGGAGGGGAATGCGGGACGCCCCAAACACTGTTGTGTTCTGGGTTGAATCAAATCAAATCAAATTATTTATTGAATCCATAAAATGTTATACTTAATTTAGATTCAGTAAAATGTTAACTGTACCGCCAGTTATCAATATAGAGACATCATACAAAATTATTCATAATAGTACTTTATAACTAAACATGTATCTGCATTGGTTTTGATTTCGTATGTTTACGATATACCTTCACAATCAGCTTTTGTCATGCTGTAATACATTCGAGAGCACGTAATGTCTCCGCTTCGAGTTGATTTACTACAGACCAAGAATACAGTTCGTGATATGACAATCCACGTCGATCATCGTACGGTTCATGTTTGAAATGTTGCATTAAGGTGCAATACATATATGCACTCACGCCTGTAATCCCCGAAGGGGTAGGCAGAGGTGTAGCCAGTACACCCACATTTCGCCGAGCGTATCTCCGTCCCATGATGTGATAGTGGGCGAGCCTATCGCCATACTGGGCACAAATTCCAGACTCCGGGCTGATACTAAGTATTTCGTAATAGAAAACCCCAATATAATTTTTTCCAACCCGGTGATCGAACCCGAGACCTCAGCGTCAGTCTCAGTCGTAACGCGTACGCATTACAACTGCGCCACCGAGGCATTCGGTGTAAATATACATATCATATTTATAAGTGACACGTTAATGTGATTACAAGTGTCTAATATCCTCTTACGGGATATTTTTTGTGTCATCAAGAATCTAGGTCTTAGCCGATGGATGGTCTTAGTCTTAGCACCAATAGACTTGCAAAAACTACATCTTACACTTCGAACTTTTTGCTATACACTTGCAACGTCATTTAAAATCAGACATTAATCATTATTATGTTTTGTTTTTACAATGAGATTTCTCCTATGCTTTATCAGTACACTGTATGTTAAATATAATGACTATTGATGTTTTTTTTCTTAGTCTTCAGTAATTAGAGTAGGTTTTAAAAACTGACAAATCGAAAAAGTAAATAAAAACAATCGGTTGTTACAAACAAGCCTTTATCGATCACCATATTGGATTTAGTATGATGTCTCTCACTTTATTGCTTTATACTTCATCAAATCCTTTCGGTTGAGATCGTGTCAAGAGGTATGTAATATAATAAGGAAGGTATAACCATTACCTTGGAGCGGCGGTCATTAACCGACTTAAAAAACGAAGAGGTTCTCAATTGGCGCGTATATTTTATTCTTGCTTTTTCTGTCTGTACATTGATTTCTCCGCCAATTGTGGGACGATTTTGTTGGAAAATTTTCATTCGATAGAGTTTAGCTGCGATGTGGTCCCATATAAATTTGATTAAGATCTGATGACTGAGTACGAAGTAAAAAATGAAACTCCTCAACGGACAACAGTACACTCGTCGCGATTGTATTATTGTATTGAAATTTACACGTTATTGCTGTAACTACCACTAAAAATTTAAAAATAAAATTAATTTTTAATAAGATTTCATCTAAACGTAGTAACAGGTGATGTTAAATAAAAGTTTGTAAAAATTTAATAATTTTTTGTTTCTTCACAGTGTTTATTGCTGACTGGAAAGCTACTTGCTTTCGTAAGCATCCGCTGCGCCGTCGAAATTATAAAATGAAGTTCGAAAACAAAATATTAATTTTTAATGCACAATTTATTTTCCATTCAATCAAATACGCCATTATGCATTCGCTTTAATGAATCGAGTTAAAATTGATTATTCAAGTGCAGTGCAAAGACACATCGCAACCAGCCGCGCCGCCTGCATATTCGTGTATGAATTTTCAATAGGGCTCGATAGGCACCTTGGTTCACGCGTGGTGCCCGCGTAAGTGTTGATTTTGGCGGAAACGACCCCGAGGTGATATGAAATTTAAATAAGGCGACCATTGAAGGGTTAAGTTGTGAGTGCCCCGCGGCCGCCGTGACAATGATTCTTTGCCATGTGTTGATATTTATTGGACTGGATTATGTATAGAAGTTTGCTTCTAGACGAAAGGCTCGTGCTAGATGACGTATTTGACGCTAATGATGTTTCATTTTCAAAATGTATTTAAGAGATTTTTTTATATTTTAACGGAACAAAGACCGTGTGACTGTGAAGCGAGTTTATTATGTTGCATTTTAAAACCAGCTTTTTCTACTTCGTGTTATTGTCTCTGGTACCAATATGTTCCATGCTACAAAGAGGAATACCTATCATATATATATATGTCTTTTTGCTATTTTTGTTTCTGGTCTGAATGACGAAACGAGCATTTCCTTCACCTGATGGTAAGCGCCACGCCTGCCTATAAAAAAACACAACACCGCACAGAATTTTGAATTACAAAGCACTACATAGTACTGGACTGCGTTCGTAGCCCCGAAACATAAGTTGTTAAGTCGCATAATACAATGCCATTTTATATCGTTATAAAAGGGCAACAGAACAACTTAGCGACGAGCTAAGTATCGCTTGAGTAAGACCCAGAATTCGAACCCAGATCCCTCACAGCTCAATACTTCTAGACATATTCACAGATGACTGCCTCGGTGGCGCAGTTGTAATGCGTACGCGTTACGACTGTGGCTGAGGCTGAGGTCTCGGGTTCGATCCCCGGGTCGGGTAAAAGTGATGTTGGTATTTTCTATTACGAAAGGATCAGTCTCAACCCAGAGTCTGGAATTTGTGCCCGGTATGGCGATAGGCTCGCCCCCTATCACATCATGGGACGGAGATAGGCTCGGCGAAATGTGGGTGTACTGGTTACGCCTCTGCCTACCCCTTCGGGGATTACAGGCGTGAGTGCGTATGTATCTATGTATATTCACAGATTTTATTATCATAATTACGTAACGCGGGACACACGGACGCTTCAAATAGTCGCGTTTCATTAGCATTCAGTGCTTGGCGAAACAACGTTTATTCGCTCATTCAGCCGTCAATGGGGCGTCGTCTGGTCTCACGGTAAAAATATTCAACGTTGATTTGAACTAATAATTTGTATGCGAACTGCGCGCATTGTTCCATCAGTCAGCCGGAGCTGAATACAAGGAATTCATAGTGTAGGCTTTAACTGAGGAAATACGATTCATTATGTGCTACATATTGACGGATTCGGCGTCTAACTTGTATGATGATATGTTGGCCGACTGCGTACCTGTTATGTATGTATCAGTATAGCAAAGGCCGGCAATCTAGTAAGTGGGTACCCAATGGTAAGTGATCACCATTGCATATATACTTACATATACAACGTGTTACAGAAAGGTGTGGCCAAATTTAAGCAACATATAGTGTACGATACAAGTATTCCACCCCAGTAGTTCCAATACCCATTGCATTCTAGAACATAAATAAAAAAAAATCTTTTTATCGAATAAGTAACATGTCGATATTCGAGTTGAAACTTTAGACAACACTAAATGATTTACGAATACGAAATACGATGCGAATGAATTCTTAACTAGGCACAAGGTAATATAAATAATTTCTAGCGATGTGATCGATCTTAATAAACGAGTGATTAAAATTAACGTAACATTTTAGAAGGTCTCGGTTTTGATATGATCCGGTACATATGTACTTACTGTAGGGTGTATGTAATGACTCTACAATATGACCACACCTTTCTGTAACACGTTGTATGTAGTACCAGAACAATCACAGGTGCGTTGTCACTCTTATGTATGTGATTTATCTTTTGGGGTTCTTACTTTTCAGGCCCTCGATAATCTTACTCACCGCAATAACGAGTATCAAGCAGTGATACCACCCCGGTCAAGCCGGCCCTCTTGTGTTGTTAACAGAACTGGCTTCAGCTTGACTCTATATTATAAACAATTTTAATTCTCTTACTATTATATCCTACTACTATTATCAATGTGTAAGTTTGAATGTTTGTGAGTTTGTGAATTCGGATTGTTTGTTAGTCAATCACGCCTTAAAAGCTGAACGGTTTTAGGTCAAATTTGGCACACAGGTAGACCGTGACGTGGATTAGGACATAGGCTACTTTTTATCCCGGAAAAGGACGTTCACACGAGCGGAGTCGCGAGCATTTTAATACTTTCATTTTACTTATTAAACATATAACTGATGTCAGTGTTGTTTGTTCTTTATGTCTTTGTGTAGTATGAAACACAAGTCATTACAAGGGGCTCTATATATAGCGGCGGGCTGCGGCGTGGTCCGTCGTGTTCGTAGCCCATTAATACTCGTAACTAACAGACGTGCACTCAATGAACTTAAGTGTTATATTAAACGTTCAAATTTAAATTAAATTACATTTATAATCACATCCTTTTATAGAATTGTTTTCATACCTTCATCCAAACAAGTAACATTTTAATCATTACTAATACATACACCTACCAAACACACACATCGTCCTGACACCACTAAAGTCTTGTGTCGTGGGTATCTGGAACTACGAGTGACTTTCGGTCTCACAACACCCAGACCAGACAGAAACAAATATTAGCGGATCAAATAAAAAATTGTCTCTGTCCAGGAATTGAACCCGCGGCCTCGCATTTCAAAGTCGGCTACTCGAAAAAAGGCGAATTCTCGTACGAATAACCCTTGAAACGCCACATTGTACAACATTTCATACGCACTCACGCCTGTAATCCCCGAAGGGGTAGGCAGAGGTGTAACCAGTACACCCACATTTCGCCGAGCGTATCTACGTCCCTTACGTGATAAGGGGCGAGCCTATCGCCATACCGGGCACAAATTCCAGACTCCGGGCTGATACCTGAGCATTTCGTAATAGAAATACCCAATACCACTTTACCCGACCCGGGGATCGAACCCTAGACCTCAGCGTTGGACTCAATCGTAACGCGTACGCATACACAACAAACAACATTTCAATACTAAATTAATTACATGAGGTAATAAAAATAATAAAAGTACGTCAACAGCTCGGGCTGACAATGAGTACACATGGCCGTCAAGGACATGCGACACATCTGGCCAACACCGAGCACTGATTACAGTTCACACGATCACTTTTGTACGCTAACTAGCTTAATTAACATTAATGAGGGCAGTTGTTTGACGCTGTGTGATAAAATAACCGAGTTTTTGCATTAATTGTTTTTTTTTTTACTTTTATTGTAGATATTCGGGGTGGCGTTGCTTCGTTTTTAGTTATAGTACTTGATTTTTTTGCTTAGCTTTGTTGAAGGGACGAGCAGAAGCAGGTTTATTATTGAACTGGGTCAGGAGACCAATTCTCGTAATTGTAAATGTTCAAAATAGCATTCCGATCTAGTCTCAGCGTCAAGAAAGTTGCAAATGGCCTTCTCTTAAACCAATAATCAACGTCAAATGTAAATATAGATCGTAATGAGATTGAATGTAGAATAAAAGTTGACTGAAGCCAAAACGGTATAATGCTACTGCTAATGCTAGGTGCATTTGACGTTGATTATTGGTTTAAGAGAATGCCATTTGCAACTTTCTTGACGCTGATACTAGATCGGAATGATATTTTGAACATTTAAAATTACGAGAATTGGCCTCCAGAACTCTGTTCAAAATAACCTTTTCTAAAGGGCTAACACACACTACCGCTTTGTCTATTTCTGCTGCCAAGTAGCAGAGTGTAAGCACTGTTGTGTTTCGATTTGAAGGGCATTGAATCTAGTGAAGTTACTGGGCATTGTGGCATAATGATACTTAACAACTTATGTCCCGGGGTGATGACCGCAGTGCCATTCAGTGCTTTGTATTTAAAAATACGCCCAACAGTCCACACCTAGTCCTGAGCCTACACTAGGTGTAATATATACCCTGGGTATCAGAAACTGCGTGGTACCTATGGTCCCACAACACCCAGACCAGAAATAAATATTTGAGGATCCCACAAACATTTGTCTCGGTGTGGGGATCGAACCCGTGGGCTCTTGCATCACAGCCGGCTACTTGCCCACTACGTTTTGTGTGGTGTTGTGTCTGTTTATGGGCAGATGTATCGCTTATCATCAGGCGAGCGACCTGCTAGTTTTGACATTCAGACTAGTAAAAAAGAAACTGACTGTAGTACTTGATCTGCATCTAGTTGCCGTTATAAAACTTGTATTGACATCCTGACAGTTGCGGCCAGCCTACAACTACTCCGTCCAAACCTTCGATACTCCGTTGCGTCACTGATATGTCAATTCAGACAAACACACTTTATTATTATCATATAACAACAACACAGCCTAAAAATCATACAGTTAGTCAACGTGTTGGATGTAAGCGAAAAAGTATTTAATCTCTGTGCTTAGTTAGCCCTTAGTTTTTTTTAATTTCTTATGTATTTTTTGATTAGATTACTTTATTCAATACTTATTTAGACTTAAGCTGTACATAGAAACAATGATCGTGGATAAAAATAATAGCTCCGGCGTCACTCATAACTAAGTTCAGGCCGGTTGAGTTAAATTGCTCATAATGTACGCGGAGTGCGACATCCGAAAGGTTTTCTGTCGTTGATAGACTGTATGTTTTTTATACTGTGACAACAGTATGTCTCGAAGGGGACGCGCTTGTCAAAACGATTGATTGACTCGCACGCGCCGCTGGTCGCTACCATTGTTATTAGTGCGTTGGCATTTGCTAGGGTCGTAGGCTATCACGGTGCTGGAGTGAAATGTCAATGTATGTAAATAATACATACATACATACGTACTCACGTCTGTAATCCACGAAGGGGTAGGCAGAGGTGTAACCAGTACACTCACATTTCGCCAAGCGTATCTCCGTCCCATGATATGATAGTGGGCGAGCCTATCCAGACTCCGAGCTGATACTGAGCATTTCGTAATAGAAAAACCCAATATCACTTTTACCGGACCCGGTGATCGAACCCGGAGACCTCAGCGTCAGCCTCAGTCGTAACGCGTACGCAATACAACTGCGCCACCGAGGCGGTCAGTAATTAATTGACAGCCTCCGAGGCGCAGCGGGCGAGTAGCCGGCTGCCATGTGAGAGGCCGTGGGTTCGATTCCCACACAGAGACAAATGGTTGTCTAATCCACAAATATTTGTTTCTGGTCTGGGTGTTGTGGGACCGCAAGTCCCTCGTAGTTCCTGATACCCACGATACAGGTATACCTAGTGTGGGATCAGGACTATGTGTGTGACTGTTGGGTGTATTTATTTATTTATTTATAATGTCGTACTCGACAATGTCGTTACTGTTCATGACGCAAGTTGTGTCTGCACTGGTTGGCAATTCGGATCGCAAAGCAAAGAAGCAGTGCAACATATATGACGCGATGTAATGTAAAAGAAAACCGTGGTAGCAACTAAGAAAATTAATAGGATTGATGCATGAACTTGAATTCGAATATTAATGTATGCACAATAGAATTTAATTCAAAAAAGAAACCCCTATTATATTATTTGGGTTCAAGCGATTAAAAGTGGGAGTCTTTCAATTCGAAAACAGAAATGACTTACCCGAGATTGGTATTGTGTGAGATATGTCGATGGGCCGGAAATAAACTCCACCTTTGCCTATGCCTTCGAGAATACAAGTTTTTATTATGTTTTGCATATTAATGGACCGTTCGCCTGATAATAGGAGAAAAAAATACGGTCTACCTCGTGCTTACGTAGTGATTCTTTTTGCAAAAAAATTGTTTGTAAATATTTCTTTTGATATGAGCAAAAGAAATAGGACTGTTCCATTTATAAATTACTTTTTTCATCCGTATTTATTATGAGCGTCCTTGTTATCGTCCTAGTTTTTTAAAAATAGAAGCTATTTTTCTTCTATTGTCTTTACAGACAGACTTTCTTTTGCTTACGCAAAAGCCTCTCCGCGCTTGTTAATTTTCCAGCAAAATATTGTAGTTTCTTATTTATGTTCTTAAGCGCAAGTAGTTCAGTGTCAGTGCTGCCAACGTTGAAATGAAATATTTCATTGATAAGCAATCGCTTTACTAAAGGAAGTCTAGACGTGAATGTTATTGTGGATGGAAGACACTTTTCATTGACCGTCTCCGTTAGTTGTATGTCTTTATCTTACCATCAGACTTCATTGTGATTATTTTGTTTAGGATCGATTGTTAAATGTCACAATAATTTTTATCTGTCAGATAATGCATTAACAGCAAATTTTAATAGGAAGTACCAATTCTACATACATTTCTTCGTATATATTGACAGCATAATAATTTTTGAATTTGGCTGTCTTATATTTATCTGATAAACAACGTATACTCGGTGATTGAAATGAATATAAGCCCCTGTGTCACTGCTGGATAGGGACCTCCGCTATGAATTACTTAGTGAAAAATAGGCCCTAACTCAAGTAATAATTCACCTTTCTGAATCGAAGACATAATTAGTAGTCTGATTGATGATATACAACGTGTTATATAGAAAGGGGCGGGCAAATTTAAGCAATGTATAGTATAGCGTATAAGTATTTTATCTCCCATAGTACCAAATCCGATGGCATTGCTAGTACAGTAATTATAGAATTTTCTTTTTTATCGAATGAGTAATATGTCGATATCGACTTTTAACTTTGGACAACACTAAATGATAAACAATGATACTATAGACCTCCTTTCATTTAATTATTTTATAATTAAAAAAACATTAAAGAGTTGTCAAATGTCAATATTTATTTGACGCAGTCAGTTCGGTAATTTCTGATTTTATGAAGTATGTTTACGAGTTCAAAAAATATGTTATATTTAACTAAAAATAAGTATTATGTATTGGTACTTTGTGTTGGTGTAACTGATAACAGCTTTTAAAATCGTCGAATGTATTAAGCCAAATTCATAGATGGAAGACACGAGAATGAAGTCTTTAAAATGCTTCTAGAGAATGGTACCAATATTGTCTTCAGCACACAATCTCATCAGGTGTTATTTTGTGTTTAAATTACAAGTTACGTACGTATGTTCGTAGAATTACGTACAACTTATTCAAGTTTATTAAAAATTGAGTGTCGTTCATATTAATTAATAGTGATGTCACCAATCTTATTGATCTTAATAAACGAGTGATCAAAATTAATGTGAAATTTTTGGATGTCTTGGTATTGAAAAGGTCCGGTACATAAGTACTAATTGTAAGGTGTATGTAATGACCCTAAAATATGACCACACCTTTCTGTAACACGTTGTATATATATATTTTTATTACATTGAATGACGAGACGAGCAGGTCGCTCGCCTGATGGTAAGCGCCACGCCTGCTCATAAACAGAAGCAACGCCACACAGAACTTTAAATAAAGCACTGCATGACACTGGACTGGTCACCCCGAGACATAAGGTGTTAAGTCTCATAATGCCCAGTAATTACACTGGCTTCAATGTCCTTCACACCGGAACACAACAGTGCTTACACACTGTTGCTTGGCGGCAGAAATAGACAAAGCGGTGGTACCAACCCAGCCGGTCTATCGCAAACGAGGGACCTACCACCTTGTATATGTTATATGTCTATGAACAATCAGACAGCTACCATTTTTACGTCCACCACTACGGCAGTCGGACATTTTGTCGTTTCATTCGACGCCATCTTGTTTTAATTTCCTCGCCCGTAGGAAACGGTGAATGTCTGTCAGTCCGCATTAGGATGCGTCGTAAAAATAATATCCATTATTATAATTGGGCCGTGAGCTCCATGTGTTGTGGCAGATGAAATAGTTTTAATGTTTGCTTACCGGATTCTTCGAACGGTGGCGGCTTGTGTCGCCTCGCCTTAATGAGGGGCGTTTTCTAGCTTTGTGTTTTTAAAGCGGGTTTTGGCTTGTTAAAAACTACAACCTCGACTTGTTTTTGATGTCAACCTGTGTACAAAGTCGGGTTTGAGGCTAAGTGATTTATTGGAGCAAAAAACGCTGTAGCCGTCGCTTCTTCATTTTTATGTACCGTGATTAATCTGGAATTCAATTTATCCTAATTTTAAACCTCGGTTCTACATTTCTCTTTCATTGAATTTGTTTTTAGTACAAATAATATTGAAAACAATTTTTTAGTGCCTTGGTAGCGCAGTTGTAATGCGTACGCGTTGCGACTGAGGCGGACGCCGAGGTCTCGGGTCCGATCCCCGGGTCGGGTAAAAGTGATATTGAGTTTTTCTATTACGAAATGCTCAGTATCAGCCCGGAGTCTGGAATTTGTGCTCGGTATGACGAATGATTTATTTAAATGTGAATGTTTTGAATGAACACTTTAATCATATTTTCTTTTACTAGACAATGCACGCACTTTTTAAATCGATTTCTTTGGTTGTAAAGAATCTCATTTTTAAGTCGGTTAAAAACCGTTATAAGAATATGTTTATGGACAGAAAATATGTAGGCATGTCTAATGAATGTTTTATATTTGCTGAATGACGAGACAAGCAGGTCGCTCACGTGATGGTAAGTGCCCACACCCGCCTATCCTTATTAGCGTCAGTACTCAGAACTTTGAAATACTAAGTACTGAATGGCACTGTGCTGGTCGTCAAGATTAATTTCGCTGACTGCAATGCACTTTAAATACAAACACAGCAGTTTTGCAGCCAAGCAGCAGTATATAAGTGCTGCTTTTAAATGTAAGAATGTTATATCATTAAAAAACAGACGAATGAATTTTTCCAAACGAGTATAAATTGCCAAATTATAATATTAACAAAAATGCTTTGCATTCGATTTTTGGCATTGTTGTTTATTGTAGGAGGCAAGTTCCGATAACCTTTTTAATTTTTATCAACATTGCATTCCGATTTACGCTAAGTTAGACGGTTGAGTTATGTTATTCCCAAATTATTTTACCTAACATCGCTTTCATTTGAACGTTTATTATCTTTGGCAATCATTTACATTCGTCGATTTTGTGTTCTTTGTAACGCGAAAAATCATTCAGGAGGCCAATTTTCGTAATTTTAAATGTTCAAAATATAATTCCGATCTAGTCTCAGCGTCAAGAAAGTTGCAAATGGCATTCTCTTAAATGATATTTTGAACATTTAAAATTACGAGAATTGGCTTCCAGTTCGAACAATTCAGTTCCATTTCGGATCCTCTCATAACATTGATAAAAAAAAAGTTCGACGTACGAAATAATTTTAATTGTCAGCCGACACACGGTGCGAGCTTTTGGCCGGTTTTTCGTGTGCTACAATTAACAATTAAGCGGCCATTTTGTCGTATTGAGAACATTTATCCGCCATGTTTAATTAATTGCTGTGCGATGCTATTAGAAATGCCATAATGCTGTCTTTGGTTGCTTTTTTTTTGTTTATGTATATTGTTTCGGATTATTAAATCTGTACTAAACTGTATACATCATGACTTAAAGCTTTGCCACTTTTCAATCCATTTTTTTTAACACACATATTTGACCCCACACTAAGTTAACCTGTATCGTGGGTATCAGGAACTACAAGGGACTTGCGGTCCCACAACACAAATATGCAATATTGCTCACATCCTTTGTTATTTTTTAAATTCTCCAGAAGTAATTAATACAAGGTAAAATACCGATATGAATACATAATTCCGGCACAGGTAGTATTATAAAGCGAAGTAGTGTCACAGAAGAGCGCGTTTATCCCTAAATTGATCAACCCCTATCAATTGAGCGTTAAAATATGTAAATAAAATTGACGAAAATAGCCGCACGCTGGCGGCATGTCGCGTTGTACGGTGACTACAAGTCTGGACATAATATTGGAATATTTTCTTGACTTTAAGGTTTTTAGTTGATGTTGACTTATTTCAAAATATCATTTTTATTTCAGTCAAAGAAAGTAGTGTTTTGGTTTTTATATTATATAGATAGAGAGAACTATAATTTTATTGTGATTTATCAACGTCAAAAACCAATAGCAAAATCAAAATCGCGGTTGATCTTTCCGTTAAGGAGTTTTCTCTAGTAATCCGTCATCAGTTCTTAACTTAGAGCATGAGGCGCTCATAGCCAGTTGCACTTATTAGTCGGTAAAAGATTAGCGAGTAAAGCAACAATTGGCGCAGTCACTGATATTTCAGCTGAACGTGGCGTCTCCGTACTTCGAAATGCACGTAAAAGTCAGTCCCGACTGTTATCAACCTAAAGCAGTCGATAATCCAATTCGGTGGCCGTCGGGTGACTTGAAAACTTTGACACTAGTTTAGCCACTAACATTCGATAGAGAATAGAATAGTTCTTGACCAATTCGAACTTCTTAACCTATATCAAGCTCAGGTCCGCTCCTGTATGGAATACTGCAGCCATCTTTGGGATAGATCATCATAGTACTTGAGTCGCTACTCAATAGTCAGACGGACGCATTACATCTGCGCCACCACGACAGTCAATTAAATAGCTTCCAAATACAATTCCACAAGTTTTACGCAAAAACCTAGACACCCTACAACTGTAATGTTACACCGGGAGCGATGGCCAATTAGCCGCCGCGGGAAACTTTGTATCGAGTTACCCGAGTTTTTGTGTCAAATGAGACGGAACCGACACACAGACGGACCGACACGCCTATACGTTTCCTATAGAGTATAGGCGATGTTTGAATTACAACTTCATCTATAGGTAATATGAATAATTTAATTTGGTTATGTTTGTTTTTACATTTTTTGCTTTATGTTGCCTACTTATATATTTTTTCTATGGCTTTCTGTCAGCATGTGATGGATTATTTTGACTTGATAAGATCTATTTCTGATGTAAAAATGAAATACAATTTTAGGCGCAAACTGTGCCCTAAAATTCTAATCGGATATAAAACAAAGTTGTGACTGAATGGCCACTATATGTTTATTTTTGATAAAGTCACAAGGCCTAAAATGAAACCCACCATTCATATAATGTTTTATTCTGATCAGAAACTCGCTGTACCGACCTATAATGCTAGTGAAATGATTACTACAGGGCTAGTACGAGTTACAAATACATTCACAGTTTTCAAATTCGTATAAAATTACTATTGTCGAAGTGTCAAACTATTAATTCAAACTGTAAAAAAGGAAAGAAACGCTCGAAAATTAATTTCGTATTCGACTAATATAACATTATACATATTATCAATTCTAATTCATCATAGTTCCCACCAGTGCCTACAGCTACTCGACGTTTGGAGAGAAAACGGAAACTGTCATCGTTTTAAAAAACTATCAAACCTTGTACTAGGCCTACTGTACTGATCTCATATTGAGATTCATTGAAAATAAGAGTACACAGATTTAAATAGCCAGCATTACGATCTGGTTTAACATTTACGATGTTTTTTATTTTCATACAGTTTCTGTGGATCTCGTAAATTCTGTACGGCCGGAGTCACGGGCGATTGCTGGTGCTGTTTATATTCAATTGGCCCCGATTGAGTCGGATGGCTGGCGTTAATTGTCAGTGTTTTATGTTGATGTTTCATCTCGATTGAAATTCGGAAACGAAAGCCACTTCTCAATTAACTTTGAGTATATTTTTTGTCAAATTACTTTGTTCTTAGACTAGTGTATTTTAGCCCTATCGGATTAGGAGTATCAGGATGTAGTTTGTAGAACTGAAAGAGAATTAAATACTTAATTCAATTTTTGTTCTAGAATATTTTAAAAAAATATGGATGCTGGCAGTACCTTAAGTCTGCACTGCCTGTACACTAAAATAAGTTTTAACAAAACTTGGAAACGGACTTGACGGTTGAACGAGTGAAAACTTTTCAGTGTGTTTATTTTCAAGTCGTTTTCTAAGTTTTGTTAAAACTTATTTTATTTTTAAATTTTTTGTGTAAGTTACAGCAATAGTATGTAAATTTCAAAATAATAACACAATAGCAACGAGCGTACTGTTGTTCGTTCAGGAGTTTCATTTTTTTACTCCGTACTTCGTCATCAGATCTTAACTAAATCGCACATACCACATTACAGCAAAACTTTATAGAATGAATTTTTTCTAACAAAATCGATGCACAGTTGGCGGAGAAATCGATGTACATACATAAAAAAGCTAAAAAAAATACGCTGAATTGAGAACCTTCTCCTTTTTGAAGTCGATTAAAAAAGGTGTTTCCCATCACTTAATTGCTCTTGTGGTATCACAGCAGACACAAAAAAAATAGTTTCATATAATTTTACATAAGTACTTGCATCCGTTCATTAAATCTGTGTCCGTGGGGTACCTAAATGTAAATAGAAACGTTTTATTACCACAAATATAATGTGTCATAGCCACAATGCGTATTTATACTAACATAACAACAATAACAATATTATCCACTAAAAGCAATGATTTAACCATTAATTAATTGTTCTTACTAATATATTAATAAACTATAATTTTCCATTGTTTCGGTTATCTGTGGTTAAATAATAAGTTTTTCTACTGTTACTTGAACTAGTTGTATATGTTTGTTTTTATAGTGTAGGCCGGTAAACGAGCAAGTGGGTCACCTGATGGTAACTGATCTCAACCGCTCATGTACGCCCACAATACCAGACGAATCATGGGCGTGTTGCGGACCTTAAAAGAAAGGGGTTAATTAAGGGAGGAGAGATGGGATGTGGGCCACCACACCACACTGAAAAACTATTTGATCTTATTTCGTTTCGATTTTCATGCATATTCAATATTGGTATTATAATGTGCACATGCGAACGCGTTGCATACGTGGTGTATGTCATGTCCGCCTAGTCTATTTCAACAAATACATCAATGAATAACGTCATTTTGCGGTTAAACAAATAAAAATTTGAACAATTACAATATCTCACTACAATTAAATTAATGATGTTATTCTAAATAAAAAATAAAGAAATAAAATGCGGTTTGTGTTATTCAGATGTCTTCGGAAATTACGTACTCGTACTTAAAACAAACAATATGTTTAATACTTACTGTGATAATATACTTAGGCCATATATAAGTGAAGACCCGCACATTTCTCATTTAGTAACTCGTACACCGAATATCGAGACTAGACATAAATTATAATATATAGAAAATTTATAGTTCAAATTATAAATCGAGTGTATAAATCAACATGAAGCTAACATAACAAATCGTAGTTCCATATTAAAGTTTTAAAATCTTTTGGGATAGGCCTTCGCGTGTGATTTCCAAATAGTGATTTCGAGGCAAAATCAGAATCAGTTAGTGCTAACAGCACACTAACGCAACCAAGAAGTTTAAGGTCCAGAAAGAGCAGTGAATATAAACCAAGGAAATAATAAACCCGAAGTGAAAAGATAAAAAATTACTATGTTAGCTACTATTGTGTCGACGCTTCTACTCCTGATGATGATCTTTACACCATCGAATGGAGCACATACCATAAGATCAATATCATCCAACCAAAGCCTCTACTTTGATCCTGTCGCTAAGGCACAACTCGTTCGAGACAAATGGACTCTGGTTGTCTACTTCGACATGGACCCTTATTGGGAAGGAATTAAAACTTATAATAAAATAACACAATATCTGGATAAACTGTGTGGAAATATTGAGGAGCAATCTCATTGTAATATGATAGTATTACAATTGCGTAAAGACTATCAGGAATTGGAGTATTACAATGACCTATTACTGACTCAGCACTTTAACGAACGAACCAAACATGCTCGCCGGCGTCGCGGTCTTATAAACGGTGTCGGGCATTTGCAAAATTTCCTTTTCGGCGTATTGGATTCCAGCTTCGCAGAACAATACACTAAAGACATTGAAACTACTAGAGAGAATGAAAAGTACTTATTAAAGCTGTGGAAGAACCATACATCGCTTATAGAATCAGAATTTAATTTGATGAAAACCATGCAAACGACTTTAGATAAACAATACAAAACCATCGATGCAAAGTTAAATATTTTGGAACAAAACACTAAAACCGTTAAAGAACGGATGCAAAAAATGACATACATTCAAGATTTTACTCTATCCGCGATGGCCGGCAACAGCTTGCTACAAAGTTTAAAACGGTTGCAAGAGGTCCTTTTAGACACGATCACAGATATTTATCATGGTCAAATAAGTCTTCATTTATTATCACCGAAGCAACTTCGCACAGAACTGCAAGTCATAAATAGTCAAGCAGACAATGATCTTAAACTTCCGATTCAAAACCTTGATACAGACTTACATTACATCTATAGATTATTGAAAGTCAAGGCAAGAGTCACACAAAAATTCGTCATATTTGAAATAACCTTTCCATTGATTAGCAGAGAGGGATACCAATTATACAAACTGATTCCGATTCCACATCAAATGAATAACAGCATGGTGACCATAGTGCCAGCATCGGATTATATTGCTGTAAATTTGCAACACGATTCTTACTTTACCGTCACCACCCATGAACTGGATAAATGTTTATACTATGGGGAAGCATACATGTGTGAACTGGCGAAACCAATTCTCCGTATAGAAAGTGACAAAAACTTCTGCGATAATAATACTCCTAACAATAAGTGTAAAGTAGAAAAAACGCCGTGCATGAACAAATGGGTCGAACTGAACGCAACTTCACAGTACTTATACTTTTACTGTAACGAGTATCGTGTACAAATTATATGCAACGATAATTTCACCATGGAACGGTTGAACCAAGCTGGAATCATCAGAGTTTCACCGGAGTGCGTTATAAAAGGCAAAGACTTTTCATTGCACTCGCGTCGTAAACAATCCAACCAAATTCTAATTTCACCTGATATTTACTTGCCAGAGGTCGATCAGATCAATTACATTGTCAATTTGACGTTACCTACAGAAGAAGAAATCGATAATAATGATCTGAAAACTGGCTTTACAAAGCTTTCTAAGGAAATAGAAGATGTAAAATCTGGCACGTTTGATATCGATGGTAGTAGTATATCTTTCCATGATATCCACCAGTATGCTCTAAGCTATGGTCTATTGGCGGCTGCTCTGTGTGTTCTCGTTGCATGGTGGTCTGGATGTATGTCTTGTAGTCAGCGGCGCGCGGTCTATGATCAACGACAATGTTTGGTGGAGCATCAAACCCCATTTGGATAGTTGACTAGTTCTTTTATTATATTTATCAATAAGTTACCTAACTAAAAATCTAATATAGAAATAATTAAAGCAAATCAATATAATTAAATTATAAGTCACTTCAATAAATCTTGTAGACAGTGTAAACAAACAATTGGCTCCGGATTTAACTATGAGATTTCTTAGTTCGTCAATAAATTAATTAATAGTTCATCTTGAATCCTATAGACTTGAACTACACATTTATCATAAATACTCAATAATCATCAAATGAGCAGATCAGTTTGTTTTTACTGCGTTCAAGATTTTTTTTATTACCTTGAATGACGAGACGAGCAGGCGCTCGCCTGATGGTAAGCGCCACGCCTGCTCAAAAACAGAAGCAACGCCACACAGAACTTTAAATAACAAAGCACTGCATGACACTGGACAAAAGTAATATATATATATATATATATTATAAGTTATATCGAATTACATTTTATGTACAAATTGTATTGAAATCGAAAATAAAAATGAGAGTCTTAATATGGCTTCTGAACATAGACTAAGCATGAGTTATTTCAACAGTCTGTAATGGTTTACGTTATTGACATGATTTTTAATAATTATTTCTTATGTTTACGCGAATATTACACATTGAAATAAAACTAGTTTATACGAATTTTATCGCGGTTTAATTTTATTTTAGTCCCGACGTTTCGTCTCTCCCGTGACCACGAAGGCTGAAAAGCTTTCGAAACGTGGGGGCTAAAATAAAATTAAACCGCGATAAAATCCATATAAACTAGTTTTATTTCAAGGGTTTTTAATTTTTTTTTCAGTACTAACAGCACGTCAAAATCGTATTTCGTAAAGCATTGCTTTATGAATGCTGAAAATATTAGAGGCGGTTGAAACAATAAAAGCTAATCCCTAACCCTTGTGGCACAAAAGTTTTCTTACATTAGACGTAAATTATTAAGTTACTGATGTGTTTGTTATTTTATGCCAATTTCGTCACAGAATATAGAAATGTTTGCGTTCACCATTCATTCCTCCTTATATAAGTCTTAAAACATTATGTGTAATTAGTGTTTGTAATATTTTTATGTGGAATATCAATAATAAATGGTGTTATATGAAATTTTTATATTAATGTTTTATTCTATTTTTATAATTTTTGATGTCAATGTGCACATTAAAGCCTACAATAACTCACAGCCGCGATCTCGCGATCGCATAGCTCTGTGATCTACGTGTGCACTACATGCACCTCTGCCTATTCCTTCGGGGATACAGCCGTGGTATTATGTATGTCTATCTCTGACCGGCTAATAAAGATGCATGTTCACTACACGCACCGGTTAACAAAGCATTGCTTAATAAATGCCAGCGCATACATAAATTCCACTTTATCGGCATTAGATAAGGGTCAATCAATCACCGCGGTTAGCGTTGCACAATGTGATCGCAAATATTGACGTGGCAGACGATGAGGCAACGAATTATCGCGTTATGTTGCTTTCTTTCATATCATCGTTAGGTATGTTAGTATGTGGATCAGAAGGAGTAGGTAGAGATGTTAATATCAGCCATTATACTATACCACTGCTAAGCCTAACCTCCTCTTCTACTGAGAGGGATAAAGCCTTATTCCAATACGGGATGGTAGACTACACTTACCTTAAAAATTCTTATGAGAATACTCAAGTATGCAGATTTCCTCACAGTATTTTCCTTCACCATTATAGCGTGAATGAACACCCAATTTCGAAATGTTAGAGGTGTGTGCTTTTAATATTGTTATCGAACTCATGACTTCCTCCGTCTCGGCAGTAGGGAGGTCCTTGATGAACTACCACTAATAGAGATGAAAATATTAGGTGATATTCGTCAAAGTTTGTAATACAGATCTGCATCATTGTATTCTTCGTAGGCAGCAGTTTGGCTGTGCCCCTGTTATTGCAGATGTCCGCGACAGTTTAGCTTCAGGCGGGCCACCTGCTCATCTGTTTGCGCAGGCAATAACATTCGCCGAATCGGTGTATTCAGTTAGATATTCCTGCAGACTCAAAACTATTTCTATCCGTTTGGGTCCCATTCATAGAATACTTGGTAGTAAGAAGTAGGTCACTATAACCGTATACACACTATATTTATTAATAGATCAATTGATAGGTCTACCCAATTCACATCTAATTTCTGCCACCAATGAAGGGACCATTTCAACCTTCGAAAGTTTAAAAGTATTGATTTGTATTACTTTAGTTTCCACCATGCAATCAGGCGTGAGCACCCATCCGAAAGGCAAATTAATTCAGTGAAAAACGAACCGAACGACCTTTTACGATATCCACTATATATATTTTAGGTTCATTGGTAATGCAGAGCTTCAATAAAAGCGGATTACTTCATCTACCAGGCCCGATCAGCTGTTCCAATGGACAAATAAAACGGAGTAATTGTATGGAGGCCGGGAGACGCATTTGCATATGAAACACTTAGCCGGCAGGTATTCGCGAATTAGCCTCGGGGTCAACGAACTTTCATACGCGGGGTTGGGAAAAGGCTATTAATGACGTAGTCTTTGCGAATTATACATTTTCATGTTGTTTTCGATCTATTGTATTGTTGCAAAGAAATGATATTTTTAACCGACTTCAAAAAAGGAGGAGGTTCTCGATTCGGCGCGTTTTTTTTTGCTTTTTTTTATGTATGTACATCGATTTCTCCGCAAATTGTGGACCGATTTTATTAGAAAAAATTTCACTCGATAGAGTTTAGCTGCCATGTTGTCCCATATCAATTTGGTTAAGATCTGATGTCGGGGTACAGAGTAAAAAAATAAAACTCCTCAATGGATAACAGTACACTCGTCGCGTTATCGATGTGTTATTGTATTGGATTTTACAAGGTGGTAGGTGCCTCGTTTGCCAGAGACCGGCTGGGTTGGTACCACCGCTTTGTCTATTTCTGCCGCCAAGGAACAGTGTGTAAGCACTGTTGTGTTCCGGTGTGAAGGACATTGAAGCCAGTGTAATTACTGGGCATTATGAGACTTAACACCTTATGTCTCGGGGTGACGAGCGCAGTCCAGTGTCATGCAGTGCTTTATTTAAAGTGTGTGGCGTTGCTTCTGTTTATGAGCGGGCGTGGCGCTTATCATCAGGCGAGCGACCTGCTCGTCTCGTCATTCAATTTAATAATAAAAAAAAAAATGGAATTTACATGCTATTTCTGTAACTACCACTAAATATTGAAGTCGGTTTCTATGTATTGTTGAAACGTTATTTTGTAGCGGTTTTCTTGAGTCTCGAGAATGCTAAACAGTTTACAGTTTAGATAAAACAGTGGCAACAACGCTGGAAAATCGGCCTAGGAGATAGTAAAAAAAAAGATATTTTAATTTGCCGTACGTTCGCCTATGTGCGTCGCGTGACGCGTGTATAATCAAATATGTTATAAAGAACACTTTTAGTGGTTCCGTAGCCAAATGGCAAAACTGAACCCTTATAATTTATTCATGTGAGTGTGTCAGTGCGTATCTTACAAAAATTTTACTCGAAGACTATTAGCACTATATGGATGAACAAATGACGGCGGGTGTATTCTATTTCCAACAAAAAAAATGTGGCTGAAGAGCATGTAACTGAGGGAGTATTTTTTTCCATTGCACATGGCAGGCATGTATGATATCATTGGATAAATCCTTGAAGATGATGTAAAAAAGTCATAAGTTTGTTAGATATGAATGTTCGAAATCATGAAAAATGCGTTCCCCCCTCTAACTTTTAAACTAAGGGAAGGGGTGGAAAATTCAAAATCCATTATGTGTATATATATAAGGTATAAAACAATTCGAATGCCCTTAAAGTCCCCAACAGAAATCGTTTCTTATTGCATTGGTTGTTTTTTTATGTAACTTCGCCATATCTGGTGGCGTAAGTGATTTTTATACGAAAAAAAAATCGTACTTTAAATGACCTTTACGCAGGAAACATGTTATTATGGTGGTCATGTTATTTTTGTGTGAGATAAGAGATTACGTTTTCTTATATTAATATGTAATACATAAAAAGTAGTTGTAAAAAAAACGAGACAATTATTATCGGAAAGGGCGATGGATATCGATTTGATACCAGCTACAGCTGGGTCGCTAAAGGTATGCCCACAATTGTGACATTTCGACGCATCTAGTCTGTAGCCAGGGCTAAATGTTTGTTAGGCAAGGA
The DNA here is from genome assembly GCA_905332985.1 of Mimas tiliae. Lineage (NCBI taxonomy): Eukaryota > Metazoa > Arthropoda > Insecta > Lepidoptera > Sphingidae > Mimas > Mimas tiliae. The sequence continues at coordinate 5,067,907 of HG995247.1, read as the reverse complement.
GTTAGAACAGATCGCTTAGTTACATTAGGTCCTGACTCCTAACAAGATATTTTGAAGACGGTTGTTATTGATTGAACCCCACATTTTTTTTATAGCTTGCATGACGAGACTGACAGATCGCTCGCCTGATGGTAAGCGCGACGCCTACAAATAAACAGAAGCAACGCCACACAGAACTTTGAGTTACAAAGAACTGTATGGCATTGGACTGCGCTCGTCACCCCGAGACATAAGTTGTTCTCATAATGCCCAGTAATTTCACTGGCTTCAATGTCCTTCAAACCGGAACACAACAGTGTTTACACACTGCTGCTTGGTGAAAGCAGTGGCACCAACCCAGTTCGAATACGAAGGACATACCAACTTGGTAAATGCGTCATGTTAACATATCAAGAAATCAGACTAATTTCCAGTCAGACTTAACAAATTTAGGCCACTTTTATAAAGGACTCTTCATTGTGATAAATTACAATAGTTCCTTAATTAATGTAAAGGTGCATACAATAAATTACCACCGTATTATGTTTTAATGTACTCGCCGCAAATCCTGATGTTAAACTCGTTTGTGTCATTAAGAATGTAAAAGCCACCACGAAACCAACAAGAAGGTTTTCAAACAACAAAAAACATACATTTGATAAAACTCCTTAATTTATTTAATGTATTCGAGTTGGCTGAAAGGTTGAAAAGGGTATTAAATAATTTATTTGTTGGCCTGCCAGTGAAAATATACATTGAATAGCTTGCATGGGTGCAGACAATGTCTTAAGTATATTAAATTTAGAATTAAGAGATACCTATGTTTTTCTTTTGTTTAATTATTATACTCATACGCACTCACGCCTGTAATCCCCGAAGGTAACCAGTACACCCACATTTCGCCGAGCGTATCTGCGTCCCATGATGTGATAGGGGGCGAGCCTATCGCCATACCGGGCACAAATTACAGACTCCGGGCTGATGCTGAGCTTTTCGTAATAGAAAAACCCAATATAACTTTTACCCGACCCGGGGGTTGAACCCGAGACCTCATCGTCAGCTTCAGTCGTAACGCGCACCCATTATAACTGCGCCACCGAGGCAGTATGGCTTCGCATTATTATTAATTTACTATTAGTAATTATTATTAGTTTACTATTAATAGTGTTTTGATAGAACTTCCATACAATATGTGACAAAAAGTTACCGCCAGTAAGCAAATCTGTAAGCCTTTAGACCATTAATCTAAACCAAGGTCCTAATCTTCGGTGGCACTGTACGGATCTGCTACAGGCATGCGTCAAAGTAAAACGTAAGAAAAGTGATAGTAGGTACAGGAATATGCTTATTTCTTATTACATTTTGTTAATACCCAATACAACAGCAGAACGTGACAATTATATTAAAACTAGCTTTTGCTCACAACTGGTGGAGAGATGTGGGAGTCTTTCCAGTCATATTTTCGGGATAAAAAGTAGTCTATATCACTCTCGGGCCTATAAACATTTCTATGAAAATGTTGATCCATAGCTCCGTTGCTGCATGAAAAAATAAATACACACACTTCGCATTATAATACCTAATTTTCTGTGGGTCGAAATTAATCCTCCTTCACTTTCTATTATTATTTAAGTAAGTAATTCACTTATTTAACACTTTGTTGAAACATCGATGATTGCGACGTGCGACGACGTGGCTGGTCCATGTCCTGAACCCACAACTCTATAATCGTGCAAAGAGTCTACGAAAATTACAAAACCAAGACGAAATTCAACTAATTAAATTTTTTTTACTTAAACTTTTATTTGTTCCAGGTATGAGTACAATATGTAATGAAGCAACAGAGTAAGTGTAAATGAAAGGTCACCATTACGTGTCATGTTGGGCAACGGTCGCGTGTCATTTAACGTGCATTACCTACTCGCATTTAAAAAAGATTTCAATTGTGTGAACAATTACGATGACCATTAAAATGTGCATTTAAAGAAGTGTATTGGGGGCAGGTTTTAGTGTGAGTCAAGTGAAAAGACACTCATGATTTCAACAATCCTACTATGCCTTAATGTAAAGTTATAAAAATATTTGATAAGTCTACCCAACATCTCATGTTTGTTTCTGTCGTATTTGTTTTATAAATATCGTTATATTTTTATTTTTACAATTATCAAGGTATATATTATACATGGTATTCCATGGGTATATGAGCTCCTGGCAGCTTAGCATAAGTAACACGAGATGATTTTGTCGTGTAAATCAGTTTTATATGGTTATATCTATAATAATAATAATAATAACACCCAACAGTCACACACATAGTCCTGACCCAACACTAGGTAAACCTGTGTCGTGGGTATCAAGAACTACGAGGGGCTTGCGGTCCCACAACACCCAGACCCGAGACCAATATTTGTGGTTCACACAAACATTTGTCTCGGTGTGGGAATCGAACCCACGGCCTCTCGCTTCGCAACCGACTACTCGCCCGCTGCGCCACGGAGCTAGTCTATCGGTTGCATAATACTCGACTAGTTATTTCAAAAGCAGAGAAAATAGTACTCTCAACCTCTTTGTAGTATTTTGTCTACGAACCCCTTACATGACTACGTAATGTTATCGAATGTTGATAATTTTACCCGAGATATTTGTCGTCGACAGTTATCCTTCTCGCACGCGAGACATAATATAGAGTTAACCAGGTAAAACAAAAACGACAATATCATCTCGTGTTGTATATACTATGATATCCCTATCCCTATAATATCCCTATGATACCCCTATGATATCCCTTGGGATATGTAAGCTCCTGTAGCGTAAGTTAGTAGATAACGTTTCAAATGATCGTAGGTTGGTACTATTAATATGGTTGCCGAAACACTACAGTTATACACAATACATGAAAGTGTGGGCAACGTAACAAGTAGGAATTGAGGCAGCGCGCCGTAAGAAGAACCTCTCGTAGAGAATATGATATTATGTATTGTTTAGCGAACCATCGGTCAGTGTAGTAAAATTTATTTTTATGTTGAAATTGTTGTCTAGTTAAGGAAGAATCAATTGGAGTGGTAGAGTCATGAATTACACAGTTTTGTCTACAAATTGGCTTGCTCGACCGGGTTACCACTGTCTCACAGAAAACCTACTTAAAGTAACTAGCGGCATGCTACTGCGTTTCATACGGTGAGTGAGATATCTAGAAGATCAAATCCCCCTCCCCTTTCCAGTACCTTAATTTATACCTTTCCTTTGAGGTCGGCGACGCGACCATGATTCTCCTGGTATTGTGGACGTACATGGGCGGTGGAGATCAATTACAATCAAGTGACCCACCTGCTGGTTTGTCGACCATTTAGTAAAAAAAAACTTCATAATATCCCTTTGTCCCATTAAGTACAAGCGGAAGATGGTCTTTAAATAAAATTAAATATAATACACATTTGGCGAAAACATCCTTACTTTAGAAATATCAACATCATTTTTGAGACGTGTCCGTTCATTGCAAAACAATTTTTTCAAACATTAACACCATTCGTTTCGACTGCACAGGTACAACGACCGAAAGAATTTTACCGGTTTTTTATCAACTAAGCACATCCTTAATGAAAGGATACGACGATAAACATTCAAAACGTTTTATACCAAACACGAAAAAATGAGCACTCACTCACTATAGGAAGGGTCGAAATATAATATGTAAAAACGAACCAGTTCCAAATAAGATTAAAAATTTGGAATCATAACAAGGGATGCGTGAAGGAGACGTCCTTGGGAGCCGTCAGCCGACCTTCCCAGAACTTATTCGGAAAATAAAACTAAAAGTGCGAGCCCCGGGTCCGTGGACGGCTCGATCCAAACTAGTTTAACAATTTATCGCTTCTGTACAATCTCGCCTCGTAGAAAGGATTCTGCGTCTAATTACTTAAGTGAAAGATATTGTTTTTGTATGAATAATGATGTTATCGGACTGTGTCTTACTGAAATTTAAATTAAATTCAAAACGTTCGCAAACTTGGCATCCTTTGATGTTCCAAAAGAAGGTTGCGCGATGGGCGTTAAGGTTATAATAACGGAGTGCGAGGGCGGAGGAATCCTCGCGCGTCAAATTGAAACATTGGCTTGAGGCGAGGACTCGAGAGGCGAGACGCGCTTCAACTCTTCATCAAATGATACTAGCCCGAGATTGGTTTAAGACAACGTCTATCCAAAAAACAGTATGATTATAATCATTATCACGTTCTTCAACATTTCCTGGACGTATAATTTATATACGATTGATGGCCGTTCGAGTTCACGATGATTTATCGATTGGGACTTTATTAAACTTTGGACTTCATCAATCTTTACTGCTTTCTATTTGAAAAGTTCATTTATTAACAAAATATGGTCCGTTACACGTAGGCGAACTGAAATGCTGTTGTTGTGGATATCAATACAATTTGTAAGTTCGTACAGTATCAGTACGTATAGATCGTATTTGATCGTTGCATTGGATTTAAAAGTGGCAATGTTATCAACACACTCATCGGTGCAATGTCGAGGGCCTAGCGTCAGATAACGGTTTCGCATCGTTCGTAACGTAAATAAAATTTATAATATCGGTTTATTACATTATCGAGCCGGCATCAAGAGCCGCTCGCCCACGTAGATATGTCGATGTGCCCGTCAAATCACAACCTACACGAACGAATCTCCAGAAATGAGAACAAATTTTAACAAATTTGGGCTGATCTATCGACGACCCGCAACAGTTGAACCGAGCCGGCGAAGGATTTGTCGGGTGTAGCGGTCGGTGCGACTAGGTGCGGCAGTGAGGGGAAGACGGGGGAGCTACCGCGCGTCTCACGGCAACCACGCCGGCTCCGGCCGCGGCGCTCGCTCAGTCTACCGCTAGCACTGTTCTACGAAGGACGTGTGTCTCGGTGCCGCGATAGTAAAACGTGCGACTGACAACTTGTGACAAAACTTGGTGCACTCCGGTTACGAGTGGATCAGATCATATGCAGTGATTGTGACGTTCGACGACATTGATATGTGTGTTAAGTGCTGAAACTAATTGTTTGCACGGTTCAGGAAAGCCGAGCCGATGGTCCTCTTGAATAGTAACATGAAAATTAATGGTAAAGTCTTGAGTAAAATTTGCATGATTGTTATGGATAATTTCACTGGTATGCTGTTTAGTACCGGTATGATCTGATGATCTTGGTTTGCACGACGCACAGTTATTGTGGCACGGTGACAGCACGACGCGACGCGGCTCTAAGTCAGGGCTTGTTTATTAAAATATTGAAATGAGCGTGGCGATATTCCATCCGGACCACCGAAACAGCCAAAACAATAGCGGAGTTTGAGCTCGCTCCTCTCAGACGACATTGACTCTCCGAATGTAAATGCGAGTTAGCGCGAACAATCGAACACAGTGAGTTTAGAAGTCGACATATGAATACAGGCTTGTGTGTGTGACCGTGGTGCGCCTACGGGACCAGCCTCTGTGGGTGGACGGCATAGTTCCGACCCGCCTAGAACGACAGTGGGTGTTTGAATGGAGCCAGTTAATAATAATGGTGAGATTTAATCACCATAGAGGTTACACAACAGAGCTATAAGCATGCCCACAGCTCGAGATGTAGCTGACGACGATAACACACATAGTTAGTTGACTAACAATCAGCTTTCCGGAGAGTAGATATTATTTGCTTGTAGCATACGTAGGTACTAATCAATTAATTCGCAATGTATGTACTGCAGTGTGCAGTGTGCTGGACGATACCAGTTTTATATACGTTCGCTTTTAATAGCTGTGTAATTTTTCTGAATATTGATTGATATTGTTTGCAAAATACAAACGTGAGGCCATAAAATTGGCGTCATTAAACCCTACCAGATGTGTAATTTTCGTCTAGAGGAATAAAAATGAAGCCGCACAATCTCTAACATCCTGTTCGCACGGCGGCTTAGCCATTTCGCACATGTTACCAAATAGACCTCAAATGGCGTCTGACAAAAAACAGACTTCGGTCGGCACATGTGTGTCATATTGACGCCGAAATTCAGGCCAACGAGCACTCCGTATGACCGTAACTCTGTAACGTTTCGTTTCCTAAACGAAAACAAGAACAAAGTAACGTGATAGTAAACAAAACAAATGCGACCGTACGCCTACGCTCAAGTCAAATGCGACTGCGAGGGGAGAATGAAATTTAATTAAAGAATGAATTACCTAGCGTTACCCTGTTATTATGGAGCGCATCTGTTGGAAATGATGAATGCGTTTGTTGAGGAAACAAAAAAGGTTACAAAGAGAAACCTGCGCGGGCGGGGGCACGTGGGCAGGCAGATGTGCAAGCGCATCCCGCGCCCGATTTTCGAACCGCATGTTGCTCTTTATCTGACGATCTCGTTGAGTTCCCGCGCACTCGATTTAGTAAGAAGAAGCAAATGCACCCGAAGGACTCGATATGATCACACAAAAATTAAGCTACGTCGTGTCATGTATCCCAATAACTTGACACTGCTCGAAAAATGTCGATAAACTCGTACATCTTCGATAATCACCAAAGTAGCATTGCTTGTATTGCGTGCTTCAGTATTAAAGAGGTCAAGTCCGGTTAGAGGGACCGAGTTTTTCACCGATTATGATCGCCTATATCTAGTAGACGGTCATCGCCTTTTACGGAAACCTGCGCCAGCGCCGGCCGTGCACTGACAACTGTGGGATAGTCGACATCGGTATCGGCCTCTTAGAGATAACTATCGTGTTTTCATAATTTCTCCATCCTTATTCGATTTGAATCCATTGAAAGTACTGTGGTCACGACCATTTGAGTACTCGCCTCTTGATGTTTCAATCTTTACATGGCATGAGAGTAATAGTGGTCCCGATGTTCTGATCGATATGCCTTGTCTATTCTATATGAAAATGCTATAATTGAACTAGGTAAAATATTCTCAATCTTAAAATGCAAATCGATTCAACTTTCTTCCACCACAAACAATCAATTCAACCGATTAAAATCAACTGAAAATAATGGTACAGTTATTATGAATCGTAAATTTAACAACGAACTGGATAAAGTATAGCAATTTTATGCATCAGTAAAATGCAACAAGCTGAATGGTAGTCTGTGAAGTGGCAAAACGAACCGTGTAATACAATACTTCCATTTGTGATATTGTAATGCAATAAGCTGGCTTGGTAAACACATTGTAAACGTAACTTGTTTTTAAACTGTTGGCGAAACGTATGCTTGACAGAAGACTCGAAATAATTACCAGCATTGCTTCATGAAAAATAACTAATGTGTGAACTTAAACAAGATATAAAACAGAAGATCTAAGAGTGATGTATACGTTCAGATAGGTCTGCTTGCGGCGCGGCTTAAACGCTGCTAAAACGCTTTTTTCATTCGGAATTTGGTTATGTTTATACTAAACATATAATATAATATAATTGACGAATTCAAAACGAACAAATCTTACCATTATATTTCAGAAAAGCAAGTCGAACCTGTGAATTACCCTAAAATCATTGAAAGTTGATCAAAATGTCATACATACAGGTTTTTTTATATCATAGGCCGGTAAACGCGCAAGTGCGTCACCTGATACCGCCTATGTACGCTCACTATACCAAAAGGATCATGAGCGTGTTGCCGACCTTTAAGGAAAGGGATAATTAAGGGATTGGGAAGGGGAGGGGGATTTCGGCCTCCGGATATCTCACTCACCGTACGAAACGCAGCAGCAAGCTGCTACTTTACGCCAGATTCCTGTAAGACAGTGGTAACGACCCGGACGAGCCGTCCCATTCATGCTGTACACAAAACTGTCAACAGGTGAAAAGTATTTCTGATTTTATCGTCACAATCTTCTTTCGTATCGATATTAAAACAAAATTAAACACTCCAACACGTACATAAATACAAATATAAATACATCGGCTGTAAAAATTGTGAAACAGTTTCCAGTTTCTCAGTATGGCTTCGGTGCTGTATACAGGAACGAGGTAATCCATCGAAACACTAGCCACGTTCCCATCCCCTGTCCGACAGCTGTGTCGAATTTACATCTGACTGTGAAAAATTACCGCCTTGATGCTAAGCCAAAGACAGATGCTCCAATCGGTGCAAAGATATGGACTGCATTATAACGACACATGATTGATTTAGGTGTATTAGGATGTGAAGTGATTAGAGGATTAGGTGTTTTTTAAACATGTCAGCTTGTTTGGGCTTTATTTTAAAGATAAAAATGTTACTTTAAGAAATAAGAATATTTCTTATGAAATATCTCTTAAAGTAAGTACTGCTTCATAATGAAAGTGACAAAGTATGAAAATATTTGAGAAGGAATGCTGATCTCGGGAGCGCTCCTTGAATAAGTGAGGTAGAGCTAGACAAATTGATACTTTCCACGGTGTTTTACAATGAAGGAACGGCAATAGATATGAGTAAGTGTAGTATTATAATAAATAAATGTCACGGTAATAACGAAACTTCTCAGAGTAGTCTTAAATTATAATAACAATTTATAAATACAGTACTCGAAGCGACGGCAGACTGTAAACCTTCTTCCTTACAGCATCTAATACAATTTTCATTTTAACATAATCTACTTCGGGAATCTTGACGAATTCATTTATAAAATTAATTTCTACAAAATGCGTGCAAAAATGTAGCTTCTGAGGGCTTGGAAGCGAGACCTTTTCTTATATAATTAATCTCATCTTTTAATCTCCTATTTGCCTCTTAAAGTAATTGAAACAGACTTCGTTTAAAAGCGCTCTATATGAATTCACTTTCATGTCTGGAAAAGATGATGTGGCGATTTGACAGGTTCTTGTTCGGATTTTATTTTAAAATGGAACAGCTTTGATTGATACGTCGGTGTTTGATTTATTGGAGTTCTTTATGATTGATTCCGTGAGCCTAATTAATTGTAATACAAGCAATTTTGCAGTAAAAGTATCGTTTGAAGTAACTGGCTTCGATGATGATCTTTCTTAATGCCTAATGTCACATATGCTTTTCTATTTTGCATACGTAATTGAAGAATCGATTTATTCCGCGGTTTGCAGTGACAGATTCATCATTTTATAGTAATCATACAGCACTCGGTCACTATCACGAATACACAAAGCACGTAGGTAGTAAAAAAGTCAGTAACTTTTTTTTCTCGCCTAGATGTCTAGGCGCCACATTGACTAAAATATCTTCATACTCATGAACATTGGTAGTAAGTAGGTGGTAGGTCCCTCGTTTGCGAGAGACCGGCTGGGTTGGTACCACCGCTTTGTCTATTTCTGCCGCAAAGCAACAGTGTGTAAGCACTGTTGTGTTCCGGTGTGAAGGACATTGAAGCCAGTGTAATTACTGGGCATTATGAGACTTAGCACCTTATGTCTCGGGGTGACGAGCGCAGTCCAGTGTCATGTAGAGCTTTATTTAAAGTTCTGTGTGGCGTTGCTTCTGTTTATGAGCAGGCGTGGCGCTTACCATCAGGCGAGCGACCTGCTCGTCTCGTCATTCAATGTAATAAAAAAAAAAACATTACAAAGATGGGGGTTAAAAAAGAGTTTTTCTAAACGCTCAAATCGGATAAATATAACTGTAATCTGTCAAGGATCCCAAACATGGTGATGAATACGCGAGTTTTTTCCCTGTTGCGATACAAAAACATACTTTGCAATTCAATGAACGTAACTGTGCTCATCCTGTAGTAACTGTTGCTATAAATACAAACACGTGTAATGCTTACGCATTAATGAGATAAACTTCAGTAGTATTATTTTTGAATGGGTATTTGGATTAATACATGTTTGATGTTAAATAAATTAAATGTATGTAGTTAAAACAATTAGTAGGGTGTTTAATTTCTAAATTAATATACTGGTTGAATATCTATTTAAGTTCCTTTGCTAATTTGTAATTGCTAGCTACATAAAGTATATGGGTAAGTAATAATGTGTTTTTATACCACTAAATGGTGTGGTAATCGCCACGCCTGCCCAAACCGTAGAATCGCTCAGAACTTTGAGATATAATACTGTGTGGCACTGCGCTCGCCAACCTGCGACATAAGATTATTACATTAAGTCTCATAATGCCCGCTTTAGTGACTTGAGGCTTTAATTTTAATGCCCATCAAACCGGAGTTCGGAACACAACAATTTTCGCAATGCTACTTGACGGCAGAAGTAGACAAAGAGGTTATACCTACCCAGACGGACTCTCTATTACGAAAAACCACCTAGTAGAAGATGTAGATACATAAAAAAAACAAATTTGCAATATTTAAAGAAGTGATCTCAAAGATCCCATCACATCCGAGCGACCAAAACTAGTATGCAGTAAAAAGTAATATCACATCCCAACGTCGAGCTGAAAAGGAAATAGAACTGAAAATAAATCGCTCTTACACGGAACTTATACTAAAATAGTCGAGCGCGACTTCCATTTCTCTACGCCCATTACCGTATCCTGTGAGTCGATATGTTAGTTACGGTGAACGTTTCCATAACACCACGATATTTTAGACGTGAAATATTTCGAGTTTGTCTTGTAGAGTTAGCATACGATGTTATTTTGATGATGATATTGGTATTATGAGTAGCGGACATCCGTTTGTAACCTAACCGCTATAAAACGCAGGCGTCGATAAGAAAAATATATATCTTTTAGATAGAAGACTGAATTGATTTTCTTCAAAAAAATAACTAAGAATAAAGAATAACCATCTCGATTAATAAGAAGGCTCATTAATCGAAATGGTTCTTACTTATCCAGCTTTCAAACAATAAAAAATGCATTTAAATCGATCCATTTGTTTAAACGTTACACTGCGTTATTACAGATAGCCAAATAAATGAGTCAAACTTATAACACCCTGCTTTTACGACGGAGATTTAAAAATAAATTGCTTAGACATGTTTGTAAATGTAGCAACCGTGTTGGTAGACGGTACCAGCGCCCATACATACATACATACATACATACATACGCAATCACGCCTGTAATCCCCGAAGGGGTAGGCAGAGGTGTAACCAGTACACACACATTTCGCCGAGCGTATCTCCGTCCCACGATGTGATAGGCGGCGAGTCTATCGCCATACCGAACACAAATTCCAGAATCCGGACTGATAATTTTGTAATATAATATAATAATAATGTAATTGACAGCCTCCGTAGCGCAGCGGGCGAGTAGCCGGTTGCGAAGCGTGAGGCCGTGGGTTCGATTCCCGCACCTTGACAAATGTTTGTCTGATCCACAAATATTTGTCTCGGGTCTGGGTGTTGTGGGACCGCAAGTCCCTCGTAGTTCTTGATACCCACGATACAGGTTTACCTAGTGTGGGGTCAGGACTATGTATGTGACTGTTGGGTATATATTATAATAGAAAAACCCAATACCACTTTACTCGACCCGGGGATCGAACCCGAGACCTCAGCCTCAATCGTAACGCGTACACATTACAACCAACGCCCATTTGGGTAGAATAACCAAAATATATTAAAGCTACTCATAATGTGGTTCGAGTCTCGACCAGAAACAGTGTTTACCACTGTATAATTTTGTTGGTATATTAATCATGTTGTAAAGTTTTTTGTAATTTTACTGGAACTTAATAAAAATGTCCTTATCTCAACTATGAATAAAATAACTCGTCTGCAAAAAGTTATATTCTATAAACTTACTCAATATTAAATTTTATGTCAAATATCTTTTTTAATTTAATGTTTTATACCAAAGGCGACAAGAAAGCATTTGCAGTGATAGCTTAGCATTTTTCGATTGGGCATTCTGTCACAGACTTCAATCCATGTAACCTAGAAAGCTGACCTTTGTCATTGCCATTATTGAGTTTGTTGACCCGAAGCTATCTCGAGAAATATTTTTAAAAGCAATGTGTGGCTGTTTCACTTTTCATACACAATTTGCAGTCTTACAAAATAAATAGGGCTTTAAAGAATTAGGAATATCAATAACGGTTAAATGAAATGTACTACAGGAGCAAACAAGTCTTAGAATTTCGTGCATGTTGTTAATTCGCGTTGTAGTTATTATTGTACTATGGTAGGTCAATGATATTCCTCCAGAGGGGTTGAAGCCATTATCTTTCTGTAACGTTTTAAAAGGTATGTTGCGCCAACCCCACTGCAACTGGGATAAAGGCAGGAAGGAAGGGTAGGTCAGTGAATATAGATATTCAGTATAGCGATCGTAAAGCCCTAAGTTATTTACATGCACTATGTTCTCATACCGATACATCCATCGGTAATTATAGAATACGTGACAAAATCAATGACCTTGTGATTGGCAGATAAAGTGTCGCTTGATAAAAATTACAAACACTTTGTATGAGGTAATGAAACCTGTTGTGCCGATTCACTGTTAGCGAAATCTGACATCATCTTTTAAATGAGCCGATCGTTTTTATTTGCGGAAATAATTCAATGAAACATGACAGGAACGCGATATTCGATGTTCTTTATTGTGAGTTTATGTTGTTAGATTTAATAGTTTTTTTTTCGTACAATGAGGATTGTATTCCTTTTATTTCCATCTTAGGTTTATTGCGAGTAAAAACTCATGTTAAAAATGACTAATGCATCTGGTTCTAAGCGTATTCGTAAAACAATATCGATAAACGACATATGTGTGATAATTAGTAATGGCAAATAAGAGTGAGGTAATGTCGGCCTATTTAATTAGTTATTGAATTATAGAAAGGATTCATCAATAAGCTATACATTCCTGGAATATTCATATTCAAGACAGGTTTTCTCATTTCTAACTCCATACATCTAGTGAAATGTACGTCAAATATCAGTTAAATACAAGTATTTCCATACGAGATGTATTTAAATGAAAAACGAAGCGACGTTCTAAACACTATTTACGAATGTCGAGATGTGCCTCGTCGATCCAACGTCTTATTTAACGTCTGTCAGGTTAGAGACATTATAATTTCCGACCAACAGAACCATTTTACGTAATAACAGTTAATTACGTCGCGCAAAGTAATTGACTTTGTACAGAAGCGTTACGATATTGCCATTATATGGCGTGACTTGGATATTGTCGGCAGACAGGGGGCGTCTGCAGTGACACCGCATCGTTAATCACTCCAATTCTTTGACGAAGGAAATTTTGATTTTCAATATGAATGCACGCGGTGATTACAAAATCTAACAACTGTTGATAAATGATATTTGTTAATTAAAAGCGTTCATTGTGAATGGTAGTGTTGCGTTTCGATTTCAAGTGTTGAATGATTCTATTCTCGGTTTCAATTCGACGATGTTGTTAGTGAGAATGCTTACGTGACCTACCTTTATAATATCTTTCTAAAATGTTTGATGTGTTGATTAGATACGCTATCTCTGGTTGTCATAGTACTTCTATTCACTTGCGTTCATGTGCTGCTTTATTTTTGATTGTAAAATATTTTAAATCCGCCTTTAATTTTGGTTTTCTTCAATAAATAGTAAATATCAATAAAGTTTTTATGATTAGTGAAAATCGATTTCTTATGTTAATTGCAATTGGATTCCTTGTGACGTCTATAATCGTAACTGATTTCATTTGACAATGGAGCCGTAGATTGTTAATAATTATTATACCTGTGATGTACATCGTTATCCCCTCCGATATGGCTTTATTTTATTTTTAAACCGCAGTGATAGGGTTGCAGCATTTTTTGTCGATATGTTTGTTTGATATAAATTAACTTTCACGGGAAGGATCGTCGCAGCTGTTGGTTTTTTTATTTCCTCTATTTGTGTAGTTAAAGGAAATATGTTTTTGTCGCGCTTCAAACGTCAAACAGGGATTAACATGCGTAATCAATTTACTAAACGGTTTTAAGTTTTTTACTGTACCCTTGGTTGTACAAATTAAGTTCCCATGGGATATCATTTCCTTCGGTAAATGACTGGATAATTGATGATTTTGGAAAATAATTTTAATTTTAACAAAGTAATACCAGAAGTTGTTTATACACAGGACTTGACGTATAGTTTCAAACATATTCCAAGAATAATTTAAAATTCGTAACAATAACAAAAGCCAAGTCTTAAGAACACGATACAAAACGGTAATTGCTAAATTAAACGTGTTGAGTCACATTTTAACATCTGAAGCGACAGAACAAAGAGTTGTAATCGGATCCACGCATTATGTTTTCAGTAATGTCTTTATTATCTCGAATAAAATTTTGTAATATAACGCGCTTAAATTATGTTATATTGTTTTACACAAAAATTCAATATCCCCATCTGTGAGAAAGTTCGTATTTGAGGAGACAAATTTTCTTGTCTCTTCAGCTGACATCTTAGCTTTTTTCTTTTCGAATGGTTTTGTGCTGTTACCCTATATTACTTTTACAGCTTCACCTGACAATAAAGCCGGCGCTAATGGCGTTCTAGCCAGAAATATTTATAATGTATTTAGTAGCGAATCTTTTTTAGACGTAAGTAATTTTCTTACACGTGACTGATCTCCACGTTATATTGATGGCAACATATATGTAGACGATAGAACTTATCGATCATAATACGGAAAAAACACAAAGCAAAAACTAGATCTATGATAAGATACCTGCTTGATTTATTACACTTTCTTTGTGTCAAATTGAATAGAAATATGATATTTTCTATTTTTTTTAATGTAAATTATTTGTTATGAAAATGTTTATTTCTTATAGTTGTATTCTTGTTTATACATATTAATGTTACCATAAAAATATGTAAAAAAATTGTTATTCAAATAAACAATACTTTCACTGATTCTTATATACAGTATTTAATATGATTTGTAAGCAATTAATGTCAATTCAACAATTTAGCCAGCACATAAGAAGTTATCTTTGAGGCAAGATATTTTGTTTCTTCTCAAAATTACGTTAGTCTTTTTTATTGTAAAGGCCGGCAAACGAGCAAGTGGGTCACCTGATGGTAAGTGATCTCCACCGTCCATAGTCATTAACAGCACTTGAAGAATCATGGAGGTGCTGCCGGCCTTAAAGGAAATCGATAATTAAGGGATGGGGAAGGGGAGCAAGCTGCTAATTTACGTCGGTTTTCTGTAAGACAGTGGTAACGACGTGGTTGTGCCGGTCCATTCGTGTTGTAGGCAAAACTGTCTACAGCTTACTGATCTACAATATTTAAATGTCCAATTGATATATTAAGCCCAAACACATCAATGTAGCAAAACGCATTCAAATGTTTAACAAAGTGTAAACAGTTCATTACGTATTTCTGTAAAACTATAAAATTTAAATCAACACAACACTTCTTTCCGCATAACAAGTTTATTACCCAACATTCTATCTTTTAGCATTCTCATTCACCCGGCGTGCTCCCGACACTAGATATGAGAGGTTTGAGGGTCGGCTGAGATGCAGGTGGCTTGTGTCTGCGATTAACATTCTGGCACTGTGCCAACGCTGGCAACAAGTCTGTCTGCATCTTGCGGCGGATTACTGGCAATACTGTTTGTTACCACTGGCGATTAATTAAACGTCCTTTATGTGCCATATTGTTTACATGTGATAGTTTTGAATTAGGAACTAATGTTCTGTAGCAGTGGCCATTATTATTTATTGTTGATGTAACAGTTTTACTTTCTACTTTTCGAATTTTAGAGCCTGCTTTTAATTTCTTGGCTTAATTTGCTTTTTTATAACTGAGGCCAGCATACGAGCAAGTGGGTCACCTGATGGTTACTGATCTCCACCGCCCATGGACATCCACAATATCAATAATATGAGAATCATAGACACGTTACCGACCTTAAAGGAAAGGGATGATTAAGGGATTGGGAAGGGAAGGGGAATTTGGGCATCCAGATATCTCATACCTTGATTTGTTTTTTGTCATTCGATATACATATTTAAATTTTATTACATTATAGATAAAGGCATACGGTGAACTGCGAAGATGAAATAAAACTGCTACTTTACATACTGATTTCTTTACCATCTTTTGCTATCATAATACAATCAAATAGAATTCATTATTATTTATCAAGATAGCATAAATCTATGGAACAACCACTTCGTGTTAATTTTTAGTCATTATTTAAATTGAATGGTACAATCATATTTATATGGCTACATTCGTTTAAATATTAGCTATCTCGGAGATTCCTCACGATTGTGTATGGGATAAAAAAGAGAGAATTCATTTGCATAGAGTTTATATTAAAAAGAGAGCTGAAGTGTTTGATGGTGGTCGATTATTATCACGACCGTGAAATTGTTATCTTGAACGTTGCCATAAAATCTCTTGCCCGCTTTTACCATAATGACCATTTCACAAAGTGGTGTCGTAATTTTTGTGCTATTAAATTCTGTGAAATCTTTAACTAAATCGTTGAACGTGTCGGGGTATTTTTCAAGATTCATGGAAACTGGTTTCCTGCAAACTATGTTTAAGAATTACCTTTCAATCATTGTAAAACCTTACATTTTTATACGGTAATTACTTTCGTATCTGTTTCCAAAATGTATGCTTGTCGACGTTGTTCACGATTAGTGTGGAATATATGCGAATTCTCATAAAACAAATATAGAAAAAAGTTTCTAAGGTTCGTCTCTTATATTGTAGTAAGACGTAATCCGCATTAATTTAAGATTTGGATTGGTGACTATCGTATCTACTTAAATAGTAAGAGACCAATAGTTATTGGTGATCAAATATTCAAAAAGAAAAATGAATTTAATAGTTACAGTAATTATGTATCAATACTACTTCCATGCCCATACAAATAAGCCAGCTCACCAAGACAACTACTCAACTCTGACCTATTTCGCCCAGACGATTAGCCCAAACCATATCTGGAGTCCCTGTAATATTTCGCCCTACATGGTTGTGCAATTGCTGTCATAATTTTATCTCCGTTTAATTGAGTGTCTTCATGTTCAAGGTCTTGTTTTTGGTTTTGTGTTGTAATTGGTGGGTTTAACTGTAATGTACCTTGTTGCGTTGTGATAATGGTTGTTATTGCATGCTTGCTTGATTGTTTTTTGTTTTGTATCGATGGAGGATTATAGTTTTCAAATTGTATCCGATACTAATAGGATTTTATATCTATATATATTTATATTGCAAAATAATCTATTTTGTCTTTAGTTTTTATGTGGTTTATTATCATAGAATGCAGTTGCAATTTTTATATCAAATGCTCATTTTTTATGTTCAATTATTTAACAAAGTGTTTTAACTACCATATTTATGTTTATGTTTTAACTATTAAATTCGGTAAGACAGCTATTTTTTAAAGTATCTAGTAGACATTTTTTTTATATGTCGGAGTTTTACATTTGTATTTGAACGTGTTATATTTTATTTGTTAAGTAGTATTTACTTTGAAGTAGTGAAGCAGGCACTTAAATTACGGATTATATTTTTTTGTTGTGAGCATTAGGAGATTAGATTGTCGATCCACATTTAGATTAAATTGTGAATGACTTCGATGCATATATCTAACCCGCTAGTTTTTATATCTTATTCTCCTCACAGGGCCATCACGTTTGTACCATCTGATTATTTATTTACGTTTGCAATTTCTGACCGCTTGTTTACATCCAGCCGGTACCATACGTTATGATTTATCTCATCTCCACAATAAACATGGGAGCTGAGAACTTAGTCAGCACCAGATGCGCCTGTGTTTACGTTATATTTTATACGGTGACTACAAAGGCTGTTTATAGTTTTCATTATGACGTTGTAATAATCAGTAATGGCTAGTTAAGTCATCGTAGATTAGTTAAAATAATCGTTTGACAAGCGATAGATTTATTTTTAACGACCTGTTTCACAACGTCGTAAAAAATATAAGATAGCAGATTACAAAATTACTTCCTAAATTGGCTAATGCGTTGTGTTATTGGACATTGTAAAACAGACCCTTTAGAATAATGGTTTAATTAAAACGCGAGTATAAATATCGAGATAATCAAATATATTCCGATTTTTTATTATTCACCAATAACATTCTGTACATAAATGGTCGCACGAAGCGCCAGTAAGGTCAGCAGGTTGAATTTTATTTGGAGACGTTAGCTTTCTACATGAATTGATGTGGTCTTTCATTACCTTTACAATCTGAGGAACGCATAAAATCATGTTTTAGATAAGAAACGTTTATCAAAGTTTGTTTAAATAATGAAGATATTAAAGCGAAACACATTCTAGAATAAAAGTGGTTTCAACTTGAAAATAAACAAACTAAAATGTCGTTTTGTAGAATTCTAAATGTATTCCATTACTGCTTATTCCAATAAAAGCTCCTCATAAGAAGACAATATACGGTTTAAGTAATTCATACAATTTCCATTTACACGTATTTACTAAAAAGGTATTCCGGTTAATGCTCAATTTCTATGTAGCCTTATCGATCGCAGATACACATATCTTCATTGTGATTAGATAAGCGAATAGCGCAGGGCTTTTCAAAATAAAACCTCGTGTTCATTAAAAAGAATAAAATGTACGAGTTAGTTGTAGATGCCGCATTTTATTGAAGGAAACCGTTTACGGGTTTGTAACTTTTGTGTATTGCTTAATATGTTGATAAAGATATTAAATGTCTTTCAAATTTGACTTTAGCTGAGTTGTTATGCGATTTATAATAATAATAATAATTTATTTATTTAATCAAGTTACAGAGACTTATTTGTGCTTTTTTAGGAAAGCGTAAAAAAGACCCCAAGCTTACGTGACATCTTTTTATTGAAGATTATTGGCCTGAAGATCTAACAGTTGGTATATTCAGATTTCTGCAAATGTCACTATTAAAATATCTTGTTTTATATTAAAAGTATGACTTCAGATAGATAGACTAAGAATTACAAGGTGGTAGGTCCCTCGTTTGCGAGAGACCGGCTGGGTTGGTACCACCGCTTTGTCTATTTCTGCCGCCAAGCAACAGTGTGTAAGCACTGTCGTGTTCCGGTGTGAAGGACATTGAAGCCAGTGTAATTACTGGGCATTATGAGATTTAACACCTTATGTCTCGGGGTGACGAGCGCAGTCCAGTGTCATGCAGTGCTTTATTTAAAGTTCTGTGTGGCGTTGCTTCTGTTTATGAGCAGGCGTGGCGCTTACCATCAGGCGAGCGAGCTGCTCGTCTCGTCATTCAATCTAATATAAAAAAAAAAAAAAATTGTATGAATGATCTTTTTTTTACAAAAATAAACGACCCGTGACTTCATTTAATCGTAGCATTTAATTTTGTTTATAAAACCAATTGGCTTATGACTTCACTTTATTGGAATCATAGAATTGGTCTATGGTTAGGTTATAGATAGTAGGTACAATTCCATATCAAAATTCCTTTCCATGCCCAAGCAAGACTACAGTTTTGTAATAGTTTGATGTATACATTGATGCTGTGAACGAATTATGGGATTGGTATTAATGATGATTTTTATTCATCATTCACTCCCCAGAGGGGTTGACGTCAGGCAGGCGGCCGGTCGTAAAAACTACGAGGCAAATCCTTCTGTAACATGTGTTAAGAAAAGATGTTGCGCCGACCCCACTACGAATGGAATAAGGGCAGGTGGAAGATTAGCGTAAATTCATGTACCTACTGTAGAATAAAAATACATCTCTTTCTTTATCCTTGAATCCATTGCACGTAATAAATAAACCCGACCGCCACACAGTCCTGAACCCACACTAGGGATACGAGTCTTGTGTCGTGAGTATCAGAAACTACGAGATACTTTCGGTTTCACAACATCTGGACCTGAAACTAAAGTTTATGGATCACACAAACACACATATTTTAATTACTAATAAGGACTGATTAGGTGAGTCGTGCGAATACTGCGCACCGATAGTGGTCAGTTACGTATATATTTTTTTGGTAAAAACTATAATTTTAAAACATTTGTCTATTTTTCGTCAATAGCTACAAACATAAGTTTTAATGGTGTTTGAATCAATAAATTTGATGAAGAAATATGGAAGTTATGGCGTTCCGACAAAAAAACACATTTGATAAATAATATTTATAGAGATTATTTAATTATCTTAATGTCCAACTTAATGATAAAATTATCACAATGTTTCTAACTTGACTTAATGACTTTGTCATTTGTCAGCAAATGAGAGCGACAGCATTACGCGTGCTCCAAAGCTCGGCAGAACTCTTAACCTGTTTCAAACACAAGTGTCAAACATCTTACAACCGAACATGCTCATTACAATTCAGATGTAAGCCGATACATCTAATTTAAAATTCCAAGAAAAAACCCGAAATTACACTCAAACACGCATGTTTTTGAAATCGGTCTTCGAGATCTCGATCGATTTGTCATCACCATCGGTGATAAATCAATGATTGATTTAAAACTTTGATCTTTGGTTAAAGATATTTTAATAACGTGAGTTGAGAGAAACCTGATTTCTTACTTAAACTCTCGGAACAGTTGCCAAAAGGCGATTGAGATTGAATTTAGCGTATTAAGGCTTCGACGGGGGCGAAATATTTGGAAAGTTCTTTGTACTTTTGCGCAGAGTGATTTTCATTAATCTTGTCGGTGTATTTAATTATTGGCGATATTGTATAGAATTAAATAAAATTAAGGGCGAAAGGATAATATTGAAATATATTTCATTTTAATTATGGAAAGTAATGAATGGAGTTTTGTGATCTATGTTTTGGGCCCACGGTCTAAGTTAATGTATCCTTTGTAAGACATGATAATTACGACTAATTAGTCACTGATGTCTGTACGTAATCTTATCATTGCCATTTACAGAGTCGCTTGTCTAGAATTTAAAATAAAATGAATATAAATTCTTTATAACTTTTCAGACGGCAATGTACGTTTATTAAATATTACATACATACACAGCACACGTCTAATTTGTAACTCAATCCTTGCAATTTCCAAACCTTAATCACACGCGCCGGCGAAAATTACTCGCCAACAACATAAATTATGCCTTATAAGTAAAATTTATTCCTTATAAGTAATTTTTCCATTAAAATTACGGTATTAATAAATAATCCACCATTGCACGTGCATCTAGCCTAATCCATTATAGTCGCATTTAGGGCTACCAACACGTAGATCTGGGACACTGCACAGGGACGTCAAAACTAAACACCTAGGTTATTTAAGTAAAAGAGAATTTGTTCCCGGGACATAATTATAATTCCTATCAAAAATAAATAAGTTTAGTTCAATAACTATATTAGAAAAATTTCGTCTTCCTGTAATAAAGTGAGGGTTTTACCACCATACCTGATCATTGACAACAACTCCCTAGACGTCTTCAGACGCTTCACAAACTAGAACAAGTACAGGCTCAGAGTGTCGGGAAACTTGAGTGGATGGCAACCCTAGCAGCAACGAGAGTAGTCTGTCACGATTTATTAGCTGAGGTGTGAGTTACAAAACTAACTTATTACTAGAGATAGAAAAACTTATATTAGTAGCCATCGGTTAAAAGGGGTTTAAAATACTTTAGAATAATGCTTTAATAACGGATTTTAGGATGATATTTTGAGTATATATATATGCGAGTGTTCATTCTACCGAACAAATGAATTAGACAATTTATAAAGAAATTCTGACAATTTGATTCTTTAAGAGGAATAAAAGTAAGTATAATTATTTAATTTCAGTCTATTTTTTAATAATAACGTAGGAAAGTAGTGACCCGCGATGTAAGGGATCTTAAAAACACCTATGTGTTAAAATGTATACTTAGATCAAAATCAAAATCTTCTAAGTATGCTGAATTGTGTAATTATTATCTAAGAAGACTATGTTTAACTGTCAGTCAACTCACTTCAAACTTCTCGAGTTAACTGTGTCAATATTGTAACCGATATGCCCGCGCATGTTATAAGTACCATTGACATTATCATTAAACTTTCTAATCAATTAGTTTTAATGAGTTTATTGTTGAACCATTCATATTTTCCAAAAACAATAAACCATAAATAAAAAATCCTATAGAACATCGACTCCGAAAACAAAGGGAGCGATAATATTCAAGAGCATCAAAAGCTCAATAAAAACTAATTAAAACGTAACACAATGGATTGAGTTATCAGAAGGTTCGGGAAGAAAGCCATTCTAACGACTCCATAAAAGCGTTCCGATACGATCAAGCGTTTTGACGACAAACATTTTGTTTTGTTTTGATTAAATAAAGTAGCGGCCGCAATTATTGCCGTTGCAGGCATATCTGAAACTGTGTTAAGTTAGTGGTCGTGGCCAAACACTATCAGAGCGTGTCAAGCCAAAATAATAAGAATAAGCGTAGAATAAGCATGTAAACGTAGCTCAGTATTTTAAAATTTCGATCAAATTTGGTTCAGCCAAAACTTTTCGGTGTTGTTTCAAGCTTACAAACTTGTTCGTCTTCGAACCCCTTTTAGTGAGCATAGTGTAAACAATGAAAGAGTAATCGCCATGTGTGTTCAGAGATTTATATGCGACACGACGCGCGATGTGAATGCTCAATTTATATCCGATAGTGTCGACCGCCGCGCTGGCCGATGATTAGCATCGGGTCGGTCAGGGCTGGCGAGTGGAAATTAATATACATGCATGTGTACGGGGTAACTTCAAATTTTGACTACTCAAAAAAGGAGATGTTAAATGTTAATAGTGTAATTATTATAATATTTTCCAGCAGGGTTAACGTCAGGCAAGCGGCCGTTCGTAAAAACTATAAGCCAAATTTTTCTATAAGATGTGTTAAAAAGCTTGTTGCGCCGACCTCATTGCAAGTGAGTGGTAGAGCCACGCTGTAAACACTATACAGCATGATTGGGCCGGCTCGACTGGGTCATTACCACTGTGTCACAGAAAACCGACCTAAAGTAGCAGCTTGCTGCTGCGTTTCGTACGGTGAGTGAGAATCCCCTTTCCCTTCCCAATCCCTTAATTATCCCTGTCCTTTAAGGTCGGCAACGCGCCCATAATTATTTTGGTATTGAGGGCGGACATGGGCGGTGTAGATCACTTACCAACAGGTGACCCACTTGCTCGTTTGCCGGTCTATGTTATAAAAAAGGGGGATAAGGGCAGGTGGAAGAAGAAGAACTATAATGATTCTATCAGCCCTATATTACTTTCCAGGGCAGGGCATCGAAATTCTTATGGTGAATTCTCAGTTATGTAGATTTCCTCAGGATGTTCTTCACGTTTTCAGTTTTCTGTGCTCCATCAAAGCGAGATTTAAAAATATATAATATATTTAAGAATATTTTCAACCCTACTCCGGGGTCGTGTAGGGCTGGTAACGCGATACCGTCACGCTATCTATCATCGGTTCGGGATGGATTAATAAATTCACTTTGTTAAAACACTGTCTGTCGGACATTAGTCATTTCGTTAAATTCGTTCTCTCTTCTCACGGTATATGATACCATCGACAAAACTATTTGGATATAATTGACTATGGTCTAGTTAGGTGCAGAGGGACATTGCTTTGTGGTCTGAGATTCGCGGCCGATAATGGTTAGAGGTGTATATAATTTTTTGTATGTCTGTTTATGTTCTCTTTATGCCACTTCGATACCAGAAAACCCGACACCGTATTGTTGAGTTTTATTACTTCAAAATGTTTTTTTTTTAATTTAGGACAATGCTCGGTATACTCATTACTTAAAATATCCAATACTTCCTTTCTTTCTGTCTATATGTCTGGTCATATAAGCATTTAATTTACATAATTGATTATTTATGGCTGTATTTAAGGCGCCAAATATCAACATGCGGCTCGCGAACTACAGTTTGCGAACTGATTTAGGGTCTAATATGAATCTATTATATTTTATTGTGAAAGTACATATTGTTATAGAGATATTAATGATTGCTTTCTTTATGAGAACTTCATTGTATGTAGACAATTTTATCAATATCCTTTAAGCAATTTATTGAATCGAAACTAATTTACAGACTTCAATTATATTAATTTCCTTTGCCTCGGAACATTAACTAACTAGTTAATAACATACATTCATTTAAATAATATCCGCCACTAACAATACCCTCTCTAAATTAGAAACCAATTTAAAAATGATCCGAACGTATGATTAGTTCGAAAACTATAATAAATATTAGCTTTTGAAATTGGATGACGATGTACGGTGGTCACACACGACAAGCCAATCGATCAAAATGTTACCATCGTGTGTACAGTTAAACTAGCACTCCAATCACGTTTTTATGCAGTCAACAACCTCTCAATAACATGACAGTGAATAGAATCAGCCCGTAAACATATACAATCAAAACAAATAAAAATTATAATAATCATTACCCGGTCGACAAGTTTGTGGAGCGAACATGGTTTTTGCACGCACCATCGCGTCGCCGCTTTTTGCATCGCAATTACCACTAACGATTCTAATGCGATTTCAATACGTCTGCGACTAGACGTTTTAACGGAACTCGACTTTCTAATGCTTTGTCGTATTTGAAGGCTATTTTGTCTTTATTGAACGCTTTTATCTGATCCGAGATAATGATTATGCGTGCGTCATGACAACGTTTTTGTGCATCCACCGATTTCACCTCCGTGTACGTGAAAAATCGATAATTCCCCGTCGATTATGGCCATGCCGTTACGCGATGGCGACCGTGTCACACCGACCCGCTAACTACTGTTAACAACCGTTTCTGAATATGACTACATGGAAATTTACACTCGCCCGCCATTATAAAATACTTGCAAAATGCACACTACGGGAATAGTAAACAACCGAACGCATTTCCAATTTGGCAAAGTCGGGCGCGACCTCACGTAAAGCCCGCGAGGCAACAAAACAACAATACGAATCTCGACACAGGACGAGAGAATGTTTAAATAACTGTCAAAGCCATCGTGTTTTTGTCAGGAGAAATCTCGTTAAAAATCGAGTGGAATGCGCAAAAACAGCCTTTCATTTAAACAGCTGTCCAGTGGAAAGATAAAGGCACTCGCGAGCCCGTGCTACAAACGTAAACGAGACCGCAAAGATTGCCAAAATCGCGAAATTGCACCGCTGCAGCTGACAATATCGATGCGCGCCCCACCCACTCGCTTAAGTTTGCGTGTTATAACCAATTTAATGTAATGTTATCGCATATATTACGCAATATTTTTATAGTATACCATCGTGGATCGCACTAACTTGAGCAACCAGTTTTTGCAACAATGTCAATGTTGAATCGACGAGGAGAACGCATTTGACCTTTGACGAGTGATTTGCAAAATCGAGATGTATACGTATTGTGGCGTGTTCAGCGCAGTGCGCAGGCGGAGAGACGACAGCGACGCGCTAGCGGCTCATGGCCCGAGGTAATTTAGGACTATCAGTACCGCTTTCACTATTGATGAATGACCCGACAACCCGCGTCCCTTCACACCTCACGACATACCCCGCCATTGAGCCTCACAAATCGCTTCCCTTTCATCGCTCTCGCGTCTTGTTTACATGAAAATTCATCTTAAAACCATCCTCGTTAAAGTGTCAACAATATATACGCGGTTATTACACGGAAATATGAGTTTGGTAACTGGCAATTGGTCTGTCAGGCGTGAATCGTCAATGCAACAATTATTTTGTTGTGATCTGTTATTACAGCCTTTTATTGTATGGCCGGGGGGCAAGGGAGATTAATCGATTGCGGCTTTCTCTCGGGGTCAGGTATTGTTAGTTATATGAGCCGTGTGATGGTCACCGAGCAAGACGTGAGCGGCGGGTGTGCAGGTAATTTAGCACTATCAGTCGTGTAGATTTCTCTGCTGATGGATGGAGAGCGTCCATACTACCGCGCCACCTCGTTAGCGGTTTTTTGTCTTGATCCTCACTGTTAAAAATTACCGTTTCACATGAAGAAAAACTGCATTCGCATCACCTACAGTGTTAATCTTTGCCATTACATACGACTTGACATTTATCATTTTGACACAAGTCTGTTGTCTGCCATCATGTTTTTATAGTAATTGTAAATGTTTGATTATTTGCAATTTATTTAAATTTAATGCTTTTAGCGTCTGCGCGTGCATTTAGCAGTACGTTTAAGCGAGATTAACAGAATACTTATGTGTCGGTGTCCGAATTTAAGATGTATTCACACACGAGTATTTTAGCGTACTATCGTTAATTTTGTCAGTAAACTTCAATGTTTGGTTAATTCATAACTTAGTAGTGGTTTTACCACGATCGCTTTATCGTTTTTGCGCGAGTTTGTAGTGAGGTGGTGTTAATTAGAATTGATTGTCACATTATTATGGTTGTATCAAGAAATCCCAGATGTTATTGTTAAAAATTAATTTAGTTCTACGATGCTGGCTTCAAAAGACAGATCTTCATTTAATTCTGGTACAATTGGTTTTTGATTTACTCTTGTATAATATTGCCTTTGTTATACATCTTAACGTATCCTATCACAAATGTAAAAAATATAAATTATTCATTGGACAGTGGGCATCTATAACTTCACATTCAGAGACACTAAAATCGTTGACTAGTATGTTAGATTTATTTCAAAGTCCAAGCAATATAAAGGTTGAAACTACAATTTGTAGATTTTGGAATTAACTGCACGCAAATTCACAAATGTCCTCAAGGACAGTCTTTAGCGCATTAAATGGAGACTCTGCTATTGCCAACATTAGCATGTTCCGTGCGATCAGATACCGGGCATGCGATCTAGTCGCTTCCACTCAGAATGCACCTTAATCACCTTATTACATGAGCTGACAACGATTGTAAACACGCGAAATTCATTCAGTATTTTATCGCACTGCCGACATGATATTTATATTTTTTTACACTTTATGTTTTCAGTAATGATACGGTTCGGTTGAAAAAGGCAAAAGAAAGTTATGACATTTGCGTTCGGATACACGTCCTTGTGGTTTTTCGGATTTTTAAACTGCCCCGGGTGAGCACACGCGAGGGTTTGACTTAATATTGGCTTCTGTACTTTTGCTGTACTTCATTGTCTTTATTGTTTGCGATTTCAGATTATATTTATGCAAAATCAAGGACTGCAACTTGATTTTTTTGTTTTATTTAAACCTATACAAATATATTTTCAATTTTGCTAATGGATCAAATGCGGCCATTGCTTTGATAGTGTTTTCAATCCTTTTTAGTCTATTGTTTGCTTCCTGTCTGCCTGGACTTGTGGCAGCCTACCCAGGCTGAGTAATCGTGAGATCTTAGGTTCACATCCCCAAGGAGGACAATAACAGAGCTTCCGATTTAAAAAAACACTAGAGTTGCTAAGGATTAGAATAGGCCCGTCCCGTATCACATCATGAAATAAGCTCAGCGAACCGTGGATTTAGCACTATTTTCACCCTGCCTACTCCTTCGGGATATAGGCGTGAGCTTATGTTATGTTACAAGTTAACTTGAAAGTAAATCAGCGATAGTTATAATTCAATGCCTTTATAAATCTGTCATGCAATAAATGGTGAATGAGATTGAACACACTGTTTCCTGTGTAGGAGTTTGAAATGATATCCGCATGGTGTGGGCGATTGTGTTCAAATGTACACAAGCCACGTGGTCACGATCCACGAACGTTATGATGGGCGAGATTGATTAGTGAAGACAAGACACAGAATGGATTGACGCGGATGCTTTTACCTCTTGAGAACGGAATAGGAATTGTTAGTTTGATAAAAATCATTTTTAACGGTCTATCCATGTAAATGGATTGCATATCCTTCAGAGCCAAGTGCGATCGGTGTATTCGTACAATTCGTAATTGTAATGCGTACACGGTACGACTGCTGCACTAAGGTCTCGGATTCGATCCCCGGGTCAGTTGAAAGTGATATTGGGGTTTTCTTTCTAATGCTCCGTATCAGTTCGGTGTCTGGAATTGTGCCCGGTATGGCGATAGACTTGCCCCCTATCACATCATGGGACGGAGATAAGCTCGGCGAAACGTGGATGCAATAGTTATACCTCTGCCTACCCCTCCCTGGGATTACAGGCGAGTGCGTATGTATCTATACCAATAGGTTTGGGTAACATAACTAATTGATATAAAAAAAACTACCCTATAATATATTTTTCCTCGAACTGATAATGAACTGTGGAAAGTTCGTGAACCCTCATATCAAGTATATATGACATACTTGTTTCCTAGTATACATAATATTGCTTGTAGATTTCACAACGTACATTTTCCAAGAATCATGATGGAATAGTACGCAGCCTCGTGTGTATCAGACGAGTCGACGCGACGACAGAAGTTCAAAGACTTCGCAGCGAGCGAAGTGATAATTATTTACAATTGTCATAATGTCACTTTACAACTGTAAGCCTGTGGCTGCACTTGCTGTTCCGTAAATAATGGACTAACATTCTGCTTGCTTCCTTTTAGATCAGAGTTTTTATGGTTTCCTAGCTTTTGCTCGCGCCTCCGCCCGCGTGAACGGCCTTTCCCCGGGATAAAAAGTAACCTATGACCTGAATGACTGTTTCATCCAAGCCCGGATGGAAACGCGAGTATGGGAAAAATTTTACTGCTCAATTTACTAGTTACTGGTATTTATGCTCTTCGAAAGCTCCTATCCTATCGTACTATAAAAGTGAAAATTTGGATGTTTGTGAATTTGAATGTTTGTTAGTCAATCACGGCTTAACAAGTGAACGATACTATATGAAATATGGCAAACAGGTAGACCATGACCTGGATTAGGGCATAGGCTATATTTTTATCCTGTAAAATACCATCCACGTGGGCAGAGCCACGAGCAAAAGCTAGTCTATAATATATGTACTATTATTTTATTGAGTTAGTAAACTACAATAAAATTAATTATATTTTTGACACCCAAAATATTTTAATACCAGTTATTTTAAATTATTAATTATTCTTCCGTAGTCAATTATAGTAATAAATTAATGACATCATAATTCCTTCAATGCCTTCGGCCAAAGTTAAAATGCCTATACGAATTATATTTAAAATAAAGAAAATAGACATCAATCATACCAATATTTTCATTACTTGTAAGAACCTTTTCGTGAAACAGACGAGAAACGATACCAGTTTCCACGAATATCAAATCCATAGCAAATGTGTAATATATAAAAAAAAATACTATTGGGATTCTTGTAAGTGAAAGTGTAAGTGGACCAGTAACATCTTAGGGCCAATACCAACCTCACCTGCACGTGATACACACTCTCTGTTGATTAACGCACGAGGCAATAGTGAAACTTGGTTCCCGTCGCGGGCTGTGGGGGTCAGATGGCGGATCGCCTTATATGATACCAAATCTATTTGATAAGCAATTGGAAGGCGGACCCTAGCTTAAGCCAGGATAACACCAGGCAGAAAGAAAGAAAAGGATCTTTTTTTTATGGCATAGGCCAAGTAAGTGGCACGAGCAAGTGGGTCACCTGATGGTAAGTGATCTCCACCGCCCATGTATGCCCACAATACTAAAAGAATCATGGGTGCGTTGCCGAACTTAAAGGAAAGGGATAATTAAGGAATTGGGAAGGGGAGGGGGTTTGGGCCTCCGGATATCTCACTCACCGTATGAAACGCAGCAGCAAGCTGCTACTTTACGCCGGTTTTCTGTGAGACAGTGGTAACGACCCGAACGAGCCGGCCCATACATGCTGTAGACAAAAGTGTCTACAGCGTGGTCCTACCACTCGGAAAAGTTGGAGCAAATAGGTGATAAAGTAATCAGCATATTTGTGTTTAGACACAATATATTATTTCGCGATAAAGTCGTGTCACAGCTCTTTGTGGCAGCGGGTAATTTACGTTCTAAGTACGACAATTGAATAGTATCTTGCATAACCCGCCATTGTGGAGGTCAATGACCAATGTCAAATAGTTAATGTGGGTGTTGAGTGTCCTAGTAAATGTTTTGTTGTAGTAGCATTTAATTGGGAATGATGTTAATGTTAATCATGCTAGACAATTTTTATTTTTTACCTTTAATTTTACCTTTAAACCTCATAGTTTTTGCTAGCTGTGTATGTCTAATCAGAATGTGGAATCATACATAGGTACACGGAGGTAGGCAGACTATTGTAGAATCAGTTAATTAATTTCATACTGCTGCTATTCATGCTGGTCCCAGTGGCAGTCTGAATTTAAGACTTTTAGATCGAGCTCACGTATTAATAACTTGCATAATTATCATGTTAATTAAAGTTTAACGAAGACTATTTACCTAAGACATGTTTATTTATGATCGATAATGCATAATATGTATTGATAATGGCTTATGAATCTGTGCAGCCGTCGCAGCTAATTAGCAATTCTAATAGAAGCTGCTGTATCAAGCTGTTCCAAACGACTTCAGCGCTGCATTGATTATCCAGCTTGCTTTTAAATTGTTTGCTGTGAGGATAAATAATAAAAATGCCAGGCTTGAAAGTACCTTGAGCATTCCGATTTCGACAGAGACCCAAGTGATAAATAATGATTTTCACTATCCAGAAATAAATTTTGTTCGTAGTTTCAACGGCTTTATATCAGTCACTGGATAATATTATTAATACGATTGTAAATAATAATATAATAGTACTAGCCCTGTATTATATAAGTCCCATTACTGGCCACGGTCCTCCTCTACTGAATGAGAGGCTTTAGGCCTTAGTCCACTACGCTGGCCTAATGCTGGTTGGCAGACTTAACGACCTTCGAAATTCTTATGCAGATCTTCTGAGGTATGCAGGTTTCCGCACCACGCTTAAAGCAAGCAATAAACAACTAATAACACACATAACTTAGAAAAGTTAGAAACGCATGCTCCTGGGGCTGGTTTCGAACCTGCGACTTTCGTCTTTTCGTTGATAATCTGTATCACTTTACGCAGAGCTATCGCATTTCACAAATAAATTTACAAATTTATTAATTACTTTTACCTTAGTGTATAACAACTAGCCACTGTGGCAACTCTTAGTAACTAGACTACCTTTTTGAATAAAGTAAAATGAGTTTAGCCTGATACCATACAAGTAACAGAGAAAAATCATATTGCATTTTGTATCCCTCTTGAAATACAAAAACGTGTAGTTGCCCAAAGATCAAATCACAAACTGGGAAGAGAACACTTACTCAATTTTTATAACTCACGCACTGCGCAGTACAATGAAGCTTAATTGGTAGGAATCAACAATGTTACACTGTTCGAAACAATAACATTCCGTTTGTTGCCCGTTGTTCTTGTTCCACCACGTCCTTCAATATCATATTTGTGCTTGAGAGAGCAAGCGCCCCGCGTGGTGTTGCCATGTTTGCGACACAATTACGAAGGAGATATGAGTATATTTGTTCTGTTATTAACTGATTGTATTTTGTTTGGTGACAATAACTGCTAATAGTCTTGGTTATCGTATTATTTTTTACTTTATTTTACATCATATCTTTTTATTGGACTTAAAAAAAGATATTCTGTATTCGACATGCATGTAATTATGTTCACGATTTTCTCGAAAACCAACAAGTAAATTTCAATTATTATTTTACTAAAGTAATTTACATACTATGTTTTAGTGTATAAAACATTAGGTTGTTGAAGATTTACAATCTCTGATTTCAGTTCAGTTAGGTCTTCCTATGAAAGTGAAACCTATATATATCACTGTTCTTCTTTCTCTTCGTCTTCTACCTGCCCTTATCCCTCTCGCAGTGGGGACGGCGCTACATGCTTTTTAACACATGTTACAGAAAAAATAGGCTTGTAGTTATTACGACCGGTCACCTGCCTGACGTCAACCCCTCTAAGGAGATCAATCCCTCTAGGGAGAATATCACTGTTCTTCTTTAATTTAATAAAATCATCACCATTATTTTTAACAAAATTGTCGCCCCCCTTTTTGGTGGACGATTGGCGTATTGCTTGACTAATAATGGAATACCTATTTAATCCTTCAGAACAAAACTAAACGCATTTTGACAGTATAAATCTTCTACACTGGGAGGTCTATACAAATCGATAAAGCTAGCAACACTGAACGTTCGCCTCGCATCTAAATTTAACTGCACTTCGAGTGGCACTAATTGTGCTTATGTTCAAGTATTCTTTGTATAAACATAGCTTGCAACTGCCGTTTGTTATGTTTGAGCTTTCGTTTTCTTTGGAATTTCAGTTTCTTTCCCGTTTGAAGTAGGTTCCTTCCTTCCACCTGCTCTTATCCCACTCGCAGTGGGTCCGACGCAACATGCTTTTAACACATATTATAGAAGGATTTAGCTTCAGACGTCATGTATTATCTTATGTTTCCTAAAAAATATTAGCTTTGTTTGAAGACTTCATTGGGCAAAGTATGTTTACATTACAGTTTCCATTTAATATAAGTGTTTAAAGGGTGATGAGATAGGATCTTTTTTGTATCCGTATCTATAGCGATATAGTGAAAATCCCGACATAGTGGCTCGTTCAAGTGAGTTACATTCCGGGGTCAGCCAGCGCATATACAGTAACTTCAGCAGGGCATAATACTGCCGCCCTTTACAGGATACAATGCCTTGACGGTCGACATGATATTTGGAATACACTGTACTAAAGATCAGGTCCACTGTCACCTTGCTGTTTCAGGATAAAAAAAAAAACATTATGTGGATGTATTGTGGATTTTGCATACTAGTTAATAGTTACTGTTTCGCATTCATATCCACTCGTATTTGTTAAGATATTTACCAGCGAGAATGTATCTATAGACTGTCATATCTTTTCTTACATCAAGTTAGTATACTTTAGGCCACCCTTCTATAATTTCTATTTTTCATATCAACGCTATCTTAATTGTTACTAGGTTAACGTTTACATGCCAGAATACTTATTTACTCCTCCGAAATGAGTACATCGGTTCTAAGCGACCGCTCACGACAATCGAAGACGAATCCGCATTTATGTCTCCCCGATGGACAGGAAATGCATAATTCGATAATTGCCCGCATGCTTGCTACTCACCGGCTAATCTTGAGGATATGATAACAAACGAATCTACGAGTGGTAGAGCCACGCTGTAGACAATTTTGTCTACAGCATGAATGGGCCGGCTCGTCCGGGTCGTTACCACTGTCTCACAGAAAACCGGCGTAAAGTAGCAGCTTGCTGCTGCGTTTCGTACGGTGAATGAGATATCCGGAGGCCCAAATCCCCCTCCCCTTCCCAATCCCTTATTATCCCTTTCCTTTAAGGTCGGCAACGCGCCCATAATTCTTTTGTATTATGGGCGTACATGGGCGGTGGAGATCGCTTACCATCAGGTGACCCACTTGCTCGTTTGCCGGCCTATACTATAAAAAAAAAAAAAAAAAAAAAATGGTGAAAAAGTGGCCATTTTACTAATTACACTGCAATTATCAAAAGAGCAATGTTCCTAAATGAAGGTGTTATAGAAGACAGATCTAGCGATCTTGGTGCTTACAAAAAATGGTTTTAAATTGTAACTAAGGCTTTACTATACTATTCTTATATTAAAAATGCATATTAAAGCAGGGAATACGTATATTAATTTTTGTCGCGTTTTGTTTCAAAACTGTTATCTATAAAATCCCCACATATTGTCCTGGAATTTTATGTTCTACTGCGACTTGTAAATACATTATTACAACTGTTCCTGTATAAATTGTACCAGTCACGGTATTGTTATTCAAAACGGCTGCGGCACACGCGTTTAACACTTTGGACTTTGAACTTATACCTTTAACAATGCTCTGTGCTCTAATGAAACTTTGGGAATTGTTTAGACCCGCTTTTAAAAAAGTATTGTTGGTGTCGTAATTTTTTGTTCTTATTTTGTTTTAACACGTAAAGGCGTTGTGCATTTGTTTTTATTGTTTCCAACGTTTGGATGTGTGTTTGATGTGATTTTGTTTTTTAAGTGTAGTAGCATATTATTATGGTTGTTAGTAATAAGGATTGTTAATCCTTAATAAACTAATAACTCTACATCAATATGATCCTATTTCAATCGATGCAACATAAACTATTAGGCTTAACTTAAACTCGATTATCTGATCATCAATTATTTTTGGAACTACCTGCTCTGTTTATAATAGTATAATTCTTAAAACATACTGGTTATATGCAACAGCGTTCGTCACAAAGGTTTTATGCATGCAATATACACATTTGCCTAGGATAACTAGCCACCGTTCCCGAGATTCAGAAACTAGTTTGCTAACAAAAGCTAGGAGGCCTTTAGAATAACAATACGCTGCTGATATTTATCCACGGCTCAAGTTAATTTAGCCTTGGTCTTTAAGACTCTTTGGAAAAAAGTTTTGTCTACACAAAATGCGTTTTACGCTTCAGGTTTTGTTGTATGACCTTTGTTTTGGAGTACAATACCTTCGATCGGGAATGCACGAAGCTTGTCAGCTACTTGTTTTGTTTTTCGTAGGTTTCTTTGTTTTAAAATTGCGCTTAAAGTGTCAGTTGCGCTCGTGTTCAGCGCAGCTCTCATGATTGATCTAGTGAATCCCACTTGTGTGCTATTTGTTTTTACTTGTATCGAAGTTTATTATTTGGCTGAGCGTAAAAACGCTGATGTTTCTCAATTATATGCTTTTTAAGCGTTTTTAACTAATTTTAGACTTGAAATTTACCTAATCCAAAGGAAATAAATCTTCTAACCATCTTGAATCACTTAGTACGTTATTATATGGAAGAAATTATCTTACTTCAGAATTCAAGAGCGTCGTCGTTGCAAGCCAGGATCATGCAGTCATCCATACGATGCAATGTCCTAACCGACGTATTTCTTCATCAGGTCACCGATAAATTGGACTTCGATTAAAATGACAATTGACAGAGCCGGCCGTCCGCCAGCGCCTAGACGCGCCTCCTCCACTTACAGGAGTTACGACGAGCTCGGCATCATAGACCGAGGCAGACCTCTGAGGTACAGGCATGGAGGTGTTGAAGACCTCACCGGCATTGAAAGAAGGACCTACGAACCACAAAACATGGACGATATCACAGTGTTAAGCTCAGAGGAGATACAGCGACCGAAAAAGAAGGCCATGGAAGGTCTCGCGAACGGCTTCAGAAGAACGTTTTCAGTACGAAGTCGTAGGGAAGAACCTGAAGGTATCCCATTGGATACGTTCAATATAACTTGTGAGGAGAATTTAGCCACGGTTAGAGGAGCGCCGTTTGGACGACGCAGGTCCTTATCAAGGGATCGAGGATCATCACTGCTTGCTAGGAGTTCGTCTGAAGGGGATGTACGTATGCCTCCTCCACGCGCGCCGCCCGCAGCCCCCGCGCCGCGTCTCCACCGATGCCTGCGCGCCCTCGGCGGCAGTTGGAAAAACCTTTTGCTATGTGAGTTTCGGATGGTGTTCTCAGCTTTATTAATTTACGGTGTTCAGCTACTAATTAGACGCGTCTAAAACGTGTAAATAACTCTTAACCTTTAGAAATCGGGCCGTTCCTCTCATTATTCTGTTATTCAAAGCAGACAACTGTTCGCGGCTCGCACTCCGACTTAATTATTGGTGCGACGGGTACAAATGACCATGGCTGTACATTATACTGGATCTATGATTAACCACAGCTTAACCGAATTAAACGCTTTCTTTTATGTAAATTAACCGATTGTTTGTAGTGTTTACGAGAGGAGCTATTAATAAGAGATTAGAGCGTGTGTCTATATTTTAGGGTTAAGTGATACCGACATCTAATTACGTTTGACGTAATAGCGAATAATCGTTATTAATTGACGACGTTTAATAATTTACTGCGGCTTAAGTATTTGGAGATTAATTTAATGTAACGCTAAATACATCTTATACATATACAGTATTATTTGTGAAATTGTGAGACGAATGGATTAATGGCACGAGGAATTTTCAAACTAATTATACTGATATTATATGTCATACTAATATTATAAATGTGAATGTAAGTTTGTTTGTTACGCTTTCACGCGAAAACTACTTAACCGATCATCATGAAACTTTGTACACATATTCTTGGAGGTATAAGAAGTAACATAGGATACTTTTTATGAAAAAAAAAAATCTATTTATTTGTCACGCTTTCACGCCTAAATCACTGAACCGAGTTAGGATGAATTTTGATGTAGAGATAGATGGGACCCTGGAGACGGTTATAGGCTACGTTTTGTTTCGGAAAAGTCTATTCACGCGGGCGGAGCCGCGAGCAAAAGCTAGTAACTTATAATTCTCTATATTGTTTGTGTAAGTTGAAAGTTGAAATAGTATTATGATTTTAGCATACAGCCAATTAAAACAAAAGTAATCGTGTTTTACAATTGGTTTTGTCTCGGCGGTGGATCGTGGCATTTCAAAATAACTCGCAGTCTCCATTTGGTCATATAAAAATGGTAATATTGCAGAATAAAGGCATTGAATTACAAGCATATTAAGTGCTTAATGATAATTTATGGCGTATACGATGGTTGCGTGGGAGAGTATATCTTGCAAAACTCATGTTTAAATCGCACATTGTTTACGTAATTATTTATCGCACATTATCCAACACGGACATTGCAATTATGGGTTTTATGAGATAACTAGAGTGTTTGTCAAACGTGAAGTGAATTTGGACATATGGATACGTTGCCGACCTTAAAGGAAAGGGATGATTAAGGGATTGAGAACGGGAAGGGGGATTTGGGCATTCGGATATCTCACTCAAAAGTAAGGTGCTAGTTCACATCGGTTGCCTGTGAGACAGTGGAAACAAGCCAGTCGGGCCGGCCTATTCATGCTGTAGACAAAACTGTCTACAGCGTGGTTCTACCACTGGTAATTTTAAATAAATTTGCACGTGAAAGCTATCGTAATGTACGAGCTATCTCTGACAATTTTTTTTATCTATTAACTTGAATGACAAGACGAGCAGGTCGCTCGCCTGATGGTAATCGCCACGCCTGCTACATAAACAGAACTCAGAATCAGCACCATTCATAACGTTGAATAACTAAGTACTGCATGGAAATGGACTGCGCTCGTCACCTCGGGACATAAGATGTTAAGTCTCATGATGCCCAGTAATTCCACTGGCTTCAATGTCCTTCAAACCTGCTTACACACTATTGCTTGGCGGCAGAAATTGACAAAGCGGTGGTACCAACCCAGACGGCCTCTCGCATACGAGGGACCTACCACCTTGTAATCCGATTTACATTAAGCTTATCCTCTTTTACCAACTGTGGTTAACGTTATTTTAACGTATGAACTGAATTAATTCTGCCATCAAGCTGAACTGATTTTTGGCCGAAATTCCTCATTAATCTTCCTACTACCACTTCGTGATAAACTAAGCTGCAATTAGTATGCCGATCCGATATGGTCAAAAGTCGAAACTAAGGCCAAGTATTATCAAATAAATGTAAGCTATTTAATAATATTTTATATTCACACATTCAGGTTATCCGCCTCCGCTTGTCGCCCACCTCACAGTGTAGGTAGCGGATACAGTAAACACAACATTAATTGTTTTTATAAGGTTAAAACACATTATTTCGTTAACCAAATATACTTGTAAATTTTATATTTTATTCTGTTTATAGTTATGGAGGTTTATGGTATTATGTACTAGACTGTGACTGGAGGAAAATCTGCTTCTATTTTTGAATGAAATATTCGTATTTATCCATATTGTAATAGTCTTATTTTAGCCTCAATTCTGTTGTCAGGAAGTAAACATAATATGTAGCTGAAATTTTGTCTACTGCTTTTTATAAATAGCATACGCCGGCAAACGAGTAAGTGAATCACCTGATGGTAAGTGGTCGCCACCTCCCATGTACGTCAACAATGCCAGAAGAATCATGGGCGCGTTGCCGAACTTAAAGGAAAGTGATAATTAAGAGATTGTGCAGGGGGATTTGATCTCAGATGGATGGTAACGATCTAAAATAACAGGAACTAACCAATTTCAATTTGGCAAGATTGATTGACATACACTGTAGAATTATACACCCAGAACACTGGATTAAACTAAAATATTTAATTTTGTATTAATTTAGTGTGTGGTGTGGAGTGTTTAGTGGTAACAACAGAATAGATGCTACTATGGATATTTTGGTGTAGTTTTCGTAGAGGTTGTTTTTAATAGACATACATACGCACCCACGCCTGTAATCTCCGAAGGGATAAACAGAGGAGTAACCAGAACACGCACATTTCGCCGAGTTTATTTCCATCCCATGATGTGATCGGGGGCGAGTCTATCGCCGTACCGGACATGTAGAACAGAATGGTCACAAATCCAATCACATAAAAATTATAGAGTCTACTAGTACAGAACTTAATAAATTATGATAGTTCGATGCATCCACTATTCGCTGTACAATTTTATTATGCGATGATTGTATACATTTATTATCTGTATAATTTAATTTTGTCCTGTATTTTCATACTTGGTTACAATTTTTTTTAATGTTAGTCTTATTGTTTCTTACAAGTAATTACTTATTAACTTAATATATAAAATGTTACTCATATAATATTGTGAATGCTGTACACGCCTTCAATAGGCATGTGCATCAGTTCTTTTTCACATTGTTATTATTTTTTGTAATTTTAATGCATATGTCACTGGTGTGTTTATTTAAATAAATAAATACAGCCAATAAAACTAAATATTATTTTTTTAATTAATGCGCAAAGGTGCGTATACATTTTATATTTTTAATACGTGACTTTACACACAGCGCGGTGCTCGTGTCGCGTTAACCCTGCAACGGGAGTGGTCTCATTAAGAAAATTGCCTTTTTAATTTTCTGTTACGTCGGGCCTGCAAGCGCGAGTCGAACAAAGGCAACGCTTAAGTGGGACCCACTGGTTGTTCTACTTTTGAAAAGGGAAAACATGGAAAAATATAACATGTAAAGTTATGAATGACTGGAATTGTTACGTGTGGTTTTATTATCAAGTAGCTTTTGCTCGCGACTCCGCCCGGGACCAGAAGTCCCCTATGATTGCCTCCGTGGCGCAAAGGGTGGGTAGCCGGCTGTGAAACAAGAGACCGTGGGTTCGACTCCCACACCGAGACAAAATGTTTGTGTGATCCACAAATAATTGTTTCGGATCTGGTTGTTTTCGCCCCAGATGGGTTGACGTCAGCCAGGCGGCCAGTCGTATAAACTACTAGCCAAATCAATCTGTAACATATGTTTTAAAATTTATAAAGTGGACCGATTTGCGGTTTCTGGGTTTATAGACTTGGATTCTATGTAGCCTAAATGTTATATAAACGAAACAAATGACTTGTAAGAAATTAGTTTGAGAAATGAAATTTTAAAATTATAATAATTTATTCTCCGCATAAACTGTATTAATATGAAACAATGATTTGAAACCACCACAACGCTAAGGCTGTACAAAATCGATACGAACAGGGATTTCCGCAACAATAATAGACAACAGATGCCGAAGGTAATACTTATGGAGCCCATACTAATTGTATCCCGTAATAAAACGATATTAATGCAACGTTGTATGAATGCCCCGTGTTTGGGGTAGAGAAAATAATATCCAAGGGGCTTTTGAGGGATGTAGACGTCTTCAAATATCGTGTATTCATTGCTGTATGGTGGGGTGTCTTTTAGCGGAATTACTTTTGTTTGTTATAAATGTACAGGTGTATATAGAATTCAGGTGTTATTGTTTCTGGGTAGTGAATGTTTTCGATGAGGATTAATGTATGGGGTGGAGTTTTACATAACATAAGTTTACGCAGGTATTAGAGACATATGTAGAGCCAGGGGTGGAACTGGTACACCAGCGGTTGGTTGAGATTTTTGACGATGTACGCCTACAAAAATATATAGGAATGGCGGTTTTGCACGACCGATATTCAGCGTAGTGACCGCGTTTTTAATGAGTTTTTTATTGTTATTTCAACTTTTGTTTAGAATGTTGTTCATGTTGTAAAAAGTCATTTGTCGCGTTTCTTTATTCAATCACAAGGATAATTTTAGATAATGATTCATTTAAATCGATAGAGGGGTTCTCTCCCTAGAGGGGGTGATGTCAGACAGGACGTAAAAACTACAAGCCGAATTTTTCTGTAACATGTGTTAAAATAAAAAGCATGTTGCGTCGACTCCACTGCGAATGGGATAAGGGAAGGTGAAAGAAGAGGAGTTTTATATGTCGATTCACTAGAAAATTTGCGTCAAGGTAATCCTTAAAATAGCAGTGATTAAAACTTTTTTTTACATAATTTGAGCGCTGTATGTATATACAACGTGTTACAGAAAGGTGTGGTCATATTTTAGGGTCATTACATGCACCTTACAATGCGTACTTGTATACCAGACCTTTTCAAAACCAAGACATCCAAAAAAAGCACGTTAATTTTAATCACTCGTTTATTAAGATCGATAAGATTGATGACATCACTATTAATTATTATGAACGACACTCACTTTTTAATAAACTGGAATAAGATTTACGTAATTCTACGGACATACGTACTTACGGACACTTGAAAGAGACTGTGTGCTGAAAACAATATAGGTACCATCCTCTGGAAGCATGTTAAAGACTTCATTCTCGGGTCTTCCATCTATGTATTTGGCTTAATACAGTCGACGATCCTCTTAAAAGCTGGTATTAGTTACACCAACACAAAGTACCAATACATAATACTTGTTACTTGTTTTTAGTCAAATACAACATAATATGAACTCGTAATCAGTTCTAAAAATCACAAATAGCCGAACTGACTGCGTCAAATAAATATTGACATTTGACAACTGTTTTATGTTTTTTTAATTATAAATAATTAAATGCAAGGAGGTCTATAGTATCATTGTTTATTATTTAGTGTTGTTCAAAGTTGAAAGTCGATATCGACATGTTACTCATACGATAAAAAAGAAAATTCTATAATTATTGTCCTAGGAAAGCAATCGGATTTGGTACTATGGGAGATAAAATACTTATACCCACACTATACATTGCTTAAATTTGCCCGCCCCTTTCTATAACACGTTGTATATAACAAATTCTGCTTCGAAAGAAATTTTGCAACGGAACTATATTATCCATATATTTTTGTAGAGCGATTAGTTCAACAGGTTTTTCAGAACTTAAGTCTATTGACTTGTAACCTAACGTCATTTTTACGATTTAGCCTTAAGACACTTATAATTTCTTAAATCACACCTTGATGTGTTCATGGTAGTCCACACTTTGCACCTCATGCTGCGTTGTAATATATAATAGCAAATTAACACATATTTTACTGACTGTGAAATTGCGGATGCAACTGTAATTTACCAATATTGTGTTTGAAGGCTTTAGAACTTCGGTCAGCAAGTGTTAAATATCCCAGTAGAGTGCGATACAGGACATTCACATGGCGTTCTTAGCTTAAATATAACTACCATTGCTCAGCCCAAAGCCCTGAAAAACTATCTTATATATAAAATTTTCGTGTCACAATGTTCGTTCCCATACTCCTCCGAAACGGCTGGACCGATTTGTATGAAATTTTGTGTGCATATCGGGTAGGTCTGAGAATCGGCCAATTTTTCATCCCCCTAAATGTTAAGGGTGGTCCACCCCAAAATTTTAATTTTTTATATTTTAGACAAATCTTTTTGTTTTTATTTTTTTATGATACAGCATTAAAAAATACATAACCCTAAATTTTCAACCCTCTATGATCAACCCCTATTTTTTAATAGCGAAATTAGTATTTTTGTCAAGCGCGTTTCTCAACGGGACTCGCTTGATGCGCCCACTAGGCTACTTTAATCCTGGAAATAGGCATTCACGCGGGCGGAGTCGCGGGCAACAGCTAGTATTAAAATAAATTCTATTTCTAAACGTCAGCCAAAGAATAGAATCTTTTCTAAAATGTCAGTCAAAGAGAATGTCATGTAAAAGCAACTCACGAACACACCACAGCGATAAGAGACCTGCAAAAATCGGTATTAATATTGTAACCACTACGTTCGTGCTCGTAACAGCTAATCTATTTTTATCTGCACGGTCGTGTAATCCCGTGCACGTATTCGCTGGGTTATCCCGGCCGGTCCTTGGGTCCGTCGCCGGGCCTTCGGTCTACACCGTGTCGGTCCGTCTGGCCCTCGGTCAGTCAGGCACGTACGCTAACCCGCACGACGCGACGCGACGCTCGTGTGAGGCTTGGCGCTTTCTACCGGGGGCTCGCGCGACCCGC
Source organism: Mimas tiliae (assembly GCA_905332985.1). Lineage (NCBI taxonomy): Eukaryota > Metazoa > Arthropoda > Insecta > Lepidoptera > Sphingidae > Mimas > Mimas tiliae. Next base: position 5,025,786 of record HG995247.1, on the reverse strand, counting down.
CGTTTGTCTTTACCAATGTTTAAAGTTACCCAAGTTCGGCGGCGAAGGGTTGTTTTGTGTTTTATCTGTTATGTTGGCAGGACCTGTGGAAGTTTTGATGTGATGAGTTTTAATTAGATTGTCTGAATATTGTCCTTTACGTGGGAAGTTGATACTTGCTCTTATTCACACACTTTCGCTAATTTATGCAGACATTGACATGTACTGTCGATCATTACGTCGGATGTTCGATCGATGAATAAATTGATTCGATTGGAAAGCCTCAGTGTATTGGTGTCGCATGGTGGAAGTGTTTATTGAGATAATGACGTTTCAAGGATGTCATAATAATTGATGCAGTCTTCACACTTTGTTTTTACTCTTAATAATGACTTACCTGTTATAAAAAATTAACTGTCTGTTTGTTTGTTTGTTCGAGCATCACGCAAAAACTACCAGACCGATATTGATAATATTTTTTATGTTAAAAGCCTATGATTAATTTAAAAAATTAGTCATAAAAAATACTATGTCTAATTCGCTTTTCGCCCCGGTAATATACTTTTATTTAGAAATATATTATATTATTAATTGTGTAATATAAATTATACTGATAACCATTATGACGCAAGCGGAGCTACGGGCAAAAGCTAGTAAGAAATAAATCATATATCCTTTTTAAATAATAATCAAACTAAACGTCTTTCAGTAGCGTTCGCAATTAATTTGCAACCGGACACATCACTCGACTGGTTCCATATAGATAAATGTTAGATAAATTGCCGATCGATCTGCAACAAATGCAAAAAATGACTCAGCACATGTGAGTTTTTGTTCTACATTGATGTATGAAGGAGATCGTCCGGAAATGAAAGCGTTTATTGAAGTTAAAGTCTTAAATTATTGATTTATTTGGGAAGTCATTTAAAACAGACAGGATCGAGCTATGCAAAGGAAGTTAAAATATAAAGCAAAAACATTTTTCTCTGTCATCATTTAAAGCAGCGGGCAGGGGGTGAAGGGGGTAAACTAGTCAATGATTAAAGCCATTTTAGCGGTGACTAACACTGATTGACTGACGAGCTATGACGATTAGCGATAGGCTAGATTGATAAAACATATATCCATTAAACTGCGGTCGTACTCGATGGTCGATCAGAGCCTGAATACTTGTTTTAGAAGACCCACATATGTGACCAAGTGCGTATGCTGTGTCGGTCTTCAACTCAAACCAGAACCAGGAATATTGGGGCATGTGCTCATGAGACTGTATTCGTTAAAGAAGACAATAATTCGCCCACAATTATATTTCTCTTAGTGCCGTGAGTGTTCGTGAGTGCAGAAACGAGCATGTCGCTCGCCTGATGGTAAGCGCCACGCCTGACCATAAACAGACGCAATAGCACACAGAACTTTGAATTACAAAGCACTGCATGGCACTGGACTGCGCTTGTCACCCCGAGACCTAAGATGTTAAGCCTCATAATGCCCAGTAATTTCACTGGCTTCAATGTCCTTCAATCCGGAACACAACAGTGCTCACACACTGATAGACGGCTTAAATAGACAAAACGTTGGTACCATCCCAGACGGCTTCTCGCATACGAGGGGCATACCGCCTTGTAAAATGTAGCGGGGTGTAATGTTCCATGTGTGTCTTATTTGTATCTGGGCTCCAACCATCCCTTCACGCAGTTCACTCGCACATCACACTTGAGACCACTTTTCAGTTATGGGTATACTGATATCTCGTAGGTCCAGATAGAACTGCGCTCTCAGTAGTGGCAAGAGCGTATTTATAAGTTGCCATCTGTTGTAGTTTTATTATAGCTTAGGCCACCAAATGAGCATGTGGATCACCTGATGGTAAGTGATGAACACCCATGAACGCCCACAATACCAGACAAATGTTTGACGCATTGCTGACCTTAAAGGAAAGGAATAATTAGCAAAAAGTGGGGGGGACTGGTTTGACATGTCATTCTTCTTCTTCAAGACTACTTGATACTATCGGTAGTATGTTGGTACCCCTAATAGCAACATAATATAATACACTACAAGAAGTCCCTATTAATTCCGTCCTAGCAACAGCTAAAACTCAAAGGGAGTGTTGGTGACTGTGCCATCTCAACTGTCTAATTACTTGTGCTACTAAAAAAGTTCAAAAATAATTACACTCACACAAAAACCTCTTCGTTATAGGACCCGGTTACAAAAGTCCTTCAAAATTGTTCCTATTTCAACGATGTTCCCGCATTCATAACTTTGAATATTTCATTAATATAGTTCCTCTCGGTTTCAAAGCGACTCAACCCTTCTCTTCTATAAATACGAACATTTCGACCAGATGTTGAAATTTTCTCTTAAGCTGACCAACGACAGGCCAACAAATCACAGATTAAACAATCCCTCTGACCTGCCTCGATTAAAATACATTTACAAATCGAATTCTAACCCCCTGCGCGACCAGTCAAATCCTCGCAAATTGAATAAGCGTGGTTCTCTCTTGAATATACCATCATTTAAATTGTCGACGCCGGACAGATATCATTTAATATTTTAGTGATTTTATAATGAAATTAAAGGATAGTTTATTTTAAGTAGTAGAGCCACGCTGTATACAGTTTTGTCTACAGCATGAATGGGCCGGCTAGACCGGGTTGTTACCACTGTCTCACAGAAAACTGACGTGAAGTAGCTGATTGCTGTTATGTTTGGTATGTGAGATGTCCGGATGCCTAAATCCCGTTTCGCCATTCCAATTCTTAAATTATCCCTTTCCTTTAAGCTCGGGAACGCATCCAGGACTCTTATGGTATTATTGACGTTCTAGAGCGGTGGAGATCACTTACCATCAGGTGACCCACTTGCTCGATTGCTGACCTATGCTATAGTATAAAATAATTGTTTATTAGGTAACTTATTGTTTTTTAATTTGGTCCCAGAGGGGTTGACGTCAGGCAGGCGGCCGGTCGTAAAAACTACAAGCCGAATCTTTCTGTAACATGTGTTAAAAAGCATGTTGCGCCGACCCCACTGCGAGTGGGATATAGGCAGGCGGAAGAAGAAGAAGAGATTGTTTTTTAATTTAATTCATTGGTTATCAGAAATCTGGTTTCCTATGATGCAAAATAAGCTTAACGTTTTTGACAACCCTCCTCTGGCACCAACAAATTAAGACAAATCCGGGAAATCAGAGCAAATGGCAGCCCTACCTTTAAAGGATAAATGATGGCTCAGACTTGGTATTAATTCAATTTAATAATACATTTCAACAATGGAACCGTATTGGGGAAGTTTGCGTTCGTCTTTGTGCGCGATGTGGCGAGAACAGTGGGTTGTCCTTGATTTAATTTTAGTCGGCAGTGTTTATTTTTAATGTTTAATCTTACTTACGTGACTAAACTTACTCCTGTTCAGTATACATACAACAATAAGCTAAGCACTTGAAGTTCGATCCATGCGATATGTGGCGAGCCTTTCCCCATATCGGGCACAAATTCCAACCCCGAACAACTTGTGTCCGATTTATCGATTCGAAATTCGAAACGCAACTTATGATGGCCCGACCTTGTTTTTGAATCCAGGAACTTGCCGCTTCTCATCCTAAATAAGCTGCCACTGGACCAATGCCGCGATATGTTCAGTAAATGTGGTTATTTATATAGTTATTACTTAAATCATAACTATTTTTTAAGCGAATCAAAGATTGTAGGTCCCTCGTACGCGAGAGGCATCTGGGTTAGTACTACCGCTTTGCCTATTTCTGCCGTCAAATAGCAGTATATATGCACTGTTGTTGGTGTTTCGGTTTGAAGGACATTGAAGCCAGTGATATTACTGGCCATTATGATACTTCACATCTTATATGTCTGGATGACGAGTGCAGTTCAATGGCATGCAGTTCTTTGTAACTTTAAGTTCTTCTGTTGCTTCTGTTTATAGGCTTGCGTTGCGCTTACCATCAGGCGAGCGACCTGCTCGTTTCGTCTAGCTAATAAAAATGGTTTTATATCGTCACTCTTTAACTCAAAAATCAACAAATCAAATATAAGGCACAACCCTAAACCCATCTAATTAACAGTTAATACAACATCCTACCATAAAACCGATAATAACACAGTAATTAACCATAGTGATGTACAGATAAATCGATCGGCGTACATCTGGCCGTAACGAGAGAGTGATTTACTGAGGTACAACACTAAATAACATCGGATTTATTGTACATCGCCATGTAATTGACATTTTCCGAGAGACGGCGCATGTTTGGTCGTATTTCGTAACAAGAAGCGGTATGAGAACTTATTGATCGGTTCATTTGTGTCCTGTAAGCATGTAATCAATCAAATATCTACGTTTGTTCGCATATATCAATCGTAATGTCTATCTGTCTTTACTTTGTACGACTCTATTAGTGAATCGATTCACTTCAGATCTTATGCTAGTGAAGTTCTTTAAAGTTATGAAGCATCTATAAAATTAATTTTAATTTTTATTAACTAATTTGAATTCCCGTAACACTGTAACCATTTTTGAATGGTAGAGTCACGATGTAGACAGTTTTGTCTACAGTACGCATAGGCCAGCTCGACCGAGTCGTTACCATGGTCTTACAGAAATCCGACGTAAAAAAGCGCCTTGCTGCTGCGTTTCGTACGGTGAGTGAGATATCTGAAGGCCCAAATCCTCCCCTTCCCAATCTTTTCATCATCCCTTTTCTTTAAAGTCGGCAACTTATCCATGATTCTTCTGGTATTGTGGGTGTTTGTGGAGATCACTTACCATCAGGCGACCCACCTGCTCGTTCGCTACTATACTACTATGTTATAAAAAATCAATTATTTCTTCACTATTGCTACAGTTTTCTTTATAGCAAATGCAAATAAGCAGTATGGCCGCCTAATAGTAAGCGATCTCCACCACCCATGAACCACAACAATAACCGAAGAATTTTGTATGTCAAAAGCCACAATTCTACCTGTCAGAGCACTGATTCTTCTGAAATAGGTAACAGCTATTTGCCAATCCCTGAACGATGATTTCTCCTACGGTTCATAAATTTTTAATCACTAAACTCAACTGCTCCTCACGTATATAAACCTGCGCCACTCCGGCTCAGTTTTATAGAGTACTAGCTGTCCCTTGTGGTTTCACCCGTGCGCATTTTACTGTCCTGCTCCCATGGGTCATAGCGTGATATACATATAAATCTCCCGGAAGAAATTTTCCAAATGATAGTGCATAAAAATCTGTTGCGTGGTTTAGGAGGAGTTAGATAAACTATTTTAATTGCATATTTTACTTCCAATCGGTTTGAAACATAAGTACGTATTTGCAACCAATCAACATATTTTTATATTTTGTTAGTACCTACTATGTATTACCTAATGGTATTGCTAATAAATAAAATAAACATGGCGATCAGTATATCCCATCCTTCCTGAGTCATAGCCACGAAACAAGTTCAATATCTACTTTCAGATATAAAGTGTCTAAGGTCAATAATTATTATGGAGACAGAACTATTAAAAAGCGTCTATCCTATGTACTAAATAGTTTGCCAGTAGAGATTAGACAAGAGACTAAAAAAATGTTAATAATTATTGCTTAAATAACTTAATATTTAGACACGTTATGTATCTGAAACTCGATGATCCGCAGTCGAAACGTCTAAACGGTTTTGTGGGATATATATGTAAACAATTGAAATAAGAAAGATTTACATACATACATACTCACTCACGCCTGTAATCCCCGAAGGGATATTCAGAGGTTTAACCAGTACACCCACATTTCGATGAGCGTATCTCCGTCCCATGATGTGATACGGGGCGAGCCTATCGCCATACCGGGTACAAATTCCCGACTCCGGGCTGATACTGAGCTTTTCTAGAAAAACCCAATATAACACTTTTCCCGACCCGGGGATCGTACCCGAGACCTCAGCGTCAACCTCAGTCGTAACGCGTACGCATTTCATAAATAAAATATAAAAAGAACAGCCAGACGCGAAACCTACTTTGTTTAATACTATGTATGTAAGTATGTAGTCATCTTCAGACCCTGATCAATGATAGCTTCCTCCATTGTTACGTCAAATAAGGTGAAACGGTACATCCCATCGCCATATATTTCCTTGCAAGAGTCTGCAAATGAAATTTGGAAGCCATTACTCCTTTTAAATTCAGATGGCAATTCAATATCTGCCTTGGAAAGGCATAATAACGGATTATAAAAGTGCAATAAATTATTTGGATTCATGTCAGTAATAAATAACTGTCAGAAATACAATAAAGTATTATTAACACGATTTTTTCAACATTATTATATCAATGCATTGAATTATGTCATAATCGAAAATTTCAATATAATTCACGCAATGCATTCAGGATGTTTAAAGGTGTCAAACGTGTATTATGTTTTTCTAACTAATAAACTTCTCAAGTAGGTAACGGCTTATACAAAATAAAAAATATATATACTGTTTGTTTCGTATACTTACTTCTTTCTGTCTGGCGTTATATCTGCTTGATACAAGGGTCCGCCTTCCCAACATGATTTGACGGTGCATATGGTATTAAGTGGGGCGACCCGCCGTTTGACCCCCACAACCCGCAACAGGCACCAAGTTTCGCCATTGCTTCATCCATTAATCAGCAGAGTATACCACGTGCAGCTGAGGTTGGCTTTGGACCTAAGATGTTGGAAGCCCACTTACACTCCGCTATTGTCTTGTTACCTTACTTACTGTATTAAAATCGATGTAGATACGATTACATAAAAAACGGAAAAAATACTCGCCCAATTGATAACCTCCTCCTTTTTTGAATTCGGTTAAAATTCAAATAACATTACATGATCTGCAAATAATGCCCTGAGATTGGATTATTTAGTACTAATTGTGTGTCACGTCTCATTTCTAGGTGTATGTATTTTTTATTTTTGATATGAATATTGAACTTACATAAAAATGTTCTGTGAAGAGTCGAATACATACATACATAGACTCATGCCTGTTTCCCACAGGGGTAAGCAGAGACAACGGATTTCCAATTGCTACGATCGTTGCATACCTCTTTGGCCTCCTTCACTACTTTAATTTTTCATACATGCACGTCGGTTTAGGGTACTCCTGACCTGGCCTTTCTCGAGAATATCTCCAACTTGATCTATGAAAGTTCGCCGAGGCCTTCTCCTCCCAGCTGTACCATTATACACTCGCCATGTATATTTGTTTCCCCAATCTTCTTTCATTCTGTAGAGAGGATCTCTACATGCCCAAACCATTTCAGTATTCCTTTCTCAATCTTCATCACAACACCAAGAGTCGAATCTGTGTACTAAATAAAATATATTGTTTCTGTAACTAATAACTGGAAAGGCCGATGTACACCGACCATAAGTGTCTTAAAGCATCCTCTTCGACCGTCGCGTGGTAAAGAAATGCTTTCTTTTACGGTATTAATACAAGTCGAAATTATAAAGAGTGTGTCATTGTAAGTTCTCATTGTTTGTGAGATTTTATCAAGACGTCCCACTTTTAAATCCATACTGTTTATCATATTAAGAGGAACAGACAATGGAGGTACATAAAGTAGGTTTTCACCGAACAAAGAATTCGTAATGTCGAAAAAAATAATTGAGTTTTATATTGTTTATGTAGTTGATTGGCTGCGCTAACTCGCATGGAGTTTGTGCGAAAATACTCGCAATTCTATTGTCGCGGACTAAACTAAACTAAAATATAGTTTAGCATGTGAAATGGGTCGTAATGAACTAAAATAACGGGACTTATCTAATTTTAGTTTGACAGAATTGACATACACTGTAGATTGGCACACAGAGGACACTGTAGATAGACTTTGAACTAAAACTACACTTCCTTTCTGCTTGGCGTTAGGCCGGCTTAATGACAGCGTCCGTGGCGCAGTGGATGAGTAGGCGGCTGCGAAACGAGAGGCCATGTGTTCGATTCCCGCACCGAAACAAATGTTTGTGTGATCCACAAATGTTCGTTTCGGGTCTGGGTGTTGTGGGACCAAGTTCCTCGTCGATACAGGTTAACCTATTGTGGTATCAGGGCTATTTGTGTAACTGTTGAGTGTATTTATTTTTATAATGCCAGAGTGCGCCTTCTCATACCATAGATTTGACGATATATGGTATTATACTCGTATGGGGCGACCCGCCGACTGCCCCTCAACTCGCAACGGGAACCAAGTATCACCATTGCCTCGTCCTTTGATCAGCAAAGTGTACCACGTGCAGGCGAGATTGGCTTTAGGCCTAAGATGACAGTGGCCCACTTGCACTCCATTTTAAAAATGCACTTTTCTCAGAAGTCCACTGAACCCATGCGCATGTGTTATCGATTATGACATTGACACCTGTAACTGGTATAATGGTGGTATTTCTCACGTGCGCGTCAATTAAATGAAGTTATATACGAGCCGGCACAATGGCCCGTTAGTGGCCGAGCCTTAACTGTTTACGTGACACGCGCATTTATATTTTACGTTTATACTAAGTGAATTATAAATCATATAGTACTTTATATATAAATAGTGAGTGGTAGAGCCACGCTATAGACAGTTTTGTCTACAACGCGAAAGGGCCGGCTCGACCAGGTCGTTACCACTGTCTCACAGAAAACCGACGTAAAGTAGCGGCTTGCTGCTGCGTTTCGTACGGTGAGTGAGATATACGATGGCCGAAATGCCCTTCCCTTTCCCAATCCCATAATTATCCCTTTCCTTTAAGGTCAGCAATGCGCTTCTTCGGGTATAGTGGGCGTATATGGGCGGTGGAGATCACTTACCATCGGGTGACCCATTTGCTAGTTTACCGGCCTATGCTATAAAAAATATATAGTTTCCAAGATAGATGACTCTTTCTCTACTTTGCTGCTCGAATGTTTATTCCAGATAGTGGTGGAGTCAGCCTTCTTCGCATTTTTCCTCCACCTCGTTCTTCTCCATGACTCATGGTTATCATGTTTCTTTGCAACACATTTGTCCATGGTCTTTGGTCTCCATCTTGACCTTCTTCCGAGGATGGAGTTATTTCCAAGATATATGACTAGCTGGTTAAACTCAAGTTGGCTCCCGTTACGGTGTGTGGGGGTCAGACGGAGATTCGCTCTATATATTACCAAATCTATGGTAGTTCCGAGAAGGCGGACCCTAAGATTAGGTCGGGATGACACCATGCAGAAAGAATATACTGGATGTGGTTTTTTTGTATGTGGCTTTTATTTGTACGTTTGTTTTAAGATTCAACCAAAAAAAATAGAATCATCCATATCGATGTTTATTTCGGAGTAATGCGTAAACATACATGAGAAAAACACATATACAGACATTGAGAACCTCTTTTTTAAGTCGGTTAAAATGGCCCGACGTTTTCAAATCCACGACAGCAATCAATTAAATATACACACGAATTTGTATATTAAATCTCGATTGTCATCAAAATGATCTCGTCTAACAATGGCCGCCTCACCGCGGGCCGTTTGCAAAAAGTTGACAATATTTTAATAAATGCCGAATGGTTTTTGTCCAAAAAAAGAAATCCCCTCTTTTGTGAACGGAGCATCGGACAAAGCCTTCGTGCAAACGTTTATAAAAAGTTAAATATTTCGTTTTTGCCGGCACGACGCGACGGTGCCTCCCCTTTTAGGGTAGTACCTACTGGGAACAGATTTGCATTTGATACGAACCCGCTGCACAATATATTTGTTTACTATAATGATGACATAGATTGTGTACGTTTATAGAACTCGATAAGGATATTTATATAATACCTTAATTTTTTTAAACCGATTTAAAAAAACTAAGCTAAAAGTTTTGAGTCGACACAATTTCATTGTAATTGGCGTAATTATAAGTAGAAAGCACAGACTATTTTTTTTTTATCGTAGTAGTAGCCGTCGTATTTTTGTTAAAAAAGGTTGTAATTCACTATTTTTAGGTAACTAATTATCACAGTGGATGCATAAATGTGAAGTTTGGATCTTTAATTCCCAATTTCACCCTCTTAGGGGTGAAATTCCTTCTTGAAATTAAAATGACCTATATATACTCTTTCCAATGAAAAAAGAATCATCCAAATCGGCCCACATTTGGCAGAGTTATACATACAAAAAGAAGTCGGTTAAAAAATAAACGCGTCCAAATCAGAACCTCCTCCGTTTATTTTCATCGATGATTATTTTGGAAACATTCTGAAAAAGCAATAAATGACCACATTACTTGTTTTGCAATATGTTTTGAGTGTCATAAAATTAAAACAAAATATGAAATCTAGAAATATTGTCGTCATGCCTCGTTAGATTATAGTGGCGAAGGGTGACAGTTCAAAAGGGAAAACTAGGCTATATACTCGGTACATAGTCATAGTATTTAGCTTTTAGACAAGTTTATAAAGGTAAGCGAGTGAATCGTTTTTTGCTAGGCAAGCGTGCTACACTTTAGACCACATCATTGCTTACCGTCGGGCGTGAAAGTGGCCAAATGCGAGTCTATTACGTATAAAAAATAAACGTGTTGCATGGAACCTTCGCCACTGTTCTCATAGCATGATGATACTTATACATATGGGCTTCTGTATAACGGTACTTTCTAGCATCCTATAAAACCACTATACTGTTATTACAAGGTAGTCCCTCATATGCGAAAGGCCATCTAGGTTGGTACCACCACTTTGTATATTTCTGCCGCCAAGCAGCATTGTGTAAACACTGTTGTGGTCCGGTTTAAAGGACATTAAAGCCAGTGAAATTACTGGACTTTAATAGACTTAACATCTTATGTCTCGGGGTGACAAGCGCAGTCCAATGCCATGAAGTGCTTTGTTATTTAAAATTCCGTGTGGTGTTGCTTCTCTTTATGGGCAAGCGCTTACCATCAGCGACCTGCTCGTTTCGTCACTCAAGGTAATAAGAAACGAAACCTATACATCGATCCCTGGAATCCTTTTTTGAGTGGTAGAGCCACGTTGTAGACAGTTTCGTCTACAGCATGAATGGGCCGGCTCGTCCGGTTCGTTACCACTGTCTTTCTGTGAGACCGGCGTAAAGTTGCCGCTTGCTGCTGCGTTTCGTACGGTGAGTGAGATATCCGGACGCCCAAATTCCTTACTTATCCCTTTCCTTTAAGGTCGGCAACGCGCCCATGATTATTTTAGTATTGTGGGCGTACATGGGTGATGGAGATCACTTACCATCAGGTGACCCACTTGCTCGTTTGCTGGCCTATACTATAAAAAAAAGATATAAAAATCATAGCAGCCTCAACCAGTTTCCATACTTCAAGATCATCATTACTCGGCCTTTAATAACGAACGTCCTTGTTTGTGCGTTCAAAAGGAATCAGCGGATTTGTTTTACGCGACAACTTGTAAAGCGGCAAATCAAGCAAAAAATATACCCGATCCCATATAAACCGAAGTACGTCGCTTCGGCTCGGATTCTTTAAGCTATTATTTGAAAGCATGTGCCCTTTACAGGCGCTTTCAATGCCCTTCATTGTTTGCCCCCGTACGGCTTTGTGTCCCCGGGATGTGTGGGTAAAAGGGAATAAGTGTTGTTTACGATTTTTCGGGAATTTTACATTGTGGTCAAACGGTCATGCTTATTACGGGCTGTAAAATATGTCGGTGTTTGTGTGAATGTTGTGGAAGTTATTGTGGTCAAAAAAGTTTTTATTTTTCTAATACTGTGATAAATAAAATACAACGATAGGTCATCGGGGAGTTCTACCAAAGATTTTAATGTATACTTCTAGACTAGCCGTGGAGTACATAGAAATTGAACGTAACTCAATATTACCATCTCGCTTACTCTTAACTAGAACCTTTATTGCGCTCTCTGTTTGTGAGCTGTCAAACACCCGCGTTATGTGACCCAATTTTACTTCTAAACAGCCCGTCTAATAGTATACATTAAATACTTTGAGTTCTACGGATTACCGAGACGGAAATCACAGGTTCGAGTCCAGCCCCAAGAGCATGCACCTTTTATAAGTTACATGTGTATTCATTGTTAATTGAGAAGTTTTCCATAAGAATTTCGACGGTATGTGAAGTCTGCCAACTCGTATTAGGCCAGCGTAGTGGACTAAGGTCTAACTTCTCTTTTTAGTATTGTTGGTCCGTGACCAGCAGTGGGACGTTTATAATATCGGGCTTGTATTATATTATTATTACTAACATACCTGGTGAAGAAAAAATACCTGGTTACTTCAACTTCTGAGATAGGAAATACTATAATAATGGATTAAGCCTTCAATCCATAGCTTCTGGTCGCAGGAACCCACGATATGGTTACTTGTTTCACTAAAATAATAATAAATACACAAATTATGTTCTGAACAAAATTAATAAAGAAAAATAGTAAAAATAAATGTTTGTTGTGCGCAAAAGTCACTATATAAAATTTACAACGTTTAGCCCCCTGATGCTTGTGCATTAGCCATTTTGTTCGAAGCAAACAAATAATTCCACACCTTGCGTAATTCGAAATAGAGTTCACTTTAGTACGGTAATGTTCGAATATGGATATTACAGGGAATTAGCCAGCGTATTGTGTATTGACAAATTAATATTAAAGCGTATTACCTTTGTAACAGAGTTTATTTTCGTGCTACGGCTTTAAGTGCGGTTATATCCGAAGTTGCGCGCCACACGTGTTCTCGATCACAATGGATGGAGGGTCCTCGATGAGAAATTTGGCCCATTCAAGTGTAAATTGACAGGAACTTTGATAATTTGATATTTCGCTCTTACTAATGTGCTTGCTTTATTTAAATGTTTTGTATGCGTGCTAGTCGGTTAAATATTTTACTTCATGAAAATAATAGGTTCTTAAAATATATATTAATTTTACACATAAATTAATAATAATTATAAATAACACCCAATCGTACCCTCACAGTAAGATACGATTCTTGTGTCGTGGGTATCAGGAACTACGATAGACTTACTACGGTCTCACAAGTCATAACACCCAGACCGAAACAAATCTTTGTGGATTAGACAATTAATATTTGTCTCTGTGGGGGGAACGAACCCGAGGCTTCACGTTTCACAGCCAACTGCGCCACGGAGGCTCGCCCGAACACGTGAAAAGATCTTTTAAAGTCTTAAAACATCTTGATCAAGAAGACGCTGAATAATTTATTATTATTCATATAATTTATTTATTATATTCTCTTTGTTCTTGTACAATATTTTAACACTAGATAAATAACGTATTTTATTAATTATTTATATTATTTTGTTTCAGGTAAGTTATCGCTGATTTTACATACAGTCTGACGAACGGTATGTAAGAATTTTTCTCCGTATTCCACATTCTTAAGATATCATTAATTAGTATCCACTGACTGGGCGGACAAGCACGGATAATGATCAATGGTTGTAATGATATATTTTATCTTGTGTAGTAGATACGTTAATGTATTTATATAAAGTGGGAAATTAACATTTTAAGGACGAGGAGGGATTTAAGTTTTTTATAATCCTTTTTTTATCTACTTTTATTTCGGGGCTTTTATTACACAGTAATATGTTAGCCCCATATAATCCTTTTTTATGGAATACGACTGTGAAATAGAGTATAAATATTGCTTTTTTTAAGTAATAAGAGACACGCGTTTCACATTATTGTGTTACTTTTTATCCCTACAAAGACAACACGCGGGCGAAGCTGCGAGCAAAATTTATGGTTTAATAATTAACCCACTTAAATTATTGTGCAATAAAAACTAATACATTTAAATATCTGATACCGATTGAATTAAGATTATATAATTTTAAATCAATCGGTTTTTAATTACTCGCATACCGATTGAAAACAGAATCGATTCGACGCTCAAACAGATCAAATCAATTGTCTGAAGAGAGCGAAAACAATGCACCTGACCAAGTGACCGGTTGTTCGGAGATATAGGACGACAGATTGCGTCCGTGTTGGCGGCCTATCACTCGTCAATCGTCTCGTATCGTGTGATAGATTGCAGATGCTATAATTGCTATTTGATGAAGTTTTTTTTCTTCATTTTAATGATAGTCATGTATGTGAATGCAAATTACAATGCCCAGGGATTTACAATTTGCGTTGAGATGGCCGGTGGTATGGTTTAAGAAGTTTATCGAGGTGACCGATGGTATGTTTTAAGAAGTTTAATCCCCGAATATCAACTGGCCTATTGGTCAACTGCCGTAGTCTAAACACCTAAGTCTTAGGCGGGAAAAAAAACAATACCCGAGAGGCAGTACAAAATGCCTTTGAAGAATTTGATTTCTTCAAGGACATCGATAAATTTCCACTGCGCTGGCAAAGGTGCATCAATAGCATGGGTGATTATTTTGATTAATAGAAATAAAATACTTGTAACTTTTTCGTACAGAACAGAAATTTCATAGGTAAAGACCTAATATATGGCTAGTCTAGTATTATTACCCCATTACCGACCTTTTCAGTAGCTCTTCTTTCCTACTACCTGACGTTATCCCGTCTTAGAATCTGCCTGCAATTTTTTTCTTTTAATTATGGCTTTGACGAGCCAGAATACGCTACACCTGATGATAAGTGCAGCGCAATCCAAGAATAGTATCCACAAGCTCTCGTAGGTAGAGAACGGGGTTCTTTTCCCAAAGACACCACAACTCCGCATCTTTAGTAGTGGGACCTGAAATAACACTACAGACATTCAATATAATATATCTCGGACCCTAAAATGCCACCATATTCTAATGATGGTCTTATGTCTTCTTAGTAGATGTTCTTTGATCAAGACCCAAACAAAATATTATGACTGGCTGATCTCTCAAGTAAGAGTATATATAGGTCACGATTGACTGGCGGGTCGAGCCATCCATTAGGTCTGCGGTCGACCAACACACACCTGACCTCCGAGATGCAATCAGCGTAATTATTGTAAACACACGGCGTGGTGCGGTTATCGACGTCATCTTACGTTTATTGGACACGAAGGCGCCGCGGTCGGATTCTATGTCTATGTGATGAGCGACGGCGGTTGCGTGACGTGTTTAGACGTCGATTCTACCTCTTGAGTGAAGGTACTTTCAGTATGCGATACTTGGATCTAGAGTAACATTTTTTGTTATATAACATAGGCTGGCAAACGAGCAAGTGGGTCACCTGATGGTAAGCGATCTCCACCGCCCATGCACGCCCATAATATAAAAAGTTATGGGCGCGTTGCCGACCTTAAAGGAACGGGATAATTAAGGGATTGGGAAGGGCCCTCCCCTTCCCAATCCCTTTGGATTTGGGCCTCCGGATATCTCACTCACCGTACGAAACGCAGCAGCAAGCTGCTACTTTACGTCGGTTTAACTCTAGTTAGTTATAGGTCACGATTGACTAGCGAGTGGATTCTTCCCAGAGGGATTGACGTCAAGCAGACGGCCGATAGTAAAAACTAAAACCCAAATCTTTCTCTAACATGTGTTAAAAGCATGTTGCACCGACTCCATTAAGTTAGGGTTAGGTTACATAAGGGCAGGTAGAATCGATCGACAATGAACGTTGTGTGACGTGTTTAGCAATCGATTCTATTTGACCAGTTCTGCTGGATTCAGATTTTCTATTTAGGTGACTCACGTACCTAGCATCTGTACCTTTGTGTCTTAACTGTGCAGTAAAGTAGTAGAAATTTGCGCCAAAAATTTGCATCATGATATTTTTTTTTAATTTATCCCATAAATAGATCAAATCACCGACATAGAACATTACCTGCCGTTATTGGAATGGAAAAGCAGTGACGATCTGCAAGAAGCAGCTAATGCTTACAGAAGATTAGTATCGACGTGTTAAGAATTATAGCTGCCAGTATCTATCATTAAGATAAGAATAGTACCTGACGATTTGTAATAAGCCTATGACTTGTGCCAAAAACCCCATAGCTCGAGGCTAAAGTTATGTGCTCCTACCGTGACGGGCCGGGAGATGCTGTCCGCCAGATAAACCACTCCCGTGTTCGCAACCGCCTGTACATTCGCGTGTATATTGCATGGCAAATAAAATCGGTTTGGTCCCACCCAGTAAATATCCAGTTTCTGTAAGTTGCCAAAGAGAATTTTGAAAATCAGTGGTTGTATTTTGGATAACACTACTTACCATTAACTTTAAAGTTTACCAGATTCTTGAATAACATTCCACTATTTGATTACTTTGACATACTTATGATCTACTTCAATATGTCTGATTATAAATCATACAAATATCTGCTTATATATATTTATTCTGTTGATCTTCACATAACAAATGTTATAAGCAAAGAAGTTGAACTCAAATGTTCAAAACAATTTGTTACCAGAAATTAAATTAATTACATAATACCAAACCTATTGCAACTAGTACAATACTTTCACTTAACGTTCGGAGAATAAACCACGTTGCGTATTAGAAGAAATCGAAAGCAATTTAGTTCAATAGATAAGTATGACTTAAGGTTTATTGGTAAAACGTGGTAACTCCCTCGTATGCGAGAGGTTGGTATAACCGCTTTGTCTCTTTCTGCCGCCAATCAACAGTGTGTAAGCTCACGCTTGTATCTTTGAAAGGGTAGGCAGAGGTGCAATTATTATTGCACTCACGGTTTGCCGAGCTTATTTCCGTCCCATAATGTGATAGAGGGCGACCCGATCGCCATACCGCCGGTATGATACCGGCCGTAAATTCCATTCCCAAGCAACGAATGTGCGATTTTTCGAATCGAAAACTAAAACCCAAATTATGATTTGGACCCACGACCTCACGGCTTTTCAATCTAAGCAAGCTGTTACTAGACTAATGAGGGGATGAATGTTGTTTTTTTTTTATTGCATGTGGTTGACAATGATGATGTTTTAAAATGCGGGTTACCTCGTGTGCAGTGGTCTTTACCTTCAACCAATGAGGCGATGAATGTCGATGACAATGAGGTTGTACTAAAATGCGGCGTGCCCAGTGTGCAGTGGTCTTTACCGTCATTCGATAGCCATCTTTCTGTGCTCTCTCATCGTTTACCACTGACCAATTCGTTGACAATTTTCTACTAATTGACATTCGTTTAAGTAAATCTCGCTCGGAATGAAGACATTTGGATTGGTCCAACCCAACCCAAGACCTAATCTAGTTTAATTAATGGCTCGTTAGTCGTTCTTATTATGGTATCGATAAATTGGGAATTACCGTATGCAAGTATGGGATACCTTAATTATATTGTTGTCAATTACCGGGGTTTAAGAAATTGAGTTTAAATAACATTCAAGTTGAACTAGTGCGGACAGTTTCCTGAGTATATTTCCATTCCATGATATGATAGAGGGTTAGAAAACACAAGTTTACATATTTCCGTTTCTTGACGATTGCACTATAAGAGTGCAATCGTCAAGAACTCAACTCAACTCAACTCTGCCGCTTCTGATCTCAAAGTATCTAAGTTATAAGAAAAAATTGCTTGATATCCCTCTATCCACGACTTCCTGTAGATAATTAATGATTGAGAACAAAATATGCCATTAGCTTACGGCCTACTGCCGCCTACTTCCGGACGTTCGACAGATATTTAACCACCAATTAATTATACGTATAAGACATCTTTCTGCCGATATGTCAGAGCGGGATTTTTGTATTTAAAACCAATAACAGTAGTGCGAGATTTTTCCATAGCTGGCACGTCTATAAATAAATATGAAACTAACGAGTTCTTTTTATGATCCGCTAGGGGCGCTGTATGAAGCTGCAAACATATTTTCTTAAATACGGATGATGCGACGGACCGAATATCTCATAAAATCTATTACAAGCACTGTTATAGTTTATTTGATGAATAGCGTTTACTGACTACATGGTAAAACAAGCTCTTAATCCTTAAATATCCTAAAACGCGAATAAAGCGCCATATAGACAACGTCCATAATAATTCTCTCAAGATATACAAACAAATCTATCATTAATTAAAACAAGAATTGAAAATAATCTCATCAGCACACACAGGCCTTTGTTTGGCCCTTAATGCGGAGTAATCCGCGCCGTACTCTTATAAAAAGGAAAGCGTACCAAACACATGTAATCTCGGCTTGGTAATCAATGGAAATATATATATATATATATATATGAATGGATTTCCTCATTACATATATCTACACAAGGAAATATTCTGCAGTATTGAGTGTTGTATGAAAATAAACAAAGTCATTACATGAGTGAGGTATTCTGCGGTATTGAGCTTTGTACGTGGAATAAACGAAGCCATTATGGTGTAGATACACCTTTCTTCTATGAATAGAATGCTTTAGTTATTAATCATGTTGGTTTTCGATTATGTGTATAATAAGAACGGAATGGATGTGCTTGATTGGTTGTATTGATCTTGATTGAGATTGGCAATGGTATGTTTAGATAAAGTATATAGAAACTTTTATGTTCAATGTTTGATACAATGAAGTCTGTGTATATCGAGGAATATTTTAATCACATATGAGTGAAATACATATTAAAACATTCCGTTAAAATCAATTCCAAGTGCATCATAATATAATAAGAAAAACCTTTGGTGACTGGTGAATAAAGACTCTGACATTTACTCACTTGATGAAATCAATAAATTACAACATAATTTTCTGATATATATCAGAAAAGTGTATTTTAATATAGAAATACAACATACGGCACTTATTCAATAAACTTTAATTTCGTAATGAAAGACATATTATGAAGAAATTATTGTCTATATAGCCAATCAATAGCAAATTAATAACCGTGTTTACTTATTAACTCAATAATTTTATTAATATTGCGTACAACCATTAGTCGGCAGTGCAACCAATTCACTAGTTTTATTGTCATATAGTCTCTTTTACGACGGACATCGTGTAGATAATATGGTCGACTGGTAAAGTGGACCCGTTTTTAATCTCCCCGCTTTTCAGGACATAATCAATGTATAATTCTGCTTCTAGTACTTTATAAATGTCAACAGAACAGTCTCTCGGAACAGGTACACGGCATTTCTCAACTGTACGAACGCCGCGTACTATAAAAGTATGGAAAATTGCATTCTTACATTTGTTTTAATGACTGTTGTTTGCCCTTTATGACTTTTTAAAAACCCCCGACAGAGGTGTCGAGCTGTAATTTAATGGTAAAAAATCTTGACTCTTCAATTACACGACGGTGAATGATGTTATTATCGTTCATTGTAATTTCTTCATCGACTGAAGTCAATTTTGTAATACGACGTGGCTCTTGAATCGGTGCGCCGGAGTTTTTTTTTGGTCGCATGAGGTGAACCGACTCTTACTTTCGGCCGCGACGTTTCTCGTTCGATATTTCAGTATCACAATCGACTTTTTTCATCACAACACGGGATTTAATTGCGGTAAATGAATACATTACCATTTACGAGACGTTGTAATGTTTCGAAGTAAATTGCCGGCTGTCGAGAATCGAGCCGTCCGTGTCAGTCAGCCGCGGGATCTTTAAACGACTTCATTTAAATTCACCTTTTTTTCAACTTTCGCATTGCATCTATTGGTATCTGATGATTTGTACATTGATTATTTTATGCTTTCCGGCCGAGATGGAGTCGATTAAACTGATTAAACAAACGAAAGTGACCTCGTTTGGTGGCAGCTTAACATGACGCGAGCGGATTGATGCGGGAGTCGTGGATTACGTGGGACTCAGTGCAATTGTTAAACTAATGGCGGTGTAAATTAATGATATTGTATATCTAGAAATGTGGTACGGCAATTGTCCTTTCACACAGTTGTCAATGATAACAAAATTTCATGAGCATGCATACGTCCCAAGTAATACCATTCTGGGCCGCTGTGTAGCTTCTACATAGAATATTGGTAATATTTATCCAGTATTTGAAATAAGAATTTCTTGGTCTGGATAAACAATTATCGTAGAGAATCAGTCAAGATACGGAGAAAGAACAAAATGAAATGAAAATGTTATGCTAATTAAATATAGAACACAATCTTATGTATGTTATATAGAGGTCCGTCGAGTACCCCACTACTAGACGCAATCCAGTACATTTAACACGTATATTGGTACTACGTGGTGCAGACTCTGAAAGCTTAATTGGCTTTTATATGACAGTTTGTGTAGGCTTTAATACGTATAGTTAATAGACATTGCGATTAAAATATAATAAAAAGCGCTATTGTTTATTTTGCTGCAGCTCTGTTGAAGATGATCTTTCAAATAAAAAATATAATAATAAATTCAGTCCATACGTACAGTACGCGCAGTGCGCATATAATATACCTTTACAATCATTAATGCTAAAGAAAGTTTTTGCACTTAATATTCATCAGTGCATTAAATCATTTGATTGATGAATGATCTCAATAAGCTGTGTAGTAAGTAATTACGATTTTGAGTACATATTTTTGTATGAGAAAATCGTAATATTGTGTTGACAGCAATATATTGGTTGTTAATTATGATATTGTATCATTCAAGAATTATTGAATTATTTATTTCTTTCAGCATCTTCAAGAGCTACGCTCTTGTTGGTGGATTTATCGCTACTTTACTTTGTCGTCTGCTATCTTTTTACTCCTTAAGATTTGTCTTCTTTTACCTTTTTTTTCTATTTTTCCTCCATGAAACTGATAAAAAGTTATCGTATCACATCAAGTGGCCAATCATCTTGAATAATAAATAAATGAATACACTTAACAGTCACACACATAGTCCTGACCCCACATTAAGTTAACCTGTGTCGTGGGTATCAGGAATTACTAGGGACTTGCGGTTCCACAACACCCAGACCCGAAACAAATATTTGTAGATCACATAAACATTTGTCTCGGTGCGGGAATCGAACCCACAGCTTCTCGCATCGCAGCCGGCTACTAGCCTACTGCACCACTTTCCCCTTCTTTTCTTTCGGCTGTCTTTCCCCTTCTATTTACTGTAATGTTTATTAATTAACAGGTGTCTTTCTTAATTTAGTATATTTAATATTATCTCGTTCTTTTTCATTTCATTTATTTACCTAGAAAAAGCTTGTATGTCGTTTATTTTCTGTTGTCCGTATATTATACATATATGTTCTATTTAGTGTCATTTGAAATACCTTGTTTAAATGTGATTGTTTAAATCAGATTCCCGCAGAATTATCAACGCTTTGCTTCAATATACTCGTAGTAAAGTACATTACTGACCTGAGGCCTGATTCCGATGATTGTCATACGTACCTCAGAGTAATGTTCTTTTATCTTTTTAATTTTTGTTCCCAATATTCTGTGTGCTGCATGTTACAATTTAATTAAATATTATAGTTTTATGAGTGGTAGAGCCACGCTGTAGACACTTTTGTCTACAGCATGTATGGGTTGGCTCGTCCGGATCATTACCACTGTCTCACAGAAAACCGGCGTAAAGTAGCAGCTTGCTGCTGCGTTTCGTACGGTGAGTGAGATATCCGGAAGGCCGAACCCCCTCCTTCCCAATTCCTTAATTATCCCTTTCCTTTAAGGTCGGCAACGCACCCATGACTCTTTAGGTATTGGTTATCTTTTGGGCATACATGGGCGGTGGAGATCACTTACCATCAGGTGACCCACTTGCTCGTTTGCCGGCCTATAAAAAAAAAGTTAAAACCGATACTTGAAACCATTTTCAAATGGAGATGTTATTGAATCAACGATTTTGGTTACTAACTAAGATGTGATAGTTACTATATCTAGTAGCGAATCTACTCCGAAACCATAATTATATACTTGTATATAAAGTTTTTTTTATTAACATGTCAATTTCGCTCACGATTTCGACAAGATTTCCTATAATTATTGGTTGTTGTTGAATTTTATTACGATTGAACTATGTAATTACGATTACTGTTTGAATAATGTGTTATTTGCTAGAATTCTTTATTGATTTTAATATTCAAACGTTCCTAAAAACTTTTTGTGCAATCATCCGAATTGTGTAAAACAAAATATTTCATGTGGACTAAGGCCTAACCCCTCTCATGCAGTAGAGGAGACCCGTGCCCAGCAGTGGGACGTGTGTAATACAAGGCTGGTATTATTACATGTATATAAACTATTTAAATTTGTTTTTTTTTGACTATTTGTGCTTTTGGCATAATGTGCAAAATTTAAAATTACTGGGCATTATGAGACTTAAAATCGTAGGTCTCGGGAGGACGAGCGCAGTTCAGTGCCATGTTCTGTAATTCTGTGTAGTGTTGCTTCTGTTATGGGCAGGCGTGACGCTTACCATCAGGCGAGTGACCTGCTTTTCATTTAAGCAAATAAAAAACGGGTTACCATATTTTGATCCTTTTCGTTTCTAGTCAGGTGTTTAAATAATTTCGACGCTGGAATTTTCGATTCCGAAATATTAATAAGAAAAAAACCGAATGAAGTTCAAGAGTCTGGCACTGCAAAATTTCGGTGTTTATGACTTAACCCGTACACTTTCTTTGCGTTTCTTTACATTAGCTTTTTGCCAAACGTCATAATCGATTCCATTTAAAATTTATTTTAGGCTAAACGATAACAAAAACAATTAATCATATTTTATTTCACTCAATTAAAATGCAAATAAAAGAAAGCTATCATCAAAGTATGTATCGCTTAATACATTATTTATCTCTGGTATGTATTAAATAGTTTTATTTGGGCTCGTGCCACGCTCGGGTAATTAATAAATCTTTTTAAACAGCCTTTATAGATATAATTTGACAGTTTAATAGTTTCACCCTGTCATTGAGTGATGGATTAACCTTTGCTGCGATTGTGACGGGTTAACATTCTTGTGGAGTAGCTCTTATGTACTAGATAAGTCTGTTATAAAAATGTAACGGGACTGTTAAAATTATTTATGGAAAAATTACATTGTCTATTTAGTATAAGAATATTCGTTTATTGGTGCAAGGTTCACGGCAGAATCACAGTTGTTTCGCTAAGCTGTCAGAACTTAATGTTAAATGTTGGTGTTAATTTTCACCATTCTTTAGCTTAACTTTGTTTGACCACTAACTACCAAAACACATCAAAATGTGCTGTCAGCTTATTTTTACGTTACGTCGTCGCATCACATTAATGTGTGTTCGGCGTTAGGGGTCAACTAAAGTTAAGGAAAGGTCGGTGAAAATGATCAATTTTCTATATTGTCCACCAGTCTAATAACACGTAGCGTTAGGATAAGTGAGGGCATTTTATTACCATTCATTCTTCCATAACAAAAGTGTAGATTTTTTTATAGTTCGATGTTATGATAGGCTATAAAAGGCTAACGGATTATGGCCATTAGAAATAGCATTTCAGATTCGGTGGTCGAATCAGGGTCATGTCTTGAGATAGAAATTATTATAGCCAAACGCTCCGGGCTGTTTACATGATTAATGGGCAATGTTTATTTTTAACGATAGCAATATATGAATTTACAGATCTACCTATGTGGTAGTCTTCTTTCGCCATTTTATTCGATTTTTTGGAGGTAAAATACACGCTATTTTGAATTTAATACAATTACTAGCGTTTGATTGTGGCTCCGCCCGCGTGTACGTACTGCTACTGCAGTAAAAAGTAGCCTGTGTCCTTATCTGTCTGTGACCGTTCAGCCGTTAAGGCGTGACTGACATCCAAATTCAAGAACTATCATATTTATAAAATAGTAGGATATAGCGTCATTTGAGCTTTATAATATTAAATCAGCTGGAAAACTAGAGGTCGCGGGTTCAATTCCTGCTTCGCTAGGGGTATTTAATTTCTTATCTGAACCCAAAATAAAGAGAATCCTAATGTGAAAAAATTATTATTTTTATTTCTTAAGAACAAAGACGTATTGAATACCTCGTGTTATTTTATGTCTGTTAAAACATCATCACCATTTAGTCTCATGCATAATCATAGCACAAAACTGCTTACACTGCTATACATATCTAATTGCCGAGTGCAAACAAAAACCTGGCTTTATACAAGCAAATATTGACAAGCCGAAGCGTATAGTCCGGTCCGACAGATGTCAGCGTAAGCCACCCTAGCATGTAATTTAATGTGGGGGAATCACAATACATTATCGATTCTTTTGTATGGCACATAGCTGGGAGATGCGACAAACTGGGCAACGAACGGAGATTAAATCGGTAAAGATAATCGATGAAGAATCGATTGAATGTGGTTTTGAAGGTTTTATTGGTTGATTACAAGGGACGTGTGAAGAGGAATGAAATAGGTGAGAATGAGTGTTTCTTATTTTTTATAAATTTAATCAAAATTCCAAATGTTGGTGAGACGATTTCAAAAATAATCCGAAAAATATATGCAGATCAGTTAGAAGACTTTGAAGTTCCAAAATAGTCTCCGTCGATATATCTCTTGCATTTTCAGGCATCGAAGATGTTAAGCATCTTTTGATCTTTTGATAATTACTACAAAGTGAGATAAAATGTTTTAATGTCCCGGCGCGCCGTAATGCCAGATACAACTGAATCACAAAAGAAAAAATCATCATAATCGGATCACTCTGTAAAAATATATGCGTGGTTACATATAAGAAAACAAATATATGCGTCTTATTGAGAACCTTATCTCTTTTTTTATCAGTTAAAACACACAATTGCTTTTCTAAGTAAGAGTGTAATCAGATTGTTGTAATTTGCGGTGTAGTAGCCGTTTGAGTGTTTTCGATACGTTTCTCGCGACAAATCTCCAAGTCAAGTGTTCTTAGAGCCTTCACTAGTAATCACATTTGAGTAATTGTTACCCAGTAGAACATAGGGATGGTGACTTTCCTTAAAACGTGAAATCGAATACCACAGATTAATCTAGTCATTTGAAAGATCGATTTATGATTAATCGATTCTTTAGAAGTTTATTTAGATAACATCAAACTGGTTGAGTAGTTCAATTCATTTTTTTTTACATAAACTTACTTCAATATAAGAAAAAAAAAAAAAAGAATTGAACCGCTATAATATATGTATGTATATGCTTATGTCTGTATATAGTCTGTATCGTGCTTCTAGAACGATTTCGCCTGATTATTATTGCTGTTCTATGCAAGATCAATTCATTATTTTAGGTCCGAAAATCGATTTCTAACCCTAAATAATCGGATAAGTTGATCTCACTTTCATGACTACATGAGCCGTGTATACAAGTAATGCACCACGCACGCGTCACGATCCGCTGTCACGATATCAGAGATCGCATCGGGACGCATTAATTAAGTTTATTCACAACACTAGCCAACTAGTACGCACGAAAACTTCATTTGTCTTAGCTTCGAAATTTAAGAATTGTTTTAGAATCGCCTTTGTTGGATTCGGAGGTAACAACAATCAAGTCAAGTCTATTGTTTTGCGCGTCGGAGTACGTTATTGAACTTGACGTTGACTCATAATACAGACTATTGCTCTTCACGATTGTAAAAAAAATGCGTAAAAAATAATCTAATAATAGGGTGTTTTATAATTGGAATATTATTGATAAATATTCACATCATGCGTAAGTTATTATTTATATAAGTTTTTCGAAGCGCTCATAGAGTTAAGTAACCCTTTCTTTGAACAGTCTATGGATGGGTGACCGCTTAGAGTAGTATATCGACTGAACGTCTCCGTGCTTGGGAGGATACGAAAAGGTTGATCCCGAGTCCTCACTGTTATTAACGGACAGCGGTCTTTAAACCAAGTCGGAAGCCTTCGGTCGTCTTGCAAACTTTGACACTAGTTTGCCTATTAACCGTTCGATATAGATCGATATTTGTAGATTCTACTATGTCTATTATTAGGAACAAGGCGGTTGATGTCTAAAA